>OY757314.1:79024334-80224334 GCA_963583905.1 Stenurella melanura
ACAACAACTAATTTTTTTTTTCTAATTTTGTTATCAACCCTGTACTTTTATAAAAAAAAAATTACAGATATTTTCAATCAGTTTAGCACCATCCACTACACTATACTTCCATGCAACAGTAACTAGATTTTATATTAATATTTTTATCCACCCTGTACATTTATTCAGGAAAAATTACAGATATTTTTCAAATCAATCTTGGCACAGTCAAACCTATTCTATTTTTCGCACTATAGAAATTCTCCAGCTATACTTCAGCTGACCTATATACTTTTCCCATTCAAAACAAATGATGGATCTCTCCCGGTAATAAAATTACCTAATAATATTTTTATGTTTACTCAGGAAAACTTCAGCTATTTTCCAGCTAATCTTGGCACAGTCAAATCTATTTTATTTTCCCCAATAGGACAATTACCCAGCTATACTTCAGCTAACCTATATATTTGTTTTCATATAAAACAAACTATTATTCTATCAGGAAAGTAGGTACTTATTTAGAAAAATATCCCTTTGTAATCAACTTCACTTTTAACTAACCCCTGTATTACAAACATTCTTTCCTAAATCTGAGTCTCCTTTCAATCATCCCCTACAACAACAACACAAAAATATCCCTTCTATCCTTATTAAACAATCCACAAAAGAAAATTTATCGCAACTTTAAAATCCTTTTCATTAAAATATTCTCCTTAAAATAGCCCAAAAAAAAAATATATCCCTTTTTTAAAATATCATTTTAAAATACTCCCTTTTAAATCACGCTATTATTATATCCCGCCTTAAATCACCCTATTTAAATCATCCCCTTTAAACAAACCCTTTAAAATCTCCTCTATTAAAATATCCCCTTTAAACAAACCCTTTTAACATACTCCCTTTTACTAAATTATCCCACCGCTGCCACCAGTTGTAACAAAACCACCCCCTCTCCGAGGGTGCAATCCCCCCTCCGGAGCAGGCGGGCGAGTTATTGTTTTTTGGAAAGGGGTAGCGTTTGCTGCCACCAGGTCAGGATATTTTAGATTTCCGCCTGACCTCGGAAATAAGAAATTATACTGGTTTTTTCAGAGGCACCAATGTTCTCTTCGGGGGTATAGGCCCGGCCACGGTTTACATACGTGGACTTTATATACCAGGGTAGCTAATAGTTAAGGGGTACTTCAATAAGGCCACAAAATTTCAAATAATAACAGTATAATATCAAAATGTATTATACACTTTTGACAATAGAGATTCGACAAATATATATATATATTTAAATTTAATCACGGGGAAAATAAGGTTAACGTTATTCGAACATATTAGAAATCCAACAATTTAATGTTTGAGATAGTTAAATGCAAAATTAAGCTAGCGCTGTGTGAAAATCATTAGAGTGCAAGCATTAGATATCTGCGTTAAGTAAATCGAAGAATAAGGTTAACATCATTTGCAAGAAGTAGAACTCAACAGTTGTCAGTTAATAATTTAACAGATGATCCGACTTATCTATATTAATGGGCTAATTAACACTCCCTACAGGACCTCACTAAATCTCCACTATTTAAAATTAACATTCACAACATATTAAGATTTACCAATTAAGAGGCAAAATATAAAAGTCATCAGCTAAACGGATGACCAACTTGTCTATATTATAAATGATTGAAATAATTCCCAACTAATGGGACACCCTTAATCTCAAGATTGAAAATATATCGATCATTACCTCCCCTGATGACGACTAAGTATTAGGAAAAGTTCAAGGGTTAGGTTACACTAATCAAATGTTTTTTTCAGATAATTAGACACTAAGTTAACCATTAAATATGTAAACCAACTCCTATCATTATTCTCCCCTGTTTAATAGATTTTTCTATCACTCGTGGGCCACCCTCGCCTCGGCGCCGTTTCGTGGAGCGTGACTTCACTTTGACCTCTATTTAAGCGGGTGAGAGAGAGACGAAAAATTCGCCCAACTGCCGTCCCTGGAAGCGACTTAAGCCACCTTTCTATTTTACTACTGAGCCTCCAAATTTATATTTATAGGAAAATGTTAGTACTAGAGAGTAACCAACATATATGCTCATGCGACTCACCACAAAACTTATCAACTCGTCTAGGAAAATGTGCCGACCCTGGGCTCCCAAGCAAGCAACCCTTCGGAAACTAGCTCCCTGTAGATCTGGTCTAGGTTATCCTTAAAATTTCTCTACGCCACTTTAAAACGGAAAACTCACTCACATCCAATAGTGATTACAGCAAGAGGAAAATAATCACCCTCTTCTTTATTATCAAATATCAAATGCACACCGCCCTCGCGTCGGACCGCCAACCGCTTATTTTTAGATTCCCCGGCGAACTGTCCTTTTTTCACGCGCCCGACTGACTCCAACAAAACACTTTTTCATAAAAAGATACAGAAAAACTCTAAAAAAACGCTCTCCCGTCGGACGAACCCTTATGTCCGTCAACTGACCCTTTTTAACGCGCCCGGCTGACTGACTTTTTTAAAACCCAATTCTTCCGCCATTAAAAAAAACTCCCCTCTTTTTTATACATTTTTGCTGAGTTCACAAATTCGCGCCTAATTCTTATTCCTATCCGCCTCGTACTCGCACCATCTCGGCGAATCTCGGCAATTCACCTAACCGCCTATAACGTTTTTGAGCAATAAACCATAATTAAAAGTTCCTCCTTTCCCGACTAGAGGCCGCTGCATATACCGATTCTTTAATTTGTTCCAAATACTTATATGAACATTGCTGAGTCGACACAAACGGGCACATGTGAGAAATCGCTTTTCGATTCTTTCCCACGTCTCGTTATCGGTAACCCATTATCCAGGCTCAGAAATTCGGTACTTTCTTATCAGCCAGACAAACCATCCGGCTATAACATAAATACCCTACATACCGGGTGGCCCAAAACTACATACATTTTTCACTATTAAAACTAGTAAAACATACAAATATATGAAAGTACACAGAAAAAAACAGTAACTATAAAGCAATGAAAGGAAATATTATTGTGCAAAACACAGAATTGTCTATATATAATGAAAACTAAACTTAAAAATGTTTATTTCAATAGCTGATAGCACAAGAAAGTTAAAAAAGCAAAAGAAAACAGCGAATTTCACGATAATTAATTTGGAACATTGAGGTTATATATGTCCTCCACTCTCGTAGCTGTCAGATTTTGCACGCGCCCTATACACTGTATAAAATGAAGAAAAATAACATAATGACATTGAATACACGACTGATCCAACAGCAGCATGATGTGCAGCCACAGTTTCTAAAATATAATTTTTTATTTTTATATATGTGGCTCCCTTTTAATTAATAAAGTTTTTTCTACTATTCATTAATCATTTTCTGCATAGATTACTTGCAACTCAGATAAGGAGACTAGAAAAGCTGCTTTCGTTCAGCAGAGTGATTCTTAATCACAATAAACAGGATTTCAATGAACAATAATCATATGATACAAAAGCTGCTTTCGTTTGCAGTGAACTTAATAAACAGTATTTCAATGAGCAATGATCATATGATCATACAAAATTGCATGGTAGGGGCAGAGACAACACATAAGACAGGTTCGTTATGATTACGAATCGCTCTGCCGAACGAAAACGTTAGGTTAGGATAAAACCAACATTGCTAAACTGGTGCGTTCATTAGTTGATGACGTCATTCCATCATATTCCATCACAGATGGTTTCAACCTGAAAAAAATGTTGAAATAAAGAAAACGCCCCGAATGTCGAAAAGACTCACCACAAATCCCTTTTCCGAATTCAAAATCCCGCGCACAATCTTCGTTTTGATCTAAAATAGAAGCATGATAAAGAAATGTATAAAAAACCAAATAAATTCTAAGAGTTTTCTAAATTTCATGTTCATTTATTTCAGATTTTCACCATTTTCCATTTGATCTAAAAAAAATTTGACGTGTAAAGACACCCTTATAGCCGCTCGTTAGAATTCGACTGTTCGCCAGTGTTGCCGTTTACAGTAGATTGCCTACTAAATTAGTAGATTTTCTAGAAAAATGAAGGTGGGCAGTAGAATTTTAGTAGATTTCAGTAGATTTTCTGAGTCCCAGTTTTCATGCTATAATTTGAGCAAGTAACCTAAGTGGCACCTACTGGAATAGCACCGAACTCAAGCAAATGACTGTAAAGACAACTGCTGCTGTCTCTCGGGTAAGTTCAGTCCTTTTCCGACAGATGTCGTACTAGAAGTAACACCGTAGATTATTTATGATTCTGACATGTTAGGTAGGGCTTAACTGCTTAAGCTTTAGTATTTAGGTATGAATTTTTTGTTCAAAATGTTTTTGTTCGCTTGTTATTTTAATAAATGATACATTTCATTTTAGTAAATATTAAGTGTTCATTACTGCTGTTATTTCTGTTTAAAAGTAGTGCTCCTCCATCTAGCGGTACTGCGGTAGTGGCGTTAACTCAAGGCAAACATTAACTTATAGGTGTCCCCTAAACAGGAATTGTTTCAAAATATTGCCATCCGACGTCAGATGGCGGTAGATTTTTAGTAGAATCTAATTTTAAGTAGTAGATTTTGGAGGATCCTGATTTTGGTAGTCTGTGACTCTGTGATCGAAATTATTCTGAATGTAGGTAGAATATAGAATACGGTTAATAGAAAACGGTAACCCTGCTGTTCGCGTATTCGCATTTTTTCCTAACCTCAATGTCGTGATTCAAAAGTTAAGGTCATCTGATTACAATTGACCTTTTACAAGTTTGATGGAAGTTTTATTCTAAGTCTATAAGAAATGCATAGATCAAGATGCTTATTTACTCCAGGGAAAAATGTACGTGTCTGCTATATTTAATATTGAATATATTGTTTATTGACAGAATTTTTACATATTTAAGGACTTTGTTAGACACAAATCTCACTTGGAAGCTCTTAAAGAACGTATAGTTAATGGACCATCTCTTCATGATTTCATAAATAACCCTAACTCCGTAATAAAAGATGACCCAGCAGAGTGGAAGGAGTATGATGGTAAACTGAAACGAGAGAAAGGCGAAGACCAAAGATTAAGGTTACCTCCTTGGCTAAAACGAACCATTCCAACTGGAAGAAATTTTGCTCGGCTGAAAGAGCAGTTACGTGGTCTTAATTTGCATACTGTCTGTGAAGAAGCTAGATGTCCAAATATAGGGGAATGTTGGGGAGGAGGAGAACATGGCACTGCCACAGCTACTATTATGGTAAATTTTAGATCAGATATATTTACCATTTAACTGATTAATTTCACCGAAAGTTACTTAATATTAAATAAAATTTAAACATGTCTACATGTTCTCCCTTTTACTGTATCTAATGGAAGCCAGTATATAGAGACAAGGAAAGAATTTTAAAACTTGCTTGCTTCATCAAACCTTAGAGTGGATACAGAAATAAATGAACAATCTACTTGTGATTCGAAGAAACGAATAATATTCTTGCACAAAATAATATTCAGTGATGCAATCTGAAAGGTGTATATTACTTGTAAACATAAATCCTCTTTTAGAAAAAAAAGTAATTGTTGGTTGTCAAACAAAAACATTGTTGCCGTTACCACAAAGGACAGGAACTATACAGAAGCGAAAGCTGGCCGCGGTATCTTTGATATCGGGGACCTGATTTTCTTCTAACTCAGTGGATTTCTGTGATCTCGAAGTGACAATAATATGTCTTACTACACTCAAAGAAATGATGTACACACAAAATATATCGATATTTCGGTTCAATACACTGTACACTGGGAAAACTATCTTATTTTATATTTAGTAGATAGGTACATGAATAAAAATACGTATATATGGTATTAGTGTAGTTGGGGGCCTAAGTCATCGTGTATTGCAGAATATTAAAAAAAAATAAGTGCACATTTATATATATACCCCATATTTCAGGCATGATTAATGATAATATTGCACTTTAAAGCTAATGCATTTTTTTCATACTGCTACCAGAATAGGAAAATACTACAATGTATAGATTATACAATGAAAGACACTTATACCGGATGTAACAGGATCATGGTATACCCCCCTATTCTTCTTTAGTTTTGAAGATGATTAAAATTTAGGATATACTACGTATACATAATAAGTGGCACTTTTTGACATGCAATTGATTTTTTTTTTTCACTTCCGGTTTCACCAGAAGTGACTAACTTTCGATTTTTAAATGGTACACCCTATATATTATTGCATTTTCGAATTCTGTATAATTTTCTGAATCCAACAATGCCAAATAAGTGACATTTCAAACATCAATTTTTTTTATAATATAATTTTTAGTTTTCCATTTAAGGGTGCCATGACGGTTCCGATTTATTCTAAATGACCCTTGTAATGTTACAAAAATCGAAATCCCGTTAAAAACACTAAATTACGTGATTTATGAGCAAATAAAATTCACCAAAATTATTTTTGGGGCAAAACTAAATTTTTTCAAATGGAACCATATCGGTACTGTGGTACCATTTATTAGTACTATTAATAGGGAATTTATTCATATGTCGAATTAAAAGGTGCAATGAATACAAACAAAATTACATCTAAAAGAAAATAAGAAAATACAATTTTGTTCTAATTAAATGTTAAGAACTAAGGTGACTTTGAAAACAATGAAATGTTTAGCTTGTCAAACATTTGTTGGTTTAGCGGTGGTTTTATTGTCTCTTTAAAATTGTTTAAAATTCTTGTTAATTGTGTTCAAAATGCCGCAAATTTATACAAGAGATGAAAAAGTGGACATGTTAATTATTTATGGAGAAAGTAAAAAAAATGCAATTGCAGCTATGGACCTTTATAGCCGACGATATCCAGATAGACAATGTCCTGCGAAAAAAGCCAATTCCGAAGAGAGTCCAACAATGATCCCGAAAAAAATTTCATTATTGACGAAGGAATAGACATTAATGTTTTGGCTCGAATAGAAGTTGATAAGACTGTTTCTTTAAGTCAAGTTGGGTTTAAATTGAACATCGGTCACCAAACAGTAAGCCGAATTGTGCACAAATACCACTATAAATCTTTTAAATACCAATTGCACCAGCATTTGTACGAAAGGGATTACGAATGTAGGATGGAATATTTCAATTGGATTTTGTATAATAACGTGCAGCCAAACAATTATTTTTTGGGACTGATTTACAGATTTTGGATTATTTAACCGACAAAATGCAAGATATTGGTCACAAGAAACTCAAAATTTATTACGGGAGGGTAACTTTCAAATGCGGTTCGGTTTCAATGTTTGGCTTAGAATAATCGGTAGTAGAATCATTGGTCCAATAATATTTGAAGGACCTCCGACTGGTGCCAGATACTTGAGATTCCTTGAAAATGAGATTGAGGACGTTTTAAATGAGTTACCTTTAGATTTAGGACAGGGAATGTATTTCCAACTAGATGGCGCTCCTCCCCATAATTCAAGGGTAGTAATTGATTAACCTTCAACGGAGATTCGGAGAAAACGTAATTTCGGCGAATGGCCCTGTGAGGTGGCCTCCAAGGTCACCTGATTTAGCGCCCCTTGATTTCTTTGTTTGGGGTCATTTAAAAAATATTGTCAATGCACCCTCCGCTACAACCCGTGAAGACCTGGAGCTACGAGTAAGACGAGCAATTAATAGCATAACAGCCCAGCAATTGGCGAACATTCTTCGAGAAACAGCTATGCGAGTTCAGAGGTGCATTGACGTTAATGGACAGAATTTTGAACAACTGTTGTAATGTTTTGTGTAAATTTTTTATATTCCAAAACCACCTTATGTATAACAAGGTAATTAGAATAAAATTGTATTTTCTCATTTTCTTTTAGCTGTAATTTTGTTGTATTTATCGCATATTTTAATACGACATATGAATAAATTCTTTATGAATAGTCATAATAATAATAATAATAATCATTTATTGGTGCTAATACATCAAAATGTTTACACAAGTCCAGGGTAGAAAGCATATCATTAAAATAGACAGTGACAGCTTAAAACACAATATACAGTTATCTTAAAATTAAATTAAAAAACAGAAAAAAGACATTCAAGTATATAGGCTGATGGCATGGTGAGGATATTAAAATCTCTAAACTTCTCTAAACTTATCACAGCAGTCGTCTCTGTAGTTCAAACCTGCCATAATTCGTAAGCATCTGCGTTGCAAACTAAAAATTATTTTACTGTGGGATGAGTGTCCCCAGATTAATACAGCATATGTCATAGTGGAGTGAAAAATACCATGATAAGCTGAGACAAGAACTTGCCTTGAAACAGTGTTTGTTAGATTTCGCAGCAGAAATATTTTCTTTGATAAAGTTTTAGATAGCTTCAAAACATGTTTATCCCAACTGAGTAATGGATCGATGTATACCCCAAGAAATTTCACTGAGTCAACATTTGAGGTCTGATTGACGACAGTGTGACGAAGAGTAAACGTCATTGTTTGTGTTTTGTTTAGATTTAGGGTAAGCTTATTTGCTAGGAACCACTGTTTAATTTTCAATTGTGTATTCACAATCTGCTCGGCGAGATGATCAGAATTTTTGTCAACATTGAGAGCTGTTGTATCATCAGCAAATAAAATAAGGGGCGTGTTGTCACAATTGGCAAAGTCATTTACATATATGATAAATAGCACTGGACCAAGTACTGAACCCTGTGGCACACCATGCTTTATGACTGTATGATTGGAATCATTATTTTTATAAGAAACATATTGTTTCCTGTTTGATAGGTAAGAATCGATTAGTGATATGCTATTTTCATCAAATTTGTAATGACTTAGTTTATCTAAAAGAATACCATGAGACACACAATCGAAGGCCTTTGTCAGATCGTAGAAAGTGCCGCTGGTTATGTTACCTAATTCAAAATTATGCAAAATGATTTGAGTCAAATTATTGATAGCCAAAGTTGTTGACTGCTTATTTCTAAAACCAAACTGACTTGTGTGGAATAAGTTGTTATCCTTGAAGTAACGTGTAATTTGGATTTTTAAAATCATTAGTACAGTATTGGGACTAATGAAATGGGCCTGTAGTTGGAAACGTCATCAACAGATTCCTTTTTGAAAATTGGGATGACCTTGGATAATTTAAGTATCGTTGGAAAAATGTTAAGCCTGATACACTGATTAATTATATTTGTCAGGGGATATACTATAATATTTTTAATTACTTTTATCATTTGCACATTAATATTGTATGCATCCTTACTGTTACTATTTTTCAGATTATCAATAACATCTCTCATTTCATTGTAAGAGACTTCCCTGAATTTAAAACATAAGTTGGGACTTACTTTAGGGAGAAACTCTGAAAAGAAGAGGGGTCTCGCTTGTTTGTGTCAATAAGAAAATTGAGTTGTTTTCGCATAGTTTGTAGATTTTCATTGAACCAACTGACTTTCCGGGATTTAAAATTATTTTGCATTTTAGATTTCATAGACAAGCAGGTATCAATAGCGTCTAATAATGTTTCGAGAAACTGTTGTACTTTAGTGTCAATGTCTGTGTCCGTCCCATTGAGAAAGTTCCAGTTGACTTGTTCAATTTTGCGATACAGTTGGAATAGCCCATTGTCGGTTATTGGTCTAAAGTTAACTCTGACATTTTTTGTTTTGGCTTTAACTTCACAGATTTCAAATTTTAGAAAAATACCCAAATGATCTGAGAGTTTGGTATCATGTATAGTTGTGGTGTGCATATTGGGATTTATGTTTGTAAAAATATTATCCAAGCAGGAATTATTTCTGGTATCTGCAAATACTGTTTGTTTTAATCCAAAAGAAGTTAAAATGTTGGTAAGTAATAAGGTGTTGTTGTCAGAGGTGTTGAATTTAACATTGAAATCCCCTGTAATGATTGTAGTTTTGTTCTTGCTCAGCTTACCAAGCATTTCACTTAATTTAGATAAAAATGTGTTAAAATCACCTGACGGGGATCTGTAAATTGTTATGATTTGACAATTGGCAAATTCAATACCTGACATTTCGCAGTGCAATTCCTCCGAGATATTACCAATATTGAAGGAGATCGATGAGCACTTTAGAGTCTCTCGCATAAATACTAACACCGCCATGAATTTTATTCGACCTACAAAAACTAGAGATAACTTGAAAACCATCAATTTTGGTTGACTCGATTTCATCATTTGTGAGCCAGTGTTCATTCAAACATAAAAAGTCAAAGTTGTATTTTTTTAAGAATACTTCAAGTTCATGGATTTTGTTTCTGAGGCATTGTACATTAAGGTGCAATAGCTGAAAGTCGGATGCCTTGTGGGTTATTCTGGCTTGGAGTGACTCTAGATGTAGAGCATCAGTTGTAATGGAGTTGCATTTTGCTCCTGGGTCATCATAAGTTGGCTTTAAAATGCTGTTAATTGCTGGTGTGTTGTTGGACCTCTCTCTCCTACTAGTTAAGTCGGTACTCAAAAATCCCCCGGTGTTTGGGAAGTGTACTTGTGGTCTTTCTTAAAGTCGAACCTCCTGAATGCCATACTTCTCGGCCAGGATGATGGGTTGTATATATCATCTTTAAAATCCCAGTTAATTCCAAACATAATTTGTTTTGAGATTCAAGGGTCGGTAGCTCCTTAATGCTAATATCAGCATCCTTAAACTTCGGCTGCTTGGTGATAAATTCTTTGATTCGTTCTGAAGTTATGTGTCTTTTGATTCTTTAAAGATAGAGCCAGGCCTTTCTACTAATGGCAAATTCATCGTATTCCTTGTCACCATAAAATTTCGTAACCGCTCTTCTTGATTTTTTATGGTACGTTACTGGTTTGAATTCATCCTCCTCTTTGTTAATGTTTGTTAAGTTTATGATATCATTCATTTTACTCCGCTGTGCTGTCTCTAGCTGCACATGTTTAGCGGATTTACCGGAGTTCGATGCTAGATTTACATTTCCCCCCCTGTTTTGATCTGTTTTTGTTTGGGAAGTTGATGACTGTTTTTTAGTTGCAGAGCTGTATGAATCATTACTTTGGATTTTGTGGAACGTTTTTGTTGGTTTCATTTATTGGATTATTTGAATTTGGAAGTGTCTGGTTTTTTGTCATGTTCACTTTTTCTTCAAGAAGTTTTTTGTTCTCTAAGAGTTTATTATTACTTTCCAATAAACTATTTTTAATTTCTAATTCTTCCAAGAGTCTTTTTAGCATTAGATTTTCCATTTTTACTATTTCAAGTTCATTTTTAGTACTTGCCTCGTCCGTTTTTTCTTGATTATGTGCACTCGAAGAAGCCAGGGCTAGGTTAAATTTACAGCACTTCACTATTGAGTCACTAATTACTTGTATATTTTTAGATCTTAGTATGCAGGACCTGTGAAAGACATTTCCACAGTTCATACAAACTGCAATAGCACATTTTTTTGTTTTACAACATGAGAAAACTGCACTTTTCTGATTATCAGAATCTGGCAACTCATCATCAGTAGCCATCTTGAATTGATATAATAAGTGGTACCACGGTACCGATATGGTTCCATTTGAAAAAAATTGAGTTTTGCCCCAAAAACAATTTTAGTGAAGTTTATTTGCTCATAAATCACGTAATTTAGTGTTTTTAACGGGATTTCGATTTTTGTAGCATTACACGAGTCATTTAGAATAAATCGGAACCGTCATAGCACACTTAAATGGAGACTAAAAATGATATTATAAAAAAATTGGTGTTTGAAATGTCACTTATTTGGCATCATTGGATTCAGAAAATTATGCGGAATTCAAAAATGCAATAAAATATAGCGGGTTCCATTTAAAAATCGAAAGTTAGTGTCACTTCCGGTGAAACCGGAAGTGAAAAAAAAATCAATTGCATGTCAAAGAGTACCGCTTATTATGTATGTAGTATATCCTAGATTTCATTCAATTATCTTCAAAACTAAAGGAGAAAAGGGGGGCATACCATGATCCTGTTACACCCGGTATTATGTAGCTTAAAATTAAACACAAGATTTGATGAATATTATATTTTCAATATTGTTGAATAGAATATTACAAATCAAATAGTACAGCAAAAAAAATATTTACGTAAAGTAACAGTAAACGGGAATTATTGACTTTTTTAATTGATACAATGAAAAGTTCTTTAGTGGTACGAATTGAGAGTCATTACTTAATTACCTTATTCATGGTCACAATGCAATTGTGTTCATGAAACTGATGAACATATTCTGTAACTTATCATTTCAATCATTGTTTCATTACATAAAAAATTCACGCTAAATACGTATGTTCCTTTATAATATTTAGCTTTAACTTGATGTCAAAAGAACCCAATCCTTTTTATCAAAATGTTATTTTTAAATCGTATTTCGAGTTCACCCAGAGTTAGTAGCTGCAACTGACAAGAAAATATTTCCGATCATATTACTTCTTTTCAATTGCTAATTGTTTGGTATAGATAACATTACTATCTAGTTGTTTCAGTAATATAAATTTGTACCTACCTTTCAGGATCTTTGGGAAACAGAAAGAAGCTTACTGTTTCAGTCGCCTTCAAAGGGCATCGACGATAAGCACAACCCCTATACCCTTTAGAACCCATTATAAACAAAAAACAAATAAATAAATAAAAAATTGTCAAAAATTAAACGAAAAAGCTACGAAAATAACCAATCACTGTGTAAGAGTTGAAAGACTATCATCGCACAACGTCAAGAATTGTCATATGGCTTTTGACAAATATATACCTTATCGTAATGGCGACTATGAACAAATTTGGTCCCGCCAGGAGGGCTTGCTTTCGCTTCTGTATGGTTCCAGTAGATTAAAGTTTGACCACGGGTGCTACCGCTACATGTAATGTCACTGCAGATTTAGATCATATATTTGTTTAATGTATAAAGTACAAAGCAGAAAGCGATCTCTTTTACAAAAAATTAACTGATCAAAATACTTACCATCCTAATAATATTTGTCATTTGCTAGCGCTGCATAAGAAGCCCGTATATGACATGATTCTCGAATTTCTTAAAGCCATTAAACTTAATATTTAGAATAGGTAAGGTTAGATATCTCACCCCTTGTTCTTATCCGAATCTATTAGTGATCGGTGGTATAGGTTAGGTTAGAATTAGGCTACAATTAGTTAATTAATAAGTACATATTAACTTCGCATCGGGCTGTATCGACGTAAGTCGCAATGCCAAAAAGAAAAAAATTATTTTGAAGGTGATACAACTTTCGACATTTTTTTGTAGTTACTCGGAGATACATGTACAAGAGGCTGCCGATTCTGTTCAATAAAAACATCGAAGGCCCCACCACCACCAGATCCAAAAGAACCTGTCAACACTGCATCAGCTATTGCCTCCTGGGGTTTAGATTATGTTGTACTAACTTCTGTTGACAGAGATGGTAACTATAGTTGTATTATACCGACATTTAAGAATTTTGCTTTCGCCTTTTTATTTATGTATTTATTTATGTCAACAGTACATACATGTGACCAATTACAGATACATTTAAATGCTAAAAGAAAGAATTGTGCAAATGTATATGTATATACAGGGTGTCCCGTAATAACGTGTAAAAAATTTTATTGATAATTCCTTATCGAAAATGAACATGGGTTCTTCATATAAAATTTTTCAAAATAGGCCTTTTCTGTCCAGCTACACCTTTAAAAGGGTGTGCAAAAACGGTCTTTAATTTTTATCTCAAAATAATTTATAAGCACCAAATAATCATATTGGTACATAGGTAATACTGTCAAATTATGATTTGACACCAGCCTACTTAGCATTTTGAAGAATATAATAGTGCTCGTCGCTTTTGATTGATCACTTAAGCAAATGTAATTTAGTTTTTTCTCAAAAACGGTCGATTTTACAAAATGTTTTCAAAAGGTAAAAAAGTTTCTAAATGAATCGTAATGTATAGTTCCTTTTATTAATTGAAAGAAAAAAATAGCAGACAGAAAGATATATACAAAATTATAAGAAGGGTAGTTAATATCACCCCTCTGTATACATACTAGATGGATGAAATAATTTCGTTAGGTACCTTTCCATTAGTAACTGAGATGTGCCCAATTTCATCTTTTTCTGATTACGTTGTTTTCAGACATGGTAAGGGGTCCAAAGCTTTAAAAATTGAAATGACCCATTCCAACAAGATAAGATAATTTCTAAAAACGAATTCAGGAAGAGGGTCCTTGGGGGCATCAAAAATGGCTTTTTGGACTTTTTTTGGCGCTTGCACAACTTCTCCACAAGAAAAAAACATGGCGGAATATTATTTCAAGAATTTGTTTTTAAACATTTACCTCTTGCTAAAAAATTAACTATTTGCAAATGTTGCAATATCGATCTGAATTTTTAATATTTATATACTCCTAATAGACCTTCAACATCACTTACGGTTTTTTCCTAAATAAATCCAGAATCACATGAACGAATTTGGTGTGTTTGAAATTTCGACGTGCAGGCAACTATATTAAATATTCGAATTTTTTTTATATTGTGTGAATGAAATATGGTCTAAAGATCAAAAAAGTTTTTGCAAAAAAAAATTGCTCAATATCTTATACAGTTATCGAGATACCAATTTTTAAATTCGACCATAATAATGTCTTGTTATGATAGCGTGCAAAGTGACAGCTATGGCAGGGTTCGTTCTGTGCAATTCTGCATAGATACATATTAATCTAATACCTAATTTCATTTAGGTGTTATATTATTCTTGATCAGTAGATCACTAATTGTCTGAAAATTATTAGACAATTGTTTCAGTGCAATAAGCACGTAGTTTTAAATTATGATGTAATTTTTTACGTGTAATATATTGCCCTCCTAAGCCAAAATGACGTACTTCAGTATATGCTCCTTTTGAAATATTTGACATTTTGTGCCGCTAATCTCAGCACTTCTTGGTTTTTTAAATATTTTCATTCTATTTTTGGATTTAATTCTATGGGGAAGATGCAAAAATAATGGTTTATTGATTATTGAAAAAAGTCAGTCATTTAACAACGAAACTTTGAAGTACGTCCAATTCGCTTAGGAAATTTTGAGTTACATCATTTTGGTTTAGGAGGACATTATATCCTAAATGTGCAAATACAGTACGAAATCGTTAATAAGTTATAAAAAATTGAGTTTAAAAAATAAAAATTGGCCAAAACAGATTTAAAAAAGGTATAGTATGACTTAAGAAAACATCAGAATCCTATGCATTTGCCATAACAGACACAATTCCCATTCCAAACTGGAATAACGTTATACATAATATCAAAAGTAAAGCCAATCATCTAAAATACATTTCTGAATATTGGTGTAAATAAGGACATATTGTTGCGTGTTTTCCACCTTTTAGGAAACACCCTGAATGAATCCGTGGGTTCTAAAATAATTTCAACAAGAGATAAACACTAACACTTTATTTAATAATTTACTGATTATACAAAACTTCTTAAATAACCTTTACACTTTGTTTACTTAATATTCAACCTCACTTTTTCGCTTTAACTTCACTTCTATAAACTTCTTCTGCGCTGGTAATCACGGTACTCCGAAATTGCCTCTCTAGATCCATCTAGAAACAATCAAGAATCTTCTCACCATACTCTGGAAAAAGTCCATTTCTTTCTACAAGCTTCCAGTCACTCAATATTAGGCATAGGCGTATCAATTTCCAGTTCCAAGGGGGTGTAATTCATAACACTGCCCCCTCCTTAAACCTGATCGTCCCGATCAGGCAACTCAGAATCATCGGTGTATTTCGCCAGTTTGTCCAAATGCACGATCTTCATCTTGGACTTTTTGCTTCATTGAATCCGATAGACGACGTCATTAATTCGGGTAATAACAGTATATGGTCCATCCCAAGGTGGTTGAAGTTTCGGTGACCTTCCTTTCTTCCGCTGTGGGTTGTACAGCCAAACCAGATCTCCTGCCTTGAACCCTTCGGAACTACCCTTACGGTCATATCGAGCCTTCATTCTGTCACTGGCTATAGTGACTTGGTCTCTAACTAATTCATGGACATTCCTTAGCCGTTCACTCAGTTCATCTACATAGCTGTTCACAGGAAGCCGTTCTCCACCTGGTATTCCAAACATCAAATCACTCGGCAGTCTGATCTCATGTCCAAATACTACACGAGCCGGAGTTTGTTTTGTAGTCTCGTGGATAGCAGCTCTATATGCCATGAGGAAAAACGATATGTGGAGGTCCCAGTCACGTTGATTTTTATGAACGACTTTAGAGAGATGTCCTTTCATAGTCTTGTTATGTCGCTCCACCGTTCCATCTGATTGCGGGTGAAGGGCTCTCGTCCGTGTTTTGTGTATTCCCAATAACTTGCAGATTTGCTGAAATACCCCTGACTCAAAATTTCTCCCTTGATCTGAATGCAGCTCCAGGGGTACACCAAACCGATATATCAAGTTATATACCAAGACTTTGGTGACAGTGACCGCTTCCTGGTTGGGAATTGCGTAGGCTTCTGGCCATTTACTAAAATAGTCCATGGCAACCAGTATGTACTTGTTACCATCCTTGGTTACTGGGAATGGTCCGGCTATATCGATCGCAATCGTCTCAAAAGGAGCTCCGACGTTATATTGCTTCATTGCACCCCTACTTCTAGTTTGTGGTCCCTTACTGGCTGCACAAATTTGACAATTACGACACCAAGCTTCAACATCTTGACGACTATTTACCCAGTAAAATCGTTCACGTACTTTATTCAGGGTCTTGTTAACGCCGAAGTGTCCACCAGATGTTCCATTATGCACTTCCTGAAGTACTTTCGGTACTCGACACCTGGGAATCACTAGATGCATAACAACTTGCTTCTCATCCGGGCTCTCCCATGCTCTTTTTAACAGCCCGTTCATAACTCTTAGTGAGTCCCACAAAGCCTTCAATCCAACTGCTTTGGACCGTCTATTTTAATAGTGTTGACTACTCCCGTGCCCTGCTGTTTCTCCACATGGCAGCAGTGCTTGCAGTCGTCCTTGCATGGTCTTCTAGATAAAGCGTCTGCGTTCTTATGAGATCTTCCTGGTCGATGCTCGATTTTAAAGTCGTACTATTGCAGCCTTTCTATCCAACGAGCCAGTTGACCTTCCAGGGTTTTCAACTGCAACAGCCATTTCAACCTAGCATGGTCGGTCCTGATTTTAAAACGTCGTCCGTAGAGATACTTATGAAAATGGTCCACTGATTTGACGATGGCCAATAACTCTTTGCTGGTTACGCAATAGTTTCGTTCTGGTTTGGAGAGGATCTTACTGAAGTACTCGATCACTCTTTCCTCTCCGTTCTGGATTTGGGACAGCACACAACCAACCGAAGAATTGCTGGCATCCGTATCTAAAATAAAAAGTCCATTCCGTTGTGGGTATGCTAGCACAGGACCAGCGCATTGTGTGTGGATAGTAGTAGTAGTTGTGTCTGTTTTGTTTAGTGCTCTGATAAAGTTCAAATTTAACAGTGATCCAACTGCTTTTAATTCTTCTGTTCTATATCAAACTGCATATAAAGCATCCAATTTCTCAAATATCCTATAATCAAACTGTGAAAACCTGCATCCAACTCACATTATTCGATTTAATGCTTGCAATCTCTGCACTTCTTCAACAAAAAAACTTATCTATTCCTAAGAAAAACAATTCTACAAAAACTAATCACAGTTCAGTTTAAATCTACAATACAGGTCTGGACATAGAAGATTTATGTACTTTAAAGGAAATTAATTCTATCTCTCAAATTAACCACTGACACCAACTAAAAATGCCTAATAATACCCATTGTAAGAAATGTAGCGACATATTTGACACAGACACCCTTGCTGTATGTGACAACTGCAACACCGGCTTGTGCCAACAATGTGCAAAAATAACTTCTACGGAAATGAGAGCTGTTACTCTAAAAAAAAGAATGATACGTTATTGGTGTATTGACTGCAATCCTACTTTGGACTCCACTGCCAATTCCTCATCAAATACTGCACTGGTATTAGATCTGAGAAACGAAATCTCTAACTTAATTGACAATCAACTTAAAGTACACTATGCAGAAATCTCAAACAAGCTTGAAACTTTCATGAACGTCATCAAGGAATCCAATGTTGACCTAGTCAAACTACTGACAGAAAAGCCATGCCAACAAACTGAAAAGATTCAAACCACCGATAATCTCTTTTCTGATCATGCCGCATTCAATGAACCTAATAAAACTTCCCATAAAGACTTGGAACAACAAATTAGCATTCTGGAAAAGGAAGTTAAGAACTTAAAGATCTCTCTTGGTGAGATCCGTGCCAAGCTCCCAAGGCCACTAGAAACTACTAAAACACCAAACTCTCCAAACCTATCCCTGACTGCCGAATCTACCCAGAGACATGGTTTGCAAAAAAAAAAAGTAAACACGAACCGAAGTACCAACACCGGTCCAAAGCATCTTCCGATTCTCAATACCCAGGCCAAGATAACTAATACAAAAAATGCTACTATCAATGGAATGACGAAGCCAGGAAAACCGAAGATCGCTGCTGCTGTTATTACCCAGAAAACCGCCATTTTCGTTGGAAAAGTATCACGTGATGTCTCCGTAAATGATATATATGAATACCTACAGGACAACTTTAAAGATGAAACCTTTGTTGTTAAAGAACTACCTGCAAGATCCGGGGAATACACTAGCTTTCGCATAGATGCCAAGAAAGACCTCGAAGACGAACTACTAAATCCAGACCTGTGGCCTGACTTGGTCGCCCATAAATTTGAATTTTTTCGATCAAGATCCAATTCCTATAAACATTAATAGTAATAAACATGCCATTTTATCTAATATTAACAAGGTCAAACCTAATCACCTTAAACAAAAGATAAATATCTTACACCTTAATATACAGTGCCTGCGCAGTAAAACTATAGAGTTAGAAGCATATTTAAATGATACTACTCCTCACAATTTCCTTTGCTTAAACGAACATTGGCTGAATGAACTAGAACATAACGCAATAAATATTGAGGGCTATAGGCCTGTCTCTGCTTTCTGTAGGTCGAATAAAATTCATGGAGGAGCAAGCATTCTGGCTCAGAATCACCTTAAGTGCTTACCATTACCATTTGACGTAAGTAACCTATGCATTGAAGTGCACTGTGAGATGGCTGGCTTGATATTTGAGAACTATCAAATTATCACAATATATAGGTCCCCCTTAGGGAACTTTGATATTTTCACTGAAAAAATAACTTTACTTCTAGATAAACTTTCTCTCTCAAATAAAAAAATCATAATTACAGGTGACTTCAACACAAAATTTAACACTAGAGATCCACAGGCACTTCATCTCTGCAATATTTTTCAGTCATACGGGCTCAAACAAACTGTTTTTAACAGTACTAGAGAAACCGTCTGCCTAGACAATATATTCACTAATTGCGATCTAAACACTATTTCTGTCAGAACATGTGATCCTAATCTCTCTGACCACCTTGGAATATCCATGGACATTATAATAACAAAAAATAATAAACTAGGTCATAAAACTAGAATTAATTACAGGCCTATAAATAACTATGGGCTGTCACAATTCCATAAACTAGTTGAACGCATAAACTGGAATTTCATTAATGATCCCAATTTAACAGTCGAAAATAAGTCCGAAATGTTCCTGCAACACCTAAACAACGCTATTGAACTGTCTTTCCCATTAAAATCTAAACTTGTTGATCCCTCTCGCAGCAGTGCTAAAATACACTGGTATAATGAACATTTACGTGGCATGCGTGAACATCTACACCTTCTCAAAAGCCTACACAAGACTGACCCTAACTTAATAACCAATGAATCCATAAAATTATGCAAAGCGCAATACCGCTCAGAAATATCCAAAGCAAAAAGAAAAGCCTATGACAATCATATTAGAAACTCCCCAAACTCCCAAGCAGCCTTCTGGGATATTATTAAAAATAACAACCCCAACCAAACTAATCATAGTAGCGAATCACTATCTGCCAACGATTTCAATAATTATTTTACTGACATCCCTTTAAATATAATTAGTAACTTGCCCAAAAGCAATACTAATCACATTAATCATTTAACACCTGTCAATAATACAATAAATTTTAGTTTCAGGGAGATAACCCATGATGAAGTCCGCACTATAATAACTAATCTCAAAAATAGTAAAAGCAATGATGCTTACGGTATTAATGTAAAACTTATCAAGTGCATAGTAAACTTAATTATTGACCCCCTTGTTAAACTAATCAATTTGTGTATCGTAAACAATGTCTTTCCTGATGCACTAAAACTGTCAAAGGTTATTCCAATACATAAGAAGGGCTCATATGAAGATCTAAATAACTACCGTCCTATTTCATTGGTACCAATATTAGGCAAAATATTTGAATCGGCATTGAAAAACCAAATCAATGAATACTTTGAACTTAACAACTTATTTCACCCTTGCCAATATGGATTTAGGAACAAACGATCGACAACAATGGCAATAAACAATGTCATACAAACCATCCTTGATACTTTCGAAAGCAAGAAATTCACAACTGCTAGCTTTTACGACCTAACAAAAGCTTTCGATTGTGTATCCCATGAAATTCTCCTAGACAAATTAGTGGCATATAACTTCAATAACGGTAGTGTAACACTCATGAAAACCTACTTAACCAACAGGTTGCAGTATGTTAACTATAATTTTTCCACTTCTATAACCAGGAGAATTTCCCATGGTGTACCCCAGGGATATGTACTAGGTCCGTTACTCTTTACCATTTATATAAATGACCTTGCCAACACCAGTGATGATACTGATTTCACATTGTTCGCTGATGATACAACGACACTAAACACGAATACTGTGCTTCGGGAACTGAAACTGAATGTTATCTCGTCAAACGAGAGTATTAACGAATGGTTTTTATCCAATCGATTAAAACTAAACGAAGACAAAACACAAACTCTAAACTTCACTCTACGAAAACTTGACCCAGCAGACCAATTTGTTCAAAGAGATAAAGTGGTAAAATTTTTAGGTGTATATCTAGACTCTGCATTATCCTGGGAGCAACACATTTTAAAACTATCAACTAAACTCTCCAAAAATATTTATTTTTTACGGAATCTAGCTAACACTTTATCTCAAAACTTCTTAATTATGGCTTACTACGGCTCATTTCATGCAAATATGTCATATGGTATCCTAAACTGGGGGCACTCAACTCATACCACTAAAATATTTGGTTTGCAACGCAGATGCATTCGGATACTCTCGCATTTAAGGATAGAGATGATTGTAAAGATCAATTCATTAAACTTAAAATTCTAACATTCCCCTGTGTTTATATCTTAGAGTGTCTATTATACCTTAAACAACACGAACACCTATACGTTACACACAGTCATATTCATGAACATAATACGAGAAACTGTGATAAAATACATATAAATTTTCTTCGGCTCACCAAAGCAAGAAACGGAACAGGCTACTATTCTACCAGATTCTATAATGTTCTACCTAATTCAGTCAAAAACTTGAATTTTTTGAATTTCAAAATCAAAATCAAACACTACCTAAAAGTCAAAGCCTTCTACACGTTTAATGAATTTCTGGAGAATAACTTCTCTGATTTAACTTAATACTGCCTAGGCACTGTATATATGTACAAAGGTGTACTACTTATATGCAATACTTACATTTTACTAATATTCTTATATTTTATACTATTGTATGTTTTCTGTTCGTATATTTTATGTACCTAGTTATACAATTGTCTGTATTTTGTTTTCTTATTTTATACACTTCATTTACTCCAATTTGTTTTGACCTGTGTAAGCATTTTAATATGTATATTAGCACCAATAAATTATCTATCTATCTATCTATATAGAGCTGCCTTCAATTTTCTCCATGCCGTTTCACACTCCGGTGTCCACTGGTACTGAACTTTCTCTTCTGTTAGTCGGTGTAATGGTTTCGCAATGTCTGCAAACCCTTCCACAAAGCGTCTATAATAAGTGCAGAGGCCATGGAAGCTTCGTACTTTATGAACGTTAGATGGTCTTGGCCAATCTCGTACGGCAGAAATTTTGTCGGGGTCTGTTTGTACACCCTCCAAAGACACTACGTGACCAAGGAATTTAACTTCTTTCTGAAATAGTAAACACTTCTTCGGGTTCAACTTCAGGTGTGCATTCCTTACTCGCCCAAATACTTCTTGAAGATTTTTCAAATGTTCTGTAAAGTCTCGTCCCATAACCAGCACGTCATCAAGGTAAACCAGGCACGTCTTCCAGGTTAACCCTCGTAGAACAAATTCCATCAATCGTTCAAAAGTGGCTGGACCATTGCAAAGTCCAAAAGGCATCACCGTAAATTGGTAAAGACCACTGCCTGCTGAAAACGCTGTCTTTTCCTTATCATCAGGATGAAGCCCAACTTGCCAATAACCGCTTCTAAGATCTAACGTCGAAAACCATCATGAGCCTGCCAATGTACTTAACGTGTCATCAATCTGGGGTAATGGGTAACTGTCTTTCTTCGTCACATCGTTCAATTTTCGACAATCGACACAAAATCTTAACGTTCCATCCTTTTTGGCAACCAAAACTACTGGCGATGACCAGGGACTCGTTGACTCCTCAATGACTCCATCTTGTAGCATCTTATCTATCATTGCCGAGGCTTCTTCTTGTTTTGCTAGCGGAAGCCTCCTAGGTTGTTGTCGAATAGCGGGTGAGTCACCAGTATTTATCCGATGCTGGACTATGTCTGTTTTGGTAAGGGCTTCTGTATTCTTGGCAAACGCTGAACTTTCCTTTTTCAGGAACTTGATTGCTTCCCCTCGTCCATCCTTAGATAAATGCTCCAACTGGGAACTCAGCAAGGTCAAGACTTCCTGGTCTATATTCGTAGATGAATTTTCATAACAATATGTTGTCCAACAATATGAACTTGGATTCCTCCTGCCTATCATCAAATTTGAAGTGCAATCATGAACAAGCAAACACAATAATATTTGCGTAAGGTATGTTTAATTTTTGTAAAATAGATAAACTACAAAAGTTGTGTGGGTATACGACAACAAAAGGTATGATTAAATGTGAATTATTTATTATTTGTTTGCTTATAGTAATGAAACATATTCTTTATAGAATTTTGCAAGCAGCAGAAGAAAACTATCTATGCGAACTAAAAGAAAAACTGTATGTAAAAATATTAAAGAAATCTTTGCATTCTTTCAATAACCTGACTTCTGGTTATGCTAGCAAATCAAAATTCTAAAATAAATTTGTCCAATTTCTTATTTGACATTCTCATTATAACACTAGCATCCAACATAGTCCCGCACGGCTAAGCAGATTAAAAACTAGTATCTACATGACCCCCTACGGTATGAAGATTCAGTTAAAAATGAGAACAAAGGTCTAAAATGAATTTATTTATTTACCTACCTTGTCTTTTATTGTAATGGATTACACTTTCATAAAATCTCTCATTCAGTTTCTTGGAAATGCTTAGCCTTTGAAACGTTTTTCGCCCTTATTCTGAGCTCATCAGAAAGGCACAAAGCCATTCATAATGATGTTTCATGTAAAACCAAGGCAATATCCATGAATAAGTATGAAATATTTATATTTGACATCGACTGATAAAAAACAACAGATCTTCACCCATCTATTAGCTAACTAGTATTGGAGCCTATATACTCTATGCATGTTTAAAAGTGAATTATTTATTATTTGTTTGCTTATAATAATGAAACATATTCTTTATAGAATTTCGCAAACAGCGGAAGAAAACTATCTATGAGAACTAAAAGAAAAACTATATGTAAAAATATTAACGAAATCTTTGCATTCTTTCAATAACCTAACTTCTGGTTATGCTGGCAAATCAAAATTCTAAAATAAATTTGTCCAATTTCTTATTTGACACTCTCATAACACTAGCATCCAACATAGTCCCCTACGGCGAAGCACATTAAACTAGTATCTACATGACCCCCTACGGTATGAAGATTTAGTTAAAAATGAGAACAAAAGTCTAAAATGCATTTATTTATTTATCTCGTCTTAAAAAATTTTTCATTCTAATGGATTACATTTTCATAAAATCTCTCATTCGGTTTCTTAGCCTTTGAAACGTTTTTCGCCCTTATTCTGAGCCCATCAGAAAGGCACAAAGCCACTCATTTTTAACTGAATCTTCACACCGTAGGGGGTCATGTAGATACTAGTTTAATCTGCTTAGCCGTAGGGGACTATGTTTGATACTAGTGTTATAATAAGAAATTGGACAATTTTTTTTAGAATTTTGATTTAATAGCATAACATGGCAAATAAGAATTTTTACTTGTTAGCATAACTAGAAGTCAGGTTATCGAAAAAATGCAAAGATTTCGTTAATTTTTACATATATTTTTTCTTTTAGTTCTCATAGATAGTTTTCTTCCGCTGTTTGCAAAATTCTATAAAGAATATGTTTCAACAAAGGGTATTTTAGAGTATTCACAAAATCGTTAAATAATTAGGTGAAAAATATGAAGAAAATATTGTAAAAACTTTATTGGCAGTCTATGTATTGTGTGACCTGTCAGTTTTCCTTTCCGAAAGGGAAAAAGTGAGCAGTTGCCTTAAAGTAAATAGGCCACCTAAACAGTTTGACTAATCTTGGAGATAACTGCGATGCAATTGGTCATCATGTGATTGAAAATGATCGTAAGTGCTAGATGAATCTGAATGGCCATAGTGAGTTTAAATTATTAGATTCACCAGGGCAGCATTTATTTTCCATAAAGTTATTAGATTTACGTTCACTACATCCTACAAAAGAGCTTACTTATTGCATTTAAAACGGTCATTAAGGCCAGTGGTTTAGTAAGCTTAGCTTGCAACTGAAGTACCTAGCGAGGCAGGGTCAAACCCTGCTTACTGTGAAATAATTTTAATTGTAAAAATTATTCACAAGAAGTTTACCATTACCATTAAAATATTCTTCATTTTTTTAGCTATGGTTGAAAATCTCAAATAGGTATTTATTTCATTTCATTTATTTCATTTTTACAATAATAACTAATAACCCATCCCGTTACATATGTAAATATATACATGACTCGAGGTGCCGATGGTAGGCTGGAGAAATGATCCCTTATTTGTTATAATTGTAGCAATCATAGCACATTCTTCAAGGTATCAGCGTTTTTTTTTGTTTCTTTTTTAAACCTAGGTTTATTTTATAAATTAAAAAGGAAAAAAATGTTCAATGAGAGCACTTGGTTCCTGTTTTCAAGCATGTAGGGAAATCAAAACAAAACCCTACTGTAAATAACCACAAGTAGTTTAGACCCTCCTACACTGCTGGCAGTTAGAAAACTTGGGTTGATGCCAATGTAAGGTAGAAGGGATGAGAACTGGACAAATAATATGCTGAAAAGAAACAGAGTTAACCTACCCTGTTGCCACTTTAAGAGAGGCTAACGGGCGAAGCTCTTAACATGTTCAAGAGCTTGGCGTCAATGTGAATATATCCTTTTCTTTCACATCCATTATTTTGCTATTTATATTTCACTCTATCTTATAGGGATCAACCCAAGTTTTCTAACTGCCAGCAGTGTATACTTTCCTTACCTACCACATTATCCTGGATTTGAAACAAATTACCTTGGTGACTTGAAAAGCGGTTAAGAAAACACATAACACTCTCCCAGAATATTTGGATATCTGATAGAGAATAACCAAAGACCACAAATGATGACAAGAAACCACAAGTGGTTCTAAAACAAAACAAAAAGTGGAATTGTAAAGTGATTAAAAATGTGCGTCTACTTGATGTTCTGTTGCATGTGCATGTTCAGCCTTTCCTAACAATTGTTTTAAGAGCAAACATAATACAGAGCAATCTTTAACAGACAGTGATTCTTACTAGTAGTAGTATGGTGCTTTGTCGATGCTTATTGAACTTACTGAGCTGTGTATAATTATGCATTATTATTATTATTATTATTATTACTTATAAATTATGCGTTTTGTGTACGTGTTTATATTTTATTGTTATATTTGTACCACAATGATGGTATAAATACTTAATAAATAATATCTCCAGATACAACACCTTCATAATCTATAGATATAATCATTCCTCTGCCAAATGAGTTTAATTTTACACACTTATTAATATTTTTGTAAAATTGTAAATAATAATGCAATATCAAAAATGTATTGACTTGTATCTTGATGCATTACATTTAACTAGATAGCAATATGCCAGAAAATAGCCGTATGCTAATAGGAGTATCATGAATCTAAATTATGGTTTAATTTTAAAAGTCTGTAACTCAAAAACAGTAACAGATATGGAGCTAATTTTTTTTTGCAAAATCTTTTTTTGTCTCTAGACCATATTTCATTCGCATATAATATATAAAAAATTGAACATTTAATATAGTTGCTCGCACTTTGAAATTACTAACAGACTAATTTCTTTCCTGTGATTTAGGATTTATTTACAAAAAACCGTAAGAGATTTTGAAATTCTATCGGTACAGATAGATGCGCTTATGTCATTAGTATATAAATATAAAATATCAGATCAATATCGCAAGTAGATAATTTTCTAGCGAGAGGTATAAAACACAAATTCTTGAAATAACATTCCGCCATCTTTTTTTATTGTGGAGAAGTTGTGCAACCGCCAACAAAAATCCAACAAGCCATTTCTGATACCCATTAGGACCCTCTTTCGATATGCGAGCTCAAAAATTATTTACCTTGCTGAAATGGCGATTTTTATAATAACAATAATAAATCGTCTTTATTTTTGTAAGTGAAATACAAAGAAAATGTATTTACAATGTTAGAGATGTTGGGGGGTGCTCGGCGAAGTTTAACCAAAGGCTACTCTTACACTTAACCGAGCATTTTGAGGACAATGGTTAGTAATAAACTAATTCTAAATTAAACTAAAAGTAAGATGTCTAAGTACATGTACTAATCTTATAACTGAAAGAAAATAGAAAAAAAAAACATTAATTAGGTAGATTTAATGTGAAATTTATATGAAGTTAGTACCTAAATTAATTTGATATGTATCTACAATTTATATTTACTTATCTATTAAAATACATGTTTTTTATAGATATACGAAATTGATGCTGTGACATCGATTTGAAATTTTCGGGTATACCATTGTACAATGGCTTTCGAAGGCGTGGACCCTCTAGTAATACCTAGCACCGAACCAGTGGCGCAATGCTAAGGCGTTTGGCTTGCGACCGCGGAGTTCCGGGTTCGAATCCTGGCCAGGATATGGATGCTTAGTGGCGTTTTTAATGTGTTACCGAGATGGTAGCAGTGGACTAGATCGCTGTTGGGTTTCACAACATGTCTAGTCGCTGTTATCTATCTTGAGTTCGAGTCTCAGCTGCGGTAGATGGCAATATCGCAGGGAATGATTGTTGTGTTGATGTCTATGTGTGTCCCAGTTGAGTGACGGAATAGCGTTAGCTAAACTCCGCCAGGACGTTAATATAAATAAGATGACTAAATAAATAAATTAAATTAAAAACCGTATTTTTTTGCATGCAAGGGGGTGTAGCTGGACAAGAAAGGCTTATTTTGGAAAATTTTATATGAATACAAATACAAATACAAAATTTATTAATCTTTTGGGCCACTGGAAACAGTGGATAAGACAGGTCAATAATACAAAAGTATTAAACAAAATACAAAATAGATAAAATTAAGTATAAAAAATATTTTAAAACACATTTACATTTCTACATTATACTAATATTACATTTAAAAACTAAGTAAAAACCGGATGTGTAGTTAAATTATTACAGAGTTCTAAGTTGTGCAGTGCCTCTGTGAACTCATTAATGGTATAGAAACAATTTTCGAGGAAAAATCTTTTAAGTTTTTTTTTAAATTGAAGAGATGTTAATTGTTTCATACAATTTGGAAGTAAATTATATAATTTAGTGCCTGAATATATTGGTGATCTTTTGTATTTTGAGTGGTAGTGTTTTATGGTTTGAAAATTGTTTTTGCCTCTGGTATCGAAGTGATGTATTTGAGAATGAGTTTGAAGGAGATCTTTGTTGTCATGTATGTAAGTTAAAATTTTTAAAAGGTAGGTACTAATTAGTGTTAAAATTTTGTGTTCACGAAAAATATCTCTGCAGGATGTTTGATAGTTTAAATTGACAATTAATCTAAGGATAGATTTTTGTTTTATAAATATTCTGTTTGCCTTTGTAGATAGTCCCCAGACAACGATGTTATAGGCCATTATAGAGTGAAATTTAGAGTAATACACTGATACAAGCGATTTTGTATCTAATTTATTTTTTAGAGATTTAATTAGAAACTGTATTTTGTTTAGTCTCTTAGCTGTGTAATTGATGTGGTCATGCCACGAAAATTGCGCATCATTGTGCCTAAGAATTTTGTTGAGTTGACAGTGCTTAGATGTTCGCTGTGAAAACAAAAGTTGAAGTTATGTGCAGTTTTTAGGCTCATTCCAAATTCAACACAAATGGTTTTTTCTATGTTAATAATGAGACGATTTTGTAGACACCATTCACTGAATTCGTGTAAGGTAGTGTTGACATTTTCAAATAATTTTTGAGAAGTTGTTCCGGATAAAATTATAGAAGTGTCGTCTGCATATACAGGGTGCGCCAAAGTTCTGATTTTGGTCGATTACGGCTGTATTTGAAATGGTGGAAATATATTGTCTATAGATTATTTTCTTGATTTTCAATTCTGAATAACCAGAAAATATGTACAATTATACAGGGTACTCCGTTTTCGTTGTCCGAGCAACAACTTCGTTATTTTAAATGGAACACCCTATATTTTTTTCCTTTATCGAGTTACCCATCTAATTATATTCATAATTCTATTAAGGTGGTAGGTACTTAAAATGAACCGTTTACGATATAAAAAAGATTTTTTGACAAAAAGTGAGGTTTGCGGATAAGTTTTTGAGTACCTCTGATTTCATAGACAAGAGAGTTTTCAAAATTCTGCTTATACTGTTATGTTGAGCATATTAAGGGCTAGTAGGGCAGAAACATTATTAATATTAATCTTATACAGAGTGCTGAAAAAATTGAGTTTAATGTTTCGCTAATAAAAAAGGCCGTAATTCAATTTTTTCAAATGGGACGTACTATTTTCAGTTCTGTCATCTAATGAAGTGTTAAATTATCTTTCCATTGATATATCATAGTAGGTATTTATCTTTAGGAGTTGCATAGATATTAAGGTTAATTGTCTGGATCAGTCATTTTTCTTGCTGGAACTTCATGAGGTTTGTACTGCACTTCACCAGTTTCGATAAATCTGTCTCTAAGATTACTAAATGCAGGTTCTAAAGGGTGTCTCCTTTCAGGATATCTGGTTTTATAGACTCGGGATGCTAAGAGGCTGTTCCTTGAGCACTCCCCCAGAATAAAAATCATGTCAACCATTTCTTCCCGCGAATAATTCATATTTAATATAATTATATGCAAATGCAACTTGGAAATGGAACTGTAAAAGCTACTAGTATTTTATTAAAGACAATCAAAACAAAAGCACTTACCGATATAGCAGTAACACAAAACTTTAGAACATCCACAGACACGTGTTTTGACATCTATGTCTCTTCGGTGCGGCTTTTTCTAAAGTTCACAATCAACTGAAATATGTAAGCAAATACTCGTGTTATAACTATCAAAGGATTACCAGAACAGGATATTAAAAATTAAAATTAGATTATAGGAAATTCCCCGTAAAGGGATAATTATCAATATAATTATATGCAAATGCAACTTCCTGGAACTGTAAAAGCTACTAGTATTTTATTAATTATTTTTATATTTTATTATCAATATAATTATATGCAAATGCAACTTCCTGGAACTGTAAAAGCTACTAGTATTTTATTAGCTAATAAAATACTAGTAGCTTTTACAGTTCCAGGAAGTTGCATATGCATATAATTATATTGATAATTATCCCTTTACGGGGAATTTCCTATAATCTAATTTTAATTTTTAATATCCTGTTCTGGTAATCCTTTGATAGTTATAACACGAGTATTTGCTTACATATTTCAGTTGATTGTGAACTTTAGAAAAAGCCGCACCGAAGAGACATAGATGTCAAAACACGTGTCTGTGGATGTTCTAAAGTTTTGTGTTACTGCTATATCGGTAAGTGCTTTTGTTTTGATTGTCTTTAATAAAATACTAGTAGCTTTTACAGTTCCAGGAAGTTGCATTTGCATATAATTATATTAAATATGAATTATTCGCGGGAAGAAATGGTTGACATGATTTTTATTCTGGGGGAGTGCTCAAGGAACAGCCTCTTAGCATCCCGAGTCTATAAAACCAGATATCCTGAAAGGAGACACCCTTTAGAACCTGCATTTAGTAATCTTAGAGACAGATTTATCGAAACTGGTGAAGTGCAGTACAAACCTCATGAAGTTCCAGCAAGAAAAATGACTGATCCAGACAATTAACCTTAATATCTATGCAACTCCTAAAGATAAATACCTACTATGATATATCAATGGAAAGATAATTTAACACTTCATTAGATGACAGAACTGAAAATAGTACGTCCCATTTGAAAAAATTGAATTACGGCCTTTTTTATTAGCGAAACATTAAACTCAATTTTTTCAGCACTCTGTATAAGATTAATATTAATAATGTTTCTGCCCTACTAGCCCTTAATATGCTCAACATAACAGTATAAGCAGAATTTTGAAAACTCTCTTGTCTATGAAATCAGAGGTACTCAAAAACTTATCCGCAAACCTCACTTTTTGTCAAAAAATCTTTTTTATATCGTAAACGGTTCATTTTAAGTACCTACCACCTTAATAGAATTATGAATATAATTAGATGGGTAACTCGATAAAGGAAAAAAATATAGGGTGTTCCATTTAAAATAACGAAGTTGTTGCTCGGACAACGAAAACGGAGTACCCTGTATAATTGTACATATTTTCTGGTTATTCAGAATTGAAAATCAAGAAAATAATCTATAGACAATATATTTCCACCATTTCAAATACAGCCGTAATCGACCAAAATCAGAACTTTGGCGCACCCTGTATAAATACTTTTCCCTTTGTAATATTGTTGGGTAGGTCATTGATATATAATAGAAAAAGTAGCGGACCAAGGACGCTACCTTGCGGAGTTCCAGTATTTGTTTTGTACATGTCTGATTTTACATTGCCTTGTTTTACATAGAAGCATCTATTAGTGAGATAAGAGATTAAAAGTCGGTTGATGTTTCCTCGTAAACCCAGGCTTAGAAGTTTTTCGGACACAAATTCGATGTTAAGCGTGTCAAAGGCTCGGGTTAAGTCAAAGAAAATGCCAACGACAATTTCTCCGGCATCAATTAAATTATATATGTGTTGGGTAAATGAGTGTTGCTGTTTCTGTGGAGTGATTTTTCCTAAAACCGTGTTGGCAGTCTGTGAGAAGATGAAATGTTTCAAGGTAATTATTTATCCTTTGAGCTAGTAAAGTTTCAATGATTTTGGAGAAAATACTTATTAGTGAAATGGGGCAGTAATTTTCAATATTTGTTTCATCTCCTTTCTTTAGTATGGGTACAAAGGTAGCAAGCTTGAGCAAATCTGGAAATTGTCCATGCATGATGCATAGGTTTGCCAAATGTGCAATGGGTTTTGCAAGTATGCTACTACATTCTTTGACAATTTTTGCAGACACTTCGTCGTATCCTGTACTTTTTTTGTTTGGTAGTGATTCAATGACCCTTAATACCTCGTTTGGGGTAACTAGAGTGAGAAACATATTCCACTCAACGTTGGAGGATGTTGTACATTTTTTTGGTGCAGTGTCATTAAAGTGAGTTTTTATTTTGTCCTCTATGATGGAGGAGAAATATTTCCCAAATGTCTGTGCTACTTCAGTTTCGTCAGTGATAATTTTATTATCATGGCTAATGGATATGTGGTTTGCGGTTTTCTTTGCATTTGGATTATTAACAATATTCCACAGTGTTTTACTTTGGTTGTTAGACTGCTTGATTTTTGCATATAGAAAGTTTGCTTTTCCTTTTTAATATCATTTTCAAGAGTTTTTTTAGTTCTTTTATATTTGTCGTTTATTTCTTCAGAGTGACATTGCTTTCTTAGGTAGTTTAAATATTTTAGGTCTTGCAGTTTTGTTGTGAGGGTAGGAGTGAATATGATTTTATGTTGTTGAGATGTTATGTTCTTTTTTGTGATTTTTGGAAAAGCAGCCTCAAAGCACCAGTGGAAGTGTTCCCAAAAGGAACCATAGGCCTCATTAATGTTAATATATGCTGTGTTGTAGAAATTTTCTATGAATAGTTTGTCGTTAGTAAAAAGTTTTTTGAATTCCGATATAGAGAGATCACTAATTTTTCTAAATTGCGAGGTAGCCTTAGTGTTGTCATGAATTTTGTTCTTAGTTTCATCTCTCCAGATTACCACCTGCGCATGATGATCGGAAAGTCCAGGATCGAAGTTGTCGCATATTAAGTTTTCTTTGTTTATATTAGTTATTATGTAGTCAATGCTGCTCTGTGTTAAACAGTTGCCCAGACTTGCTACCCTCGTAGGTCCCTCAAAGAGGGAGGTTAGATTGTATGATTGAATTATGTCTTCCAGCATTAAGGTATTTAGTGTCTTATTCATACTGTCAATGTTAAAGTCACCGCATATGAAAATGTTTTTATATTCGTTTGTAACATTTGCTAACAAGTTTGGGAGTTGTATTAGAAAGATATTTATATCACTGTTGGGAGATCTCTGTAAAGGCAGATTATGCAGGTGTTTTTTGAATATGATATAGCAGCGCATTCAAATGATAGATCAATTGATAAATTACAGATTTTTTTAATGTTTTTAAACTTACTTGCAATGTTGTGTTTTGCAAAGATCCCATTGGAAAAAGAGAGCAACGGAACTAAAAGAAAACTTAAAGAATCCGCGATTATTTTATTAAACGAGAATAGATGCGTTTCTAATTATTCAATAGATTTTTGTACTAGTTGGTTGCCCATCCTTAGACACGAAGTAAGTAAAAATAAGATAAATATTATTTAATGTCTCACGTGACTATGGAAATACATAAACAAAGAACTGTCATGATTGGCGACCAAAAAAGTTTTGAGAACGGAAGTAGATTCTCTTCCGAAACGTTAACTACCTATAGCTTTGATTTTCAGTTTTTAGTTTATAACATTGTTCTAGTTTATATATTTTTAGGTGTGAGACTTTTTGAAACAGTCAAATACTCAAGAACCAACCTCTGTCTGATCCGTTTGGCGCAGAGGTTTTTTCATTAAAATTTTTAAATATTTTTCAGTGGCAAAATACCCAATAAAAAGTAAGAAAATCTGAATATGCCACAAATAAACAATTACAGACAATATCTGAAATTTAGATTTAATTCAAATTAAATATTCGCCACCAAAAAACGGATGTGACGTCACTCTCTATGTAAATAAAGCAGCATTATGTACTAGAAATGGGGCAAACGGCAATTTTTTTCATCGCGGTGATCGCTACAGTGATCGTTCAGCAATCACTGTTCTTAGTAGCAGTGATTATATCACTCTTTGAATTGCTTCGATCTTTTCTTATCAATCGCTATCAGCGATTGCTCAGTTGAAAGAACAGGTAATAAGTAGCAGTGACGTTGACCGCCGTCACATCTCTGTTGTGTACTATAGCGATACTATTTATAACTATTATAACTAATTATTCGTAGAAAGTGACATACTAATTACTGTTAAGGTTATGTTGTTAACATAAATAATCACAAATAAACCAAATGATTAGATATAGTATAATAATGTGTAATAATGCGAAAACTAAATCATAGATTTAATAATTATATTATGCTACTCTAGCTATATTTATAGAAACCAGACTAATTATAGTTGGAGTTTGTAGGAGGGCAGTCACAAAGAGTGACTGCAGCACCTAGGCCCCATTGGGCCCCTTGTACATCCTCCCGAGGGATACAAGATTCCACCTAGGCCTCCAACCATCCTAATCTTGTGATGCTGCCTAGGGAAATATCCCTCAAGTCAGCCAAAGTAGGCCAACGTTCTCCCAAAATGGATTTTCTGCTAGAGACTGCCGGGCACTAATTATACTTACAAATATGGTAAATAATCTGTCAGAAACAAAACTTTTTTTGCCATTTTTATATGGTATGAATGGTTTTTCTTTAGAATATTATAACGGAAAAGAACATCTTCATCCATAGTAGCTTTATAAGTTTTGTACACATCCCTGACAAATTTACCCGCATCAATTAAATGTTGTGTAATCCAAGGTTTATGGGAAATTGATTGCTGGTGGTTTCTAAGTGTGTCTGATGGAAAAGCGTGGTCCAAGTGATTAAGAAATATATGATAAAAAGATTCAAATTTAGTATTACTGTCTGCATCAGTGTTAAGAAAATCCCAGTTTTCAAGGGCTAATAAATGGTTAAATTTGGCTATATTATTCGCATTATTAAAAGATCTCTTCAGTCTGATATCAGGGTGAAAATCAGTATTTTTAATATATTCATAATTGTAAGTAACATGCTGCAGAAAATGGTCAGATATATCACAGTTTACAACAGTAGGGTTCAGTAATAATAAGTCAACATAAGATAGACACACATAAGATATTGTCGTTCTACATAATTAATAGTAAATATAAAAGTACAAAACACGATAGAATAATATAAACATGTCAGAACATAAAATATCTTTGAGTTTAAAATTTAGTAAAAATACCAGTCCTATTTACATTTTCTGAATATTGCATATATTTTCTCACATTAGGGGCTGGGGTCTGAAAGTTGTGACACTTTGTGACAGGGGAGAGGGTGGGGGCTGAAGCAAATGTGATATCACAGTACAAGAATATAATTTTATGCCAAATATTTTGATTATTTATTATCACAGCTTCCTTGATATTATTAATTTACATAAAAGTTAGTGTGACGTGACAGGCAGGGGGTGGGGGGGTGATCGGGCGAGCGTAACACCATGTGACACAGGGGAGGGAGGGGGTCAAAAATTGGCAAAATAAGCGTGACATCATTTATGGATGGCCCCTTATATACTTCAATTTCTAACAGATACTTAAATACCAATTTTTTTATATCATTTAATATTATCAATTTTTAAAATTTTATCTGATTCTTAACGTGATATAGAGGTTTATACACAAATAAAGAGTAGTTCAGTTAGAGTAAGTTGGGGTTTTAATGTTCTTTTGGTAAATATGGGTATTTTTATAATAATAATAATATTAATAATAACCTGTCTGGGTCCGGGTTGCAAAAAGAATAGATCCAAGGTAAAAGGAACACCCGCTTCCAAACCAGAAAATATGGAACTACAAAATATGGTAATGGAGTGAGCGAGTTAGCCCGCAACATTGCAGATAGACAAGATAACCCCGGTCATCATCCAGCGAAATCCTCATAGACCCGGAAGGGAGAATGGTGGGTTCCCTTACCTCTGGCGGTGCCAAAGGAATATCATTTTCACTGTCAGTATCCATTTGTTTAATGATGTTGTTCTTTTTGAGTAATATGTAAAATTATTATAAATATTTGATATTTAAATCACACAAATTTTGACGTTTCAAATCAATAGCAAAATTATGCCTTGACTAATTTGATAACATTGTGTTTTGTAGACAGGGCGCGAGTATCACTAACAAAACCTCAAATATTACATTTTTGTAAGTTTATACTCAATTTTAATGTTTTTATTCACATTTTTAGATTGGTACCTGTTTAACATTAATGAACTCTCTCGGGTAGCATGCATATAATTTTTTTAAATTATTGATTTTTATAAATATACAGAAATCTACAGGTTGGAAATCCAACCTATATTTAGCGGTCTATTTTTAATATACCAGCGCCGCGGTGGCAAATCCTGAACTCGGTAGTTGTTGAATAGGAAATCACGTGATGTGACGAAAAGCGATCTTGTGCTTCTCATTTGCTTTTTTTAAATTTTTTTCAGGGAAACTAAATCGAAAGGGTGCAAGGGTGGTATATTGTTGTAATCGTTTAAGTGCTTTTTAATGATTCGATGCCAAATTGTAAGTAATTATAAAATAAACAACTTGTTGTGCCAAAATGGCATAAAAAGTAATCCGATCTTAACCAACACCTTTTCCGATTTTCTGGAGTACTAAAGAAACCCTCATGCAAAGTTACATCCAAGTCTGTTCAGTAGTTTCGCCGCTATCGTGCGCACACACAGACATTTTTTAAAAAACACTTTTTTGGGTTCCTGGGAACTCAAAACATAAAGATTTGATGTTATTTGAATTTTCGATTTTGGACCAATTTTAGTAACCACAAAAAATTTTTTTTGGGGAGATTACAATGTCGAAAGTGTACTACGAAAATTCAAGTCCGATGAAATGAACTTGATGGCGCATAACCTGAAGATGAAGTTGCAAACTAAAGTGCAAAGATTGATGACGTACGCTAATGGAAACAACCACTACCGACACGACAAACTCTTTGAAGAGGGCGCCAAGAAATTCTGTCATCAAATAAATGATTAGTAGACTGAAGTAGAGACACCGCCATCACAGCAACAAATTGAGGAGTTTGGTGTGGAATCTTAGACAGACAAACAGACTTTTATTGATGCCAGGAAAATTTTCACTTAGATAAGTCAAAATACAAAAAAAAAATAGCACATACATAGAAGTAAATCTTAATTCGATAATAAAATTCAATTTTTCAAATTTATACATATGATTTAAAACTTATGTACTAAATAAAGAAGAAGCGTTTGTTATATTAAAAATCATTAATTGTAATATTGTTGATTGATTGATTGATTGATTTGCCAGCGTAAGGTGAGCATTGCTGCCGATTCTGCAGATTCGTTCCAGTACGTAGCTCGGTCGTCCGCCGATCACGCTCAACGGACGGCCAAACCGCGTGCTGGAACCAAATCTTGGATATTTTACATACCGCCGGACTGGCTGCATATGCTGGGTTGGACATGGGACATGCTGTTGTTGCAGCAGCGAGAGCCACATGACGCATCTGGTAGGAAGATAGGATGGGAGGTGTGGGTGTTTGTGAGATGCTTCTTTTTATGTTTCCATGCTTTTTTGCTTTTTTTAAGTTTCCATATATCATCATCGGATGGTGTTTATGGGATGCTTCTTTTAAGTTTCTGTGCTTCTTTTAATTCTTCTTCTGAGTCTTCTGTTTCTGAGTCCAGCAGTCTGCACGTCCTCCTGCCTGCCCATGTCCAGATATGGTTTCATATTATATTTCACATGAAATCCGCGTTTTCGCTTCAGCGTCCTGCATCCACCTTGTCTTCTTGCCAAGACATAAATCAGCTCACCACAAGAAGACTTTATTTATGAACCTTTCCACAGGTAGACAGCCATCCACAGTGGAAGTGCAATGAAGAGCCCCTAGAGAACATTTGAAGACACCCTGTATACCGATCTGTCAAGGTAATGCAAAACAGGAAACTACAATCTGCAAAAGCAAAAAAGAGCCCCTAGAGAACACTTGAAGACACCCTGTACACCAATCCGCCAAGGTAATGCACAAAAATAAAAATAGAAATAAAAAACAAATATAATAAAATGTGCAAAAGCAAAAAGAGATCTAGGACAACATTTGAAATGCCCTGCATTCCTACGGTAGAAGTGCAAGGAAGAGCCCCGAGTGAATATCTGAACACACCCTGTATACCGATCTGCCAATGTAATGTAAAATAGAAACTAAAAATAAATAAAATCTGCAAAATTAAAAAGAGATCCAAGATAACACTTGGGATGCCCTGTATATCCAGCAGACACCCACTATTCTGATCTGAGAAATATAATTACAATAAATAGACTTATTTTTCCTTGATCCCTTTTGTGTTTATGTTCGCAGCTTCCCTCTTTGTTTTGTGGTATGCCCACACTACCTGCACTCGTTTTCATCCTTCGAATCCACGAAACACGTGTGATTATTATTATTATTATTATTTAACTCATTTATAATTTTCCACATAACTTTCGATTTGTTATCGGCTGTTTCTGGTGCAATTGGTATTTAAAAGATTTATAGTGGTATTTGTGCAAAATTCGGCTAACTGTTTGGTGACTGATGTTCGAGCCAAAATTTCCGTTCCTTCGTCAATAATGAAGTTTTCTTTGAGATCATTGTTGGGCTCTCTTCAGAATTGGTTTCCAACACTATTAAAATAATTTTTCGCTGGACATTGTCTATCAGGATATCGTCGGCCATAAAGGTCCATAGCTGCAATTGCATTTTTTTTACTTTCCCCATAAATAATTAACATATCCACTTTTTCATCTCATATAAATTTGCGGCATTTTGAACACAATTTTAAACAATTTTTAAAGACAATAAAAACACTGTTAAACCAACAAATGTTTGACAAGCTAAATATTTCATTGTTTTCAAAGCCACCTTAGTTACTTCTTAACATTTAATCAGAACAAAATTGTATTTTCTTATTTTCTTTTAGCTGTAATTTTGTTTGTATTTATTGCACATTTTAATACAATATACGAATAAATTCCTTATTAATAGTACCAATAAGTGGCACCACGGTACCGATATCGATCCATTTGAAAAAATTGAGTTTTGCCCCAAAAACAATTTTGGTGAATTTTTTTTGCTCATAAATCACGTAATTTAGTGGGATTTCGATTTTTGTAGCATTACACAGGTCATTTAGAATAAATCGGAACCGTAATGGCACACTTAAATGAAAAACTAAAAATTATATTATAAAAAACATTGATGTTTGAAATGTCACTTATTTGGCATGGTTGGATTCACAAGATTATGCAGAATTCAAAAATGCAATAATACATAGGGTGTTCCATTTAAAAATCGAAAGTTAGTGTCACTTCCGGCGAAACCGGAGAAGTGAAAAAAAAAATTCAATCAATTGACTTCAAAACTAAAGGAGAAAAGGGGGGTATACCATGATCCTGTTACACCCGTTTTTCTAACAAATAATCTTCAATAAAGACCAAAGTAAGCCAAAAGTTATTGCAAGTGTCAATTTATTTATTTATTTAATTTATTGTAAAATCAGTTCAAACTAGTACAATACATTATTGTAACAAAAAAAGAATACATTTTTTACATTTGAGAATCCATTTTACAGATAAAAATTATTTTTAGTTGAAAAAATTGTTTTTTTGATGGCCTCTGTCTCAAACAACTTTGAACCTTCTACAACATAATCTTGTGCAAAGAGGTTTTCAAAAGCGCTGATTAGAATATGTTACTAGTTTTTTCTAAAAAAAAATCGCTAATACCTACTTTTTTTAAAAATCGACCCTCTTTTTCCATCCTAGAATTGGACAACTCTCACTAAAATCAAATGTAGTCTAAACGCTCACTTTATAGGTATATATTCACCACCAAAATTTCAAAATATTCGGATATCAGATATGCGATATATGAGAGTGTTTTCATCTTAAGTGAGTCACGCCGTAAATCCTGTATTTTTCTGGAAACGCTTCGTTTAGATAAACAATTTAAAAAGTCACCTTTCAATTCTAAATTTGTTGAGTTTACTTTTAATACAATTTTTCTTTTAATTTTGTTTCAGATTTGCCTGATGGTGGTTCTAACCATTTTGCTCAAACTGTCAGGGAAATAAAAAAACTGTAAGAAAAATACACCATTGTTTAATGCCATTAGATATTATGTAACACTTTTCAGAAATGGTAATATATTAGTCGAATGTTTGGTCCCTGACTTTAGAGGTGATTTGGATCAGGTTAAAACCATAGTCGAAAGTGGACTGGACGTGTATGCCCATAATATTGAGACAGTTGAGTCTCTAACTCCCTTTGTTAGAGATAGGAGAGCAAAATATAGGTATTAATTATATATTTTTTTTTGACAAATGGTTTCTTAAAATATTCTTTGCAAAAATTCATTATTTATTTTATTGTTTACTAATAATTATTTTATTTCCAGGCAATCCTTAAAAACTTTAGAAGGTGCCAAATTATTTAACCCCGATCTCATAACAAAATCATCCATAATGTTGGGTTTGGGTGAAACAGATGAAGAAATACAACAGACAATGACAGACCTTCAAAATGCTGGTGTACAATGTGTAACTCTGGGTCAGTATATGCAACCTACCAAACGCCACTTAAAAGTAGTTGAGTATGTTACACCAGAAAAGTATCTGCACTGGGAAAAAGTTGGAAATGAAATGGGATTTTTGTATGTTGCTAGTGGACCTTTAGTTAGAAGTTCCTACAAGGCAGGAGAATTTTTCATTGCCAGCATTCTGAAAACTCGAAAGGCTAGCTCTGCATAATTATCAAAGATGAAGTAGCAGAAAATAATATGTATTTATATGTTGATTGACTAAATTATTATTAATAAATGTTAAAGTTGGTTTCATTTCATCCGAAATTCAAGCTCTCAGCCAGAGGTACCTCCTAGAAAAGTAATTTGTGCCCTCTAGCCAACTTGCCAAATTGTGTTATTAATATTAAAATTATAAACCATATAGGCAAATCTACCTGGGGTAAAAAGGAGGTGATTTAACAAATTTTGTATACCATTTGAGTTAGCAACAGATTCTTATAGAAAAATTTCGCTGAACAAGACTTTCTTATGAAAAATTTCCCTAAACCGCAGCTTCATGGTCAAATAATTGTTTAAACGAAAACTTTTTCGTTTTTATTTAATAAAATGAAAATGGTTTGACGGATCCGAAAAATCTTGATTCAGTCGAAAGATATTTTCAATACGCGTCGTTTGGTGCCAGGCACAACTCATTTTGTCAACCCGTTCATTTAATATCAGGGGAAAAACATACGGGTTTGGAGTTGTCTACAGACCTCCAAAGAAAAATGTATCTAACTCACTTGATAACTTAGAAAATACTTTATCATTTTTATTACCTCAAATAGATGAGCTAATATGTGTAGGCGACTTAAATATTAATCAATATAACATATACAGCTCTGATATGAAAAAACTCTGTTCTCTTACTGAAACTTATAATCTAATGCAGGTAGTTAATGAGCCTACAAGGGTAACTAATGTAAGCGAAACATTAATAGATGTTGTTCTGGTTAGCAATAAAGACTTGGTTAATAATATATCAGTAGAAGAGGTACATTTTTCTGATCATAAATTAGTACGTTCTGTTTTGAGGTGGAAAAGCCAAAACAATTTTTTTACACGTATAGGGAATTTAAAAATTTTAATTATCAGAACTTCTTGTATGATCTAAATCGCGTCTCATGGGATCAACTATATAATTATGAGAATGTTAATGATATGGTTTACTTTTTTAACAGTATTATTTTAAGTTTATATGATGAGCATGCACCGTTAAAAACGGTTAGAATTTCTAAGACAAAAGCACCGTGGCTAACAGATGTAACTAAGATTATGATTAAAAATAGAAATAAGGCATTATCAAAATTTCGACGATCTAACAGCAACGCTGATTGGGCATACTATAAAAACCTACGAAATCTAACAAATCTGGCGATAAAAGAAGAAAAAAAGGCCTATCTTACTTATGTACAAGAGAATAAAGGTAGTAAAGAACTGTGGAATACTTTAAATAACTTAAATATAACAAAAACTCGTATTAACGCAGAAATACCAGATAATTTAGCTGACCCTAATAAAATCAATAACTATTTTGTGTCAATATGCAGGAAGAGTGACTGTGATAAGGAAATATTAAACAGCTATAAAAATAATAAATTTAAAAACGATACATCTTTTGAATTTAAATCGGTAAGTGAGAGTGAGGTGGTAAAATCAATTAATCATATACGATCTAATGCAACCGGATACGATGGAGTCTCGACCAAAATGCTTAAAATGTGCATACCACAAATAAATTCACATCTGACTTTTATTATTAATCAGTGTATATCAAAAGGTGAATTTCCCGAATTATTGAAAATAGCAGTAGTAAAACCACTCAACAAGGTTAAATCTCCTACTGAGCTCTCGGAGTTACGTCCTGTGAGCTTGTTACCCATACTATCGAAAATTATTGAACGCTTAATGTATAACCAATTGATAGAGTATACAAATGAACATGAAATAATTCCCAAAAATCAATCTGGTTTCAGGAAAGGTCATAGTACTACTAGTGCTCTTCTTAAAGTAATTGATGATATAATCAAGGGTTCTGAGCATAATAATACTACAGTATTAATAATGCTAGATTATTCAAAGGCATTTGATACTCTTAACCACGTTTTGTTACTTGCTAAATTAAAATTCTTCGGTTTCACTGACAACGCTATTAATATCATGACATCATATTTATACAAAAGACAACAAAAAGTGATTATTGGTCAACATTTAGCATCTGAACTGAATGTGTTGGAAGCTGGTGTTCCTCAGGGATCAATATTAGGACCTCTTTTATACGTATTATATACTTCAGATTTCAATAGTATCATTAAGAATTGTGTATGCCATTTTTATGCCGACGATAGCCAGATATATAACACTTTTAAATCAGAGGACTATCTTGAGGCAGCACGTAATATAAGTGAAGATATTAAAGGCCTGGTTGATATATCAAGTAAGCACTGCCTCACGATAAATGCCAAAAAATCTGCAGTTATGGTATTTGGGAATAGCACTAGTAGAAAGCTTGTTTTGGATAACGTAAATTTTTTTGTGGAGCAGCAAACGTTATCTTATTATGACCATTTTAAAAATTTAGGCTTAGTTATAGATTACAAGCTAAGATTTTCTGTACACATTAATACGGTAATGAAAAAGACATTTTGCGCACTGAAAAATTTATATAATCATCGTCATTTCCTTAATCAAAAAACAAGGATTATGCTGTGCGATTCTATGGTTCTGTCTCACTTTAATTACTGTGATGCTGTTTATGGCCCATGTCTTGATGCGGCGACCTCTTACAGGATTCAGAAGGTACAAAATACATGTATTCGTTTTATTTTTAATTTGTCTAGAAGAGAACATGTTTCTGTGTTTTTAAAACGAATTAGTTGGCTTAATATGGTCATGCGTAGACAACATCACCTTGCATGTTTTATTCACAAAGTATTAATTACTAATTGTCCTTATATTAGGGAATTGCTTATACCTAGATCCTTCATTCATGATAGAAATCTTAGATATACTGAGATGTTAACGATTCCGCAGCATTGTACGACAAGGTTTCAGAGATCTTTTGCTTTTTCTGCCCCCTCTTTATATAATCGTATTCCGGACAATCTAAAACAGGTTTCAGTAGCAGCATTCAAATTAAAATATAAACACCTGTTGTTAAGCCAGTGACAATGATTTCCCAATTATATGTTTATGTTATGTGTTATTGTTGTGTTATATATTAATTATTCCATTTGTACTTAAACTTTAAAATCTTTTTTTTTTCTTCTCATTTGTAATTAGAATAATATTGTATTGTATTTTTATGTGGTTGAGTGTAAGAGCAGCGCAGCTGAACTCCGCCGTTTTTTTAAATTTTTAAATTTGTAAATTTAAAAAATAAAGTCAATTTATTATTATTATTTATTATAGCCAAAATAAATTTCTTAATTAACAAATTGATTACTCCGAAACTAATGAGGTCAGGATATTGTTTTTTTCAAAATACATGCCTTTTATACCAAGGAATATACCATATTTTTTTTGGCATAATTTGTTAATCAGCAAATAACTTTTTCGAAAGTTTGATCGACTTCAAACCAACTTTAAACGATAAATATTGATGTCGGGCATAACCCCCATAGAAGTCTGCACGAATGCAACTTTTTGCTTTTGTTTATTTAAGGTTTAAATTAATTTTGCAAATTAACAAATGGAATATCTCGGCTTAGGGTAAGCATATCGAAATGGAGTTTTGCGATTATGAAAATGCTTGGAAAAAGGAAAATTTTGAGACCAGAAAGAACTTGATCGGATAACCGGAACCGGAAATAAAAGTGATATTGCATGAGAGGCTCTAATTTGTTTCTTAACAACTTTTTGGACACGAGGTTTGGTGCAAATGAAAGTTAACAAGTTTTTCTATCAATCACAAAATGTTCTACAAGAAATATTCAATCCCTGAAGAGTTATACGTGTTTTGGCCCTTAAAAAAAATCTCTCCCGCAATGTGAAACTAGTAAGATTTGACGCGTAATGGGGTGGCGGGTTCGATCCTTGGTGCGGGCAATTTTTTTTTCGTCAAATTTGCTTTTTTTTTCATGTAACAAAGTATTTTTTATGATAATAAATGTTCTTACTTTCTGAGAAATTTTTAAAGACATCATAAATATTTTTCTTTTGCAATTTTCATTAAATAAATGGCTATCTTGCAACAAACATATGATTGATCTTGTCCAACAAGAGTTTGTCGGTAGTTTTTGTTTTTTTTTACTACTTTTTGTGAAAGAGAAGGCTTCTTTTCCTTTATTTGAGGGGGGTGCTTGTCGAAAAAAGACCAAAAATAAAAAGGAAACTAATTTATTTTTCAATTTTTTCCTTAAAATGAAAAAAAGTTCACTTCTCATGAAAAAAACACACTTTGTTATTTGTAAATGGGAAATAATCAAAATATTTAACTATTTTAATGGCATTATTATTTTATTTTTGGCCTTTTTTCGACAGGCACCCCCCTCAAATAAAGGAAAACAAGCCTTCTCTTTCACAAAAAGTAGTAAAAAAAAAACAAAAACTACCGACAAACCCTCGTTGGACAAGAACAATGATGCCAGTTCTCGGATGTCAGGAACATGCACAGTTAGTAAGTTGAGGACGTGTTTTACTAACTGCGCATGTGCCTGACATCCGAGGACGTCTTCGGACAGGGTATTTCTCAAAACAAGAACAAACCCTTTGTATTATTACCATTGCAGTGAACAAGAATCAGCAGTCTGCTCCGAGGGTCCGCAGTAGAAAGTCGCCACCAGTAGATACCATTCCGAGGGTGCTAATAGAGAGTAAGTGAGTAAGTTAAATAGTGGTAAAACAACTTGGCTGGTGCTAGGTTTCGAATTTGACTAACCATACTTTATTTTTCAGCTGTGTTTTGCTCTGTCCTGGGGGATTTCCAGTATTGAGGGGATATTCCAGCCGAAAAACATATAAGAATGGTGCGAGACGAACAACCTCTTAATAAATGAGACGAAAACGTATGTGATAAACTTCAGGTCAGTCTCTAGGTATACAAGAGTGCAATATAATGGCGAACTCATAACAGAAGCAAAGCATGTTAAATTCTTAGGAATAATTTTGCAAAGTGACATCAAATGGGACCAACAAGTTACCGCTGTATGCTCAAAGTTAGCAAAATATGTATACCTTCTAAACGCCACACGGAAAGACATAAGTCAAGAAGCTGCTAGAACAATATATATGGCATACTGCCAATCTCAACTAATGAACGGAATAATATTCTGGGCATGTACTACAACAGCTAATATAGATAAGTTATTCAAAACCCAAAAACGGTTAATACGAGCATTATGCAATGTTCCAACTACCACCAGTTGCCGACCGCTCTTCAAATCACTAAGAATACTGCCATTAATGAGTCTGTATGTCCTAGAAGCAGTAAAATTCGTACATAATAACACTAGCCTATTCAATAGTCATCAAGTTGACCATCCCTATAACACACGCACAACGGACGTAAGACTTCACAACATATCCACGCTTTCTTCCACAACTTCTTCAAAGTGCAGTCTGTGAAGCTGTATAATATTCTTCCGAATAATTATAAATCTTTAACCAAGTCAAACTTTAAAAAAACAGTGAAAAGATTCATCTTGCAACACTGTTTCTACACTGTTCAAGAATTCATAAACTGCTGTGATGCCATGTGATTATTCATATTTTTTGTCTGTTTGTTTTAATTATAGACCAAGCACTATGTATATTATATGTTACTATAAGTATTTATTCGTATGTATTATTCTGCATGTTTTATATTGTATTTTTAAATTGTATTTTATGAGTTGCAATCTAAGCATAATATTTTAATGTTTTACGTTATAACTTAATGATCAGGATGAATAATCATCCACCCTTCTGTTTGACCCACCCACAACATTCACTTGTAATGTATTTTGGAAATAAAAACTATCTATCTATCTATCTATCTATCTATCTATCTATCTGTCTAAAACTAGGCACCATGTGGTTCAGGTGTGTGTTCTACCTGTCGTCACAATTACCTATGAACATCTGGAATATCATCTGATATACTCAGAGTATAAGTCTCGTGCACACTCAATTTAGTCCCACAAGGCAACATTAACTGGACACGGAAATCAAACCCAAGCAGGGCCCTTATATAGTTGCGACTATTACGGGGGGATTCTGGGCAGAAAAACGGGTACCGTGAGCTTCAGGTGTGTGTTCTACCTGTCGTCACGTCTACCTTTGGACACCCAGAGTGCTTCTGTAATTCTAATCGCCAGTTGCATAAGCCCTTGGAAGCTTAACCCCAAAAAGGTTGGGCCCGCACCCGAATATTATTTTAGGGTGTTGTTCGAACTATTTAATAATAATAATAATAATAATAATAATAATATTTATTAGTTTCAGAAAATGTACAATTACAGTTAAGAAACATCGTCGAAATACAAAGAAAATATCACAAATAACATTGTAAAAACATATAAGTACACACAAAAGAAAGAAAGAAAGTAAAAAACATGTGAACAGTGAGCAATTAAAACAAATATTATAACTAGAACTATACAAAATTAGTCCCACATTTTGTATAAAATTCGTCAACACTGTAGCTGTTCATGTCCAACAAAAATGACTTTAATGCCTTTTTAAACTTAAAAAATGTTCGCATAGATTTAATGTTCCCCGGCAAACAGTTAAAAAATTTACAGCCCATGAAACAGAGACTTTTTTGGTACAAAGCCGTTCTGTGTTCTTTTGGTAAAAGGAGATGTTTATTCCTAGTGCTATATGGATGATCAGTTCTAATCTCATTAAATTTACTTTTATTTTTGTAAACAAAACATGACAGCTCATAAATGTAAATAGAGTTCAAAGTAAGAATGTTTAAGCTTTTAAAGGCTTCCCTGCAGGAAGTATTATATCCCAGATTGGCTATTATACGTATTGCCCTTTTTTGTAGTAAAAAAACTCTATTTGCTTCAGATGAGGAACCCCAATGCACTATACCGTACTTTATGCAAGAATGAAAAGTAGCAAAATACAACTGTCATATCATGAATATGATTAGACCATTTAAGGCTACAGTCGATTTTCAAACCAAGCATTTTTGATTCATTGGCATACTCCACACTTGCAGTAGGAGATAGAAGGATATTAGTGTTGAAGACAATATTAGACTGCAAAGTTTTAAAGAGAATACAGGTTGTTTTACTTTGGTTAATACATAGTTTATTATTTTCAGTCCACAATATTACTTTGGCATATATAGTTTTTGCACAGTTTTCAGCATCAGCGAGAGTATTAGATTTTATTAAAATGTTCGTATCATCGGCATACGAAACTGTCAAACATGATGGATATTGAATATAATCCAGCATGTCATTGATATAAATAATAAAAAGTGTGGGCCCCAAAATAGATCCCTGAGGTACTCCAACGCTGACAGTCTGCGAGTCTGATATAACATCCTCAATACAGACCTGCTGATTTCTATTTGAAAGATATGACACAAACCAATCGTGAGCAACACCTCTAACTCCATATTTCTCAAGTTTTGTCAATAATATAGAGTGATCTACACAGTCAAACGCCCTTGAGAAATCTATAAAGAGTCCCAGAGTTATTTGTCCTTTGTCCATGGACGTTACAATACCGTCCACAAAGTCGCTTAAAGCAGTGTCTATGCTTCTTTCTTTTGTAAAACCATGTTGACTGGGAGAAAGCTTATTGTGCATCATTAAGAAGCTTATTAACTGAGAGTTTACTGCAGACTCAAAAACTTTTGACATACTAGGAGAAAGGCTAATGCCCCTATAATTCTCAAACAAGTTTGGGTCGCCTTTTTTAAACAACGGAATAACTTTTGACAATTTTAAATCCGATGGATACATTCCCTGCTCAAGAGACAGATTTATCAGATAGGTTAAAGGTTCAACGATATATGTAGCTATACGTTTTAATAATATATTTGATATTTCGTCGTGTCCCGAAGAGTTGGAATTTTTCAATTTTCTGATTAAAACTAAAGTGTCCTCCTTAGAAAGAGGCCTAAGAAATAGAGAATGATTCGAGACTTCCAAACATCTATCTATAAAGTGGTAGTCAATATATGGAGGTAAGTTAGAGGTAACAACTTTGGGAGCGTTAATAAAGAAAGTATTGAATTTTTCTGTTAGTTCACTATTATTTAAAATCTTGTCATTTTCTTTTATTTGTATACCGGTTTTATTATTATTATTTTTTGATTTTCCCAGAGTATTATTTAGTATGTTCCACATAGCCTTGCTCTTATTATTAGAGGACATAACCAATTTATCGTTACGGTCTTTAAAAAAATCTGATAAAATACGTTTATATTCGTTATTTGCTGCCTTGAAACTGTCTCTAAACTGAGGGTATTTTCTGCTTAGGTCTGCAAAGAGTGATACTTGTTTTTTAGCATCGATTATTTTCTGATTAGAAGTTGGTACTGAAATGGCTTTTTTTGGTTTATTTATAATTTTATTTGTAATTTTTCTCAGTGGAAAGCATGTCTCAAAGTGAAGAGAAATAGTTTCCATAAAAGTCTTAAAAGCTACATTGCAATTAGGGATTGCATAAACCTCCGCCCAGCAAGTATTCTCTAATAAATGACAGAAATTTTTGATATTGTTTTCATTAAAAAAACGTTTAAATTTAATGCTCTCATCAAAATTTGACACTGTTCCAGTTACAATGGCATATTGTGCATAGTGATCTGATAGGTTACTCTTTATGATATCCGCTTCAGACACTTTAACCATGTCATTCACTATTATGTTATCAATGCATTTACTGGAGAAAGGTGTCACCCTGGTGGACTCATGAATTGTTGTGTACATATTGTTACAATTCAAAGTAAGTGTTAGATCATGAAGTAGGGTAGAGTTTACCTTAAAATCAATATTAAAATCTCCACCTATCAACAAAAACTTATTACTATGCAAAAAAGAATTTAGAAGGTTACCAAAGTTATTTAAAAAAAGAAAAGTATCGCTATTTGGTGGACGATAAACAGCTACTACAATTATATTAGTGCCAATAATTTCTATACCACAGCACTCAAACACATTAGATAGGGAAAATTTCTCATAGTCTAGAAATTTAGTTTTTAAATTTGTTCTACAGAAAATTGCAACACCGCCATGCTTAGACTTCTCACGGCAGTAGGAGGCACATAATTTGAAACCATCAAAATGTATTAAATTAATTTCGTCTTCTGACATCCAGTGCTCACTCAGTAATATTATATCACAAGAAATCTCCTTCAGAAAGTGCCCTATTTGTAGTGTTTTATTTGCTAAACTTTGAACATTTTGATGAATTATCAGTAAATCGTCAGATTTTCTTTCACAATTGAAATCTGCGAAAGACGTGGGTATAAAAAATTGTCTTCATTTCTTACAGAAAAATTCTCGGTATCACATTCATCATTACATATCACATTAACGATAGTGTTATCAGTTGTCTTATCCTCCAGTATTACATTATCAGCATAATTATCCACTACAATAAACTTTAGGTTTTTTGTTTGTTTTGGAGCTGCCAGAAAATTTACGATCAAACGAGTCTTAGATTTTCTATTACCATGTTCCTTTTTACTCGTTATATCTAAGAGTTTCACTTGCCCTTCGGTATAGTTATTAAATTTTATTAAAAAATCATTCAGCTTACCATTGTATTTGAGAACATGTTTGTTTTTCAATGCATCGTCTTTGAAGTAAGGAATTGACAGAAAGGTGATATTTGTATGAGAACATAACTTTAATTTGCGGCAAATATAACTAAAAGATGGTGTCTTCTTTACATCTATATCATTAGAGCCTGCTGTTATTATCACAAGATCATTAAGGGAGAAGTCTTTAGTTAACACGTCTACATCATGTAGGACCTGACTTAGATGGGCACCAGGTTTTATAATAGAGGTAATTTCGTACTTACAACTTATACATTTTCTCAAGTCCTGATTTAAAAATTTGGCGTTTTGATCGCCTAAAATAAGTAAGCGATTTTTCTTTACACATGGTTTAATTGTATTTTCCTGCTTATTTAAGCACTTGTCAACAACTAGTTTAGGCTGCCTGTCCTGTTGTTCTTCAGCCCTATTTCGTCTTAAGATTTTTATTTCATCTAATATTTTATTATTCTCTTTTTTTAGATCCACAGTGTATTTTAACATAATAAGATTTCTTTCTTTTAGAGCATCAATTTCTTCCTGGTATTTTGTTAAGTTTTTAAGTTCATTAGACAGAGCTTCTTCAATTTCACAGTTCTTCTTCACCATTAGAGCCAACTTTGACTTTAGATCTCCAATGACTGCTTTATTTTTTTCCAATTCAGACATGTATTTTTGTTCCGATTCTAAAACATCATTTTCAAAATTTTGGGATCTTCTCTTAATAGTTTGTATGTAGCTATCCTTTGCTTCAAGTTCAGTATTTAGTTGTTTCATTTGCAGTTTCAAGTTTTCAAGAACTTCTTCGTCAATGTTTATTTTATCTGCACATACTTTGGAGCAGTAAATTTTCTGCTTCTCTAAAATAATAAAACCTTTCCTTCTTTCACAACAACTTTTATGGAAAATGTTATTGCATGTCACACAACAATAACTATTTAGTTCCTTATTACAGCATAGAAACTTTGTATCATTATTTCTTAGTCCGGTCCTGTTCATTTTGTGGAAATAAAAACAAAAAAGCTATTGTTTCTTTATAGATTAGCACTGATGTCTGAATTTACACAACTTTTTTCTTTATTTTTTATCACTTTTTTTCTTGGATTGAAACTTGCTTGTTGTTTTAATATGTTTAGTATAAATTATTCACAATTTAATTATCCAAAACACTATTGTTTGTGTAATTTTCAATACTTTTAAGCCTGTACTTTTATCTTCAGATTGGTGTCAAACATCACTATTAAATTCAAGTTTTTCCACTTGTTTTTCAGTTTTTGCAGGGACACTGTTGAGACCCTGTTTATCTCTCTATACTATACTACGACGGTTACTCGACGGTTACGGGGGGATTCTAGGGAGAAAGTCGGGTACCGTATGGTTCAGGTGTGTGTTCTACCTGTCGTCACGTCTACCTTTGGACGCCCAGAACGCCCCCATGATTTTAATCGCCCGTTGCGTAAGCCCTTGGAAGCTTAACCCCAAAAAGGTTAAGCTGAAAACTGGGCCCGCACCCCGATAATTTATTTCTCCGCTGTATGTTTACCAGTATTTAGAGCTTTAAGACACTGCGCATCAGCCAAGTGGCGTCCATAATTTTATTTTTGCCTTACATGAATTGTGGTAATTGCTTGCTCCCGCTTGGTATCCATACCGACCGTACCGCATTACCACCACCCGCTTCATTGTTTTATCAACCGCTTCTTCTACTTTTTTTTTTAACTGCTAATTATCATCTAGCACCTGTTAGTTTAGCTTTGGGTCTGAACTCCTGGTTATCTGTTTAAGCAAGTGTAGTGTTAGGAAGTAGTATTGTAGATAGTAGGTTTTAAGAAATAAATGTTCTTTTTATAATCTGAATTTGTGCTTTTTACTGTAGTGTGTGTGAAGTCTAAATATCCCTAGACTCTCTGGACATACCGTTTCTTCACTGTAGCTACTCAAGCCCTGCTGAACTGGCTTGGAGGGTAATTGGTTGTTCCACCACAAAAGGAACTGGCGCCCGACTTACCGTTTACAGACCGCTAAAAGCTCGAGTGCCAAAGTGACGGGTGAATAAAACGCCACAGAACCTATCAATGTTTTCTAGATTAACAATTTACAAAACCTTGTTCGCACCACATTTTGAATATTGTTCAACTGTCTTGCTCTTCCTAAATAACTATGAAATTCAAATGTTACAAAAAATGCAGAATAAGGCAATGACGGTAATATTACAATGAAATAATACACAATATGTTAGTAACATTAGGATTTATGACTATAAGACAAAGAATTCTATTGACAACCCTCTAATTTATCCATAAAATAAAAAATTCGTTATTGCCGAGATATTTATATGATAAATTAACCTATGTTGGAGACACAATTACAATACCCGTCAAATAAATGATTTTCATGTAAAAAGGAATCATTCATCAGGAACTAGCAGATCACTATTCTGTAAAGGTATTAAAGAATATAAGTTACCAAATGATATACAAAATTCCATATCTAATAACCATTTTCCAAATGAGTGTGTTAAATACGTAAGGACAATACCTATAAAGAACATATAAAATGTGCAGTTATATTATATTATATTCAGTATTTTGTTATTTAAATAGTACTAAGGCCACTTCATAATTCTACTTGTTTGAGTATTTATTAATGAAGGATTTTATTTTTGTATTTATACTTTTGTAAGACGTAAGATGTATGTGAAACTGTATAGCTTTCATTAGCTAAATAAACGAATTATTATTATTAAATTAACACATATCGATCAACATTGAAAAGAATATCTAAAATACTTTCTGAGATATTAAAACATAACGATCAGAAAAAAAAATTACAACACCCTGTAGCAAAAAATTTAAGCCATTGCAGACATATGTTCATATGAACTTTTCTTCATAAAATGACCTGAGGAATCACACCCAGAAATATTAGCACGTCATTAAGGAACATCCTGTATACATCATATATTGAACATGGATACAAATATTCTTATTCACAACTTCTTGGCAAATTCATGATTTTTCTAAGTTAATATTTTGATTAGAATAGAATAGAATTTTATTGCGTAACAGTGACAATAAATTTTACAGTAGTACATGATTGATTATCAACTGTTACTACACTTTTCAGAAAAAAATCAAGTTACACTTGCAGTATTTCTAGACTTGCAAGGTGTTGAGACGATAGAACAATGTTATTAAAAAACTAAAAAATATAGGTATTGATGGAACTGCATTACCATGGTTGACTATTTGGATAATAATAAATAAGTTCTTTATTGGATAACTCCAAATGGCCATCGACCGAGGTCCTTCAGCCATATTTGGATAATAGATCACAGAAAGTAAAATTAAATAATATAATTAATCGTAGCGCCTTTCTCCCAAGATGCCGGCTCAAGCGCAACATATGGAGGTGGGAACTCTTAGTATGTTCAATAGTACACGTAAATGAACATAGCTACAAAGTTTCAAAGCTTTACCCACATAACATCTCATGGATATGTACATCCATAGCATATGCATTAGATGTTGGAATTTGAATATGTATTGTTAAATATATATATGATATGAAATGTACTGACATCCATCAGTGTCATATACAGTGTATATTGCTGGAGGTATAGTATGCGTAACTGGTAAAAGGGCAGTACAAGAGACGCAAGACGAGGTAAAAGGCGCCGACAACATCGTCCGTCTTTCACCTCTTACTTTATAAAGCGAGACAGAAGGTCATGGGCTGTTCAAGTCACGTGCCAAAGCGTGCAAGCAACAGTCAGGACCATCTCACTGATGTATTACGTTAGTCTTGTGCTCACATCTGAATAGCGCAACAATAGATTCAAATTGTTGTTAAAAGAATTTCTATATCAAAATACATTTTATTCAATAGAAGAATTTATTACCGTTGTACAAAATACCTAAATATTCTGTGTATTTGTTATAACGGATTATATCTTTTTTTTAGTATGACATATTTATGTATATGTTCATATATGTATATTTTGTATTTGACTTGTCTATCCAATGTAAATTGGCGAAAGATAAATAAACTTCAATCAATCAATCAGTAAGCTAATGTTTGGCGAAACAATTGTCATGTTGACAATACATCAGTTAAAATTTAAAAAATAGTTGTGTTTTATTTGTTAAATTATTATATAGTGTTGACATGAATTATCACCATGTAAAGGTCGAGTCTTTTAACTATTCCGTCTTTTTACAAAAAAAAACAACTCATTTTTAAAACTTTTTTCGCAAATTTTCATAAATTTTTTTTTTCGCAAAACTGCTTTATTTTATCTTGATAGTATGATATAAAATATGCCTTTTGTCCTATGGCTCAATACCAAGATATTACCAATCTAAATTTCACAAGACGCCGCTGACAAATAATACCTACATTGAAATAGTAATCGAGCGAACAATACCGGTAATCCGGCTCTGCCTTTTACCTCGTCTTGCGTCTCACCCGTCTCTTGGCCTCTTAGCAATTACGCATACTGTATATACATAATGATTTATACATAACATGTCCATTAAGGTATAACTAAATTATACACGTACACGAATTTTATTTCATTATCTGATGCGCATGCGCTACTAATTTATGGCATAGTACATCGGCGCACCACGCATCATTTGTTTACGGATTGTAGTTCGCAACAGCCGGCAGCCATTAAGCCCTATAGTGTTGCGTGCATAGTGTTTATGTGTGATGGAAGTTAACTCTTTCTCAGTCTCTGAATTTTATATTTGCTTATTGCTATATTATGCTGTTACATTTGCATGAAGCTCCCATGATATAAGACTATATTTATTATAATGCAATTCTTTAGATTTGTAAATACATACTCTTTTAGGGTTAGAAAATTTGCAGGTTTCATATTTAACTGATTGTGGCAGGTGTGTGTTTAGTTAAGATGGCGCAAAGTGACAAAGGCCTAAAAATTTGCTGTTACGTCAAGTCATAATGGGTATGTATTTTATAAATATAGTGAATAAAAATTCATATTTTATAACTTACTGATGGTTGAGAATGTTTTAAACACATATGTAGGGCATGAGTAACTATAGTATTATACATATGTTTACAATTTGTTAAACTACCAGAAGGTAAAAAAGTATACGTAAATATTGAAAATTTTAAATAAATATTGTGTAATAATTTAGGTTATTTTGTAAAGTTTGTGTGTTTAAAATAGTTATATAAAATATATTTCTTGTTAAACCATCTGTGTTTTATACCTCTTATATGGATACCTCTGAAGTAGTTCCCACGAACATCAAAACACTTGAACACTTTCATTTGATACGTGCTGCACCAATCGTGTTGGTATGATCGAGATGATTAAAACCGTTCATTTTAATCATCTCCCAATGATGCCAACATGACTGGGGCAACACGCATCAAGTGCAGTGTTCAATAAGTGGTTTGACGTCCGTGGAAACTACTTCAGAGATATGTAATGTATATTCATAAAATATGCGATTGTGTATATATGTGTTTTATATCCAATGAATGTACATTGCATATGTTTATGTACATTCATTGGATATGAAATAGATATGGAAGTCGGCGATAAATGTATATGCTAGGAATGTTAATTCCACATCCATTAGATGTACATTGCATATCGTTTTATGTGGGTATGTACATATATATTATAAGCAAAATATAGTCATCCATTATTAACTTACAAAAATAATGGATAAAAAGATACAAAACTATCAAACATTATGACGTGGCATTATCATTAAGAAAATCGTCTATTGAATAATATGATTTACAAATGAAAATTTTTTTTTAACTTTAAATCAAACATTTTAACACCAATATATCTAGGATTTTGTTGACACACAGACAGTCTAGAGAAAAAGGTAAAGCCATGTCGTTTTTAGTGCATGTATCATAATCATGAATATCCTGAGGTATGTATTTGAATAGAATTTTGTTTCTTTATGTGAATTATTAAAGAATTTATATATAGTGAGGGAAACGTCCTAATTCCCAGCTTTTTGAATTGTTCTCTACAGGATGCAAAAATTGGCAAACCCAACTTGTATCTAATAACTTTTTTTTGCATTGTAAAAATTTGAAGTGGGTCATGTGCTTGACCTAGTAAATGATTCCATAAGATACAACTGATTGAACTAAACCAAAATATAAAAGTTTAAGAACCTCTTGTGACATCACTTTTATTAAAAAATATCCCAACTAGCAATTCGATATTTAATAAAAGTTGTAGGAATGTTTCCGACAGAAATTTTATAAAACAACGTTACTCTCAGAAATACTTTCATAACGTTTTCACAGCAGCTATAAATGCAAAATTGGCACCATTCTATAAAATATTTCAGTTGCTATTAATATTTTGTAACGCCTATTAGAACTATTACAAAATAATTGTATAAACATTTCCAGAAGCCTTATGAAAATTTACCACCATCATTATATAGCAGTTTTATTAAGCTTCATTTAATTGTACTATAAAAAACACTTTACTGTTTGTTAAATTACTGCTATAAAACAACTAAACAACTGTTTTATAAGAACTTTTCAATGGTCATATTTTTTTTTTTTAAATGCTGCTTTATACACACTAATAAAATAAAATGTATCCTAAAAGTTTAAGAAGTATTTTTGACACTAAAAGCACATGGCATTGTGATTTACTATGTACCTAATAACCTATAATAATTAAGAGATTTGTTCTGGCTTACGACAGCTATTTTTGATGCGGAGAAAATTCAATTGTGAACTATGGCCATATTTTCTATATTTTTAACGGGCTTCACATTTATTGATGATTTCTAATAATTTTTGAAATTTTATAAATTCGATATTTTTTACAATGTAACTTACACTAATTTGTTTTAGTAGTCATAATTGTACATATAGTTAGCACGTTTCTGACTCCATAAATTCTAACAAACATTTGATATTTTAAATTTTCATATCTTGTCATATTTACCATCACGAACGCTGCCCTTTCAAGATAGCCTCCTTCTATAAAATACTTTTGTGTTACTAGCAAACATTTCACGATATTTAACTTATTTATATTTTATACCTCTTATATGGATACCTCTGAAGTAGTTCCCACGAACATCAAAACACTTGAACACTTTCATTTGATACGTGCTGCACCAATCGTGTTGGTATGATCGAGATGATTAAAACCGTTCATTTTAATCATCTCCCAATGATGCCAACATGACTGGGGCAACACGCATCAAGTGCAGTGTTCAATAAGTGGTTTGACGTCCGTGGAAACTACTTCAGAGATATGTAATGTATATTCATAAAATATGCGATTGTGTATATATGTGTTTTATATCCAATGAATGTACATTGCATATGTTTATGTACATTCATTGGATATGAAATAGATATGGAAGTCGGCGATAAATGTATATGCTAGGAATGTTAATTCCACATCCATTAGATGTACATTGCATATCGTTTTATGTGGGTATGTACATATATATTATAAGCAAAATATAGTCATCCATTATTAACTTACAAAAATAATGGATAAAAAGATACAAAACTATCAAACATTATGACGTGGCATTATCATTAAGAAAATCGTCTATTGAATAATATGATTTACAAATGAAAATTTTTTTTTAACTTTAAATCAAACATTTTAACACCAATATATCTAGGATTTTGTTGACACACAGACAGTCTAGAGAAAAAGGTAAAGCCATGTCGTTTTTAGTGCATGTATCATAATCATGAATATCCTGAGGTATGTATTTGAATAGAATTTTGTTTCTTTATGTGAATTATTAAAGAATTTATATATAGTGAGGGAAACGTCCTAATTCCCAGCTTTTTGAATTGTTCTCTACAGGATGCAAAAATTGGCAAACCCAACTTGTATCTAATAACTTTTTTTTGCATTGTAAAAATTTGAAGTGGGTCATGTGCTTGACCTAGTAAATGATTCCATAAGATACAACTGATTGAACTAAACCAAAATATAAAAGTTTAAGAACCTCTTGTGACATCACTTTTATTAAAAAATATCCCAACTAGCAATTCGATATTTAATAAAAGTTGTAGGAATGTTTCCGACAGAAATTTTATAAAACAACGTTACTCTCAGAAATACTTTCATAACGTTTTCACAGCAGCTATAAATGCAAAATTGGCACCATTCTATAAAATATTTCAGTTGCTATTAATATTTTGTAACGCCTATTAGAACTATTACAAAATAATTGTATAAACATTTCCAGAAGCCTTATGAAAATTTACCACCATCATTATATAGCAGTTTTATTAAGCTTCATTTAATTGTACTATAAAAAACACTTTACTGTTTGTTAAATTACTGCTATAAAACAACTAAACAACTGTTTTATAAGAACTTTTCAATGGTCATATTTTTTTTTTTTAAATGCTGCTTTATACACACTAATAAAATAAAATGTATCCTAAAAGTTTAAGAAGTATTTTTGACACTAAAAGCACATGGCATTGTGATTTACTATGTACCTAATAACCTATAATAATTAAGAGATTTGTTCTGGCTTACGACAGCTATTTTTGATGCGGAGAAAATTCAATTGTGAACTATGGCCATATTTTCTATATTTTTAACGGGCTTCACATTTATTGATGATTTCTAATAATTTTTGAAATTTTATAAATTCGATATTTTTTACAATGTAACTTACACTAATTTGTTTTAGTAGTCATAATTGTACATATAGTTAGCACGTTTCTGACTCCATAAATTCTAACAAACATTTGATATTTTAAATTTTCATATCTTGTCATATTTACCATCACGAACGCTGCCCTTTCAAGATAGCCTCCTTCTATAAAATACTTTTGTGTTACTAGCAAACATTTCACGATATTTAACTTATTAGACGATTCCTATAAAACATCTACCTATAAAATAATGCGCCTTAGTTTAACTTTTTCGTGAATCTTATAAAATAGATCACTCACTTTCGTGATACTTTTGTAGCTCTTATGATAAATCTGTTAGGAGTTGTAAATACAACCATGGAAACAGAATTGGTTCAATTTGCATAAATATAACCTAGAAATTAGTAGCAGTAAATCACCTTATTTACAGAGCTGTTTATTTAGTTTATTTATTGCCAAAAACACGTAGTTATTTTTACTAGTGGCAACAACAGTACTTTGGCATATGACCTGATACGTTAACAGTGCAGTGAGTGAAATGCGTCATTTAATTTTACAGCAGTATAAACTGTGTCTTATTGCCAAAACAACTACGCTGTTAATACATAATACATGTACCTAATATCTTAAGTCTCCATTGTCCTAAATCTAATGTTTTTAGTTTGGCCTTTATATGATATGTTAAGATCTGCACTGCTCTTACCAATGTTGGTAACTAAAATTTTGGGAGAATAATTTTTTTATAAACTTGTGTACTACAATTATGACAAATTTTCATTAAAAGACAGTCTTTAATTATGACTAAATATGAATACACAGGTAATGCAGGTAATCAATTTTCTCAAATATGTTTTATTGTATTACCCACCACATTTCTATGCCCAAGTACTTAAATAATTTTGTTTTATGACTTTGTTGCTGTTTCCATATTACAGCAAATACCATGCAATATAATAATTATATAACATGCTTTGGAACAATATTTATTCTTGAAAGCAAAATTGTCACAAATATATCTTTAATATAACTGTTTTGTAAGGTGATAAGAAATAACTATAAAATAATTCGAATGTATATTTATAACAGTGCTCAAAATTCTGCTGAACGATACTAAAACATCGTTATAAAACGATTAAGTTTTATAAGCTGAAATATTTTATAACTTAGTCACGAAAACATTTATAAAATAATTTCCTAATTCGCCATTATAAGATATTTTATAATTTTGCTGTAGAAACGTTTTAATGATAAACTTACAAAATAGTTCAGTTGCAGACAACAAAATAATATTTTCTGGAACTCTAATCAATTGGCATTTAGAAGCATTAATAAAATAACAATAATACAAAATAATCGTAGAACATTTAAATTAAAAAACAAATTTGCTGGTTGGGTATATATAATAATTTTCTAATTCACCAAAAATTACAGGGGAAGGCTAAAACCTACGGCAAAATTTCAATTTGTGAAATATGACAAATACATTTTAAAATGTTTAATCTCTTACAATGTGTCCCATTTTTTATGGTAACACCTTTCTAAATCAGTTATTAACGCACCAGCAATATCGCCACTAAGTTGCGCATTTGTTTACAAAACAACATTGAATGGATAATCGTGTTTTTTTCCAAAATTAAATAAGCTAATTTATTTGTAAAATGGCTGTAATGCTCGATAAAATTATGAGCTACGTGAAGTGCAATCCTATGTAACGAAACATAAGAGAAAGACAGCAATTAATAGATTTCAATATGTTGATATTGTGTAATGCAAGTGAGAAAAAATCAAATTGTTTTGTTTATGTCCGTCTTTCTAAGCACTCGACATCTTTAACCAAACACAAAATAATTGATTAGAATTTGTTGTCGATTATTCTCTCATTCATAATCTGAAAACTTACCTTCTCCGAAATGTAAATAACAAACTTGAAGTGAACAATTTTTTTTGTTTGCTTATAACTATAATAAAACATTCTTTAGCAGAAAGTTATCTATGAGAAATAAAAAGAATAAGTAAGTACTTACCTATCTATAAAAGTATTAATTTCCAATCTTTGCATTCTTCCGATAACTTTCATTCTGGTTATGCTATGCAGTTGGTAACATAACCACATGATTTTTTCTGCTATTTGCTAAATAATCTAAAGAATTTGTTTTGTTACAAACTTCACGGGTATTATGATCTCTGTATTTTAGATTAAAAGAAGCCAAAATCACTCATGATGTAAAACAAACTCACCATTATCAAAAAAAGTAGGCTGGGATCCATATACCATGCAATAGCGTATTGTTTTATTTGTTTTTCCACTGTATATGCATCTGTTTTGTATATTTATTTGTAATCTCTTAAAACACAATAAAAACATGGCATAATCTCTTAAAACACAATAAAAACATTACATTGTATAGACATTCTCGCGATTTGTTGAGAATGCCTTTTTAAACAAAGAAACTCCTTTGAATTTCCTTGTATAACTATGCTTACAATGACACACACACAAGCTAGCCGCGATCTTATTTAGTTACACTATATCGGCCACGCGTTACGCATATCCCAGTGCTGTTGTTAATATTTGTCTGTCTATCAGCAGAGCATTTTTTTTCCTTTTTTCAAACTCTAATAAATAAAATAACCATAAAAATTGTTTACTTGCTATCAAAACATTTACTCCTTTGTTGTGTCGCCTAAAACCACAGAGGTTTATTAATGAATAATAAATTACACATTTTGACACAAAATATAATTATAATAATTAAAGTGTGGCGCAAGCACATCCTTTAAAACACCTTCGTCCCAATTTTTGTTAAAATATCCCGAGGAAATTTATAAATAGGTAAATATGACATGTCTTGTCAAGAATTAATGGCCTTTAACTCGGACCGAGGTGAAGTCAAAAACAAACATCTTTCACGTGTTTTGCTACAAATTTGAAGTAATAATAAAAAATACCATTTTTAATTACCATTTTAAATTAACATAAAAGGGTTTTAAAGGATGGTGGTAATAAATAAAAAATGAATTACCTCCCTAAACCGCACGTGTACGGAATAAATTAAATAGGTATATGTGCTTTTGGTTACTTTGAAGAGGTGAACAACTTACTCAAGTTTAAAATAAATCGATTTATTAATAACCGAGTTACAAAGATGCTACCGTGAAAAGTGTACTAGTACTATGTAGTTCCAGAGCTAGCATGCAATGGGCTTGTTACTGATAATTCTTTTTTCGTTATTTTTTTATGGTATTCAATAGTATTCAATCATCTTGATAAGCTGTTAAAATTTCAGCTTCATAAGTATATCCAATCCTTAGATATTTAATGTTAAAAATTAGGTTTCAGTAGAAAGCGCTTCGCCGACTCGTGACATCATTTTGCATGAACACTACAGTGAAAGTGTTTGAGTTTGCTATAGTAGTCAATATAATCCGTCAAACTCTAATATCCTGACATGAGTTAATCTGACGTTTGAAGAAAAAAGGTGTTTGTTTCCAACAATATAATTTAACAATCAAACACCGTTTTCATACAGATACACAATAATACACGCCACATGCTTATTAAATCTTGACTGTCACCTTACCAGCATATGCAAAGTAATGTCACACGAAGCTCCGCCCCGTTTTCTAGCAATCCAACTTTGGTCATTTATTTAAAGGCTTAAACGTTCGAATAAAAACCTATTTAAAAATTGTTCTATTTTCGATTCCTAAAAACAAAACAAAAAAATGCTGAATGGGCCCATTACCCGACACATTTGTATCAGCTAGATATATAATTAATTCTGTTCCTTAGAGCATGGTAGAAACCAAAAAGGATATGATAATTTTTTTTTATAAGTGCAAAGTTAATTGTAATAAATTAAAAGCAAACGCCTTGCAGGTTCAAAATTTCTGATTCTGGCCCGTCACTAATTTTACATTCCAATCTCCATAGAAGTATCGGACTCTTCCGTGGAGAGTGAAAAGCAGCTGGCATTCTATAGTCTACAGGTTATAGTGGATTCTAAACCATATTATGTATAAGTAAAGGGGAACTAGGTATAAAGGGAAATTAATTTCAAATAAAAGAGCTAGAAATATGGAATAATCATTATTTGAAATACAATAAAACTAGTCTACTGATATTAACCTTAAAAGCTAAGGTGTTTTATGTAAAATAATTATTTAAAATACATAAAAGGTAAAACAAAAATGGAACATAAATAAAGATTCTACAACAATAAATACATACTCTTAATATTAATTAATATAAAAAATTCAGTGAACACTAATAATTAATTTTTTTCCTACAGAAACGAAAAAATAATTATTACAAATTACTATCTTCATAACAAACTATGTTGGTTTATAAAAACTTTATGACGCTAACTTGCGCTAAGTGCCAAGCAAAACCAAATAACTACTTGTCAATAAAAAATTATCTTATTTAAATTTAAATATTTACATGTTTCTAATTGAAATATACTTTCTTATTATTAGATTATGTACATGATTTTTGTTGATTCAGGTTATAGTTATTATTAACAGGTTATCATCTGCCAGCAACATTTTGAAAAATCGTGTCCAAGGCCTATATATAAAGAGGACGAGTAAAATAAATCTCTTAGAAGTTATAATGAGCGATTTGTGGATTTTCTGTAGAACTACAGCAGTCATAATGATCTCTTATGGCAGTGAACCTGTTAAATTATTAAGCATTCCAGAATACCCGACAATGCTGGATGGCACACAAGTACTTTTATTTGCAGACTGGTCTCTAAGGTAGTTTCCACAAACGCCAAGGTACTTGAGCACCAGCGCGTCCCGTGAAATTTTGGTAAGCTATAACTTACTAATGGAGCATGGGACCCATGCCAAACTTTAATGGATCACTACCAATGCCAAACGGAGACGTTTTGTGGAAAACAATATTTTATTGGAATTTGCGAAATTCTTTGTCAAAAAGTGCACTGCCCACCCTGGGATCTGGAAAAGTACTTGTAAAATGTCTATTGCGTATTTTTTTCGAACAAGGAAGAAAATATAAGGATAGGTTTTTAATTTTATCAAAAAACTTTCATTCTTTATAAAGCTATTTTGAAATTTTATAAATTATATATCAGTGTAAAACAAAATTTCAAAATTATGTAACTTTATAAAGAATGAAGATTATTTGATAAAATTAAAAACCTATCCTTATATTTTCTTTGTTCAAAAAAAAAATACACTATAGATATTTTTACAATATTCCAGATCCCAGGGTGGGCAGTGCACTTTTTGAAAAAAAATTTCACAAATTTCAATCAAATCTTTTTTCCACAAAACGTCTCCGTTTGGCATTGGTAGTGATCCATTAAAGTTTGGCATGGGTCCCATGCTCCATTAGTAAGTTATAGCTTACCAAAATTTCTCGGGTCGCCGCTGTTGAGCACTATACATGAATACTGTTACTTGACATACATTGTTTTTACGATATCAACATAGTTGGAGAAATATACATCCAAGCAATCAAAACAATCAATAGGGAGTTTTAAGCCCCTTAATTTATCAACGTTATATATTATCCCTTACACTGCTCATGCGCTTTCATTCTAAAATAACCGAAAAAGTTTTACCTTCTTTGAGTTAGAATAAGGTACGGTACCCTTAATAACGTTTAATGTTTTACAGGGTTACCCGGTAGAGAACCTTCTATTTATACATTTAACCTATGAATATCTTAAGTTATATGTAAAATATATAACTCCCGACTCTATTTAGTATCCTTTTTATATATTCTTTTAATTGTATTCGTAATATGCATTGAGTTAGAAGGTAGGGAGAAAACATCCTATACAAATTTCCTATACAGTAGGCGTGGCTAAATGTAGTAACAATATGGTGGTTTTGCCAGACCCGGACTAATTAAAATAATAATAACTTTGTACCCCAACGAGACGGTCTATCTGGATAGCGTAAATAAATGTTCAATTCAATAAATGCAAGAGTTTTAACAGTTTTTATTTACCTTGATATATAAAATGTGCAATGTTATCCTAAAATAAACCACTTGTTTCTATTCTACGAAATATATAATCTGAGTATATTAAAAAAACATTTAATTAGCTTTTTTTTTAATACGGTTCTGTTTGTTGTTTACACCACCTATGAAATGTTATTCCCGTTAATTTCTTCTTGTCAACGCCATCTTTAGAAGAGCAACTTCATTTAGCACACGACACCATAATGTCTATTGTCTAAAATTTAACAAACTATTAGTAAAAATCGCAATAAATCGCACGGAAAACAAACTGTCACTATTTGACGGAAAAGTAGTAACAAGATGGTAAAATGATGCCGTTTTTGATCACGTGACAGCTTCTCCTTACCTTCTAACTCAATGGTAATATGTAATAAAATGATTGCATATCAGACCTTGGCAACTTTGCTATTTTTGTCACAGGATGTATATATAACCTGGCTTTTTCATATTAGCTTAAGAGCCAGTGTGCACAATCGACTAATTTTGAATACCTGCTAGCAATTGTGGTATGAGGAATATATTATATAATCACCGTAGGTCGGGGCGTCACAAGTCCCTAAAGTGGTTTGATTTTGAGCCCGGGGCCATGGAATAATAAATATTTTTGAACTGAATGAATACCTGCTAACAACTACGGTATACGATAATCTTTACAATTTTGAGTAGCAGTCATTCTTGGACCATATTTATGGGCCCCCTAGAGGCGTGTAGGGGGGAGGGCGAGCAGAAAGGTGTAACTTTTATGTATGTTATTTTTTATGATATCCCAAAGGTCTATGCCAATTTTTAGCGTTTTTCGTCGAGAACTTTCCATTTTATAGGGGCTTGATGAAATTTTCAATTTTTGTTTAGTTCTGGGTCTAAAATGGCCTTGCAATTTTTTTTGGACCATGGGAAAATTGTAACTTTTTGTACATGGTCTCAAATACTTACAACAAATGTTTTGCCGCAAAGTTGGAGTGGTATTCATTCGGTTGGATCATGACCAATTTTTAAATTTGCCGCGCTTTTTCCTGTACCAGCAAAAAATTGTTGTTTTATCAACTCAGAATCGCACAGACTATCATATACCACAATTGTTAACAGGTATTCAAAATGGTCAATTTTGTACACTGGCTCTTAAGCTATATTTGTTTGTTATTATATCCATATGCTTGAAAAAGAATTATTCGCAGTTGTCCAATCCTGCCATAATAACATAACCTTAAAACTAAATAACAAATACCAAACTTTTCAAAGTGAACAAAAAGTGAGGTTATATATACAGGTATATCACTTAACGTCAAAAAAGATGGTTTCAAACACTCAAAATGTGCCAAAACGCTAATACCGGAATCCCTTATTTTCGGGCTAATGTGCATGTGGAGTATAACGTTTTACGTTTAACGTATTGGCAAAATTTAAGTGGCCTAAAATCTCCCTAATGTGGAATAAAATCAGTCTACAAATTATCAGCAGCTCCATGAAAGCCTTAGGACCAAAATAATACAAATAATTTATCTGTTTTAACCTAAGACTCAGACACTTCTATTCATGTAAATATAAATAAGTAATATCATACAATTCCTTTGCCGTTTAATTTATTTTAAAAATGTCTATCTAATTACTTCATTCAATTATTAATACAAGCAATCGAAATAAATTGCCATTTGCCATCCAGTAGCTGTCAAAAGAAGTAATGTTGGAATGCATAATGGAGGTATATACCTGTCTGTCATCATAATAGGGTTATAAATTGGTGTAGACAAATTTTTTAAATTATATAATTGTCATGAGGATTTGTCTTGTTTAAAATCTTTCTTTTCTACCAAAAATATTTATTATATACAAAACTTACTGGAACTATCGTCCAATCTACGATTTATTTATACAATTCATGGATATCATATGATTAAACCACAACTCACGATTTAAAAGAAATTGAATAGAAAGTGATTAATCACAGCACATAAAAGAGTAATATAGAAATTATTGACAGGTATCTTTTCATAAATATTAGTCTCAAAGAAATTTTCATTACATGTTATCAACTCAATAAATATGGTATCCTGATATCTCGAATAAATGTTAATTTTTTAAATTTTAGTGGGACAACTTTAGCAATGACAACTTTAGAGCTCTTATGTCTTAAATTAACATAACAATAAATTTGGTATAAAGATATAAATATGTTTATTTAAAGCAATTCAATATAAGATTTACTTTTAATTGAATTATACATTATATACAAGTTTAGTACATTACAATAAGTGAATAAAACCAAAAATAATGACCAGACATATTTTGTGTGATTAAACGGCAATGTTGTTTTCATCATGACTGAAATTTCTTTGTGGCAACTGCAGTTACATTAAAGGTAGTCTTGATTGACCCATGAATAAGATTAAGGTAGATTAATTATTTTTTGCATAAAAAAAACAATGGCCATTGACATTGAAAGAGAACTCTCTGTTATGTCTTATTACTATTCGAGCATAAAAGTCCAGCCAATTGACTGAAGGCAGTAAAATAAGGAAAATACATGTATATTTTATCTCAGATTTATTCTGGGTATAAAAAATGTCGTGCCTTTGATAATGCGGTAAAGAACAAAGCTCCCGACATTTCTTATACCGACAATAAGTTTGGGATAAAGTATACTTAACATCACAGATGATACTGTATTTACACCTTAATTTGCCTTATAGAGAAAGTGTTACAAAATGTAGTGATGCTAAAACTGCCCCCTAATATATCATCTCATGCAACCAACGAAACTGTTGGTATTTTGCCCTTAATGGCATATAATGAGGTCCTTTACATTTGACAGAGGAAAAACTACGGCATAAGTTTACTTCAGTCTAGGTTTGCAACCGTAATTTTCCAAGCAATTAAGTCAAGAAATTATTTTGAAAGCAGGTTTTGAAATATAAGGATTTGTCCATTTTAAAAAGATTCCACCAGCTTTATTGCAATCCCAATCCATTAACTTCATCAAATCCAACCAAGACCAACATTTTCGACACATTGAACAAGATGGTGGAATTTTTAATTTTTACCTATATTTGAGTTAGGTCAAGCGATCCCCTTAAACTTAAAACTCTTTAGTTTTTAAAATATAAATATTTTAGATGCAAACTTGTAGAAATGCAGCAGTTAATTCTGTAAAATATGCTTGAACTACATTATGCTGATATTTTTACAATCAAATTAATGGAAAAAAATATGTGATAAGGAAAATAAAATATTTCTGAATGCATGGCAAATGCAAAGTATTCTCTTTTTATTGCCATTTTATATTACACAAGTTCATACATTTCTTCCTAAATTGCAATATAACCCATTGGGGTCATCCCTCGTATTTTTAATTTTAAATTATGATATTAAAAAAAAAAAAAACATTTTATATTACATTGTTTAATATGAGAAAAAAATATAATACACTTTTTTGCGTAATTCTCACTGGTTGTCGTTTGTTGCCAATAAAGTAGATACTGCTCAACAGTACTGAGACCGCACACCAAATATATTCTAGAGGCGAATTTTATGTAGCACTACTAATATTATGCAAACGCCTGAGTTAAGACATCATTCTTGAAAATATAACAGTATATAGTAAACACATATTAAAACATTCCCAAACAATATAAAAACAGGGACTCGGCCTTCCTTCTAAATTGAGCAAGGGGCTCCGGAACAAAACCCTGTTTTAAGCATTTTCTTATGCCTCCAATTGATAATAATAAAGTTAATAAAATGACGATGTAGTTTATTTATATTCACATTCATTATTCATATATTTTAAAAAATGTATGGCGATTAAAGCTAAAAAAAAATTATACTGAAATTTAAATATCTCGAAAACCAGTAATTTTTCGAAAATCGTTCATATTATGTACTTCTTTTCAAGACTCCTGGAATCGAAAAATATCTTAGAATCGGCACGGCGTCTATATCTCAATTTGTAGAGAGACCGTTTTTACTTAAAACTGGAGTCATTTATATATTACAGTGAATACCTATTGCTGAATTGAAGTATCTGTTTTAGTTATCAACAAAATCGACCAGGCAGTTTTAGGTGGGACACTCTGTATATCTGGAAAAAAGAAATGAAGAGCAGCCCTGATTGACAAACAAGCATCCACCATTAACATCGGGCCAACTCACAAGTGTCGTTTGAAAATGAGATTTATATTGTCCCTACATGGCAATTTAATCTTCAAATGTTAAAATAAAATACTAATAGATAATATACTAAGACTTTGTCAGTGTATTTATTAATTAAAGACTGTATACTGTCATCACATGTATTTCAAGATTATCACAATTTAGTTAGGGGGATGACCCTCATGGTAAGCAAAAAAAAGTAAAATTAAATATAATATTGCTATTGTATAAAAATCATCTTTATTATCAGTTAAATTTTACAATAAAATTTACTTTAGAATAGGGTCGTTGACCATTTTTTAAAAATGTTATATTCAAGTAATTTATAAAATTTTATTTGACCCGTATGTTTTTATTTTACATTCCAACTTCATTTTAATAGTTAAATTTTTGAATTGGCGCCTATGGTGACATCAGATGTGAGAGCATGCGCAGTTAACAAATAGAGGAATAATCGACGGGCGTCGTTCGTTTACTGTTATAGCACAGAGTAGTGTGGTTATAGTATCGACGTGAGTCATTGTCATATTGATTGTCTTCAAACTATTGTTATTGTTATTAGGACTTAACTTGATTAAAATATGAAGTACACTGTAAGCTAAAGTAAGTATGTAAATGATTTTCTATTACTAATATACTGTTCCAGATGTTTTAAAGTAGAAAATAAAATTTTTAGGTTATAATTTAATGAAAAATCAACACAATGTAAAGAACAGATACGCAACAAAGCTACCGAGCACTACCGCCAACATGATAGAGAAAACATGAAAATCTCTAAAATTGAATTCTCATTTTATACGTCATTATTTACCGCCTTGTTATTTTGAAAACCAATTTTTTCTTGCATATGATTATTAGGACTTTCTTTAATATGATATATGAAATATATATTTAGTATATTTTTTGATGGTATAATAATATTTTATAAATTTTGTTGAAGGAAACGACCCTATTCTCATTTATTTGTTCGCTTGTTCTCTTACTCAAAAGCCACAAATTTTAATAACAAAGTTGCATCATTTTTCCAAATTTTCCAAAAACAATGAGTACCTAACTTGAAAACATCTTTTTACATTTGGATGTTTGCTTTTATTTTTATAGAGCTCTCTGCATATAAAATATGTAATGAAAAATAGTTTGATGTCATTTATTGCTTTAAACAGTATTTTGTATTATAAATTCTAAACTAATGTAGTTGAATAATTAGGGTACAATAAATGCTAGCTTTTCCAAATTGCTGTCTTATGTTTAACAGCTTAAATGTGTAAAACTATACAAAATTTTTAGAAAGGCGATAAAGGACAAAATTAAAAAGTAGGTACACACAAATTCGTATAAACAGATAGGCAACCTAAATAAATGTCTGCTGTGCAATTCTTTATTTAAAAGTATTATTTATTTTATGGCAATGATATTTTAGCAAAAAATAATTGCTAATGAGAACTGAAATCAAAACCAGAGGTCATTAATTATTTTGATCATTCTGTTGGTCTTATACTAAAAAACGTAAATGTAAAAAATTACATCTATATATACAAAGAAATTTATATGTAATCGAAAAAAATACAGTGAAGTTGCAAGTTTAACAAAAGCATTAAAATATAGTAATTCACTAAGCAGTTCTATTAAACGATTTTACTCATGATGAAAAAAGTTCAGCTCAAGACACAAAATCATCATTTTGTAACCTGAGCTACTTTCCCATTTTTAATTTCTTTTTTAGAACTTGGAGTGGGTGATATACATATAACATCATTATCATTGTTATCATCGTTTTCACTTTTAATGTCAGAGTTGTCTTCTGGTAGAGGCCCATTGTCTTTTTCCCATTCTTTAAGAATACTATCTAAATTATACCTTTTACGGTAATTCACAAAGAAAGTACGAACATGATGCTCAGTTTTATTACCAATTACTTCAGCAATGCTTTTAAAGTCTTTTCCGTACTTACGCACGCCTTGAACAGCTAACAGCAATTCTTCATTTGTCCAGCGTGCATTGTATCTTGAATTGTTCTCATTACTTGGACGGAGGTCTTCGACTGAATCTGAGTGCTTACGCTTAAGCGAGCTTATATTTTGTTTATTTTGTTGGATCTGAAACAATAGAGAAGACCATGATATATCTATTCTGTGAGGCTTTAAAATAAACATAAAATATTTTTAAACAATGTATATATAACATCTTCCAAATTTTACAAGAATTCATGTCTTTGAATACGCCGACATTCAATATTTAAAAAAAATGTTCATTTCGAAAAAATAGACGCTTGTGACCACTTCTCATACTTTCAAAAATTATAATTTTCTAATTTCCTAAAGACATTTGTAAAAGGTCACATCTTGTTGCTCAATATAGATTCTGAATTATGAATCAAATTCCTTACTTTAAAAAAAAATAATGTAAAATCACAAAATACAAATAACACAATACAATTGCGTTATTATTCATTTCTCACAATTAACTGTGCCTCCAGCCTCACATAAATATCCGGTTTACGCACTGTGGTCATAACCTTGAAAGGGTTAATAAATATTTCTAATATACTATTGATCACATTTAGAAATATATCACAACTTGCATAATTATAATTTTGATCGACTATTTATAGTAGTCACTACTAGTATATATAGTTCTGCAAGGTATAATGATGATTAGAGGTAAAATGCAGAACCTCTCTCCCATAAGAATTAAAATGAAGAAATACTTTTTAAGCAATAGTATTTTTATGATTTTACTTACATCATTGTAGGAATTAAACGCCTTATAACAAAAAGCGCTAGTGCCTTTAAAAATATCCCCAAGGATTTATATTGATTCTGCAGTAATTTTTATAATATACAAATACTTTTTCAGAGAGTGTTTTCAAAAATCATGAGACATATGAGTCAAACAAAATCAACAACTGATCACAAATCATGAAATATATACACCAAAAAGAATTAATTCGTAGTAATGTTTCTGTGTGATTTTTGTTTAATACAAAAATTTACTTTTTCCCGCATATACAATTGTTATTAGAATATTATAACAAAAGTAAAAGCAGACTACCTTAAGAATTGCAAAAAGAATGACAGCTGCAGTCGGAGACACGATAAAAGTACAGCAATAAATGAGAAAATGCCTTTAAACTCTTAATTCAATTGTACTTCACCACAACAAATAATCCTCTAAGTAAATTATTATTTCAAAAATGTTTAAGCACAATACTTAATGTGGTTTATTGAATTAAAAGTACTCACTTTCACTTACAGTATATTGAGGTATATATGATTATTCTGAAACAAGTCAAAACAAAATAATTCACAACTAGATATTTAATTAAGTGCAAGTAAAAGTGAATATTACTTTTTTTTTTCACCATATTAGGTACATGAGAATTTCATGTTGAGATAAAAATTGAATAATAAATCCTACATTTATTCATGTTCTCTAAAATTAGAAAATGCTTATTTTGTAGCTAAATAAAATATAAAAATTACCTTGAAAAACAAACAAACCAAATTATCTAAAAATATGTCCATTTTTACCATAAAGCATGCTAGACAACTATTACTACTCATACCGCACAAACATTACTAAACCGTGGAATACTTAGCATGCTCCTAACCATTTATTGCAGCAAATAGACTATGTGAACATTTTGCAGGCAAATTTCACATATAAGCAGAGCAATACATAATTTGGTGAGACTGAATTAGTGTTGGCAAATGCAAAGCTGGATAGGTCGGAATAGGGAAGTACTCACTTGTCTCTGTAGGGAATCTAATTCTCGATCCATAGCTTTAAGCATGACGACACCTGTGTTTCCCGAAGCCATCGCTGCAAGGTCGTCGTGGTTGATGTACATGCCACGGGGGGGCTTGCGTTTATGACGTGCCCCCAAAGGGGTACCACGCTTGCCACCCGTTGGCCCTGAAGTGGGCCTCAACAGCCCAGTTCGTCTACATACCAACATCATGTCAAAATTGGTTAGGTTTTGGAGGATTTGCTGCCCATACATGTTTAGAATTCAATATTAAACATGTACAATAACAATACCAACTAAATTCTTTCATATAAGAGACTGAGAATCTAAACTTAATAACACATCTTTATTTAAAGCTTTTTAAATTGAGTTATCACTATTAAATGCTAAATACGTATGGGTACTTCTTTAGTTCCAAGGCAGTGAAGAAATTATTACTTATGTTATATTAGTTTCCTTAGTTTTATTATTAACAAACAATGAAATTCAGAAGAGAAGTTGAAAATAGTCGTTACTAAAGACATAAAACTAAAGAGTGAAGAATAATAAATACTCTACCATAAATATAACTATGCAAGTAAATAAGGGTAAGAATGGCAAGAGAAAGCAGTGCAATGCAACAGAGTGCAATGCAGTACCCAAGGAGTGTTCAAATTTAAATTATAATTTGATTAGCTCCAGTTAACTGACATTGCTCGGGTGCTAACTAGTACTTAAAAGTAAATTTAAAAAAATGTTTCCAAAATAACGAAAATATTTTATTTCTTTGAAGACTGTTTAACAGATTTGGTGATTTCATTACAAATGAATTCGCTCTCCCTCCTAAAAACTCTTTCAAAGGAGATGGAAATCTGATGGGGTGAGATTTAAACTAAATGGTGAATGTGGGAGAAGTAGACCAAAGTCTGCTAGAATATTTGAATTGTACTCCACCTCCACATTCACCATCTGCTGTTCTGTGAGTAAATCCAGGTACAAAATAATCTGTATATAGAACTAGAAGGTATTTTTTGTTTCATAAACGAAGTGACACCACTGGTATTATTTAATCATTTACAAATTTCTGATGGTTTCACTCTTTTTCTTATAAGAAATTTGATAGTAATGTGTAGTCCCCACTTACATCATCTTGTTTTCCTTATGCCTACCACACTCATCAAACTAAAATCTAATGGTCATGATAGTCTGTACATACCTCATTATTTGGGTGCACTATTTAAACTATAATTTGAATTTGAACACTCTCTGTGTGTATTTATAATTGTAATTATTATCATCATCTGTACAAAAAATTCTACACATCAGCTACTGACTTTATGAAGCATTTTTATAAGGTGTTTGCATCATATTTAGATAAATACATAAAACGAAAAACAGGGGCAAATAATAAATACTTTTGCCATAATTAAATGAATTAAGAAGGGATGCAGTGGGGGAAATCATTATACGAAAAAAATTTCCAAATCCACTAATTTGCACCGCCAATTTGCAATTAATTAGTGCCCATGTTCATAAATTAATAAACTTATTTAACCTGTGGTAGTACTAGAATTTCATCGATGTCATGTTAACTAATATGATACAATTAAGGAATTAAGGAAAATAGACAACTTTTCTGTATTTAACTACACAGGGTGTTTCAAGTACGCGGCCATTAATTTCTAGGGGCGATTCTACATAAAAAATATGAAAAAAAGTTCATATAAACATGGGTCCGGAAATCCTTCCTAAGGACGCTGTGGGCCTCTATAGGGGGCACCCAAAATTAGTAAATTTGCATTTAGATATTATTTTCTTGAACAAACTAAGGAAAAATAACAAATCATTACTAAATTAAAGGAGTCAACAGGTGTTAACTAATATGATACAATGATGATGAAAAAAAGTTCATATAAACATGGGTCCGGAAATCCTTCCTAACGGCGTTGTGGGCCTCTGAAGGGGGCACCCAAAATTAGTAAATTTGCATTTAGGTATTATTCTCTTGAATAAACTAAGGAAAAATAACAAATCATTACTAAATTAAAGGAGTCAACAGGTTTTAAAGATTATCAAATTAAATTAAATGTTCAAAAGAAGATTGGAAAAATTCCTTTGAGTTGAAATTTCCCGTCCTACGGCGTTACAACAAGATAACCTTTTTGTGTATTTATAGCCAAGGAATTATATTCCGATGAGACAAGCACAGAAAATTCACATTAAAAAATTTAGGGGGAGAAGCAATTTTCTGCACCCGATTGAATTTACCCTTGGTGGATAGCATCAGATAATAACCTCTATTGATATCGAATCACGTGCAAAAACTAGTCACTGTAGCTCAAAGGGTTCCTGAGTTCTTAAATAAAATGTCAATTTTGGGTGCTCCCTTTAAAGACCCGCAGCACCTTTAGGAGGTATTTCCGAACCCATGGTTATATGAACTTTTCTTCACTCCTAGAAATTAATGACCGCATATCTGAAACATGCTTCAAACATCCTGTATAGTAGAATATAGAAATATTTCCATAATATATAATATAAGAGCTATTGATGGTGAAAAGTCGCATAATCATTGAATTCGTTAAATTTTAGTAATTGTGGAACATTATCGGACACAACATTAGTCAGTGAATCTTTACTACTAACACCGAGTGAATAATTATATTCGCTCTATGAATTAAGGTTTCTGCAATATCGGATTTTACTTCCAACTTTCAACAATACTATTACATTATCAAATTCCTACTATGCATGGAATTAATACCATTTTCATTTTAGAATTAGATATTCAGATTGGAGTTGAAACTGGCGTCATTGGCAAAATTGTAATAAATCTAATTTAGAACATAATGGATTTACTGAAAACATGTTCTTTTTCTCAATGCAAACACCCAATTAACATTCAAGCATCACAAGTAAATTAAAGACAAAGTAACCTTACATGATTTTTAAAATCAAACATTTACATAAACTTGATTGGTTCAGCATCTGCTCTGTAGATATAAATATTACAAATAATTACACAGGTTTACAAAAAGAAAAAGGTTTTCTGGATCTGGGGTCAGACCATACGTTTCTTATGTATTTTTCGACGCCGAATTCGAATCTGTTTTTAGTTTTGCTCTATCACGTCAGGATTTTGAGATATTCTAACCCAAAAGTTGGACATATTTGAGGTTATGTAGCTTTGAGAATTTTTTTTCTCAAGAAACCATGTGTGGAATCTTAAAGTACAAGTCTTCACCTTTAAAATACCGTTGAGTTTGCTGAAATATCCTTTTTTTTCGCCGAGATATTGCAATTTAAATAATGACCATAAGGTTTCCGTACTAATTAAATGTATTGGGAAAGATATGATATGAACAGACAATTTTAAAAATTCGATATCTCAGCGAAAACAAAAAGATATTTGAGCAAACTCTACGGCATTTTAAAGAGGAAGATTTGTACTTTAAGATCCCATACATGGTTTCTTAAGCAAAAAAAATCTCAACGCTACATAACCTCAAAATATGTCTAACTTTTAGGTTAGAATATCTCAAAATCCTGATGTGATAGAGCAAAACTAAAAACAGATTCGAATTCAGCGTCGAAAAATACATAAGAAGCGTATGGTCTGACCCCATATCCAGACAACTTTTCTTGTTGTAAACCTGTGTTATTGATCCACTTAAAAGCATTCATACAAAAAAATTGGTCTCATCATATTGCCTTATAATATACTTACTCGATATTTAGATATATGAGAGGTAAAGTACAATAGACATTTTGCAAAATATTATTTTAAAATTTAAATAAAAGCTTCATAAAAATTAAATTATTTCAAATGACCCAATAGTGTCTAATAAAAAGATTTAGGAATAATATTCATATTTTTACATTGTGTTATAACCAATTATTAAACAAGAAAAGTAAAATGAATATGATTATTCTCTATGTTTTATTTAATAATACTATATCTAAATCAATTTGTCTTTTCCAATAAACCGAAGCACAGGCATATTTTTAATGTAATTGTGATCAATATCGTAATGAGCATTATTGCCAATAGGGTACTTCATTTTTCTCTATATATTTTGCACTGAATAATGTCAGAATATATGAATACCATTTCATACATGGGACTCTTTATTTCATAAACAGTAAATACAAAAAATTCATAATAAAATTGCTACCCTAAATCAGAACCTTAATGGTCAGTGGTGAATGTATATGGAGAGAAAATGTTATTTCACATTTTGTTATCAAGTTACAAGAGAACTTTTTCACACAAACGTGGGCAGTAAAATATCAATTCTTGTTTTATATTTTGGTGGTGCTGGATACCCAAATATAAATATCTTAAATACTATTTAGCAAAAGGCGATAGTAACTTTAAAAATCTAATATATAAATAGTTCACTGCTTGAAACTAACAGAAGGTTATAAAATCCTTTTTAGTTTAGAACTAAATCATACATACCTCCAGTGTTGGTAGCAGGAATTACAGAGGGCCCCCTTGGTAGTCACCTGAGTGACAGTACAGATGACTCCGCAGTTAGAACACGCGCCACCCTCACCCTGCACACACATACAACAATCATACCGACCAGTTACGAGCATGTTATGGATATAGAATGAGCATACCATAGGTTTTACAATGATGATTTAAGCAATATACGGTTAATTGTGCAGATATAAAGAGATGTGGGATGGCAGCAGGGTAACATGCAGGATTTTTTAGCTATTAGTTGCAACAAAGGACACTTTCTGATGTAATAAATAATAATACCATTAAGAATTCCTTTTCGGTAAAGGATGACAATGCTATTATTATTATTATTTGTTGGGATGCTTGAAAATCATTACAATAGACGTTTTTGTTCATACTATTATAGAAATTAATATTGTCTAATATTTTAATTACGATGCCTTTGAATACTAGTGGATTTTCATCTGCAATATTCAAGATTAAGTACACAGACATATAATATTAACTCATTACATTTCGATAAATATTCACCAACGACATTTAAGGTACTATTTGTTAAAACTGCGTGTGGCATAAAACAGTCTGTTAGATACTGCTGATGGCAGATTGTGCACCAACATAGTTTGTTAGAATGTTCGATATACTAAACATTCTAACAATAATGACTAGTAAGTGTAAGTTGTATGCTGTGCAATGTTCTAACAGGTAATAGTGCAAGATTCCATGACATTTTAGTCTACCTCACATGACTGCTCTGTGAAACTAGGCTTAATTTATAGCAAATATACCAGGAAATAACAGTCCGGTGGCCAACCGAACGATTTGTGTTAATTAATAATTTTAATCAATTTTTCTGATCACTAATGATAAAGGGTTTCTTATTTTTCCGATTATTAAAATTATTATAAAATGCCATAAAATTATTGAGTAATTGTAACATTTTTATTACCAATTAATAATATTTCTAGTAAGTAATGATAAAAGTTAATTTTTCAGTTACAAGCTTTATTTTTTATTTATAAGCTCCATTTTTCAGTTAATATTGCATTTGAAATTTACAATATTGAAAATTCAGTTGTCATTGCACATACAATTTACAATTTTTAAATATTCAGTTACTAATATGAATCAAAATAAGTTAATAATTCATTTGTCATTGTCAAATTCGAGCACCGGTGTTTTATGCATGTATGCCAGCAATAAAAAAGTTAGGTACTGATTATTAGAATTGTTAAAAATAATTATTATTAAATGATCATAAGACTAAAATTTATAATCAATAAAATGCTGCAAAATGATTGAGTAATCTTTTCCAAACAGTTATGCAACTTAAACTGCTGCGGCAAAACATGATTCTCGCCCGCCACATCATTCTTGAAAAATTAAGTTGGCCATATTTGTTAATGTTTTTTATGAGATAGACTAATTTTTAGTATAGAAGATCTAATCTTTCACTGAGAAAAAATGGAAGAGTAGTCATGTGGGGTAAGTAACAATGAAAATTAATTAATGTAATTAGGTGTGCCAGGTATTCAATAACTAAAACCTTGAGCCTGACCAAATATTTCTTAATTTTATATAATTTTTGATTATATAATAATTTCATTGAGTAGTCGTACAAAACAAAAAACCTTTTGGCATTAGTGATTACACAAAAATTCATTAAAATTATTAATTAATTTAAATCGTTTGGTCGGCCACTGGACTGTTATTTCTGGTATATTTGCTATAAATTAAGGCTAGTTTCATGAAGTAATCATGAGGTAGACTAAAATGTCATGGGAGCTTGGACTATAAGTTAATAATCTTTCTGTAGTACTGTAGTATTGTACAATTATTCTTAAAGATCTGTAATAGTTTCCTCTACTTAAAATTATATAATAAATTTATTTATAAGTTTTCACAGAAATATTTCAATTTTCTAAACTTTTCTATTATCAGAATACAGGTATTTATAATCACTAACTCCACCGATCATGGGGTGTGGCCGCAATGAAATTGCCTTCACGATTGCCATTTGATGTTATAGGCCATGGAAGTTGTGACCTGCATCGGGCAACTAAAAAAATATCTACGAGCATTAAAAAATAAATATCATTGGTCCAGAACAACAAGGATGCACCAAGGGACAACTAATTATAGATGCAGTTACCATCAACTAAGAACAAATAAAATATCGAAATATCAGCACAGTCCACATATGTCAGAAAGACTTTCAACACGGTGCCTCACGACTGACTAATAAAAATGTTAGTGTTTGGAAAAAAGCACTATCCTAAACATCAACATTAGAAGGAACCCATCGTGGTTCATATACCTTTGAATGCTACAGAATAGAAGGATAGGCCACACCCAGCTAAAGTTTAGATTAAAATATGAAACGCATTGAAATAATACATTATGCTGTCTCTAGCCTGACATACTTCTTTGGAATACTAGACTAATTAAATACAGACTGAAAGAACTGAACAGTGACATGCACTAAGCTTACAAAGTTTAGGATTCACCACCAAAAAAGAGCATTCAAAAACTATATATGCCAGAAACACAAGGAAGCAGGTGACTAATCACTGGTTTCTCATGAGAAAAAGAATAGACAAAACCCTAGATCGGTTGCATGCTATAGTAATATGTACAAATGAAGACATCATGGCAAGAAAGGATGCTTCATGAAATGTATCCAAGTTTTTCATTTTTAGTAGATTTAGTAGAGGTTATAGGTTTAACATTTGTTGTTCTTATAGAGATTGTTTGGAGGGCTGTGTAAGGCATTTTCTTGATAACGATTTTTGTTATTGAGGGGATGGTGAATCATTCTGCAACTTTAATGTTCTGTATCACTGGTTTTTTGCAGTTTAGACATAATGGACGTGCATATCTCATAATATAGTGATCTCGCATATAATAATAATAATAATAATAATGTGTACCGCCCATGAAATCGGGGGGGGGGGGGGGGGGGTCGAGGGCTCTTGGGGCTGGAGTGTATGCATGTCAGAGAAGCACTGGGCATGGCATGTAATGTCCTTAGGAGCTTAGGCTGGCTCCTGCAATTAGTGAGAGATCACGAAAATGCAGGGGTGGGTGTGGGATTTGACGACAGGCGAGGAGGCTGGCGTGGTGCTGACCCAGAGTCAGTCACTGAACCTCAGCCACCTCGCCTGAAGGCCCAGACAAAAGCTGCCGAACAGGAACGTCTGTTTAGGCGGCATGTCGATAAATCCATGCAGGGAGTGTTCTGCAAGAACCTAGACTCATTGGTTTTATCGACAAGGCTGACATTCGTCTTTTTAAGGTCAGCTGGACTAAAGTCGGAGATCGAGGGATTCATTGTGGACTGTCAAGACGGTGTAATTAACACGCTGGTCTACCGAAGCCGCGTAATGAGTGAAGAGATTCCTGATATAAACTGTAGAACCTCCCGTCAGGCGCCGGAATCGCTCATGCATTTACTTTCCGCATGTCCGGTGTATGCGATTTCGGCCTACATCCTTCCATCATCTTTCGGCATTCGTACGGGATAGACCAGACACCAATGCTGCCTTACGTCCCCGGAGACATCGAGTCCGTTGTCGAAAACAAGCGGTGCCAAATTTATTGGAATTACTCGTTTCCGACAATCAGGCTAATTCAAGCCAACAAGCCTGACGTAGTTCTCCTCGACCATCAACGCAAGGTGATGTTTGTGATCGAGTTCTCAGCACCTGCCGAGCCAAACATCACTTTGAACGAGGAGGAAAAATGGACGAAATACCGTGATCTCTGGTACGAGCTCCTAGTGCTATATCCAGGCTACTCGGTCAAGACGGTAGTCCTAATAATCGGTGTACTCGGTGGTATGAAGTCTACACTACTCTCGGAACTAAAGATCACACCGGTCTGCCAGAAATCAGCCAAATGGCTGGCAGGCCAAATGCACAAGACGGTTATCTTGTAGTCCCTTCGCCTACTTAAATGACTTTATTAAAGATTGTTTACATGGATGAAGTTCAGGTCACATAGCATCTGCTCTTCCACTAAATTTTTTTTAATAAAAACAGCTCTTTATTGATTAGTACATATAAATATTATACTCGTATTTATATAATACATAATATATAATCAAAAAGGCATGGAATGGTGTTTGGGAATAAATATGTGTTTTGTCCGACCACACATTCTATGTTTGTGACGGATCGATCAATTTAGTACAGTCTTCACCATAGAATATGGTAATTCTACAGGAAGGTTTAGAGATATTAAACCTTTTAATATGTAAAACTCGTTTCTCTTCATAATTATTTTTTTGCAAAAATGATTCATTTATGATTCATATTGTAGGAAAATTACATTTACAACAGTAACGAAATTTTTTTTTTAATTGGGTGGTGCTATATCGAAATATGGCCATCTATGTAGCTGAAATTCAGCTTATGTTCATATATCTTTCTATCAACCACAACTATGAAAATTAACAAACAGGTATCGACAAGACTTATTAAGCATAAGCCTACAACACACATTTTAGAGAACATAATTGATCTCTTTACTCCTGCATAAAGTATATTGCCTTAAAGATTTATATATGCTATAGGTGATTTCCAACATCAGTAAATTTATTTTAGTTTCTGTGTTATTTATAGCACATCCATTTTTTTTTATAAGATATAAGGTTGTACCGGTATGATGATTTTGGTAGATAATATGGGGGAACAGTTCTTGATGCATGGATCATCTATTTGTAGCATTTTACTTTTGTCCTTTAGATGGTATAAGCCAAGAAAATGAACACTTCTCTGTATGCTATTTCTTCGTTAAAACGTTAAAACAGAATATACCCAAAGAATATTTACTTAATATTTACTATGCTATGGTATATCTGCATCTCTCTTAAAAATATCATGGTATGGGGTAGCTACCATTAATCGAATCTTAATACAACAAAAGTGAGTCATTTGAGTTATCTTTAATCTAAAAATGGTCTTGTAGACCATACTTTATCAATCATAAAATTCTTCTGTAAAATTCTCTAACACTTCCATCAATTTATATATGCGAAATTTCTAAATATGTAAGAAAAAGCTTAACTTATCCTCATTTAAAAATAATGGTAGCTTTCATCTGTATACCACTAGATATGGATCTTCATTAACAATTCCCATGCATAATTTGCCTCTCTATGAAAAATCACCTTATTTCTCAGGCATTAAAATTTATAACAAATTACAAACAAAATTGTGTTTATAGCTTTAATGAGTTTGTTTATTAATTGTCTATTTTTTGATGTTATACGTCTACTTTGTGTTTTACTATTGTGTATTTACATCTAATTTTACTTTTTCTTTTGACTTTCATATATGTTCTTATGTAGCAGCATACGTGACAAATAAATTATCATTATTATTATTTTCGGTTTATCAGTGGTCAGACAGAACTTCCGTGCTTTCCGACCGATAACAACACGGTAGCCATGCCGGCGATAATTACAGCCGCTCTCCATGACTTGTACAGTTAGTAACGGTAAATTCCTGAATCCTGTGCCCTTAGTAGATGAAGGAACCCCAAGATAACCGCCTTCTACATCTGGCTTGCTTGCCAGTCAGCTGATTTCTGACAGGCCGGTATGGTCTTCTGAGGGCAGCGTAGGCTTCATACCTCCGAATGCATCAATTATTAGGACGACCATCTTGACCGAGTAGCTCACTACAGCACTTGGAGCTCGTACCAGAGATTTGGCCCGTTTTTCCTTCTCTTTCAAAGCGATATTTGGCTCAGTAGGTGCCGAGAGCTCGATCACAAACATCAGCTTGTTTTGATGGTCGAGAAGCATTTTATCAGGCTTGTTGGCTTCAATGAGCCTGACTGTCAGGAACAAGAAATTTCGGCACCTATTATTATTATTATTATATTATTGGAAATCTGGATCGAGGTGATAGGAATCCTGTCTTTGTTTCATAATTTGATCACTAAACCAGTAAGGAACCCAAGGAATGTAAATTATTATTAAAGTCCACTAATATTCAACAAGCCAAAAAAATGTTTAAGCTCGTTTAGAGTAAGGTCCAAATTTAACCCTTTATCCTAAGCATATTTATTTAATTTTTAACAATGTGTTTAAGTAGCTGAAGATCAAACAGTTCTCAAATTATGGTGATGGGTAAATCAATTTTTACATAAGAAGTTGATCCATATTTTTGAGAAAACATGAAATATTATGTGTTGCGTTTTAAAAATTGTTTTATAAATTTGAAGACTAATTCACAAAACTGTTCATTTTTGACCTCTTCAACCATATCACAAATCTTCAATTTATCCCTGTTTTTCCAAAATGATCTTGCAAATCTGAATAAAATTATGTTCTTTGTGTCGTAGTAATTGTAATTTTCGTACCTTAAGTAACATATTTTCTAAAAACTTTATCTCTTATAAATAAAAGAAATTGTACCTACTAACCATAAAAGTTGTGGATTTGTAATAAAACCACAATTCTCATCATGAGCAGAACAGTACTATATGGTTATTTAAATATTTTAACAATAGTGCTATAAAGGTCATTTGTTATTAAGATTTCTAGTAGGCTCGCCTTAACGAAAGTGGTTTGTTTAATAGGTTATAATACTTTAAAGGGGTTTAAATTTCTAAAGAGTGTAGCAGGATAAGCATGGGCAGGATGCCCCTCGGACTGATATTTTTACCTTAACATTGCATTACTAAGAGGAACTATTCTGCAAGATATTGTTATGAATACACGCCCTTGGAACTGGAAATTGATACGCCTATGCCAAATAGTGACTGGAAACTTGTAGAAAGAGATAGAGTTTTCTAGAGTGTGGTGGGAGAAGATTTATGATTGGTTCTGGATGGATCTAGAGGCAATTTCAGAGTACATAAGGCGCGATTACCGACGCAGGAGAAGAAGTTTTATAAAAGTGAAGAAGTTGAAAAGTGAGGTTAAATATCAAGTAAATAAAATGTAAAGGTTAAATTAGTTAATAAGAAGTTTTGTATAATCAGTAAATTATTAAATAAAGTGTTAGTGGTTTACTCCTTATTAAAGTTATTTAGAACCCACGGATTCATACAGGGTGTTTCCTAAGAGGTGGAAACTTGCAACAACTGATGTCAGAAGCGGAATTTTATCAAGAGGATTTTTTCGGAAGTGTTCGAGAAGCTTTGAACAGTGTATTCTCAGGAACTAGTGCTAACACAGTGGACTGATTTACTGGACGTTGTTCGAGGGTTATTTTCGAACGGGAAAATAGTGTTAAGTGCATTTTTTGAGACATTTTTGGAACATTTTAATTGGACATTAGAGGTTAAGTGACAAAGACTTTAGATAAGACTTTTTTTCGTGCTGTTTCGAGATTTTTGGACAGTTACATTACCGATATTGACGTGATTGTGAAATTTTGTTGATTTTATCATAATTATATGCTGGTAACGACCAGAAGTATGGCATCCGAAAAACAAATACAGGACTTATTCGCCCAAATGCAAAAAATGATGATGGACCAAGAAAAGAAACGCCAGGATGAGAAAGAAGAACAGGAAAGGAAACGCCAGGAAGAGAAAAAAGAACAGGCAAGGAAACGCCAGGAAGAGAAAAAAGAACAGGAAAGAAAGCACCAGGAAGAGAAAGAAGAACAGGAAAGAAAACGCCAGGAAGAGAAAGAGGAACAGGAAAGAAAAGAACAAAAACATCAAGAAGAATTAAGAAAAATTCTCGAGGATCAAGAGAGATGACGTCAAGAGGAAAAACAAAAAGAGGAGAAACGCCGCCAAAAGGAAAATGACGATTTAAGGAAAGCTATAGAGACGCAACAGAATGCCTTGTTTACAGTCGTTGAAGAAATAAAAAATTAGATTAAGAAAGATATGGGTAGCGTAAAGACGAAAGTTAATGAGGTCGAAGTAAAAGTAGGCAAGGTCGAAGAAGTTGGTGAAGTCAAAGTGAAAGTAAGCAAGTTCGAAGAAGAAGTCAAAGGAGAAATAGACCAGCTTAAACAACAGTTGAGGGAAAGAGGAAACCAGCAAGTGGCATCACCAGGCCAGCGATTAAAACTTCCCTCCTTTGATGGTCAAAGTTCCTGGATGAGTTACAAGAGACAGTTTGAGGCAGCAGCGAGTGCAAACAACTGGAATGACGAAGAGAAGGCTAAGGCATTAGTCGTGGATTTAAGAGGCCAAGCATTAGAGTTGCTCCAGACAATTCCAGTAGACCAACAACAGAACTTTAGAGTTTTAGAAGCTGCCTTAGATCTACGATATAGCGATCAACACCTTGCTCAAGTATACCAGACCCAGCTGAAATTGCGCGTTCAGAAAGCTGGAGAGAGTCTGAAAGAATTTAAAGCTGCGGTAGAAAGACTGGCACACTTAGCATATCCTAATGCGCCAAGAGAATTTAAAGAGCAATTGACAGTGGGAGCATTCCTAGATGGGATAAGGGATGAGGAGATCAGGTGAGTCCTCAGGCTATCCCTACATAACAGTAGTAGTGAAGCCTTGGTGCGTGCACTAGAAGTCGTCTATAGGGATACTCCAAAGTCAAGAGTGCGGGCTATGACGCTCGAAGAATCGCAGCCAGAAAAGGAGAACCTAAACCCTATGTTGGCCGAATACATAAAATGTTCAGTTAATTACTGGCTAAATGGAATCCTCCGACAAGACAGGAATCACAACAAAATAGAGAAAAGCCAAGCGAGGGTATTAATGCTACAACTGCGGCAAGATAGGACATATGAAATGAGACTGTCGACAGCAGAACTCGGACAGACGAGTAAATGCTGTAAATGTAGAAGAGCAGCAGGAAAACTAAGGATAGCCAGCACCAAGGGGGCTGTGCTGCCTAGGGAACACGGTGCCCCCCGAGAAATAAAGATTTCCCAGTCGCGAAGAATTCCAAGTAGTCTGCTGTTGCAAGGATACGTGAATGGAAGAAAATGTATGTTCACTATTATTGATACTGGTGCTATGTCATCAATAGTGCGGCCAGGGTTTATATCGGGCTTGCAGATTAAGAAGAAGCAAAATGAAGTAATTATTCGGGCAGCCACGGGAGACAGGGCTGCGGTCCATGGAGAGGTCAATTTGGAACTGCAGGTTGGACTGTTGAGATTCAGTTACAAGGTCATTGTGGCTGACATTACAGATGATTTCATTTTAGGACTGGACATCATGGGAGAGCAGAGGTTTATTGTTGACGTAGGTGAGCGAGTCTTGAAAATTGGAAATGAGGAATTTATCCTGGCAACCGCAGACGACCAATTCCATAAAGCAAGGTTAATGACAACACAGACGATTAAGATTCCTGCTCATTCGGAACAGATCATCGATGCCTTGGAAGGAAATCCTGGAGGTTACCGTGTTGGCCTGGTGGAAGGTGACGAATCGATTAAGTCCCTAACCATTATTGTGGCAAGACCTTTAACCCGGACTAAAGAACAGGAAAATTCATCTACAAATATAGACCAGGAAGTCTTGACCTTGCTGAGTTCCCAGTTGGAGCATTTATCTAAGGATGAACGAGGGGAGGCAATCAAGTTCCTGGAAAAGGAAAGTTCAGTGTTTGCCAAGAATACAGAGGCCCTTACCAAAACAGACATAGTCCATCATTGAATAAATACTGGTGACTCGCTATTCGACAACACCCTAGGAGGCTTCCGCTAGCAAAAGAAGAAGAAGCCTTGGCAATGATAGATAAGATGCTACAAGATGGAGTCATTGAAGAGTCAACGAGTCCCTGGTCATCACCAGTAGTTTTGGTTGCTAAAAAGGACGGAACGTTAAGATCTTGTTCGATTACCGGAAATTGAACGATGTAATGAAGACAGTTACCCAGTATCCTGGATTGATGACACGTTAAGTGCATTGGCAGGCTCATGATGGTTTTCTACGTTAGACCTTAGGAGCAGTTACTGCCAAGTGGGGCCTTATCCTGATGATAAGGAAAATACAATTTTCAGCAGGTAGTGGTCTTTACCAATTTACTGTGATGCCTTTTGGACTTTGCAATGCCCCAGTCACTTTTGAAAGATTGATGGAATTCGTACTACGAGGGCTAACCTGGAAGACGTGAATGGTTTACCTTGACGACGTGCTGGTTATGGGACGAGACTTTACAGAGTATTTGAAAATTCTTCAAGAAGTATTTGGACGAATAAGGAACGCACACCTGAAGTTGAACCCGAAGAAGTGTTTATTATTTCAGAAAGAAGTCAAATTCCTTGGTCACGTTGTGTCTTCAGAGGGTATACAAACAGACCCCAACAAAATTTCTGCCGTACGAGATTGGCCAAGGCCATCTAACATTCATGAAGTACGAAGCTTCCTTGGCCTCTGCACTTATTATAGACGCTTTGTGGAAGGGTTTGCAGACATTGCGAAGCCATTACACCGGCTAACAGAGGAGAATGTTCAGTACCAGTGGACACCGGAGTGTGAAACGGCATGGAGAAAATTAAAGGCAGCCCTATGCACTGGTCCTGTGCTAGCATACCCACAACGGAATGGACTTTTTATTTTAGATACGGATGCCAGCAATTCTTCGATTAGTTGTGTGCTGTTCCAAATCCAGAACGGAGAGGAAAGAGTGATTGAGTACTTCAGCAAGGTGCTCTCCAAACCAGAACGAAACTATTGTGTAACCAGGAAAGAGTTATTGGCCATCGTCAAATCAGTGGACCATTTTCATAAGTATCTCTATGGACGACATTTCAAAATCCGGACCGACCATGCTGCGTTGAAATGGCTGTTGCAGTTGAAAACCCCGGAAGGTCAACTGGCTCGTTGGATAGAACGACTGCAACAGTACGACTTTAAAATCGAGCATCGACCAGGAAGATCTCATAAGAACGCAGATGCTTTATCTGGAAGACCGTGCAAGGACGACTGCAAGCACTGCCGCCATGTGGAGAAACAGCAGGGCACGGGAATAGTCAACACTATTAAAACAGACGTTCCGGATGATTGGACAACTGAAGCTCTGCGACGAGAACAACTGAACGATGCAGAGATCGGGGCTATACTGAGAGCAAAGGAGAAAGGAATTCGACCAGAGTGGAATTATGTTTCGGACAAAGCAGTTGGATTGAAGGATTTGTGGGCACAGTGGGACTCACTTAGAGTCATGAACGGGCTGTAAAAGAGAGCATGGGAGAGCCCGGATGGGAAGCAAGTTGTTATGCGTCCAGTTATTCCCAGGTGTCAAGTACCGAAAGTACTTCAGGAAGTGCATAATGGAGTATCCGGTGGACACTTCGGCATTAACAAACCCTGAATAAAGTACGTGAACAATTTTACTGGGTAAATAGTCGTCAAGACTAGAAGTAGGGGTGCAATGAAGCAATAACATCGGAGCTCCTTTTGAGAGGATTGCGATTGATATAGCCGGACCATTCCCAGTAACCAAGGACGGTAACAAGTACATACTGGTTGCCATGGACTATTTTAGTAATTGGTCGGAGGCCTATGCGATTCCGAACCAGGAAGCGGTCACTGTCGCCAAAGTCTTGGTAGATAACTTGAAATGTCGGTTTGGTGTACCCCTGGAGCTGCATTCAGATCAAGGGAGAAACTTTGAGTCAGGGGTTTTTCAGCAAATCTGCAAGTTATTGGGAATACACAAAACACGGACAACAGCGCTTCACCCGCAATCAGATGGAATGGTGGAGCGACATAACAAGACTATGAGAGAACATCTCTCTAAAGTCGTTCATAAAAATCAACGTGACTGGAATCTCCACAGGCCATTTTTCCTCATGGCATATAGAGCTGCTATCCACAAGACTACAAAACAGACTCCGGCTCGTGTAGTATTTGGACACGAGATCAGACTGCCGTGTGATTTGATGTTTGGAACACCAGGCAGAGAACAGCTTCCTGTGAACAGCTATGTAGATGAAGTGAGTGAATGGCTAAGGAATGTCCATGAGTTAGTTAGAGACCAAATCACCATAGCCAGTGACAGAATGAATGCTCGATATGACCATAAGGGTAGTTCAGAAGGGTTCAAGGCAGGAGATCTGGTTTGTCTGTACAACCCACAGCGAAAGAAAGGAAGGTCACCGAAACTTCAACCACCTTGGGATGGACCGTATACTGTTATTACCCGAATTAATGATGTCGTCCATCGGATTCAACGAAGCAAAAAGTCCAAGATGAAGGACAGACTGGCAAAATACACTGATGATTCTGAATTGCCTGACCGGGACGATCAGGCTTAAGGAGGGGGCAGAGTTATGAATTACACCCCCTTGGACCTGGAAATGGATACGCCTATGCCTAATAGTGACTGGAAACTTATAGAAAGAGATAGAGTTTTCTAGAGTGTGGTGGGAGAAGATTCTTGATTGGTTCTGGATGGATCTAGAGGCAATTTCAGAGTATATAAGGCGCGATTACCGGTGCAAGAGAAGAAGTTTTATAAAAGTGAAGAAGTAGAAAAGTGATGTTAAATATCAAGTAAACAAATTGTAAAGGTTAAATTAAATAATAAGTTTTGTATAATCAGTAAATTATTATATAGTGTTAGTGGTTTACCCCTTGTTAAAATTATTTAGAACCCACGGATTCATACAGGGTGTTTCCTAAGAGGTGGAAACTTGCAACAATATTACACCCCTGTCCCTTCTGGTTTTTAAAATAAATTAATCAAATTTTGCAAAAAAACATTTTTCTCTTTAATAATGTAACCAATTTTTATGATTTTTATATATGTGGTAGATATACCAAAGAGATATTAAACAAAAAAATATTGAGTATTTATACCAAAATATCTGAATGAGAAATTTTAAAACATAAAAAATTTCACACCATCACCAATTTTTTTTTTAAATGCCCCCTACTATGCTCTATAACATATATTTTTTTCAAATTGTTCATAAAAGTAAAACAGTGTTAAAAATCATAATCACTAATCATATATTAATATAGTCTTCCTAATAGAAGAGTACTAAACAATTACTTAAGCTCCACATATTTTTTATATTCATGTATATTTTATATGCATCAGAAGTATCAAATATAAGGGTAACAAGCGTTCACTGTTAACGTAATACACTTTATGAGCACTCTTAATGGGCGATAAATTAAAATACGTTTATTTTTTAAATCTCAAATTCTTGTCTATACATGTTTTTCTTTAGTGTACTTGTACAACATCATGTTATTACGAGATTGACTATTGCACAATTGAGTGATTATTGTTCTCGTGTAAATATTAAAATGCAAAAAAATAGCAGTATAATATAGTGACTTTGCGAATAGTAGTAATACTTCTTGCGGATTTAGTAATAATCTTAATTAATGAAAATGCAGAGTGAGAAGAATCCTAAATGTGTCATGTGTGGTCATTTTGTGTTAAAAGTCTCAGGACCAAAAAAAATCTTAATTACAGAAGACATGCATTTAATAAGTAGTGCTGCATTTTATTGTTCACTTTTCTCTCTTTTCTCATTGTATATTTTCGTTGTGATTTATTGTAATTTATGCTTAATTGTATTTTAATTGTATTGCTATCAGCATTATTCTTTTTTAATGCTGATCACTTTGTAACCTTATCCTGTAATTGGGTTTATCCCGTTGGATATTGTACCTAAATAAATAAATAAATAAATAACATTCTGCCAAAATGTATTTTCTTTGAAATAAAAATAAATCGCTTGGAATAATAATGTAAGAGAGTCTTTCTGATACAGTAATTAAATCTGCGATACTAGAGCGAATGAAACAGTATCTATGAATAGATATTTGTACAGGGAGTTCAAGATATTGCTTTGGAACTATTTTGTATTTCATCGGATAACACCTGGGTTTAATTCTGGGTTTGATTCAAGTTCTGTAGGAGTATGTCCTAGAATTCGATCAATTTTGCTGAAATCTCCTGAGTTTTTTCGCTTATACATTTTTATACGACAGACACCGCATACCGCACTATTTGGAAAAAGTGTTTCAGGTGTCTATAACACATTTTGACACAATGTCATATCTTCCTCTAGTCTCAATTTTCTTTTTGTCCTGCCGCTATCAACACAAAACGACCACACACTTAGGATTCTTGTCACTCACTTAAGACTGAATCGGCAAGGAATATTACTAATATACCGCTATTTTTTCGCATATCTCGTAAAAACGTGACGTAGTACAAGTATACTAAAGAAAAACATATATAGACATGAATTTGAGATTTAAAAAATGTATGTATTTTAATTTGTCGCCCATTAAAAGTGCACATAGAGTATATTACGTTTACAGTGAACGCTCGTTACCCTTATCTTTGATACTTCTGACGCATATAAAATATATGTGAATATAAAAAAATGAGGAGTTGAATTAATTGTTTAGTAGTCTTCTATCAGGAAGACTATAAATACTATATATGATTAGTGATTATGTTTTTTTTTTAACCCTGGTAGAAACCCTTATGAAAATTTTGAAAAAAATATATGTTATAGACCATAGTAGAGGGCATTTTTGAAAAAAAATTGGTGATGGTGTCTCTCAATATACGTGAAATTTTTTATGTTTTAAAACTTTTAATGCGAATATTTTGGTATATTACTAACTGTAAATATTCAATAATTTTTTCTTTAATACCTCTTTGGTATATCTACCACATATGTAAAAATCATTAAAATTGGTGACGTTATTAAAGGGACATTTTTTTTTTTCAAAATTTATTTATTTTAAAAACCAGAGGGGGCAAGTAATAACTTGTAGAATAGTTCCTCCTAGTAATGTAATATCAAGGTAAAAATATACTAACCAACAAATTTTAACTTTTATTTTGTATCGTTAACCAAAACCACTTATTTGCATTGTTTTGGTCCCAGCTACGTCTAATATAGTCCTAAAAAAAATTTGTTGGCACTAAAAAATGTAATAATTGACCTAACTCACATATTATAGTATAATTTTAATTAAAAAAAAGCAATTAATTACATCATGCACAAAATATTTGCCATTTTGATATATATTTCAAATACATGTTATATAATATACATTTAATTTGAATATAAGCATTTAATCAGAAAATTAATGATTCTTCTTGCGCTTTTTAGCCCGTCTCTTATAGGTTACTTCTCTTCTATCTCTTATACATGTCCAACAGCAGTCTGCTAACATCGAAGAAGTCCATTTGCCCTGATATCTTTTTTCCATATCTTGAATATCCTGGTGGAATTTCTCTCTCCATGCTCATCACTTACTGCACCACAGAAAGTGGACTTTTAATGACATATTGCATCCTAATTTCTGGTAGCAAGAAAGAATATTCCCAACAAGGTCTCTATAGTTTTCTGCTCTTATGTTACCGAGAAAGTGTGTTGCTACCATTTTAAAGGGATTCCAAACAGCTTTTTCATTACCTTCTAGAATATGTTGCAGAATGTTGTCAAATTCAGCATCTTTGAATAGTTTCTTGATTTGAGGACCCACAAAAATTAATTTTCGCATCACCAAGTCTAGGAAATTTTTGTTTTAAATTACTGAAAGCACGTCCTTCCTTGTCCATAGCTTTTATCAAGTTTTTAATAAACCCCAGTTTTATATGGAGTGGTGGCAGTATTACCTTTTGTGAATCAACTAATGGAACGTCAGTAACATTTTTTGCTTCTAATTCAAAGCCCAGTTTTGGCGGCAAAATTTTTCTTTTGTAATGTGGTAATGGCACTCGACTATCACACTCACAAAGAGAACAGCAATATTTGGTATGCCCTTGCAGCATATCAAGTAAGATAGCTATCACTTTTAAGTCTCCACAAATCTACCACTTATACTTGTTATATTCTATAGTTTGTAGCAACACATTCATGTTACTGTAATTTTCCTTCATGTGGACAGCATGAGCGATTAGAATTGATGGCAATTGATTTGCATTGTCATTTTCCATTTTGAAAAAAGGTATAAAATCTTTTTGACGACTTCGATACATGGAAACTTTAACATTTTCTTGTAGTAAATTTCATTGTTGTAATGGAGATACCAAAAGCTTCGCTTTCGCCTTAGACAGATCAAGATCTCTTATAAAATCACTTAATTCGAATTGTTTAATTTTGTGTGGTTCATCACCGGACACCTTCGGCAGAGAAATTGGGATCTTGTGATGTTGATGGCTGGACTAAGTCGTCATCTACATTATCATCCGATTGTTCGTCAGAATCAAGACTCTATTTTTGAGGTGGATTAGGAATAGGTAGTTTATCAGTATGGGGAACCGGGCGAATGGCAGATGGTAAATTAGGGTATTGTATTACCATCCTTTTTTTCTTGTTAATACCCTGTCTAATAGGAGGTATCACGCAAAAATAACAATCGGTAACATGACCTTTAGGTTCTCGCCAGATCATGGGCACAACAAAAGCCATTGAACATCCTCTTCCACTTAGCCAACTGCAAAGATTTTTCGCACAATTGCTGCCAACATATATGAGGTGCCCATTTTTTGTCTTCATCTCCAATTGTACAACCAAAATACAACTAGTACGCCTTCTTAATTTTGGGAGTAAAATTACGTTTTTGACCTGCAAAAGTCACTTCACAAATTGTTAGGTGTATTTACATAATCTCGTAGCATATTTCCAAATAGCACTATTTACTTTCGAAAATGAACACTTCATGCACAAGGTAGAAATACGAATGAATATTAGTTTTAGTGGCAAATAAAGAGGTAGGTAGTTACCACGGTCAATATAGTATGTCTATTGTTCGTAGAATTCTAATTCTACCTGTTATTTGTGATAGGACCGCCCATAAACTAGGGTTTATACCTGCGTTACATTTTATTATCTGTATTGGGAAAACCAGAGCCAACTTAAACTTTTGCTTTTTATATTATTATTTAGCATGACGAAGTTACTAAGAATTTGCTATTTTTACTCCCGATACATGTAGGCTGTCGGCTAGTGATATCAGCCCAATTTCCCGAGCGGCATCCAGCCCATGCTTACCCATTCAGCCACCATTTTGGTTTTGATACATTGAAATGTTAAAAAATGATCTGATTGAAATGACATTGAAAATTATGTACTTTATTACTCTAAACACTAGTATGGAGTTAAAAAATCTACTCATCCATGTGATATTTAGTGACCATTTGATGAACTCCCTTTCCATCCATAAATGTGTCACATGTTTTATAAACAGCTCCTATATTCTTCATATAAATTACATCTATCATGCATGAATATACTTTTAATAAGATGCCTGACAAAGTCTTCTTACATATTTTCACAAAATTTGAAAAAACAAACAAACATCTGACATTAATGTCCAGTATAGTGGAGCGAAATTGAGCATAAAAGTCTCTCCGTTCTCGAGAAAAAAAAAATTAGCGTAGAACCAGTTCAGACCTTATAGGTTTTATAAAGTGAACAATTTTACATAAGAAATAGCTATTTACGATATTTTTTTGTGGTACTGACATTTTTTATTTCGAAAAAACTTAAGAAATTGGTTGTTTAGAAGATTCGTGTTTTTTAAAATTAACATCCTCATATCTTCAAATCTAATTGGGCTATCGATCTGATTTTTTTTTTAAATTCAAGTACACACCCAAGCGCTTCCAACGGTGTTTTTGTTTATATCAATTATTGTTTATTATTTTCTTTAAATAACAATGAACTTATTACTTCGCAAAGAATGCACTCATATTTTCACTAAGCGACAAACTTTTTTATTTTTGCAAATTATCATATACATGCAGCGGTGCAATTGAAGCCAAGATATGGGACAAGTTTTTGAAAAAAAAATTTTTCATCTAGGACTTATAGTTTTTTATTTATGAATATTTTTGTAACGCAGTAGCTATGTACACCGGCAGGCGTACGACTACCGGTATCCAGTACTGCGTCCGCACCGAGCGGAGCGCTAAATATGATTGTGCTGTCGTAATAAAATAATGTGAATTCGTATACATCGTGGATGTTGTTGGGTGTAATACAATTTTCTGAAGTTACTTTTAAATGAGTTATTATTTATTCATAATGGAGTGTATTATGTTATCATTAATATCTAGTGCCGAGAAAAGACAAGATGACTGTGGAAAACAAATTCTACTTCAAAGCGCTGGTATTTTGAGTGGGGAAATTAAAGTGAAATATCACGTAGATTGTCGCCAAAGTTATACAAGTCAACAAAATATGACTGCCCAGTCGACTAGTGGTCGAACCTCTCAAAGTGTAAAACCTATTTCTGTAACACGTCACTCTAATTCTCCTTACAACATCCGATCTATGTGCTTGATTTGCAATAAAAGTGAAACAAAGAACAAACGACAATTAGTATCAGTACAAGCAGGTAAATCCATTAAATCTTATGTAAAAATCTGTTATAAGTACTTTTAGGAGCCGGAGGGTCTACTTATGCAAAAATTATGTACGCTGCAGAACAACGAGACGATATAGATATGATTGCCAAATTAAGTGGCTATGAAGATATATTTGCATATGATGCAAAATATAATAAGAGCTAAAAATAATCCGGAAACTACACACTTACCCGATGACTTTGACAAGTTTAACTCGTCATCAAGTAGTAGCGATTTTAAAGAAAATTTCAAACTCAACGGCTCTTCAAAATACTGATTCTCCTCAGAGTAGCATCGACGCAATTCAATGCATACATTTGATTTAAAAAGGCAGGGATTTCCCGCACCGGGTGATATTAATAAAGCAGAGTTTGAAAATCAGGTTCCAAATATGTTACTTCTTTTCATATCTTGGTTAATAGATGGTAAATTATTTGAGGAGGTAAGCAGTATTCTATTCAAAGTTATACTGAGTTTTACTTTTTTTGTGTATTGTGATTTAAATTCTAAAAAAAACTTTAACAATATGTACTGAAATTGCAGATGTATGCATCAGTTAAAAATATGGTACTCCAGTAATGATTCAAATCCGCTGCTTGAAGCTACCGAAGGTTGGGGGTGGACTTTAATAAATGATTGTTGGAATCCTGTTTTTTCAAATCAAAAACCTATTCCAGATATTGTACGACAATGTTTAAACCCTTTATTGTTCCGATAAAAATTGCAATAACAAAAAATGTAACTGTGTGAAAGAAGGTCTAAAATGTTGTAAGCAGTGTAAATGTGTGGTATATGCAATAATTGTGCAGAATGTATGGTTGAATTTGAGGATGATGAGGATTTTTTTTAACTATCGCTAAAATTATAAAACTTATAAAACAATAAATATGTATGTTAAAATGACCTGTGATTAAAATTTATACTTTCTACTTAGACAATATTATATTTATGTATTAAGCTAGAAGGGTAGTTCTTTTGATTGGTTCTCCAATAATGATTATTTTAAAGTGTTTACCTGATTAATATATTTGCGTGACCATATTTAGGCTCCAATATACACAAAACAGATCATTTTATATTAAATAAAAGTGTGAATTTAAACAAATTATTTTCGACATACTTTTTTCTTTAAAATACTTCAATACTTCGTCAGTAATAACTAGAAGAGTAGTTGTTTGGACTGGTTCTCCAATAACGATAAAGTATTTATACCTAACTAATTAGTATATTACCGAGACCAGTTTAGGCACCAATATTATACAGAAAATAGGTAATTTCATATTAAACAGAAAAGTTTATAAGTTGAAATTTGCTTAATACCTAAATAATATTTTCTAATGATTAAAGTAAATGAATAAAAAATAATTACTTTCTACTTATTTCCAAATTTTTGTCTATATTACTCGTAATATTTCATATTGCAGTGACAATCACGCGCCTTCCGAGTGTATGCCATATGTTACTGCGTCACAAAAATATTCATAAATAAAAAACTATCAGTCCTAGATGAAAATTTTTTTTTTCAAAAACTTCTCCCATATCTTGGCTTCAATTGCTCCGCTGCATGTATATGAAAATTTGCAAAAATAAAAAAGTTTGTCGCTTAATGAAAATATGAGTGCATTCTTTGCAAAGTAATAAGTTCATTGTTGTTTAAAGAAAATAATAAACAATAATCGATATAAACAAAAACACCGTTGGAAGCGCTTGGGTGTGTACTAGAATTTAAAAAAAAAATCAGATCGATAGGTCAATTAGATTTGAAGATATGAGGATGTTAATTTTAAAAAACACGGATCTTCTAAACAATCAATTTCTGAAGTTTTTTCGAAATAAAAAATATCTGTACCACAGAAAAATATCGTAATTGCCCATTACAGGTCCCAAATAACCTACTCTACAAAATCTACAGACTTTCATCTGGTTCTACGCCAAAAAAAATAAACGACACATTCCTGGGTCGATTTCGCTCCTCTAGTAAATATGTATAGGTATGTCCGATGTGTGTGTTGTAGGGTTGGTCCAAAAAGGATTTAATATAGTATTAATTTTGGATGTTACAGCTTATTTAACAAATATAGTTTGTATGTCACACACTAAAGCCTTATTAATATCTAAAAAAAATTGCAATCTTATGTTGTCCTGTAAGTTTCACTACTTGTATATTAGAAATTAAAACTGTGAGAGGGCGCATTGTTGGATGTTGTTATTCAATTCGTAATTTCAAATTTAGCTCACACGTTGATAGCAAATGCTTCTTAAAAATTTTTCAAAGTTCTTGGCCAATATCGACAACTGCATTATTACTCTATAATTACTTGCTATGCTAAGGTCTATGCTAGGTTTAATAATGGTGATAGTTCCTTCTTTATATTTTATTATAAACAGGTAAATTTCACGGCCAACTTTACATTTTTAGGTATATGGTTATCCTGGAGTTGTATTTTTCCTTAGTTTATGATTTCAAAGTATTCATCTATTTTGTGGTATTCCGCTCTCATCATATTTAACAAAATTTTGTTTGTTATCTGTTCGTATTGCTTTTGGTTGAAATCTATGTAACTGTTTTTTAAATGCTTTTTCAAAGGTTACGAATCAGTTTACAACATTTGTTCATTGTCCTCTAGTTGTGGTATGATGAATTTTGTTTTATATCTGCTAAACTGTTTAATTTGGTGTCAATAATTATTTCATTTTTGTAAACATGACATTTTGAGAAAAAATGTACAAACAGTACATTTCTAAAAAAATAGAATTACCTACAGCAAAATGTAATATTTCCCAAGAAACTATAAATAGGGTTCAAAGGGCATTTATTGTTGATTCGGGATACTGTCGGGTACAAGAAGGGCTTCAATTTGAAAATGTATTATGAATTATTGTTATTACTTACCGTTTGTTTGTTGCATATTTATTTGTTGTTTGTCAGTAAAAGAATTACTCACAACTTTATTTTCAGCAATATTCACCACATTCCATTGGTATGATTGTAGCCGGAACAACATAGCTATCTGAACATCTAGACCCAAAGCGGTCACAAATAATTCCGCATGTGCATTAGTGCTTAGAGTTGGGAAATTGTGAAATTTTGTGGAAAATAAAGCGGGGGGGACACCACCGCACCCCCTTTCTTTGTCTGCGACGCTAATACTGCCTGCGGCGCACAGTGGGGCAGAAAGCTACATTTGTGGACACAAACCACCTGCCAGCTCAAATTTTAACCAAATTTAATACATATATTTTTTAAATGCTCGTGAGGAATGTAGCTTCAACACCCGACTGCTACAATTTTGAAATAAATAAAACATAACTTAAAAAATCAAAAATAATACTAGAGAATTTTTATAAAAAAAATGTATCTAGATCAAATGAAACTATTATCGCAAAAAATGTTATGTAAGTGAATCAAGGTAGAAAATAGAGAAACATATTTTTGCGAATAACAGTACAATCGAATGTGTTACATATAAATTTTAATAATTCAATTTTATTAGCTAACACCCAAGTAGCATTTTAAGGAACATTTTGGCAAACGTTTCTAACAAATTGTGTCTGTTACCATGTCTAAAATGGGAGCTGTTTCCAACATGTTCCGATACATTTCCGACACATGTATAATTTCTTATGGTTATACAGTACATGTTTCCATTGTGGTGGCACTAGGCGTTTCTTTGCTAGTTTCGAAAATAAAGAGAAACATGTTTCAAATTTGTAGCTCACCGATTTATACACAGTTTCACAAATGTATCGATACATTATTATATTTTATATTGATACATTTCCATACACACGTTTTTACAATGGGAACAAATGTGTGCAGTCAGTTTCGGAAATTTTTATTATCATTCACCTAATACGAATATGTTTCCATATTGTGTGCATTTTTATTACTTTTCAATATGGAAACAATTTAGGTACACAGGATAATAAAAATAACAAGGTTGGTGTAATACCTATAATGTGAAAACTTTGTCATCATTTTACGCCATGTCTGGCCTGAAGAATGTAGCGGAAAGAATTTTATCGATTATTCGGCGGAGATACTTCGATATTTTCAATGCGCCTCACAAATACAAACATTTCGAATATATTTTTATATTAAATATAAAAATATATAGGTTATAAAATATATTTTTTTCGATTATTTTGGTAATAATGAATATATCAAATTATATTTTTTTTTCGTGATTATCGTAATTAGTGATCTTCGATATTAAGCCTTTGTCTACGCCTTTTCTTTAAAGATTGCTCATAATGGCCGCTAAATAGCAAACGTCAACGTTTACAACCAAAATGGCTACAGAAACAGTTCTGCATGTTTCGAAAATTTAGATCATATTTTATGAAAAGAAACTTGAGTCTCGAAATGTATCCACTCAGTTCCGATTACTGTAGCATATTACCTCTGAAAGAAACTTGTTTCGAAATTTGTTTGGAACTGTTAACAATCATTTTCTTACAGAAACAATTTCTTCTGTGTTTCGGTCTGGTTCCGGAAAGGTTGGCGACACGTAAATAAACGACCGCCAGCCGGCTGTGTTGCGTGCGCATTTCGGCATTTCTGGCGGTTTTTATGGAACAGTTGTCAATTTCGAGGTTAAGTATGTGTTTAATAAGTAAAATAAATAAAAAATAAACTAATTATTATAATCATTTGTAGCATTATGTATAAAGTAGTGCATACTATAGAAAAAAATAAAAGGAGTAATTTAATAGCTGTACCGGCCGCATGGGAGAAGGGGAACGTGCTTTTCTGGCCATCTTGGCCTGGCCAGGAATGTTTAAATCGTTTGGTTTTTCCCATTTTTCCCAACTTTTCCATGGTTTTAATATTAGTAAAATGTGAGATCAATAACTATTAAAAAATTCACACAGTTTCGGTTAATCTATTTTGTGGTGAAATATGTTCCCATTATATTCATGGAAAAAATGGAAACAGTTGCATACAATGTCAATAATGTATCGACACAAGTTTACAATTTAGGCATGAGGTAACAGATGCTGCAGTATGTTTCGAAAATGTGTTCAAACACTTATTTCGGAAAAAATTATATCTAAAGGTGGTAACAGTTGCTAACTGTTCCATAATATTGTTGTAGCTATCTGTAATAGGTAAAAAAATGGTAACAGTTTCAGAAAAAATGTTGGAAATGTATGTAAACCTTTGTATCTCCCGTAAGTATCGAAACAGTTGCAAAACTGTTCCACTACACTAAATTTGTTCCTAAACTGTGCCTAAAAATGCTACTTGGGCATCGCCTGTCAGCTTTATATTTAACCAAATTTCTTTTTTTCAAATGTTCAGGATGAATATCTGCTACAAATTTGATAACAGTAAAAGATAACCTAAAAAAGATCCAAAGTAATAGTAGAACATTTTTGTAAAAAAAAATTATCTATATCAAATGATGATCATGAAGATTCAGTTAAAAATCAGAATAAAGGCCTAAAATGAATTTATTCACCTACCTTGTCTTAAAAATGTTTCTTTCTAATGGATTACATTTTCATGAAATGTATCATTCTGTTTTTTGGAAATGTTAGCGTTTGAAATATTTTTCGCCCTTATTCTCGAGCTCAACAGAAAGACACAAAGCCACTTATAAAGATGTTTCATGCAAAACCAAGACAATTTCTATGAATAAGTATTAAAAAATTATATTTGACATTTAACTGATAAAAACAACAGATCTTCACCTATCTATTAGCTAACTAGTATTGAAGCCTATATACTCTATATACTCTATTCATGTTTAAAAGTGAATTATTTATAATTGTATTGAAACATATTCTTTATAGCGGAAAAAAATAATTTTCTTACTTTTATTGGGTATTTTGCCAGTGAAAAATATTTAAAAATTTTAATGCAAAAACCTCTGTGCCAAACGGATCAGACAGAGGTTGGTTCTTGAGTACTTGACTGTTTCAAAAAGTCTCACACCTAAAAATATATAAACTAGAACAATGTTATAAACTAAAAACTGAAAATCAAAGCTAGAAGTAGCTAACGTTTCGGAAGAGAATCTACTTCCATTCTCAAAACTTTTTTGGCCGTCAACCATGACAGTTCTTTGTTTATGTATTTCCATAGTCACGTGAGACATTAAATTATATTTATCTTATTTTTACTTACTTCGTCTCTAAGGATGGGCAACCAACTAGTACAAAAATATATTGAATAATTAGAAACGTATCTATCCTCATTTAATAAAATAATCCCGGATTCTTTAAGTTTTCTTTAGTTCCATTGCTCTCTTTTTCCAAAATCTTCGCCGAGTCCCATTTAATTCTATGATTATTATCCCACGCGTGTTCACAAATTTTGGATTTTTCAAATTATCCCCTTCTAGCGTAATTTCTATGTTCACCAAGCCTTACGTTCACATACCAAACCAGTGTGTATAGAAAACAAACACACACAAACAGATACTTAAATTTCAATTCAAATCAACATATTAGTGTTAAGAAAGGTGTTGTTAAGTGTTTGTATGACAGGGCCAAAATTATTTCTTCAAATGATGTAATATTAAGGAACGAAAAACAATTTATAATAATAATAATAATCTTTATTAATCACGTTGGCTGTCTCATAAGAACAGATGTGAAAGTCAATTAAATACAGTGTCAATAATTTACACTAATAATTTACACATATAAAGTTAAGTAAACTCATTAATATTATACAATGTCTAAAAACTGTCTTATTAAATAATCAATATCCTGAGAGTTTTGTTGATAGTCAGTTATTGAACATTGGTAGTAGAGAGAATATACTATCACAACCTGAGGTATTTAGGTCAATGGCAGTAATTCCATATCTACATGGTTTATCGGATAAATTACGAAAAATTGGGAATAGGTTTTCCGTACGAACGGTTTTTTCAAACGAGCTCTACGCTAAGATCGGTTTTATCAAGAACCAAACCTCCAAATATTGTTCAAAATTCAAAAAATTGTATTTATAGTGTTCCGTGTGAGTGCGGAAAACATTACGTAGGTGAATCATCTAATAATTATTTTTAGAAAAGGGAAAAACAACTATTTTTTACAAAAATGTTCTACTATTATTTTGGATTTTTTTGGTTGTTTTACTGTTATCAAATTTGTAGCAGATGTCAATTGAAAATACATTCATCCTGAATATTGAAAAAAAAAAAAGAAATTTGGTTAAATATAAATCTGACAGCCGATGTTAGCCAATAAGATAGATTTATTACATTTTTTTAGGTTATGTATCACATATTCGAATGTATTGTTGTTCGCAATAGTATCTTTCTCTATTTTGTACCCTGAGATGATTCCCCTACACAATATTTTTTGCAATAACAGATTCATTTGCAATATATAAAAAAAAATTATAAAAATTGTCTAGTATTATTTTTGATTTTTTAGGATGTTTTATTTATTTCAAAATAGTAGCAGTCAGGAGTTGAAGCTTCATTCCTTACGAACATTTAAAAAAATATAAATTTGGCGGGCGATTTTTGACCACAGATGTAGCTTTTTGCCCCACTGTGTGGCACTAATAATTATTAACAATTAGATAGCAAAATAAAAATCAACTTAATCCTTAACTGGTCCGTCGTCTGAGCGAAATATGGCCGGGCCATCGGAACTGGGCATTTTGACGATCCAGATTATGAACAAACTGTTCTAAAATGGTTTGAGGAGGAAAATGACAGTGATACTGATAAAGATGATGTGTAAAAAGGGTATAACATTGAATCAGAACCCGATATCAATTCAAAATTTTCTGATTCTGAGGATCTTGAGGAAAATAATTCTCTAAAAGCACAAGATTTGCCACTTGTATCTTTATAAAAAGCATAGAATGACAAAATACTTATGCCTTAAGTGCTACAAGCCCCTTTGTCTACAGTGCACAAAACCAGTTTACAATAACTGCACTCAAAAATAAAGAAATTTGACTAATGCTGGAGCTCAACATTTTTGTTAACCTTTTATTTTTCCTTAACTCTTTGCTCATTTAACACTTTAAAAAATGAATATTAAGAACTAATGGATTTTTAATTTTTTTCTATATTTTATAGCTCTTATTATACAAACAAGTTCTTTTTTAAAATTTTATGGAGCATTTAACCCCAACATGAGACTCTATCCCCCCCTCATTTTTATGTGAGATGGTGCAAAATATTCCTAAAGATGTATAGAACAAAGTCAGGCTCATGAGAACTGGTGCTTTTTCCATTTCCGGTCGTAAACTGGGACAGAAGTTCACTATTTTCGGTCACCATTTTTTTTTTTTTTTTTTTTTTTATTAAAAAAGAATCATTGGATTTTATATTTGGACAACAAAAAGAAAATGTGTATTTAGGCTTTCTTTTCAAAAAACTAGTATTTATGATTATTTTCAGGCGTTTATTATGGGTTAAAACATGGACATTATATTTTGGACAATTCTAAGCAATTTTTGACTCTTGACATTTTCTTCCTAACCTTACCCTTCTCGAGATATAAGCGTTTAGAAAAGAAAAACAAAAGTGTACTTAAAATTTATATTTTTGAAAAACTAGTATATTTTATCATTAACATGCATTAGAACATGTGGACTTTATATTTCGGAGAATTCTAAATTTTTTTTGACTCTTGACATTTTTTACCCAACCTCACCCTTCTCGAGATATAAGCTTTAAAAAAAAAACTTGCATTTAAGCTCCTTTTTTCCAAAAAACTAGTATTTCGGATTATTTTAGGACGTTGGTTATTAATTAAAACATGTAGACTTAATATTTTGGACAATTCTAAGCATTTTGTGTACTCTTGACATTTTTTACCTAACCTCATATTTCTCAAGATATAAGCGTTAAAAAAAACGAATATTTAAGCTTTTTCTTTTTTCAAAGTATTTACGATTATTTATAAGTGTTTATTATGGAAAACTAGCATTCTTGATTGTTTATTATGAATTAAAACATATGGATGCTTATATCACTAAAAGGGTGAGGTTAGGTAATAAATGTAAAGAGACAAAAAAATGATTAGAATTGTCAAAATTATTAACGTCCAATGTTCTAATTGATAATTATTATCAATTAGAACATTTTAACATGTATTTAAGATTTATTTTAGGTCTTTGATTAAAAATAAAAGTAACTACTGGTCTTTTGAAAAAAAAAAAAAAAAAAAGCTTAAATACACGTTCTTTTTTCTAAATGATTATATCTCGAGAAGGGCGAGGTTAGGTAAAAAATGTCAAGAGACAAAATATGCTTAAAATTGTCAAAAATATAGAATCCACATGTTTTAATCCATAATAAACACCCAAAAATAATTGTAAATACTAGTTTAAAAAAAAAAGATCTTAAATACACATTTTTTTTTTTTAATGCTTATATCTCCAGAAGAGTGAAGTAGGTAAAAAATGTCAAGAGCCAAAAAATGCTTAGAATTGTCCAAAATATGCAATCCAAAGTTTTTTTCAACTTTTTGGCGACAGGAAATTGCGCACTTCTGCCCCAGTTTAAGACCGGAAATCGAAAAAGCACCAGTTCTCATAACCCTGACTTTGTTCTATACATCTTTAGGAACATTTTGCACTGTCTCACATAAAAATCAGGTGGGGTTTAACCCTTTTTCCAGGTTCATTTCCTCTACTAAAAAACCACTTTACTGAATTTGCAGAGCGATCATTCAAGTTAAAGATACGATTTTCAAGTGTCTGTAACTTCCAATAAATCAAGTTGAGGCCTTAAGTCTGTGCCTGAAATCGGCTTTTCATACAGAGTTAAAACATAAAAAAGTTCACTAGTGGTACACATTTAAAAAAATGTGAATAACACAATAATATCAGAAATAACGGTGACGTCATAATTAAGATAAATGATGTCAGAAATGGGCAATTAAATATAAAAATATACTTCATTTACACACTGTATGCATGTATGTAATTGTCATTTATTGAGGCATAGTCACTATGCTTTGTATATGCTGCCGTCCAAAGGAAACACGTCCTATCTGCAAAAATTGCATTTTTCAGGTTATTACATTTTCTGTCCCATTTGCATGTATTCTAACTATTTTCTAGTTAAAAATGGCCGATATGCAACAAGAAGGTGAAAAACTCTTATATTGTTTGTCCTAAGTGCTCATAACAGTATATTTATAATTCAAAATGTCCTAGTTGCATTGTACTAAAAATGAGTCCTATATGCCTTTAATTCCAAGGTAAAACTTTTTAGCTTTAGTAACATGAATAGCTGAACTGTTTTATCGGTTCCGCGATTGCAAGACGTGTTATAAACAAGGACAGTATTCTTAGTTAAAAAGCTAAAACTTTCAACATATCAAAACTAACAAAATGCTAGATAGGACGCTTTTCCTTAGGACGGCAGTATGTAGTAAAATCATAAGCATAACGTGTTGAAAGTGTATTTGTTGCTGTAGAAATATTAACGCCTTTAAGGCAACAACCATATAAATATATAAAAGCCATCACGTCAATTCATCAGAAGTGCCCTATGTAATTTTGCACTAAGCATTTAATAACATAGTGAGATCAATATGATGATTAATATCCCAAATTTTTACAACTCTTAACATTTAACAGAATAGTAATACATTTATTAATTTCTAAATTAGAATATTTGAAAATGTTGTAGAAATTTACATCATATTGACAATCTCATACCAGTACTAGAACTATCTAAACATAGATCACATCTATCGAGATTTTTTATTAAATAGCAAAGGATATAATAGTGTTGACAAAAGCCTTATGAAATGGACTGCTACAACGTGCAATGATTTTATTAATCAGACTACCTGAGTAGCATTTTCGTCGCTGGGATGACCAGTACGACTTGGAGAACCACTTTTACGCCGAATGCCACGATGAAATTGTCCATTTCTGTAAGACCAATCTTTTACTCCATCATCAACATTTTACAGTCATCAGATTGTTTTATCTATACTTGGACATAAATGATGAAATTAAAATATATTATTTTATACTCCATTAGCCCGTCACACTTAGTGCAAGTTTTAAAATACATTATATTATTGGTATGAAGGTCTATAAAGTAATGTTACTGCAATATGAAATGTATAGTATTGTACATGATTATGATTTGTCATTTTAATTTGCTTAACTAAATTGCTTAAAAGGGAATTGTCGTACTATAGTAATTTTTTTGCTGAAACTTGTAACCATTACAAGCGTAATCAAAAGTTTTGGATTAAATCCACGTGGCGGAAACCTTTTGTTTACACAGAGAAATGCTCAAAATTATGTTTTTTCGTAGTTTTTTAAGTATCTCTAGTTTATTATTTGTATCGCAATAAAGAAAACGAAACACATTGTTCACAACGAAATTGCGAAAAAACTAGATTTGTTCAAATATTTTTGGGTCAATTAGTCAGGATGCAAAACATCAAAGTATTTAAGAGATCCATTTTTAAAGAATTGATGTTAGCTTGAAAAATGATGCACATGTCTTAACGAAACTTTAGAAGAATATATTTCTCTAGAAGCTAAACATCATGCCAGTTTCAAGTTAAAATGCTTATAATAACACCTAAAAAACAATTGCAAAATCGAACACTGGATCATTAATTGTTGAACTCATATAACAATTTTTTTTATTTCAGTTTAAAGCTTTATGTATCTTTCAATGATATTAACAAAAAATAAGTTTTAAATCTCTTAAAATCAGTTTTTGTAGAACAAATGCATTTGACTTATCAATAAAAATTACTGGTATATATTAATAATATAAACAAAAATTACCAATTAAAAAAGAGTAGTTTTGTCTACACCAATGGGAGCGGAGATATGATATTTTTTGCGTTATGGCCATAAACAAACTAAGTGACATAATGACTTGAAGTTTTCACTGAACATTTCCTAATAATAATAATAATAAACTTATTATCTGCAGCCCACAGTAGAACATATGGTATCGGACTCGTCAAACGATTACTTACAGAGAATGAATGCACAAATACAAAATACTAAAATCAAATAAAGGTACACAAATATAAACAAAAACAATTACATACTGTCAGGCCACAGTTTCTGCGACTATATTGCTGAACATATATAACAATCATATCTCAAAACTGTTTCAAGATAATATGGGGCCATTCATAAAACACTTTTGCAAATGAGGGGGGGGGGGGGGTATTGCTTAGCATGACGAGATATGACAAGGGGATTTTTTTCTTCGCTTGGTAGTTTTTCATTACAATAGAAAATCATTCTCAAGTACTTAAAATATACTAATTTTAATTACAAGAACTATCAAATTATCACAATATATAGGTCTCCCTTAGGGAACTTTGATATTTTCACTGAAAAAATAACTTTACTTCTAGATAAACTTTCTCTCTAAAATAAAAAAATCATAATTACAGGTGACTTCAACACACAATTTAACACTAATGATCCACAAGCACTTCATCTCTGCAATATTTTTCAGTCATACGGGCTCAAGCAAACTGTTTAACAATACTAGAGAAACCGCCTGCCTTGACAACATATTCAGTAATTGCGATCTACACACTATTTTTGTCAGAACATGTGATCCCAGTCTCTCTGACCACCTTGGAATATTCATGGACATTATAATAACAAAAAATAATAAACTAGGTCATAAAACTAAAATCAATTACAGGCCTATAAATGACTATGGACTGTCACAATTCCATAACTTAGTTGAACGCATAAACTGGAATTTCATTAATGATCCCAATTTAACAGTCGAAAGTAAGTCCAAAACATTCCTGCAACACCTATACAACACCATTGAACTGTCTTTCCCATTAAAATCTAAACTTGTTGATATCTCTCGCAGCAGCGCTAAAATACACTGGTATACACCTTTTCAAAAGCCTACACAAGACTGACCCTAACTTAATAACCAATGAATCCATAAAATTATTTAAAGCGCAATACCGCTCAGAAATATCCAGAGCAAAAAGAAAAGCCTATGACGATCATATTAGAAACTTCTCAAACTCCCAAGCAGCCTTCTGGGATATTATTAAAAATAACAACCCCAACCAAACTAATCACAGTAGCGAATCACTATCTGCCAACGATTTCAATAATTATTTTACTGACATCCCTTTAAACGTAATTAGTAACTTGCCCAAAAGCAATACCAATCACATTAATCATTTAATACCTGTTAATAACACAATAAATTTTAGTTTCAGGGAGATAACCCATGATGAAGTCCGCGCTATAATAACTAATCTCAAAAATAGTAAAAGCAATGATGCCTACGATATTAATGTAAAACTTATCAAATGCATAGTAAACTTAATTATTGACCCCCTTGCTAAACTAATCAATTTGTGTATCATAAACAATGTCTTTTCTGATGCACTAAAACTGTCAAAGGTTATTTCAATACATAAGGGCTCATATGAAGATCTAAATAACTACCGTCCCATTTCATTGGTACCAATATTAGGCAAAATATTTGAATCGGCACTGAAAAACCAAAACAATGAATACTTTGAGCTTAACAACTTATTTCACCCTTGCCAATATGGATTAATTTAATTAAATTGTTAATATATGCAGTCTAAAATCAACCAGCTAAATCACTTAAACAAAAACCATGATTATAATACACGAAATAGCTTATCACTGGAAATTCCTCAACATAATTTACATCTCCTTGAAAAAAGCCCAGAATACGTTGCCATTAAAGCTTACAATAAGTTACCGAACAAATGTAAAAGTTCAAATGAAAAAATGTTTAAACAAAATACTAAAAAATTATTGTTGAATAAGTGTTACTATTCAATCGGTGAATATTTTACTGATAAGGATTTATGAATTTTGATTTCTTTGCTTTTTGTTTTCTGTGTTTTTTGTTAAGAAGTTTGTTTTTCTATTAAGAAGTTTGCTTCTCATTTTGCAAGTTTGTGGAATTTTGTTTTTTAATCTTGTTACATAAACAACACAATACCGAATAGGTAATCTTATACAATTTGTGTATATGAATGACAGTTTTACCCAATGTAAACATATCTTTTATTTATATTACATGTGTGTAGATGTGTGTATATATACATTTTACTTAACTTTTACTCTTATTTTAGCAATTGTACATCATTTTTTAAATGTTTATGTATCTTATATTTTTGACTTATCCCTATATTATTGTGTAATAATCAACTGGACCAATAATAATAATAATTATTATTATTATTATTTAGGAATAAACGATCGACACAATTGCAATAAATAATGTCGTACAAACTGTCTTTGATACTTTTGAAAGCAAGAAATTCACAACTGCTAGCTTTTACGACCTAACAAAAGCTTTCGATTGTGTATCCCATGAAATTCTCCTAGACAAATTAGTGGCATATAACTTCAATAACAGTAGTGTAACACTCATGAAAACCTACTTAACCAACAGGTTCCAGTATGTTAACTATAATTTTTCCACTTCGATAACCAGGAGAATTTCCCATGGCGTACCCCAGAGATCTGTACTAGGTCCCTTACTCTTTACCATTTATATAAATGACCTTGCCAACACCAGTGATGATACTGATTTCACATTGTTCGCTGATGATACAACGACACTAAACACGAATACTGTGCTTCGGGAACTGAAACTGAATGTTATCTCGACAAACGAGAGTATTAACGAATGGTTTCTATCCAATCGATTAAAACTAAACGAAGACAAAACACAAACTCTAAACTTCACTCTACGAAAACTTGAGCCAGCAGACCAATTTGTTCAAAGAGATAAAGCGGTAAAATTTTTAAATGTATATCTAGAGCAACACATTTTAAAACTATCAACTAACCTCTCCAAAAATATTTATTTTTTACGGAACCTAGCTAACACTTTATCTCAAAACTTCTTAATTATTTTATACACTTTACTTATTCCTATTTGTTTTGACTTATGTAAGCATTTTAATATGTATATTAGCACCAACAAATTATCTATCCATCTATCAAGAAATCGTTTATAGGGGCGGTGGGCTAGCTTTTGTGACATAATATTTGTTAGGGGGGTCGCTGAAAGAGTAACTTAGCGTGATGAAGGGGGAGGGAGGGGTCCAAAAAGGTGAAATGCTGAGTGACGTATTTTATGGACGGCCCCTATACATTATTTAAAAGTAATTTTCTAACTTTCCTTTTAAACGATGTTATACTATTTAATTCTTTTATTGTTTGCGACAGCTTGTTGTACAGTATACCCATATATCGTGGACTTTTTTCGAAAACAGTTAGTGTATGTAATGGTATTGAACTTACAAATTATATATATTCAGCATTAGAGGAGGATTGCATTACTTGTGGTATTTTCCTGGATTTGTCTAGAGCTTTTGACCTTATTGATCACACCATATTACTCACTAAATTATTCCATTATGGTATAAGAGATACAGCTCTAAAGTGGTTTAAGTCTTATCTATCGGATAGAAAACACGCAGTAAAAATGCTTGATATTAATAATGGTGATTATATAAGTTCAGAAGCGCTGAATGTAACCAGGGGAGTCCCACAGGGGAGCACATTAGGACCATTACTCTTCTTGATATTCATTAATGATATTCACACACTTAGTAGTGAAAACATCTCCCTAATCAACTATGCAGATGACACGAATATAATCATAAAAAATCATGAATCATTTATTGACTTAGTTACTGATGGTACACGCATTATGCAGGATATGGAAACCTGGTGCAATGAAAACAAACAAATATTAAATCAGAATAAGACTAATGCAGTATTTTTCAAAACTAATCAGAGGATTGATACTCCTTCTAATATTATTCTTAATTCTCATAAAATAGTTTTCTCAAGACATATGAAATGCCTAGGTATATACTTAGACGAAACATTGCGCTATAATGAACATGTCAAATATATAAATTCAAAATTAAGTCGAACCTGCTATGGACTGAGAATACTTGCCAAGTACGCTAATGACAATATAGCCAGAACATTTTATTATTCGAATTTTTATTCACATATTCGTTATGGGATAATTCTATGGGGTGATAGTACTAATAGCAATAGCACATTTAAAATTCAAAAAAGAGCAGTTCGTATACTAAGAAAATTGCCGCCTAGAGAGTCATGCCGAGGACATTTTAGGAACCTTGGCTTTTTAACCCTTAGTGGCTTATACATATATGAATGTATTAAATTTGTATATAACAATAGAGACAATTTTCAAATACACCTTATGAACCCGATGTATAACACTAGACATTGTGAAAGGTACACCTATCCTAACCATAGGCTCTCACTTGCTGAAAGTAGCCCATTATATGCCTGTATAAAACTCTACAACCATCTTCCAAATGATATAAAAGTCAACGAACCATTTAATAAAATAAAAAAACCACTTTTATCATTACTTTGTGAGTTGGAACCCTACACAGTTAATGAGTTTTTAAATAATAGGATTGAATAGCAATATTGGTATAGCCTCCTTATTTGTTTCTTTTTTTATTTTTTGTTTTATTATTACTTATTGCTGTAAGTATTTTAAACTACAAATAGTAAGTTTTAATTGTAATAACTGTATAGTATTTTTAAGATTTTTTCTTTTTCTTTTATTGCGATATTTTAACTTGTATACAGTACCTATAAGTAATTAGTAATATAAGTACATGATATTTTTTCTTATTCTGTTGACTGGCTTATACAACTGTAACTGTAATGTAACGGGTGTAACAAGAGCGCCGGATTTGAATTTGCCGGCATTTGGATTGTGCGATTAGTTCCGTGTTCATTTGTTGACAGTTGTCATGTACAAACCTCGCGATTAGAAATCATGCAGCACTATTCAAACGAGCAACGTTTAATTATTGTGAAAACTCACTACAAAAGTGGTGAAAGTTTTGCGGAAACAGTTCGCAGATTACGTGCAATTTTCGGTCGCACCAATGCACCAAAATTTGAGACAAAATTCACGTTGATGGATGAGAAGACCACTGTGCATCGTTGTCCTTGTCGGTTGCTCGAAAACATAGCCGCAGTGAGGAAAAGTGTGGCCGAGAATCCAGACACTTCCATTCGGCATCGTGGTCAAGAATTGAACATTACCAGACCCACTCTGCAACGAATTTTAACAATTGGCGCAAGAGATCAAGTCATACAGACACTTCCATTCGGCATCGTGGTCAAGAATTGAACATTACCAGACCCACTCTGCAACGAATTTTAACAATTGGCGCAAGAGATCAAGTCATACGCAGCAACGTGGATTCGTTGATTGAGTGCCGGAGCACCACGAAATTGATGGGGATTTCTGTAAGAAAATCATTTTCTCCGATGAGGCACATTTTCAACTAAACTGGTACGAAAATAAGCAGAACTGCCGAACTTGGGGTGCTGAAAATCCTCGTGTAATACTGGAGAAATCAATGCATTCACCGCGAGTAACTGTTTGGTGAGCATTTAGGGCTGGCGGAGTGATTGGACCGTATTTCTTCCAAAATGCGGCTGGAAATGCACTGTTAATGGATCAAATTGATGTAGATGATATGTTTTTCCAACAAGACGGTGCTACCTGCCACACAGCTCTCGAAACAATGGCATTACTGCAGACCAGGTTTCCACACCGTATCATTTCTCGGTTTGGCGATCAACATTGGCCACCAAGGTCGTGCGATTTAACGCCGATGGACTACTTTCTTTGGGGTTATCTGAAGGACAAGATGTATGAGAATAAGCCATAAACAATTGAACGCCTTAAAGAAGAGATATAGTGAGTTGTTGCGGATATAACGCCACAGGTATGCGGAAAAGTCATCCAGAACTTTATGAAGTGAATGACTGTGTGCCAGAGGTCCCATGGTGGCCATCTGCCAGATGTCGTGTTTCATGTTTAATCGCAACTATTCCCCTTTATGTTGAAAAATAAATATTCGCTTCATTTAAAAAAAAAGTGTTTTTTTTTAACATTAAATACGGCGCTCTTGTTGAGACACCCTTTAGTTTCATAGGCATGGTTATAATTATATATATAAAGACTCATGTAAATTCACTATTTTTAAAAAATTCGTAATATTCAGGATATTTGCAAAATTGTTTTTTGACTCCTTCCTCGCTTTTCCAAAAGTTTAGCCAGCAACCGATATTTGTTGACTTTTTTTTACACATTTATGAGACCCTATATAATAGTTCTCTGCAATACAATTTAAAGTCGAATCGATTTTCAAATCAAGATATTAGTGCACCCCACCGAACAGTTCTTGTACCTAGTTCTGAATATTTTTTATATATTTTAGAATCTCTGCTTTTTTGTCATAGTTTATCATAAATTTTATTATATATTTTCATATTTCCGTGTACATTCTTTCATTAAATAAATATTTTTTATGTGGGGCCCAAATCAATTTTCTGCACAAGGGCCCTACGACTCCTGCTGTGAGATGTTTCCATGTTTTCCAACTTGACAAATTGACCAAAAAGGTTCGGATAAATCTAATTGTTATAAACAATTTGTTTCTTTTTCTTTATTGTGATTAAGGTTATACAACCAGAGATATTTAAAAAAAAAATTGTGAAAAATCACAATTTTCTTTTGTTTTGTTTAAACCAAAATTTTCTACCACATGGATTTTACAATTATTAAAAACCTTTTACTACACTACTTGCAATGTTTACAAGTTCCGGCAAAAAATTGCTGTAGTAAGTCAGTTCCCTTAGAAATATTAGTTTTACTCCACAATATATGCAACATTAAAGTTAAGGACCCTACTAACAGTTAAAAGTATAATTTATTACAAACCAGATGACTATTTCTCTTACTTAAAACCTAGGTCACAGTAATTTCAATGTCCCATTTCTTACTGACAAGAAAACTCCTACATGTAAATTTTTTGAGAACATTTTTGGCAGCATTTTACTGCAAATTAAGTAATTAAGCTAATACAAACTCTTCATGCCAAAACCAAAATACCAACAGTACTCATGCAAAACTGAATCAAACTGGATATACAGTATATAATTAAAAACCTACCTTATCTTCGTGTTCTGATTCTTCATTAGAACCGGCTTCAGATCCTATTTCGGATGGTGCTCCATCTTCTTTTGGTGTATTTAATTTTCGAGCCTGTTTATCCATGAGACTTGTGCGAGATCTTGTCTTCTTCCAACTGTAGTAGTACTTAACTAAACTGGCTATGCTTTTATCGGGTAACTACAAAAATAAACAAAAATAAACAAATGTTACATAGTCAAAGACAACGGAGACAGATGGCAGATCTAAACAGTGTTCTCGAAAATATTCCATTTATTGAAAGGGCTATGTAAATTGCGACAAAACGAAGTTTATCACTGTAGATTGAGCAAATGAAATCCATCTAAATATTTTATTGACAGCTAAATGTAAGCAAACAAGACAGTAAGTACATTTTGGAGCTCATCTTGGCAATACCGGCAATAGGAGACCTGCATATGTTTAGTTAAAAATTTCACCACCAGGTGGAAACAGATCGGGTTTAGTAGTGGAGTCAATAAAGGCAGAATATATGCTTTATTTCGAAATAATTATGGGAAGCTTCGATTTTCCTAAAACCTTTTTATATCACTTTTACATAGCTTAAAGTAAAGAATTATAAACACATAATTGTGAGGAAATTGTTTATTAATTAATTAAACACGAAAATACTTTTAAACAAAATTATTGTTTAGTTGAGAAATTTTAAAGCAATTTAACTAAAATTGACATTTTAGGGGTTTTCGAGATTTCTGAAACAGATTATGATGTCAAAAAAGGTTATTCAAATGGATTAAAAATTAACTCGATAAACTTTAAACAAATTTCGCTCGGCTTGACTCGTTGGGTATTTTTTAGGTCGCTGAAATAGATTATGATGTCAAAATGTAATAACACAAAATTTTAGAAAAAAAATTTTTCAAATAAAATCCGCTAAACAAATTTTTTTAATTCTGAAAGTAGTGAAGAATACTCCGAGTCACAAGAATGCCCAGTAAAATTAGTCTCAAAATTCAAAGTAGAGGAACCGATTCACGATCCCAAAGTACCTCATAAAAATGCCTAGGTGGGCATCGCCATAGGAGTCGCTCGGATGCGACTTGACACCACAAAAGTATCAACCACCCTGTATATATGTCATATGACGGCGGAATTGAAAGATACTGATACAGCGCACGCTAAGAAAGATGCCTGGGAGCGACAGCGGATGGGAAAGTCAGTTCTCACAAGACCGTGTTCGGTGAGGTTAGAGAGCTCCGAAAATTTGTAATAATTTTGTCAAAATTATACCCAAGCGGAGTTTTGTATATAATTAATCTTTAACAAATTTGTCGCTGTATCTAGGCTCCCGGTACAAGTAACTAATTTTATCCCGGTATAAATGATCTGTGATACTATTTTGTGAAAAACCTTTCATGTCTATTCGTGAGCTTACTCAGGAAGCTTTATTTATTGTTTTTAGTTGTATAATCTGTTGTATAATTTGTGTTACTAACCAACCTGTCTATTACTGTGTATATGTAAATGGATTTTTTGTATCTGTATATATGCAGTATAAATAAATAAATAAATAAATGATAACGTCACAGTTATCACAAGTAATTTTGAGCAAAGGAACGTTTTGTTTGCAAAATTTGAGGTAGGTCAAAGTCGTCCATTGAAAGTCAGTAGGTGGTATCTGAGAAGGGCAAGGAAAATTGTGTCGTTTTTGCAATTGAAAGTTAATTGCGAAAATGGTGCATGCTCCTTGCCTTTCTCGGATACCATTACTGATTTTCAAAGGATGACTTTGACCTACCTCAAAATTTTACAAGCAAAACATTGTCCCACTGTTCAAAATTACTTACTTTATATTCCACAGTTCATAATTACTCTAAAATGCAACAAATTGGTGTAAATATATCGCTTTTCTTAAATACTACTGGGATAAAATTGGTTACCGGTACCGGGAGCCTAGACGCATCGTAAAAATTTTTACGCCTCCGTTTGGAAGAACCATTTTTTTGAACTTAAAGTAAATACGCGTACCGGAATTTGATCGTTTTAATTACATTAAAATAAAGTGAGTGGCAGACGAGGGACATGAGTAAGATAATGGTTGTATTGTTTTCTTATTATTTGATGCACCATATTAAAATTGTAGTAATATTCACTGTGCGAGGGTTGGAATGCTCTCAGCAATTAAGCATTGGTTGCTAAATAATTAAGCATATATTTTTATTTATATAACGAGGGCCTTTTTCCGTCTTTATTTTTCAAAGTAAATTGACTTGCTTGTGAAGATTTCTTATTATTTTCTTAAAGTCACTAAACACCTGTAAAGTTTTATCACTGTATTTTTCAAAGTAAATAGACTTGCCTGTGAAGATTTATTATTATTTTCTTAAAAAATAAATTAGTTACTTGTAAAGTTTTATCACGGTATTTTTCAAAGTAAACTGACTAAAGATTTGTTATTATTCTCATAACACGTAAAGCAAATTACTTGTAAAATTTCATTCATTTTTCTATTAAAGTAAATTAAACTCAGAGGGCTAGTATTATTCTCTCTCTTAGGGAGCCTCCTTTTTCCACTTACCTTTAAACATTCAAGGCTCGTGGATTCACAGTCCCGAAGAGCACTACTTACCTATTAATTATTTCTCTATTAAATCAAAGTGGTGGCAGCGAAACTACTAACTATTTGGTTAACTTCTTTTTTATTATTATTAGTGTTTATTTTAATTCTTGTGTGTTTTGTTGTGGGGTTAATAACCACCCCTGTGGCTTTACAATGGTGGCGATATGGTAGGATCAATTGAAGGGGTAGAACTCCCCCTCACCCCCCGTTTTGTACGATATTCATTCTGGCATCAAAATTTTCGTAATCTAATCTGAAACTTTTAATTTTCCTTTAAGTTATGAATTTGGTTATTCAAACGAATTTGATAGCTCAAAGGGATATGAAGTTACAGTCCATTGAATATTTCACCTTTCAAGGTACACCCCTTGGGGGATGTATGTATAAATGGGCTGCCCAAGAAGTGGTTTAGTATTGTATATTAGACTCCGTATGAGATGAAGTGAGTCGCTTGCTTTCATCATTTCAAGCACACAACTCTTGTATTTTTAACATTATATGCTGCCACTTCTCATGTCTCTGAATTCGTGTGTTCTTCTAATGTTTTAAACATTTACACCGCCCCAGACCATCGAAAGATTAGACATAAATAACAATCATATCTAAGTGTGGGTAACAATTTTTGTCTAAGGTATATTTTTGGTAAAATGTTTGGATTGAGTTATTTCAAAAATTCAGTAAAGGTGCTATACAATATTCACTTAATTTAAAATATCACGATAACACACATTTCTCGACATATGTTGTAATAAACTTTTTTATTCCAGATTAAATTAGGAAAATTTTGAACCTAAAATGAATTAATTCAGTAAATAATCTGGGAAATAGTGCCAAATGTGTAAAAATTGGGAAACAGCGATTTTAAAAATTCCTTCTGTGTTGTGTTAGTTCCTTGAACTCTCAGGATCATTCGTCACCACTAACATCTTTGTGGACAGACAAAATGGGAGAGTTATGGGGGTTATAAGCCCCAATAATGCCGTAAAAATGAAGCCTTGAAAAAACACTTTAAAAGTGAACATTTCGGCCTGGAAATCTCTACTTGGGGGTTTTCAAGGTCGCTGAACACAAATCTGAGATCCAATTTGGTAAATTCAAAATGGCGAACCGGAAGTAATCAATATCTCAGGAAAAACTCGTTTTTGGGCTGAAAATGAGTCCTCGGGAGGTTTTTGGGGTCGCTAATCACACCGAGTTTCAAGTTCAAAATGACGGACCCGAAGTACAGTCATATCATCAGGAAAATTTAATTTTTTTTTTTCTTCTTTGGACTGAAAGGGGGCACTCGGGTGGTTTCCGTGGTAGCTGATAACGAATCCGATGTCCAATTAGGGGAAATTTAAAATGGTGGGCCAGAGGTAGAGCCATTTTCTTAGGAAAATCCACAATTTTGTTCATTTTTAGGTTGAAAATATTAGTATTATATATTTTTGAAATTTGCTGATTAGTTAATTCGACTATTTCAAAAAAATATGTTTGTACATTCAATACTGCAGCAAAAAATTTGAAAATCTGGCATAAATTATCCTTTTTTATATTAATTTTTTTGTATTAACAAGAAAAAAAAATGATTCTGGCAGAGAAAAATTAATATTTTTTCACCTTTTTTTTCAAAATCATAAAAATAGAAGAAAAACATCTTTCCTGAGGAAATGGCTCTACTTCCGGCCGGCCATTTAGAATTTCCCCTAATTGTACATTGGATTCGTTATCAGCTGCCATGAAAACTCCCAAGTTCTCACTTTCAGCCCAAAAAAGAAAAAATACGAGGTTTTCTTGAGGATCTGACTTTACTTGAGGTTCGCCATTTTAAATTTCCTAAATCGGACCTTGGATTCGTGATCAGCGACCTAAAAACCTCCCGAGTCCAAAAACGAAAAAAACACGAATTTTCCTGAGAAATTGACTCTACTTCCGGTCTGCCATTTTGAACTTACCAAATTAGACCTCAGATTTGTAATCAGCGACCTCGAAAACTTCCCAAGTACAGATTTTCAAGACCAAAATATCCGCTCTTCAAATTTTAAAAAAGTATTTTTTACTGGAAAATGCCCCAATTTCTAGTCCGCCAATTTGAATTTCCCAGATTCGTGATCAGCGACCTCAAAAACCCTCCCGAGTAGAGAGATCTGGGCCAAAATTTTCATTTTTAAAGTTTTCTTTTCAAGGCTTAATTTTTGGGGCTTATAACCCCCATAACTCCCCCATTTTGTCCGTCCACAAAGGTGTTAGTGACGACGAATGATCTTAAGGAACACAACGCAGAAGGAATTTTTAATATCGGTGTTGTTTCCCAAGTTCGGCTTATTTACTGAATTAAATGTGATAACTCAAAAGGCAGCCAAGTCACAGATTATTTAAAATTTTACCCTTCGAAGGGACACAGGTGGTGAATGACATGTATCTGGGTTGGCCAAGTGACTTAGTGTTGTATATTAGATCCCCTATCAGATAAAATGGGTTGCTTGCTTTCATCATTCCAAGCCCTCGACCCTCGTATTTTGAACATAAGTGGTAGGACTAAGAGTTCAAAGAAACAAATTTGCACATTAAAACAATTTGCACAGGAAGAAAATGATTTTCATGAAATAATCCATAGGTAACATACAGGTCCATTATTCTAGTTGGTTACCATTTGCTGTCTGGCATGTCAAGTAGCATCACGCCATCTGTCGCGGTTGTCAGGTAGGCATAAGGCCTCACCAAAGTTCTTTCCCATTAGTTTTTTGATAACATTAATAAAGTAATGTTTTGAAAGATGCTCTCTTGCCACCTGCCATCTAATTTCTCTGATCCTTAACCATTTCATTTTTTTCTCTTTGTGGGTGATGTGACAAAAAAAATTTATAATGCAGGATAACGTGCTGGTGGAGTAATTTTGGAGGATGCATTTCTAAGAGATTAAGGTATCTGACCAAGAAATTTGTAATATCACCAAACCACCATCTCGGCAGCATCAATAAGTGCATTGATGCTGATCAGATGATGGTGCAGACAGATGGTGGTCTGCCTGCACTTTTAATCCATGCCTCAGAGGCATAAATAAAAATGGAGAAAACTAGGATGTTAGCGACCTAGTGCATTTCATGAAGTTTCTGCCATGTCAAATTTTGCTCAACTAGCGAATCTTTTATTCACAGTTGCCGGTGTTGTCAACAAGGGCTCCAAGGCATACCATCTAGCTTAAAAGCTCACAGTCAACAATTACTAATATGTTTGATGATATGTATAGTTATGAAGTATTTAATTAATATTTACAATTATTATTGTCTTTACAAATCTGAACGAATTAAAGGACTTCCAAATGCTCTTCAAAACATTAATTTACTGTTTATTCATATTTTACTAGTATTTTTATTATTAGAAGCTACATACCATTTGCCGTATTCGATGGAAACTTTTCCCGTGAAATTGAAAAGCTTGTTCAAACAGTACTTTGTCTTCAACTGACCACTCATCGGGAAAGGGGGTGAAATTTGCAAGGTCAAGCATGGCTCGTTCTAAATCATGTTTGTGCCAAAATAACATTCCTAGGGCTTGTTCTCCATTATATCCATATTTATCCTTGGCTAATACAATATATTCTTCCACTATAGTAAAGAAAAAATTGATATATAATGTCAAATCATAGATATTTATTATCAGAAAACTGGCAAAACAAGCAATTAGCAGAAAAATTACCATTAGCTGATTAAAGTAGAGTTTACTTTCGTAATTATACATCTTATCACAAAAGTTTTACTTACAATTTCCTTCAGGGATAGTTTCTGTGGGTGACCAAACTAGAAGAGCTCTATCGGCTAAAAGTTCCGGCTTTCTTTGGTTTTCAGGTTGTAACTCAGGGCAAACTGCTTGATAGTCGCGTCCTACCCTTATTTTATCTACTGGGACTGAAAATACATAAGCATGTTTTAGTAGTATGTTTGAAAATCCTCCCCAAACCAAACAAATTCAAAGTTCAAAATACTACGTAGAACGGAGATTTCGGTAAAAGTAGCGTTTAACGAGAAAATATTTATATTTTAGGTTACCAAAAGGGCAATAAACGCTTACCAGTACTTTCGTCCTCGCTTGTAGACTCTGCTTGTACGTGACCATTTGGACTCGGACCCCTGCTTCTTCGGCCATTTCTAGCATTTTCATTATTTTTTTCGGCCAACACCATTTTCGTCTTGGCTAATTGTCCCTACACATAAATTAAATTAAATTAACTTCACTAAAAACTTTAAAAACCAGGCTTTTATGAATCACACTATCGCACACTTGCACGGCTTACTTTAAAGAGTACAATAACTGAGTAACTAAATTTTTCCCGTCCAACTACCGTAGTTACTACAAAGTTACGAGATCTTACCGCAAGGTGTGAGCGATACTTTGACAAGCATCTATTTGTGTGATCTCAAATCTGTGATCCGTGCTGTTATCGTCTCTCCTTTCGACATTTTTTGTCTGTCAAAATTTCAAGTGTCAGAAAACTTAAAACTACCATAACCTAAGAATACCATAACATGATCTGTTAATCCTTTTTTTTTTAAATTCATGTAGGTTCAGTGAAAAATGTCGATGATAAATGCAATTATAAAAAGAACGATATCTACAAGTGCTGCTAGATATGGAAAGAGAAATTTTAGAAAATTTCCAATATACAACAAAAGGGGTACTCGAATTTTTAAACAACAACAAAGAGAAAACCCAGATCCTGATGTACCTATTCACAGTATGTATTAAAATTCTAAATTATAAACTTTATTTAACTATATTTTAATTATACCAAATGTAAGTAAATTAATGTGGTTCAGTTTAGTAACTAGTTAATTTATGACCACATACTTACCTATTGTTAAAAGCATTAACCTTAAAGGCAGTTAATAATAACAATAGTAACAAAATGTATAGAGTAAATAGCGTAATGATAATAAAATAAACAATTAAATAATAACGACTGTCAATATACGTGTTGACTTACCACAATGACTAGAGAAGGCACTTCTTGTTCACACAGGAGTGGCGAAGAAAGCTCAAAAACTGTTGATTTTTTGGTAAACTACACTTTTTGGAGAGCGATGCGGACCATGTCGATTCTTACTTATATATATCCTGCACCGTCCATACGGAAAGCAAGCCTCGACAAGAATTGACAGTATTTCACGTAAACATTTTAAAAAGAGTTAAGTATTATTTGAAATGCCAAACAATTGTTAAGAGAAAAATAATAATAATGTATTAAACTAATGACCTAAAATAAAATACTAAAACTAATTTTGTGATTACTTAACATGCCACCCACCAAAATACTTCGTATTTTCAGTAGGGTATTATTGTAGAGGTAAAGGACATAATTTTACTGCTGGTCTTTGTTACAGACCTTGCATAGTCTTTACCGTGGCGGTTCGGCAAATACCGTCGTGACTAGGGTGAGTAGAGAGATGTAGCGGAGGAGACTGGCCGTCCTTTATTAAAACCAACGCATCTGGTTCAATGGATTTTGTATGTTTGGTCCACTTGTTGCGTTGCTGCACGATCTGCAAATACTTAGAATGCCATCTCTTCCAAAAATCTTGATGCAGTCGCTGGACCAGTTGCCAACGATTTAAGTGAGATATGTTTAGATTAGTAAGATCAGGATCGGGTAGAGAGGTAAGAGGTTCTAATGTGAGGAAATGAGGGAGTTAAAACAGATAGATTACTGGGGTCGGGGGAATTGAGAAGAGCTTCTATTTACACGAGAACAGTATACAATTCCTCGTAACTTAAAATCTGCATACCAACAACACGAACAAGGTGGGTTTTTACCGACTTAATGCCTGATTCCCAGAGACCTCCGAAATGAGATGAAGATGGAGGGATAAAGGACCACTCAATATTTTCGCATTCAGAGGCCTTTTTCATGAACTGTGATAATTCGTTCGCAGCACTGACGAAATTTGTACCAGTCACTGAATATGTGAGTACAACGACCCCTACGAGATATGAAATGTCGTAGAGAAAGACGTCAGACAATAAATCCGAGACCAACTCTATGTGAATCACCTTAGTGGCAAAGCAGATAAATAAACATATATATACAGGGTGATTCACGTAGGCCATTCATTAGAAGTTTTTCAACTTGCAGTTGGATTAGAAACTTGAAATTTTGTATGCAGCCATAATCAATCATGCCCGTTCTATCTAAAATATTTTCAGTCCTCCAACTATACAGGGTGTGCCAAAAATTGGTACCAACTTTCTTATTTTAAATGAAAACCTATATTTTTCTTTACATGGTTCGATTGGTGTTCTAATTCTGAGTTTAGAGAACCTAAGTTATGTTAACTTATCTATTACAGTTTTTGACATATGTCCAATTTTTTAAAAAAAATTGCCGCTGTAGTAGTTCACGAACAAATTTGTATCTCGCAAACCTTTCAAAATTATGAAACCAAATTTGTGAAGCAGTTAGCTGGAAGTCCAGGCTAACTTTTGATGTCCCATCGGTCGTCCCATTTTGTACCATATGGGCGCAGTCGATTTTCAAATGTCGCAATCAAAAATTGTCAAAAAGTCAATTTTTTCAAATGGCACCTACTATTTTTTTTCACACCATTCGAAAGAAAATTGAATTTTAGGGTGAGTTACTTAAGCATTCCCTATACCTAACTTCACCCCATATCGAGTTATTCAATAAAAATCAAGAAATACCTTATCTTGCCGAGAGATTCCTTACTTCATCAAGTATGCCATGGAAATAAAAGACAGTTGTAATAATTTTTAAAGTAAAACATGGATTCTTATTTACTTAATTATACACAACACCAACAAATTATTATTAACGAACAAGAACAATGTTGACGAAATTCTGACGTAAATGTTCAATGTGACCAACATATTTTTGTTCAAATATTCTATTGTTCTACTTTCAACAGATTGCGTAGCACATCTTTGCGCCTACCATTTTTGACGCCAGAAATCAATGCAAAACTGAATTTTAGGGCCACTTTTATTAATATTGTGTATGTCTATCTACAGTCGTTTTTGAGTTATTGACATTTTTTGAAAAAAATATTGTTTTTTTTTTCTCAAGGGTAGTAGGCTTTGGAAACAATCATTTCATTTTAATTTTTATTCAAAAATCGTATTGCAATAATAAATAATAACAACAAAATAACAACAAATAAACAGATTAACAAAATAATTATTTCAATACAAATGCTCAATGTGTGCACCGTTTTCACTGACAGAATTTCGTCAACATTGTTCTTGTTCGTTAATAATAATTTGTTGGTGTTGTGTGTAATTAAATAAGAATCCATATTTTTCTTTAAAAATTATTACAACTGTCTTTTGTTTCCATGGCATACTCGATGAAGTAAGGAATCTCTCGTCAAGATAAGGTATTTCTTGATTTTTATTGAATAACTCGATATGGGGTGAAGTTAGGTATAGGGAATGCTTAAGTAACTCACCCTAAAATTCAATTTTCTTTCGAATGGTGTGAAAAAAAATAGTAGGTGCCATTTGAAAAAATTGACTTTTTGACAATTTTTGATTGCGACATTTGAAAATCGACTGCGCCCATATGGTACAAAATGGGACCACCGATGGGACATCAAAAGTTAGCCTGGACTTCCAGCTAACTGCTTCACAAATTTGGTTTCATAATTTTGAAAGGTTTGCGAGATACAAATTTGTTCGTAAACTACTACAGCGGCAATTTTTTTCAAAAAATTGGACATATGTCAAAAATTGTAATAGATAAGTTAACATAACTTAGGTTCTCTAAACTCAGAATTAGAAGACCAATCGAACCATGTAAAGAAAAATATAGGTTTCCATTTAAAATAAGAAAGTTGGTACCAATTTTTGGCACACCCTGTATAGTTGGAGGACTGAAAATATTTTAGATAGAACGGGCATGATCGATTATGGTTGCATACCAAATTTCAAGTTTCTAATCCAACTGCAAGTTGAAAAACTTCTAATGAATGGCCTACGTGAATCACCCTGTATACCTCTACGTTTGCCTAGTGTAACAACATACAGTCCTCCAAAGTCAACCCCTACACACTGAAAAGGTTTTACCTGGTTAACACTTGGAGAAGGCAAATCACCCATGAAAGATGTTACCGCGGAAGGTTTAACCCTAAAGCACTTGAGACTTTTGGAGGGGACATGCCAAATAGCACACCTGGGAGATAAAATCCAAAATTGTTGGGATATCAGAAACTGCAAAGCTTGGGGACTGGGATGTAAATGATGACGTTGAATGTTTTCAAGTATGAGCTCAGTCAAACAATGATTTCTGGCCAAAATAAGAGGAAATTTATGTTGCAGAGACCTGAGAAAAAAAGCCGACCACCCACCCTAAGGAGACCATCCTCGTCTAAAAATGGGTGAAGTTTACGAAATGTTTTTGTAAGGGGCAATTTATTTTCTAAATTAGAAATGTGTTCACATAATATATTACTGGAAAATTGACCAAATACGGTATCAGGAAAAATGCACTGAATCTACTAAGAAGCTACCAGAGAACAGAAACCAAGTTACTGTATACGATGGTGTTGCATCGTCAATAAATAAAATGTATCACGGAGTACAACAGGGGTCCGTCCTCGGACCCTTGTTATTCTTGATATGCGTCAACAATTTGCCTCAGTATGTATCACATGCCGGCTTTGTATTGTATGCTGATGATGCAACCAAAAGAAATACCCTCAAAAACATGGTAGACTTAGAAAATATTATGCAATGAACACAGTCGAGTGCTTCTGAATGGTTCCAATCGAACACGTTGTGCTTAAACACTAGCAAAACTGAAAATATAGTATTTTCCACTCGTGCTTTCTGAAACTATCAAAACCCAGATAAGGTTAAATTTTTAGGCGTGGTTCTTGATCCCAAACTCTGCTGGGACCAACATTTATTTATTTATTTATTTATTTATTTATTTATTTATTTATTTATTTATTTATTTATTTATTTATTTATTTATTTACACGACTCAACAGGACGAAAGTCCCAATTACAGAGTCGGAATACTAACAATAAATATTTTGCTATGATAGAAGTAGGTATTACAAATTATGTCCATATATAATAATAATAATAATAATAATAAGTTTATTAACCACAAATTAACATAACATAAGTTACAAAGGCAAGTTATAAAATAACAGTACAAAAAAAATTTACAGGAAAAGAATATATGTATATAAACAGCAATAAATAATACAGTTACGTTAAAATAATCAGTAATAAAAATCAGTTAAATTATAAAATAAAATATGATACAAGTGATGAAACATATAAACCCAAGCTGCAGGCCTTAATTCCCTACTGGAAACAAGAATTCTTTAACGGAGTAGAAAGCGTTTACTTCTAAAAAAGATTTAACACCTTTTTTTGAAAGTAGTATAGTTCCCTAATAATTTAATGTCATCAGGTAATGCATTATAGAGGATGATACAGTTGTAGCGTGGAGATTTACGAAACATAGTTGTTTTGTAAGTAGGCAATCGCAGGTTTATATTTCTTGTATTGTAGCTGTGAATATCGAGTTGGTGTATAAAGTCCATTAGGTGTCTCTTGGTAAACAAAACACATTTCAGAATGTATATAGATGGCACGGTTAAAATTGCATATTCTTTAAAAACTTGACGACAACTTGCCCGGTAGTCCAAATTAAACATTAATCTTAATATTCTTTTTTGTGAAATCAAAACTCTACTGAGATCAGAGGCAGAACCCCAAGACATGATATTATAGGAAAGATGGCAGTAAGCAAAAGCATAATAAAGATTTATTGTACACTTTACAGTTAAGAACGACTTCATCTGTAGAATCGCGTAAAAGGCCTTATTCAGCCTTCCACATACATGTGTGATTTGGTTGCGGAAACTCATATCAGAGTCAAGCCAGGTGCCTAGTAGTTTAGTATGAGTTACAAAGGTATAAGGGGATTCCTTTATAAGAGTGTCAGGAATAGTCTTTTGAAGATGAAAATTTATACATACTGTTTTTTGCTTATTCAGAATTAAAGAATTATTATGGCACCAGAGATCCATTTCACTAAACGTGTCCACAATTTTCATTTGAATTTCCTCAAGGGATTTGCCGGCTACCGTTATTGTGGTATCGTCTGCAAACATAGTGACTCTTCCTTTACTAATAAAGTGAGGTAAATCATTAACAAAAAGTAGAAAAATCAACGGACCCAAGACCGATCCTTGAGGAACCCCTAGAGTAACAGGGAATCTGTCTGACAATTCATTATTTATTTTTACTAGTAATTCGCGGTTTTCTAGGTAAGATTCGATCCAGTATAGTAAATTTCCCCTAATGCCTAAGGTGTATAACTTTTTTAAGACAAAATGCCTATTTAAACTATCGAAGGCTTTGGATAAGTCAAACATGAGTGATACAACGTAATTGCCTTTGTCAAGTTCCCCATAAACATAATTTAATAGCTGATTTGTTGCAGTTTCCGTGGATTTCTCTTTACAGAATTCATGGTGGCTAATTATTAAAATGTTGTATTTGTCATTGAAATCAGTTATTATGTTATACACACACCTTTCAAGTATTTTTGAAAATTCAGATAGCAAAGATATTTGTCTGTAGTTATCAATATTTGTGACTTCACCCTTTTTGTATAGTGGAAACACCATGGCTAGTTTAAGTAAATCAGGAAATTTACCCTTTTCCAATGAAAGGTTTTTAAGTGTGCTAAAGGAGGTATAATAAATTTTGAGACAGACTTCAACAGTTTGGGAGAAAATTCATCAAAATCTGACGACTTTTTGTTTTTAATATTAATTAGTATATTGGCAACATTAGTTTCAGTTATGTAAGGAACAAAAATAGTATTTTGGATATGTCGTGCAACAGTACAGGAAGTTGATAAGTTAGTGTGAAAGTGACTTGCAACCATATTGTTGCATGCGGTAGAAAAATGATCTGCAAAAACATTACTAATACACTTTAAATCCTTAATTCTTATTGTAGAATTAATTTAATTGTACAATAAAATCCTTAGTTCTACAATAACAGAAGTATTACAAATTATGTTCATATATATTCTTTATATCCTTAATTCTACAATGAAAAATATCAATATTATTATGTATATGATTGTAATTTCTGCACATGACATTAATAGGTGAATACATTAATAGATTGGTGCGTGAAGCTTTGATATGAAATGTTTGGTGGAGTCGAGTTGATTTAGAAGGAACTCGTAGGTCAATGAGTTTTAATAGATCAGAACAGCCGAGTTTACTGTTTAATATTTTAGACAGAGTTACAATTCCATGTAATTCCCGGCGAGTTTGAAGTGAGTTAAGTGAGAATCTGTTTAACAAAATATCGTTACTAATTCCAACAAGTGGATAGGTCTTGTCCTCGGTGTAGCTTAAGTATTTTAAAAATTTTCTTTGAATATTCTCCAGTTTATTAATATGAACGATGTAGTAGGGACTCCATATTACGTCAGCATACTCCAATTTACTTCTGACAAACGAGTTAAATAGAAGCTTCATAGTTTCATGTCGATTATGTTTCGAAAAAACTATGTAAGTGCATACATGTGATATTCAACTTAGTCAGGGAGGTGTCCCTTAATGTCGTGAAAACGACATACTACTCTATGTTTCAAGGAACATTTTCTTATGCAATATTAACATGGGGATATGCTAATCATCTAAGCAGAATATTTGGCTTACAAAGACGACAAGATTAGAGTGATATCGGGTATTGGTTATAGAGATGATGTAAGGCACAAATTCAAAGAACTCAATATATTAACTGTGCCAGATTTTTACATATACATGTGCTTACTTTATGTAAGGCTAAATCTAAATGATTATACCAGTCACCTGAGCTTGCATGATCACGACTCAAGGTCGAGAGACAGCACTGAAATATTTGAGATTAAAAAAAAAGCAGAAACGGACTTAATTATTATGGTGCCGTCTTCTTCAACAAGCTGCCATCTCATATTACCTCTCTCCCAGAGCAATAATTTGCCCATCACATAAAGAATTTGCTAATAGAAGGAACTTTCTACTTCCAGGAATTTTTGGCGACTGACCTTTCAAATGAAACCCAACACATGTAACACACCAATTATGTTTATTTGCGAAAGCGTTTATAATTATTTATTTGTCAGTGTAATTTACAAACTTTAATGTATATTTTCTTTTTTTTACTTTTATCTCATAACTATAATGTTACTTATGTAAAACTGTAATGTTGATAACATCAATAAATTATTCTATGATTTATTTCTATTTCTATGATGACTATTTAAACTAGTTGCAAATGCAAATTCCCTACAATGTAAGAGTACTCTAAAATAGAATTTATTACTAGCAAAAAGATGCTCGTAATTATTTCAAACTCTTACTAAAGACTTATCATAGATAAGTACAGAAACATATATCTTTCTAAACAAAATACTTTGCTGGCTATATACCACGAACAACATTAAAAATAACATTATTATGACAGTTACGCTGTATGTAATGTGCATATTTTCTTTCTTATAATTCAAATTTGTTTATCAAAATATTTCTATCAATTGTTTCGAATGCTCTTAAAATCCAAGAATGCTGCCAATTGATGAAAATTTGTGGATATTTATTGTCATCAATTACCCCTAATATTATCCTGATAATTTGTTTACATATCACGGCAAATTTGGTCACTTTCTTCCTATTTATAGGAATACAAAAGTTTACTAACTTCTGTTAATAGGCAACTTGAATTAAAATGAGAACGGTGGGAATAATGTAACTTCTCGACGTTCTACATATTATCCAATTATATATTTATATACCTATGTAACCTAGCCATTCTGAAAAGTTTTGAAGGGAGCATAGGAACCTTAAGTGTACACCAGGCCGTTTCACATACGAGTGGCATACTGTTTATGATATGAATGTGTTAAATGATAAAAAGTCCTTAGGAGATATGTTAAATTATACAGGGGCGTTTAAAAAATGCAAGATAACATTTTTTTTAATCACTATATCAGTAAATGTCAGTAAGTTAGATATTTATTTAGTTTTAAATAATAAAATTGCGTGGTAATATTAATCTTACGATAAATAAAAAGTGTGGTTTACTCTTCGAAGTGTATATTCGCAGACTGAACCATACGTAATCCCTTTTTACATAATTCTGCAAGAAATTTAATAAAAACTATAAAAAGAATACAAGGAGAATACAACACTGCATACATTATAATTCTGATAAATATATTTTAATGTAATCTTCTTATACAAAAAGCTCAAATTTTAGATAGAACAAGATATGGAGAACTATTGGCGTTACAGAATAATGGGAAAAGTTAAGAGGGTAAAACTAAAACCAGGAGTTATACCCCATATCTTTAAGTGCCAGAGATCAGTGCTGGGCAGCACATCAGTTAGGAAAGGAGTTCTAAAAAGAGAACGGATACGCTTAATGGGCCAAGTTTTGAAAACAATTACAACTGTAACGCCTGAGGCTAGTACCTCGGCAGGTACAGTGCAGGAGGAATTTGACAAGCACGTGTCATTTGAAGAGTACCTGATTTCAGAAGATATATCTCATGCAGACAAAAGTTTTCAAGTTAATTTAAAGCCATCATTTTGCAGCAAAGCTGTGAATACAAAACCAACAGGGATAGATGCAGCATTCGCCCTTCAACAAATGCTGCCACCTCCCCATTTAAGATAGCAAAAATAGTAACAATAAAAGAATCGCAGTTTGAAGACAGTAATTCTGATGGAAAAAGTAGCATACTTTCAGATTCTAATGACTCTGATGATTACAAATCGGAGCATATTTCTAGTGTGTCTGATGCCACGGCAGATGAGACATTAAATGATGAATTTAAATTAGTAATGCAAAGGAGTACTGTAATGGCTATAGAAAAAAAGCCAAAATTATTTTTGGGATTGCCAAAAAAAAGCTACTTTATAATAAAAATGTTGGGAACCAAGGCACCCGCATGCATATTAGACATATTGTTGACATTAAAAAAAATTCGTCTAAACGATCCTTTTGCCATTTTGGGAATTCATTTTGGCATGTCGCCAAGTAATGCTAGCCGCATATTTAGGAAAACTTTGATACTAATTTCCAGTTTGTTGCAAGAGTTAATTGTATGGCCCGATAATAGAAGTGTGAGGTTACGGTTACCTGTACCTTTCCGGGCACGGTATGGAAGGGTGGTTTCTATAATAGACTGTCTAGAAATAGAGATAGAGAAGCCAAGCAATCCACTTCACCAGTCCTTAACATGGTCACAATATAAGGGTTGTAATACCTTGAAATATCTAATTTCGTGTACACCAGATGGGCTAGTGAATTTTATTTCAATTGGATACGGAGGGCGCGCCTCAGATGTGGTCATAGTTGAAGGATATTTAAATAAATTGACTCCAGGTATTGCAGTAATGGCTGACAGAGGGTTTAAAAACCTTTCACATCTGCTACAACAAAAATCATGTGTTCTTATACGACCTCCATCAGTATCAGCTGGAGTTCCCAGTACACCACAAGAAGTAAAAGAATTGCAGCTTTGCGCATACACGTGGAACGTGTTATAGGTAGACTAAGAGAATTTAATATGTTACTGCCTCATGCATGCATTGATAATCACCACGTTTCGTTACTTGATTATGTAATCATTGTTGCCTGTGGAATTATAAATTTACAGGATGTCTTAATAAAAAGTGGAAGTCAAACTTAATTTTGCACTTTATTTCTCTGTATAAATTTTACAAAAATAGAATTTTTTATAAGAAATAACTACAAATAAACATTTAATTAGACTAAGCGATGCGTGTCAAAGTGTATGTCGATGCTTGTCATAGATTTAAATAGACTTTATAGGAGTAAATTGTAGGCAATTATAATTTAAAATGGTGTCTATTATATTACCACGATATAACAAATATATTTATTTTTCAAATATTAGTATATGGTGTGATTGATCATTATTCAGTTGCATGATCATAAATTCCAATATTAACTTGGCTTTAAAAAGGGTACTGCAACAGTTCACACTGTATTATTATGTGACGTTGTAACTGTTAGCTGAATTTTTTAGTGAGAAAATATTTATTTTCTTTTTAACATGCATCGTCTAACTTGATTGAATTTTTATTTGTACAAATAATACATCCATCACACTTTATAATAATGGAATAGCCCTGTTTACCTACGATATCTACAATATAACCTAAAGATAACAAAACTAAGCACTATCTTAATTTATTTTATAATATTTAATAAAGAAATAGAAAATAACCTATTCTTTATGTATACTGGTCATATTGCTAGCACACTAATATTTATTCTAGAAAACTTTGTTTCTAACATAACCAGATGTAGGTTTGTTAGAAGCATGCAAAGAAAAATTTACATTTTTTGTGAAGAAATTCGTTTTAGAGCTCTTTGTTTTTCCTTGTATAACCAGAATGTAGGTTATCAGATAAAATACAAAGTGTAATAGACAGTTTTCATTTTTAATCGTTATTTTTAGTTTTTCTGATGTTTGCAAAATCGTATAAAAAATGTGATTCTATACAAAGTTTAAATAATGCATTTTTTTAAACACAATATCATTGTTTGTAAAGAAAATTAACCAGATCCTTCCAGTGCTACCAAATGGGCAATCAGTTATAAAAAAAGGTGGGCAACGTACTACGTACTTCACAAGTATTACATATTACTGCGATAGAACACAGGTATTACAATGTAGTTCATGACATTTCACTTTTCACTTTTTAGGTCAAAAAGTAAAAAAGATGGAGAAAGTTTATAATTTTGCTAAGATAAAAGGAGAAAAGTACGTATACTGCATCAAAGGGTGGTCGATATTACTACACAAGTGAGTGCCCTCAAGCCGTATCACAAAGTTAATGAATTAATAAAACAAAATATCTAGGAAAGACTTCATTGTGTGACAGAAACATATTACAAACATAAAACTAATTACATTTCAAATGCAAAATAAATGTATTACTTACAAATCCGCCTACCGATAGTTAGAAATCTTGTGATATTAGATGAAACATATTTATTAAAAATACAGTAAGCAAATGTTTTTATAAGTGATATTTCTATTTTTGATTTTAAAATAAGGCAAGAGATACTATATATTTTTTGTTTAATTCAGTAACTTTCTAGTAGGGCTGGAGATGTCTGATTAAATTTGTTTACAAACAATGGAACTTGTTTCAAAGAATTGCACTTACTCAACTGACCTTATTAGTATACCAGCGTGATAAAAAGTTAGTAAGATTAACAATATTCATAAAGAATAGGTTATTCTTTGTTATCCTATTAAATATTAAACATATACATAGAAATTATCTAAGAAAAAAGTATTATTCAAAAATTTCTTTTAAAAATGGGAAATATTGCTCGACTCCAAAATGCAGTACATTTTTCCAATAAACTTATTGCAATATTCCATATCATAATCGATCACCAAAATATTTACATTTTTTGATGTTTCAAAGTCAGGGCTAGCAACACAGAATAATGCTTGCTTTTTGTTGCAGAAGTGCATCTGTAGTTGTACTTGTGCCATGTATTTTGAGGTTATTTTATTTTGTTTACTTATGTACCTTCCTACAGCTTTCTCCGAAGTTGGGCATTTTATTTCAATTGTGAATTGAGTTGATTTACCATCTGGGGAAGCTCCTATAATCGAGTAATTGGGATTTAGCATTATTCCACATTTAGATATTTTGATGTTCATTATTTTCTGTACCTCCTTTATTACAGATGCTTCCAACGATCGACCCCTTCTCATTGCAGCGGTGTCTTTTAGTTTCGAAGCACCGAAAATACTTTCAACTAGAGCCCCTTCAATAGTCTTGCAATGTGCTGCATCATATGCTTTAGAGGCTGTAATGCGGGCATATCTAAGTTCAAACCATAATGAGCAAGAAGCTTGGTCAACTGTTGCCTTAAATGCTTCATTACATACCTCGCTTGGCATATTTTGATGCAGATATGATACTAAATTTGCAGCTGACCAATCACTGCATGATGAAAAAAACAAATCTACTAAATAATGCAATGATAATTTTTCAACGTTACTTAGTTCTTTATAGTATTTTGTAACCTGGCTGTCAAGTCTACCCACTTCTCTACTGTAATCTATGACAGAAGTTAAAAAACTTCCATCTCCTGGTGATAAGTTGAAATTTTGTGATTTTCCAAAATCTTTACCTTTTATAAATTTTAACGACGTTCCAACTGTTGAAAGTTTGGACTTTTTCCAATAACATTGCACAGATGTTGTAGGTGCATCCTCACTTCGTCTGTGTAACCAAGCAACAAATGCAACTGCATGTTTGCATCCACCTATAAAAAAATAAATTTTTATATAATCATAATAAACAAAACAAAAAAATGTTTTAACATTTGTATCACAATACCTAATTAATAAATTAATTTAAAATTAAAAAAAAAATCATCATCAATTTTTTAATTTGAACACAGGTTATTTCCCAGTAGTATACACTGATTAATTCTATTATTTTGTAGATTCACCTAACGTTTATTAAAAAAAAAAAAAAAATGATACACGTGGTAGCAGATACCAAAATAAAAAGAAAATTTAAGAGGATGTCACAAATAATTAGAAAATATTTTAACAGGCTAAATGTAATTAAGGGATAAGATAATATATTACCTAAATGTGCAGCACAGTCCTCACATTGTACAGAAGTTATAGCACCTTCCGCTTCGTTACATATAAAAGTAACTGTATAAGCTTTCTTATGAACACTATGTTCTGGTGTTATTCTTGCCTTTACAATGCATACATCGCCTTCTCTTTTCACCTGTACATATCCAATGGCATTGTCACCATAAGCTTCTCGTCCGGACCTAAAAAACATTTTATAGGTAACGTTTTTGGTCATGTCAACAGTTATTTACTATTAATGTACCTACCTACCTATAAGTAGGTATGTACTTAGTAAGTGACGGGAGGTATTGATTATATAAAAAAGTAAAGCATTCTAAGATGAAAAATATTAATTAATATAACATTAAAACATTGCCTTGTTTACCTATTTTGAGGTTAGGTACATAAATAATTTGTTATATTTAACTACAGTAAAAGGATAAAAATGGGCACAATTGAATTACTGTTTAGAATAATGAATGACACATACCTTGTTGCTTTAGTACCTCTAATTTCTGCACTAATAAAATCAGTATTACTAGCAAAAAAGTTTGTCATCATGAACACATCAACAACGGGCAAATTGTCACTCTGGCCTCGTAAAAACCCACTGTCCGTCATTTTTACCACTTAATAATTTAAATAAATAAATAAATGAATGATTTATTTTATGAAAATATCAACAATATACATTTACAAAACACGATTTAACGCTTTGCCGATAGACGACCATTAGACATTAATGACATTATGCCGAATGACGTCAGACCAATGGCGTGGGGTTTTCAGTCACGTGGATATGTTCCCATAAAATTTTGAATTTCATAGTCATTTATTTAGGCTACACATTTTTTTTATACCTTTTCTTCATTACTTTCTCAATTTATATAACATATATAATGACGAAATAAGAAATTATTGCATTTCTAAAATTTATGCATGTTGCTCATTGATGGTAAACGGCTGATTCCAATTTTTTTTTTCCAGAGATGGTCTAAAGTCACATGCTTCATTGAGTTTTCCATTTTTGGAATAGGAACAACTGTGTTAGTGTTCAGTGCTTCATGAAGTTTACCTTTAGATAGACTGATATTAACAAAATGTAAAATAACATGTTCTATAACTTGAAAAATATGTTTCAAGTTTTTGAATTTAATATAAGGCTAAGACAACTGATCTTAATTGACTTAAAGTTGGCAGTGAAAATTCATTAAATTCAGAGTCAATAGTTTCATAATTGCTTGATGACCACTGATTTGCATTCAGTCAGTTATTCCAACAACACTAGCTATAAAAAAATTATTAAAACCTTCAGCAATTTCCTTATTTTTATAAAATACAGAAATTGAATTATGTAATTCAAGACATATATTATTTCCACAAACTTTATAGCTTTATGGTTTAAATAAGGATTTTAAGTTTTTGCACATTTTTAAATTAATTAATTAATTTAATCGTCTTACTAATTTATATTAATATCCTGGTGGATAGTCCAGTCAATGAAAGTGGGGTGTAGAGGACATGGTCGGGTACAGAATTTTTGACTCCAGGGCTGTGTTTGGAGTAGTTAGGAGGTAAACATACTAAAAGTCCCCAAATCTAGAAGGTGAGCGGGGTACAGGGAGGCACATTGAAGGCCACTTTTATTGGCTTTTCGTTGATATTTCGAAAACGGGGCATCGTAGCTAAAATGTTAATCTATTCAAAATTAAAGCTGATAAAATTTCCTACAAGATTGTTATTATTCATTATTCTTTTATTGCCAATAGCTTTCGATAGTGCAAAGTACACTTTTCTTTCGGAATCCCGAAATGTGCACGATAATGTCAAATTGCTATAACTTTTGGTCACTTGAAGATAAAATAACAAATCATTACTCATTTTAAAGGAAATTTAATGCTGTACAACTAACGCTCTACTATTAGAACATTGCTGTAAAACTAGATGCTGAGACGCTAGAAGGCAAAGTTTGTCGAGAGGCGTGAGACAACAAAGAGTTTTTCGAAAATTTGCGTTCATTAGCGAATATCTCGAAAGCTATTGGGAATAGGAGAATAATGAATAGTAACAATGTTAGTGGAAATTTTGTCAACTTTAATTTTGAATAGAATAACTTGTTCAGTACGATATAAATTGAGATATAAATGGCAGAACCTATTCGTCATCTTGAAACCGCCGTTTTGAAATCTTGAATTTCTACTAAATATTTATAATTTGCGACCTTGAAAATCCACAGAAACCGATTTTCATATGAATCAGACCATACATTACAAAACTCTTCCGCCACTTTGAATTATTAATTGGACCAGATAATTGTATTCTGCATCTTCGATAATCCTCAGATATCGATTTTCAGCGGAATCAGACAATAAATCATAAAACCTATCCGCCATATTGACGCCGCTATCTTGAATTTTTGAGTTTTTATCACATGCTTGTTATCTGCGATCACAAGAATCCCCAGATACCAATTTTCAGTAAGATCTGATATTAAATGACAATACACTACACGCCATCTTTGAAACGCCGTCTTGGATATTTTTAAAGATGTCAAATTGTATTGTCACGTGAACCATATACACATACCAAATTTCAAGTCAATGCGACATCTGGAAGTAGGTGAAAAGTGAGTTATAAAATTTGCTTAAACTGTTACAGGTCAAGCTGATAAAGGAGTGTTAATAATAACTCATTTTAAAGAAAATTGAATGCTCTACAATTAATGCTCTATTATGAAGTCATTAACGTGAAACTAAAAGCTGTGGTGCTAGAAGGCAAAGTTTGTTGAGAAGCGTGAGACAAAAGTTGTGATTTTCGCCAGCGGATATCTCGAAATCTATTGGGAATAAAAGAATAATGAATAGTAAGAATCTTGCAGGAAATTTTGTCAGCTTTAATTTTGAATAGATTAACATTTTAGCTACGACTCACCATTTTCGAAATATCAGCGAAAAGCCAATAAAAGTGGCCTTCAGTGTGCCCCTCTGCACCCCGTTCACCTCCTAGATTCGGGGACTTTTACTATGTTTACCTCCTAACTACTCCAAACACAGCCCTGAAGTCAAAAATTCTGTCCCCGGCCATGTCCTCTATAATCAGTTCATTGACTGGACTAGGAGTTTAGCTATATTATTATTCCACCACTCAATCAGCACATGTACACATAGACATCTACACAACAACCATTCCCTGTGATATTGCCATCTACTTCAGCTGAGATTCGAACTCAGGAGAGAGTACAACTACTAAACATGTTCTGCCACCCAACAGCAGTCTAGTCCACTACTACCATCTTGGTAACACATTAAAAACGCCACTGAACATCCGTACCCTGGCCAGAATTCGAACCTGGAGCTCCGTGGTCGCAAGCCAACCAGTCAATCAGAATCAATCGAAACAAATTTATTTTTAAATTATAATTTAGAAAAAAAATGTCTTTCCTAAACAATCGCTCCGGAGCCAGCCAGACATCCATAGCACTTAACACCACGGCAGCTGAGGGGCTGGGCGAGGCGAAGCCAGGTCAGACTTGCAAGAAATTAATATAAATATTAACTTCTGTTTGCAGAATGCAAATTAAATAACAAATAACTTAGGAATATGTAAAAGAAAAAGTGAACTTAAGATAATTAGTATAAAATGCAAATAAAATTGTTGACTAAAAAACCCATTCTAAATAATTATAACCGGAGAGGGAGAGCGGTTATGTCAGACCGCACAATTTATGATTTAAAATATTAAAGTTTTTCAAACAATTCTAGTGTTTAAGGTAAGATATTATTAGGAAAAGAAAGATTTTCAAAATTCAACAAAATAACAAACAGAAACAAAGGAGGGAAAGAGTTCAAGATTAAGAATTGTGTTTGACAGATTTTACAGTTATAGATATAGATAAATAGATTTTATATAAGTTGCCGGAAGATGGCAACGCTTGGTATGGTAATTTGTGTTTTATGCGAAAAGGTGCATTATGCTCTCTGATTTGAGTAATGTTGGTGGTAAACGTGCCATCACCAAATTTGAACTGGTAGAATTTTTGGGATGTAACTTTGATGTAATCCGCTAGTGGTACTATGTCGTGACAACATGCAACATCATGAGGAATTTGAGGTGAGGCTCATAAATTTATGTTCCAGAATTTTTAGTTTTTTCATTTTTGCGACTGACGTGCTGCACCGCACCGGTGCCGCCTATGTTAAGAGCCAGTGTCAATAATAATGTAAATATTTTTTATTCTGTCTGCTGATACCCATTTTTTATTCCTTTTTTGCCTAAAAATTTCCTATAAATTTTGTTTTTCATTATTGCATTTCCTGAATTTCTCATATGTAACATCTAATTGTTTTGATTTATATTTCCAGATCATACTATGGTATTACATTATTTGTTTTCAATGATTTGTATTGGAGGTATGATTCTTACCACGTTCTCACAATTGACATTTTGTTATAAATATCATTTACATCAACAGGGTTTAAAGGCCAATCTTGTTGCATCAATTCTAAATAAATGTTATTAAAATTATGATCACTAAGATTTCTAAATACTCTTCACATTATTACTTTCCATGGAACATGGTAACATTTTTACAGAGATTATAGAATAATTTTCGGATAATCATGAACTAGGTTTCTTATACTAAGCTAGCCACTATTCCCCGAGAAATTCTGTATCCCCTTGAATATGGCTCCAGCGCCCTAGAAAAGTACAAACAGCAGAAAATTGTTTCCCATTTGTGATAAGATATGCCTTTTTCAGCTATACGTAATTGTTTAAAATGTGTTGCATTAAACAAGTCGCAGATGACGAAAATGAAATCTGAAGTCGGTACCCATATATTACCTTCTCAAACTCAATTTCGCTCGATAATCTACCTAAGTAGAACGAAAATATTCCCACTTGGAGATTTACCATAAATTTAAATACATATAGCTGCTATTATATTGAGAAAAATTCAAAGGTTCAAAATAAAATTGTTAGAGTTACACAACTCTTGTCTCAATACACAGCGAAACAAGAAGGAAGCGAAACATCTTTTCCTGTCAGTATTACTCAAATACCCTCTCTATAACAACGCGATGTTTTTCCTACTTGCCGAGGGAGTGTACTGCCAGTATTTAATATTATTTTATACCAATTGTGAGTTAAGGTACACGCACACTATAATAGCATATCACTTTATAATTTTAACGTTTGGACATAAATATGATGTTACCACAAAGCTTCTTACAAATCTCGTTAACAAGTTCACTGAACATGTGAAAAGTAGGCTAAGAAATGGTTTTGAAACATATTCTTTATAGGATTTTGCAAACAGCAGAAAAAGATAACTATCTATAACTAAAAGAAAAACTATGTGTAAAAATATTAATGAAATTTTTGCATTCTTTCGATAACCTGAATTCTGGTTATTCTAGCAAATTAAAATGGTTGTTACAAGTTTTAAATATATATTAACTTTTAAATCTGTTTTAGATACCAAGACAAAAATTATGTTAATTGATTCACTTGTTCTCTCAAATCTAATTTACTGTGACACTGTAGTAGGTCCTTGTTTAGCAGCAGATAATATACAAAACAAATAAATAAATATACAAAAACTTGAAAAATTAAGTGCTTATGAAATTCATTACCACTATTCCTCCTTTTTGCTCATGTGACACCATATATTCGGCTCGGTGGCACAATGCTAAGGTGTTTGGCTTGTGACCATGGAGTCCGGGGCTCGAATCCTGGATGTTTAGTGGCATTTTTAATGTGTTGCCGAGATGATAGCTGTGGGCTTGACTGCCGTTGGGTGGCACAACATGTTATCTCTCCCGACTTCGAGTGTCAGCTGCGGTAAATGGCAGTATCGCAAGGATGGTTGTAGTGTTGATATCTAGATATAGGTGTCCTGGTTGAGTGGTGAAATAGCAATAGCTTAACTTCGTCAGGACATTAATATAAATAAGACGATTAAATTAAAAAAATAAATAAATATTCGTCAATATGAACTTCTAAAAATGCAGGAACAAGATTCCTTCATTTTTGTTTATTATATAATATTTTAAAATTCAAAATACCCGCCTATTTAAGTAATAAATTAGTAAGATGCAATGAAATTCACAGGCGTCCTCTCAAACGTGTCCATAATACATTCGACCTATCTCATCACTTCAGCTTTCTCAATCATCATATATTATACAGTGTTTAAAGAAAATATTAAAAATCTCATTAAAACAAATGAACTCAGGATCAACCTGAACCTTTTCTAATGTATTAACATTTTTTTATGTAATCTCGAAAATCTTTAATTTATTTATTTTTTCGTATTAATATAATTAGACCTGTGTATGTATTTTTTAATTAACATATATTGTATAAGTAGAAGAGGAGTTCGAGAGTGGCTGGCATCTAGGGTGGATGTGCCATGGGATGCTCCCGATCTATTAATTTATTTACAATAAAAAACGCCATAATAGAAAAACAAAGTTCATGTGGAATTAATAATTACGTGTACAGTTTTCTAAATATTATCAAATAAAGCAAGTGTAAGTGCCTACACCTATGCAAGACAACCGACCCTTTCTCAAGCGGTTAGTGCGACACATTAAACATCTGCAACATAATACACCCGTAGTGAAAGGCTGGTTTCTAACGAGTGGAAGTAGTAACACAAGAAGAGGATGAAAAGATGAGTTTTATTTTTAAGTTCCATTTATTGGTTTATTAATCCTTGTCACAGTACAATTTATTACACAACAATAAAGTAAAAATGAAAAGTTATTAAATATAGGTAATGAAATAGAAAATACCCGAAACTGGAAAGCGGCAGTTGAAAGTAATTACTGTGGAAACATGCTAATATATAGGGTGAGAAAAATATTCCCTCGGGTCTCTTTCTCATAACCAACTCGCCATAAAAAGCTGTTTTAATTAAGTGTTTTTGCTTTATACATTATCAGTATTAAAGTTTGGTAACTTAGTATTTAGTAATTTAATAATTGGTACACATGACACGTTCAACAGCCCCTGGGTAGTTTAAAATGATCGGCATTGATACATTGAACTAATAAAGACTAATCTAGTCTAATATACTCTATAATTTTAACTTATGTATTTGCATGCATATATATTTTTAAAGATTGATTTAGGTTTAAATATTAGTTCTTACTGTATATAATACTTTTTATGTTTTGTTTATACTTTTAAGACACAATAAATATTTTCTACTCTATTCTGTTAAATATTTTGTAGATAACCACACCTAATCTACATTTCTGTTCTCTTATTGAATCTAACACTTTTATTTTAGAAAGAGGTGTACGCGATACAGGATATCAGGATGGTGACAAGTTCGTTCTAATACCAGAAAAAATACCAGAGCTAATTGTTCCCGATCTTACTGACTGTAAGGTAAGAAATCAAAATTATTACAGTGCACTTGACAATATGCAGGTGCAATTAGTTTCATGTCATTAAAAAGAAACTGGTAATGAGGAACGCCCCGACGAACAGAAAACATATCTATATACTTTTACTTGCACATCCACTTAGTGGATAGTAATAGTAAAAAATATTTCAAATTTATTTCATTTAAAGACAACTTATAATGTACAAAATCAAAATTAATTGATAACATATTTTTATCCAAGTTTGTTATAAATAATCATCTTTAAGCGAACATAATATTGCAAATTTCTATTATGAAATGCGATTAACTTTTAATTGGAATAAACTGCATTCATTTATCTTAATTGCAGCATCTTCTATAGGAACTTAAACTTGGTAAGAAGTATGAAAAAAATAAAATGTAATTATTGTCAAAAAAAAAATGTTTAAGCTTATAGAAAAATCGATATATTTCATTAAGCCTGCGATTACAGCTGAACAGTCATCGAAGGCTTTTTTATCATTTAGTTTTTGCTATATGTGCTTGAAAAACACTTTTGTTAGGAATAGTTTAATAAAACAACAAATGTTCCCCAAAAATAGTCTATTTTTAATTATTAATACTTTTCAATCTAAATATCGAAAACTTGTAAGCACAATAACTTAAGGACGAAAAGTCCGATTGTATTTATTGAAATTTGGACAGTAAGTCAGTGTTAGCTAGAGGAAGAACCCTATTGATTTTTAACAAAATTGATCAATAAATAAAAATCTTATTTTTTAAATAAAAAAAAAACTGTTTTGTAATTAAGCAAATAATATTTAAAACTAATGTTATTTACGAAAAAAAAACTAAGAAGAGTATCCTGTAGAATGTGCAACAATTATATAAAAAGTGCAGTAAATCGGCGAAAAGTGTAATGGTTAGCTTGTAATTTTTTAATATTGTTCGCATTTAATTAATTTTAATTATTTGTAAAAATTGATACTATTTAATTCAATTTTGGAGTGAAATAATGTAATTAAAAATATCGAGAATTATTAACATTTAATCTGCGAAATTCGTTCATAGCATAAAATCATTTTAACCAGTAAAACCACTTTAATTTATAACTTTGTATCGCCGAGTGCACACACACTTATATTTAATTTTTTTTCGACATGTTGCACCCCTTCAATCTCAATGAAACTTAATTCCATGACACGAGGATGAATATTCCGTAATTTTTTCAGAGTGGTCATTCAGTATGAACCACTAGATCGAGCAATAAAAATTTTATCTGCATTTTAATAATATTTTTACTGCCTAGCCTTCGGAAATAATAGTGAAAGTAGACTCAAGAATGTACCTTAACACCTCCATTTAGTTTATTTCCTTACCTGTTGTAGTAAATATGATGATTTGAAAAAAAGTCATCCGCAGATGGTTTTCTTCCTTTTTTCAAGCTGAAGGCGAAATATCTATATGCATCAGTTACTTAATAACCCCTCTACATTATTACATAGACAACGATACAACAATGTAGATTCCTGTTGGGGGCAATTTGACTATGAAAGGACGGCTAGACCCTTTGCTCCAAACTCAGCTAGTCGACTTTTTGGATGAGTTACCACTGAATTAATATATTTTTTATGCATTTTGCCATAATGGTCAGAACCTACTTAAATACTCATTTTCCTGATTGCGGAATAGGTCGTGGAAGCTATATGCCTTGGTCCCGTTTTTAATCCTTTTTGCGTAGTTTTTGCGTATGGGGGTACATTAAATCTCTTGTATATGAAGATGCAATAAATACTCCGGAAGAATTGTGGCAGAGAATTGGAAATGTCTTATAATCATATCGAAACGAATATTTATTATTTAAAATTAGGCAATCGTTTTACTAAACAGGTTGCAAAATGTATCAAGATGAATGAAAAACATTTCGAACATTTGTTACCGAAACAGATCATTAAAACTTACAGAATAAATTTGTATTATTAATTGTTATTTACATATTTTTGAGACGAAATTTGTATTTAAATAAATCATAATTTTCTTAAATATATCCATTTATTTTTCCCACTTGTTTTGCCAAATTCCAGCATTTAATAAATTACAAAAATCTAAAAAAAATGCCATAGGTGGCGCCCTCTACAAAAAACCACTGAACTGTGAAGAGATTTGAATTCCTCGTCTCAAGAAATTTTGATAAAATATTTAGATTATTTTAGAAATTATGTTAAAAAATTCAAACAAAAATTCACTTTGATATCTCGGTTACTATTAACTTTTGAGGCTGTTGGATATGCTATACAGCAAAGCGAGGCTAACTGGAACATTAGAAAAGAAAATTAACTTGGTAACTATGGAAGTTTAGCTAAATCACATTATTTGCTGTTGCTCTGTGTACCATTACTTATGGGGCACTCTGTATACGTCCACTGGCCCATAGAGGGCAAAGGTTCTCAAACTTTTCTTAGGATAAGTGTTCAAATTGTTGACTTAAGTCAGTTTTGTCAAAGTGCCCCTAGGGGAAAAGTTATTTAAATGTTCTGTTTATCTGGTCACTTCCCATAACCAAATTTTTTAATGACATGAAACTAATTATACCCTATATAAATAGTAATCCTGGTGGCATAGTAAGCTTTTAGTATGTCTAACATGAGGTATCGATATGCCCTCTAATTATGGATCATAATTTTATTTCTGTTAAAAAATCTTCAGTTTTTTTAGTCATTTATTTACACTAATTTAGTTTCTGAAACACACAGAGATACCTAGTTGTCCTAAAGGATAAGTGGACTAAATGATAATTATCAGAATTATATGAAATAAACAAAATATCTAATCCAGTTGTTAGAGGTGATAAAATTAATATGGGCCAATAACCATCGTACACCAATAATTATTACATTATTTCACTTTCCCAGCGGAATAACACCACAGGTAATTAACATGATCCCCTTTGTCCTGCCTGAAGGCTGTGGAAAGACCTTATACAGGAAGGGCGACACAAAGATCAATTCTCTAGGACGCCTGGGTGAGAGTCAAGTGTGCTTGTCTCTCAACCAAGCGGCCATTTATAAATAATAAGAAACAGAAACCAATTTAAAGTGACTATTCCTTTATCTATACAGGGTATTACAAATTTTAGGTCCATAAATTTAAGAGGTTACTTAGTAAAGAATGTGAAGAAAAGTTCCTATAAAAATGAGTGTAGAAATCCATAATAGAGAATTTACCATCCAACCAATTTTGACTAAAGGGTCTCCCCCGTCAAGAATGGCAAAATGCCCCCTTTCTCGGAATTCAACATAAATTTGATATATTGGTTATGGGGGTATAAAAATAAGATAGTCACAGTTCACGTGACCCCAACCCCCTCCTCCACTCCCACAGGGTCAAAGAAGGGGTTATTTTGGTTTTTATTTTTTTCTCAGGCTGTGTTTACGCTAAAATTCTGAAATAAATCATGAAGGTAGTCGACCACATTACCTATCTATGGAATTTTTTCAAAGTCATTTAAATAAATTCTAAAATGTTAGTGTAACATGAATTTTTTTTTTGTCATTTTGTTCTAACTATCGTATGCTACCTTCTGAAACATATCTTAAATAGCTTGGTTTGGTGCACCATGCTTAAAAATACATTTTTTAAGTGTATTTTAAGATATTTTGAATTTTACAAGAATGGAGTTGAAAATAGCAAAAAAAACTCAAATAACATTTTTTGATTTAAATATACAGGAAAAATTATGCTTTTTAATGTTTCAAAAAGTTTTATTAAAACTCTACACGTGTTTCGGCTTATTAGGCCTTTATCAAGAGTACAAGAGTATTGTCTTGTACTCTTGATAAAGGCCTAATAAACCGAAACACGTGTAGAGTTTTAATAAAACTTTTTGAAACATTAAAAAGCATAATGTTTCCTGTATATTTAAATTATTGAAGAATGTTTCACAAGGAACCAACCGTAGAATCAACCCAACATTTTTTGTAGATTTTTTTGAGACGTTTGATTTTTATTTCTAGTATAAATACTCGCAAAGTTATGATCATTAAAATATTTTTTTTACAATTTTTGGGCCAATTTAACTATTTTTAAGCTGTTTTTCAATTTAACAGAGAGGTGCAGGTTAGCGAAAAAACTCATACGACATTTTTTAAGATTGAGGATTTGCACTTTGATCAACAATCAACAATAAGTACTCAAACTTTATCGGAAGACACACTGTCACAACACACAAGTGATCTCTCTGTTTATAAATCTTCTGAATTAAAGGAACCCCTACAAACCGTACTGATGCACTTTAAACGACTATTATCTACTCACAAATTATATTTCATTTGTCGATCAAAAAATAATTTGCAAGACGTTCCCTTTGTGGCTAGGATTCAATAGCATAATGTCAAGTATGTCAAATTCTAAATATCGAAACGTATTCAAAGCGTTAATAATATTTTTATTTAAGTTAAGGTCAGATAATTAAGATAATATAATAGCAGTGACATGGAAGTAAGCGAAAAGATCAACAATTCGATTCATTCTATCTTAAATAGTTTGAAAAAGATACTCTTCCATTACACTTTGGCCTCGATGCTAAATCAAGAGAGTTTATTCTTAATGAAACTGCTCCAAAACCTTGACTTTTACATGACATCGGTGATAAATTAGTGTCTATATGTGATGGTACATATCTACGACATGCGAAAAGTAGCAATAATTTATATAAAGGGAAATTATATTCTGGACAAAAAAATGTCTCTATGTAAGCCATTCACCATGTGTACAATATGGATATATAACAGAACTTGTAATGATGTAGAAATTTTAATAGAGGTATTAAAAGATCCAACATTATTAATATCTTGAAACCTGAAGATATATTCATTCTCGATCGTGGGTTTCGAGATGTGGTAGATTTGTTAGAGCAAAACAGTTATCAAGTTTTAATGTCTTCCCCGAAAAGAAACAGAAATCAACTCACTTCAAAAGAGTCTAACAAATCCCGATTTGTAATAAACCATCGGTGGATTATCGAATCAATTAACAGAATTGTCGGACAAAAGTATAGGTTACCGCAAAATCAATTTTACAACAGTATGTTGCCTCTTGCTGGGGATTTTTATAAAATCGCTTGTTTTTTTACAAAATGAGTTTGGTAAGCGTTTGAATACGGGAGGCAGGAAAGTAGACTTAATTGTAGAAAGAATGAAATCAACTAATGTTGGAGTTAATTCTTTGGCAGAACTTGTTTCCTCTTACAATTATGGTAGAAGAAGTGTTCCATTTCAAAGCAATTCATCAACTGAGCTTCTCGTCCTTCCAGAATTGACATTAGAAGAACTTGAAGTGAATCGTATCAGTTTTTGCAAACGATTCCATATCTAAAAGAAATACTTGAAGATAATGGCACTCTTATTTTAAAATTTTTAAAGGAAATTATTGTCAGTTAAATCGCGACACATGAACTCTAGAACGTATAAATGTTATTTTAAGTGCAGTAAAGAATCGTTATTGAAGCCATTGAAGGTTATTGCTGCAACTGTGCAAAGGGATTACGGACAGTTGGTCGTTGATCACATGTAATAAGTTTAGTGTATTATTTATCACACGGTAGCTATATTTCTAGAATTATTAAAGCCACACAAATGTTATCCAATATTTTTTATTTAGATAATTTGTCCAGTTATAGATCAGGACAGCGATGAGGATTAAATAAATTAAGAATGGTACATGTCTCATGACTTTTTGAATAATAAAGTAACTATTTAAATTACATTATTTATACTATACTTATTAACTAGCGAGAGATAATGTAAGTAATAACTCACGCAGATGAAGTTTGCTGTAAATCAAGTGTGTTATTACCATGATCGCAAGTTGAATACTATACTTGATCTACGATTATAACAGTAAATATTAATATAATAGTTTGACAACGTCCAAACTATTCAAACATGTCAAATCATCTTCCCCCCCTCAATAATAATGGACTATTCTATTTTATTTTGGTCGTTACATCGATTGGACAGGTTAAGCATAAAATTAAATGTGATCGGCGTAAAAATAAATCATTAACGAGTTATAATAAATCACGCGATTTGTTTATGGATACTATTATATGTTCAAAAATAGTTTATTAATTAACATAGTCTAATAACAGTTATATATAAGTCTTTAAAATATTAAAGTTAATTTGATTAGCGATCGATAATGGTTATCATTGATATATTTTTCAGCGCATTTACTGTAAAAAATGAATTAGAAATTAATATATTTGTTTCAAAAATGCCACGAAAAATGTCGTATGAATTTTTTCACTAACCTCAGTCTCTTATTAAATTTAAAAAACAGTGTAAAAATAATTAAATTGGCACGAAAATTGTAAAAAGAAAAATTGTATTGGTCATAACTTTGTGAGTATTTATGCTAGAAATAAAAATCAAAGTACAAATTATTCGTCTAAAAAGAATCTACAAAAAACGTTATTTGAGTTTTTTTGCTATCTTCCACCCCATTCCTGTAAAATTCAAAAAACCTTTAAAAAACCTAGAAAATGGATTTTTTAGCATGGCACACCAAACCAAGCCATTTAAGATATATTCTAACAGGTAACATTTGGTAGTTAGGACAAAATAACAAAAAAAAAATTCATGTTACACCTGCGTTTTTTGGCCAAAAATTGTAAAAAAAAAAATGTAATGGTCATAAATTTGCGACTATTTATGCTAAGAATAAAAATTAAAAAACAAATTGTTCGCTTTCAAAAAATCTACAAAAAATGTTATTTGAGTTTTTTTGCTATCTTCCACCACATTCTTGTAAAATTAAAAAACCTCTAAAAAACTTAGAAAATAGATTTTTAAGCATGGCACACCAAACCAAGCCATTTAAGATATATTCCAGAGGATAGCATTCGATAGTTAGAACAAAATGACAAAAAAAAATTCATGTTACACCTGCGTTTTTTGGCCGAAAACTCCATTTTTAACATTTTAGAATATCTTTAATGGGGCTAATGACCTGAAGTGACCTTGGAAAAATTCAACAAATAGGTAACATTGTCAATTATCTTCATGATTTTTTTCCGAACTTTCGCGTAAACACAGTCTGAGGAAAAAATAAAAACCAAAATAACCCCTTTTTTAATCATATGGGAGTGGAGAGGATGGTTGGGAGTCATATCGACTCTGACTACCTTATTTTTTTTACCCCCATAAACAATATATCAAGTTTATTTTAAATAGGGCATTTTGCCATTTTTAATGGGGGAGACCTTTTAAGCTTTAATAAACTTCCATTATTAACAGAAACGGACAATTTCTTGAATTGGTTAAAAATTAAACAGCATACAAAATTTTACAATAGTGTCATTCTCTTTTAAATTAAAATTTAACGCAAAAATGCCATTATCTTCGGTGGCATAGAGAATATGGAGCAAAAAGTGAGCAGCTTCCCCAATATCTATGCTACTAGTCACTTTGAACCAAACTTTTCTAATTATTTAATTTAAAAAAAAAATGCCTCATCAGAATGGCTTGTAGTGGGTGCGTTTATACAATTTCCTAGGCTTGGAATGATGGAAGCAGGCGGCCCATTTCATCTGACAGGCTGTTTAATTTATCAGAGCCCTCGAGAATATCTCACTTAATATCGGATTTAATATCGAAAATGCAGAATATTTTTAAGCAAAATATCTCTGTTATTTAAAGAGATACCGCGAAAATTCTACAGCGACAGTTTTTTGCAAAAAGGAATATTTCAACGAGGTTATGTCTATTTTTTTTGAAAACGCTGCATTTTGAATTTACTCTTTAGGGCGCTAAAAATTTTTTTTTTTAACGGGGACATGCCATATTTATTCAATGCAACTAAGTAAGTAATTATAAAAACATGTTTTTTATTTAACTAGCGTTATACTTGCCGTGGAGAAATATGATTAAATAAAATGAATAAAAACTTCAGTGAGTTTGTCAAATCTTTACTACAATCAAATATTAACACAATTAAAAATAATAAATAAATAAATTCGACTAACAAAAAATATCAGGAAAACAACGTGGAGCAGTTATTATGGGAAAAGTCACAATTATGCCAATTATAGAGATCATCCATAAAAACGCCATTCCTTGCTCAGAAATTTAAAATATCTGTCAATTAATTTAATAATAATAATAACTTTATTGGAAATAGGTAATTCCTAATATATAAATATACAAATATAATACATACACAGATTGAAAGATGCATATTATAGAATTACAATTAAATTTCCCACATTATGCAAAATACTAAAGTAATACGTTTAAGAATATAAAATATAAAAATAAGATCAAAAATATAAGATCAGTCAAATATACAAATATAGTACATACACAAAATGAAAAACATAGATTATAAAATTACAAATAAATTTCCCACATTATGCAATATTTTAAAGTAATGTGTTTAAAAATATAAAATTTAAAAATATAAGATCAAAAATATAAGATCATCAATCACCACTTAATAAGATACAATTTGAATTCATGTTTAAAAGTGTTAGGGATTTGCTGTCTTTAATTTTCTTTGTTAAATTATTGTAATACTGCACTCATTTAAAAAATATGCTATGCAGCAGTGAGTTCTGCTAATATGAATATCAGTATGAGATCTAGTATTAGATGTGTGAATTTCATTGTAAAATGTAATAAACCTATTCAAATACTCAGATAGTAAGCCCTTTAGAATTTTAAATATAAAAAGCATTGTAAAGTAGGTAATTCTAACAGATACAAGCATCCACTCTAGAACCTTTAACATGGTTAAAATTGGCATATATCTATTGCATCTGAGAATAATTATTCTCATCGCCCTAATCTGCAATATTTGTAGTTCATTAATACCACTTTGATCATGTAAATACAAAACAGTACCTCAGAAATCAGTGTGGTAGAATTATAGCTTTGTATACAGTGATAGAATCACTCACTCACGTTTTCATGTCTACAGTAGAGTTCAAAACGAGATCTATCTCATCTTCCGTGGAACATTGAAAGGTAAAAATGTATGGATTATGTTGTTGCATAGTATTTGGCTTGTGCATACACCCCCTAAATTCGTCTGGCGATATCGGTGCCCATACAACCCCTAGGGGTGAAAAAACGAAAAAAATAGAAAATTTGATTTTTCCCTAGTCTTTCTAAGAGTTTCCAAATTTTTGTTTTACTATGTATAATAATAAAGTTATAGCAAATTATATGTGAAGAAATTGCATTAGTTGAAGCGGATAATGGTTGTTATAAACCTATGTAACTTCCTTATTATGCATATATTCATTTTACTATTTTCGCAAATTCATTACACTCCTAATTGTAGGTAGACGAACGAAAATTTTAGAAAATTGATAAGAATAAAAGTTGTAGCCTGTACTATCTAGATTATAATCATTTTTTGATTTTTATATTCCGCTTATAAATAAGAAAGTTATAAAAGAAATACTAACCTATTGACAGAATTCCCGCAGAACCCCTGTTGCAACTATCGCAAGATCTGTCTATTTCCGTCTCTCTCTCACTCGCTGCTCGCATAGTCATAAAAGTATTGCCATTTAAATTATTCATTAGAAATTAGCCTGGATAATGTGATATAACAATAATTTAGGACATAATTGTCCTAACAAAAATAAGTTAAAAATACATTAACGCAGATACTAATGACCTAAGTTACATAGTTTTTAAAATATAGAATGATGAATTTTGGGAGGAAAAACTACTTTTATAATTAATGATTATTTACCCACACCCTATACTTGTCTTTATAATAATAATAATAATAGTGCTAATAATAATAATAATAATAGGAGAAGTGTGAAATGCCACAATAATAATAAGAAATATTGTTATTTATAAACCAATTGAGAATAATACTAAACAAATAAAATTGATAAAAGTAATACATTTTCATATTTATTGAAAAATGCACATTATAATAAAATACAAAAGTAACGATCTCCGAAATTATCATTTTGCTAATATAATTCATCATCCATTTCTTCATCTACAACTGTAATTTTGTCTGTGTACCTAATCATTTTGGCAAGAGTTCCCACCCGAACAACACCAGTTTCCCAAACACGACAATTTATATTTTTTGCACTGGCACTTCATGGTTGCGCATCCTGAAATGATATTTATTAGAAAAACGTAGTTTAAACGATTCGCGATACTTTTACTTGTTTTACAATAAGAAAATGACATTTCTGCAGTCAGAGTTGGCATTGGCGATTTATTTGTCCATAAAGGCGAATAAGAATTATCTTCATTTATTCTCCACCCGTACTCCAAAAGATTCGGCATATTAATAACTGGATTTAAAGCACTGCTCCATATAATAAATTGGTAAAATTCCCCTCAAACAGTGTTGATTCAAGGCGTTACTTATAGGAGGCAATTTGTCTATACTGGTTTGAGATGCCATCTTCACCCTCAAATCATTAATATTATCACAATTAATAGGAGAGTACAGTAACATGCAAAACTTTTCCAACTCCTTAAATTTTGTTACTTCTAAAGAAACCGATTTTTCACATGAACGCGATAGCAGACTGAAATTTGTTTCAAAGATTTTCCACACACTTTTTTTCCCAATTCCATTAAATTGGCTAGTTAGTGCGTGAAATAATAATATATTTTGTTTTAAAATGTTATCAAGATTGATAGAAATTATATCTATCATTTGTGCTGTCTGCATGTAAACATTTACGTCAAAACTATCTATAAAATGAAGTAAGTATCCTTACAGCTTATAATGCATTCTGTAAAACCTTCAGATTCTAGTATCTGCCTCTTCATGATTAAAAGATAATAATTTTCTTGAATTAAGTGATTTTCGACTTTTAATCGGCAATTTAAATTCCGCATTTAATTCGTTTTCGGTATTTCTTGATGAAGACTCCATATTTCACAATAATGTTATAAATATATAACAATATTTGATTAAACACCACTAAAAACATGTAATGAATCAATATTCTACACAGGAGTATGCATGCATTCATCATATGTGAGCATATAGAAGAGATTTGCGGGCCGAGGTGACGAACGGTAAGACGTGTTAAAGTGCGAGGGAGTAGAGATAGTTGCAACTGGGGGTTGAATTACATTTTTAACAACAACTAACTATTTTCTTCGTAACTCGCTTATTTATAATCCAAAACTAAAACCGAAACTAGTCTAATCCAGATAGTATAGACTACAACTTTTAGTCTTATCAATTTTTTCAAATTTTCGTTCGTCTGTCTACAATCACAAGTGGAATGAATTTACGAAAATAGCAAAATAAATATTTGCGCGATAAGAGAACTATGCTAGGTTTTAGGAGACACTGTACGCTTTAAACAATACATTTCTCTTATTAAAGTAATTATGACATAAAATTGACTTCCAATAGAAATTTACCAATTAGTTTTTATTTAGATTTCAGTTTACGTAAATAACACTAATTAATCTACCTCATATACAATTTTCTTTGAAAGTAAATTTAACGAAAGCAGCGAGTGAAAAATTACTAAAAAAATCTACTAAAAATGACCTAAAGGATAAATTTCCAATAAGGCCGAAATAGGTAATATAATTAGGTAGTATTTACCTCTTTAGCGACTAAGACTATTTCTAATAGTCGAATACTACTAGGTAGATTTTGTTGGAAATCCTACGTAATGTATACCTAAATAGCAACCTATTTGGTCACTTTTATTACACTCCTTTGAAGTAGTATTAAGTCGACAACTTGGATAAATTCTACCTAGCTTATCTACCTGATTTCAACCATTAAGTTATTTACCGTTAAACTGACCCTAATAAGTTAATAGTAGTTTCAATAGGTAAAGTTAACCAAAATGTCGTAAATTTTAGGGTAACTTGACGTGTGATAATTTCCACCTATAAAATACAGAGATTTTCGTGGTCATTTTAACTTTGAGGCTTAATTAGCACAAGACGCCATATTTTCTCAACACAGTTAAAGCATGATTCCAAATTGAAATTTATAAAATAAATGTGTTGGAAACGAACTGATGAAAAATTTTAAAAATACGTAAATACATATGTAAACTAATATTTAACAAGTGTAGCATACTTTCAACTCAAACTATTTCTATGTTTTTTTTTTATTTGGCAATAGGAATTTCCTTATAGATAAATATATTGGAGGCGCATTATTATTTTACGAGAACTGCAAATACTTGCCTAATAAATTGGATTTATTTTAGTCACTGACATTCATTTTGTATCAATATTCTGAGTTAGGTATCTCTTCAGTCTTGTAAGTGACTGACAACAATTTATCGACTATTTATAGAGAAAATAGAAAAATACCAAATAAGTATAAAAATTTTTTTTTTTTCTGCTTGGTGTCATTTTCCAATTTCACATACGTCCATAGATTCTACCTAAAATTAGTCAACTCGATGTCGAATTGATGTTGAATTTAAGTAAAATTCACCTTAACAGGTATTAGTAACCAAATATACTCTGCTACTACAAGTATGATCTATGTGTAATTTTACCTGTTTTAGTTGATATAACTTAATTTCGACGTCCTCCACTTATGTCGATTCCACATAGCGTCAACGTAAATTTGACCAAAACATGGTTAATTCTAATTTTGCGACTAAATTTATTACACATAGTTTAGGTAGTGTTGACATCAAATAAGACCTAATGTTTGCTGGGAAAATACTTTTCAACTTTGGAAAGTTCCATATTCGTTTTATTGACAGCATTATCTAAATTAACATCACACATAGCTAATAATGTATCATCAGCATACAAATTCAAGAAATCGCTATTAAGCTAATAACTTATATCATTGATATATGAAGGGGTTAGAAGCAAAAGGGTATATATAGTTGCTTAAAGTAAAATTATTCAGTAGGCTCATTCAAAGTTAATAACTTTTCTGTAATCCCGAGAGATAATTCCAACATTAATTTAATGGTCAATATATACATATACAAGAAATATATGTTTCTTGAGAACTTTAAGTTATGTTTCGAGATTGTGAATTTTTCAAAAAAACACATTGTTTTGCCAGCAAGCATAATGCTTGAAGCATTGATACAGGTTTGTTGAATAAATCAGGAAACTATCAGAGAATATTTTAATAATTTACATCTTAATCTGATTCTAATTCAATTTTTATGTTTTCATCAGCTTCCTGCTTAGTTGGAATTGTATCTTTTCTTTCTTCTTTTCTTTCGTTTTCTTCTTTCCTTTTTTCGGAGGGCCATCTTCATGTGCCTTATTCCTATAATACTCATGGTACAGACTTGTACATGGAGTGTACGATATAATTGAAAAACAAATTCCGCAAATTTTCTTACCTGACCACTGGACATAAAAAAGTCTTCCAAAAATTTTGAAGATTTTTTTTAATTCGCATAAATCTCCAAATGAAGGATCCAAAACAAGACGATAAGGGTAATATTATTAAACGGCGAAGTATTGTGTAGTTCAAATACCAAAAGCAACATCTTTTCCGCTTTCTATTCAAAATTGTTAGGAATGAGCAGTGTATATTTGAGTTGACTGAAAACTGCTCAATATTGACACCGGAAAAACCTAAATTCAGTTTGAATAACTTTTTTGAACCACTCCATGCTTCCCCAATTAAAATAAAATACTGTAATCTAACAGAGCTTCTTCAGTTCATTCCACCGGTGTACCATGAGTATTATAGGAATAGGACACATGAAGATGCTCCTCCGAAAAAGGGAAAGAAGATGAAAGAAAAGGAAAAAAAAGAAGAGATACAAGCCCAACTAAGCGAAGAAGGCCAGGAGGAAGCTGATGAAAATATAAGAAGAATTGAATTCGAATCAGATTATGGTGATTAAGACATAAATTAATTAAATATTCTCTGATAGTGTTTTTTTTTTTTTGAAAAATTCACAATCTCGAAATATAACTTAAAGTTCTCAAGAATCCTATACTTCTTGTACATATGTTGACCATGAAAGCTAATTTTGGAATTATCGCTCAGATCTTAATATTCCAAATTTGCACTTTTCTCATTTTCCCAAAAAGTGTGCTTATACTGTTTTGTTTCTAACCCCATCATATATAATAAATAGCAGGGGTCCTAAAGTGCTTCCCTGTGGTACACCAAGTTCACCGTCAAGGCTTGAGGAATATGTGTTATTAATACTGGTGATTTGTTTTCTGTCTGTCAAATAATTTTCTATCCATTTCAGAACATTACCCTTTACACCATAATAAGAAAATTTATCCAATAATACTTTCCGATCGTTGATTACAAATGCCCTTTTTAAATCTATAAATACCGCAACTATATATTTCCCTTTATCGATCATCTGACTCCAGCTAGTAAATGTCAGTTGAAGTGAATATTCACATGAATGCTTTGCTCGAAAACCAGAGTGGTGGCTTACTAATATAATATTTGAATTAAAGTAATCCATCAGTTCATTATATAATGCTTTTTCTAACAATTTTTCCATAGAAGGTAAAGTATTAATCGTCCTAAAATTCCATGCCTCATTCGTGTTCATAATCTTAGGTATTGGTGTAATACAGCTATATTTAATTTAATTTGGGACAACACCTTTCCTAAGAGACACGTTACATGTAACAGCTAACTCAACCGCACTCTCAACAAAATATTTGTTGAAATTTTCAGCAATATCCCTGTTAGTTTTAGCAATGATGACGTCATCATTACTTAAAGCAAATTTAATTTCAGATGTAATACCCGTGTTCTTGTTTGGCGATAAAAGTTCTTTGAGTACATTCCACGTTGCTTTTGGGTCAAGTACAATATCCATTTGCCTGTATTTCATGTTATCTACTGAACTTGATATGACATTTTAAAAATTATTTTGAGGATTAGATAAATATTAATATTTTGTGGCTGTACTCATTTTTATTATTACTTTTTTTTGTTAGCGGAATTTACTTTAATCTTTTTATTGTTTTATTTAATCATACTTCTCCACGGCAACTTTGATGCTAGTTAAAAAAAAATATTGGTTTAAGAAATGTTTTTATAATTATTTGCTTAGTTCCAGTGAATAAATTGGCATAAGATATATCGCTAAAAAGGGAGGAAAATATTTTATTTAATGCTGCCATTTCCCGCCCGTTTCAAAAGAAAAATTGAACACTAAAGAGTAAATTTCAAAATAAAAGCGGGTTTGAAAAAATTTAGATAACACCTCATTGAAATACTTTGCAGAAAATTGTCACTTTAGAATTTTTGTCATATCTCTTCAAATAACGGAGATATTTTGCTTAGACATATTCCGCATTTTTGATGTTTTCCATCATAACTCTTAAAGTAGGCCATGGATTTCAAATGTCTTTAAACCATTTTGTAGCTAATGAAAATGGGCACAATTTTCGTAACAGTTTTTTTGCACGACCGATATTAAGTGAGATATTCTGGAGGGCCCTTATAAAATGGACTGAATTGTATTGTTACAGCAACATTTTAAATTAGTGAAATTTTTCTAATGCCCTTACGAAAGTCTTGTAAATAACTATAAATCTAACAATTTTAGCAAAAGTATAAACAAAAATTGTTGCCTACTTTTAGCCTCATGAAAAATATATGATTTCAGAGATGGGATTGAAGCAGCAGCATATAATGTTAAAAATACAAGAGCTGCTTGGAATAATGAAAAATTGTGCAACCCATTGTATCTCATACGGTGTCTTATATACAACACTAAGTCAGTTCTTGGCCAACCCAAATACCCGTAGGTCACCCTTGAACCCTTCGAAGGGTGAAATATTGGCTCAGTGGCGCAGTGCTTACATATTGGCCTGGGTTCGAATTCTAGCCATAGTATGGATGTTTAGTGGCGTTTTTAATGTCACATAGATGGCAGCAGTAGGTTAGACCGCTGTTATCGCTTCTGAGATTGCGTCTTAGCTGTGGCAGATAGCAATAATGTCGTAGGAAATGGTTGTTGTGTTGATGTCTATGTGTGCGTATCCTGGTTAAGTGGTGAAATAACTATGACTAAACTCCACTGGGATGTTAATATAAGTAAAGCATAAAAAATCCTTTGAACTAATAAAATAAAAAGCTTATTTATAGTCCAGTGCATTTAAACGGAAAAGGTGCATTATTACGAAAATCCTTTAGATTCATGGATTTAAACGAAACCTTTTGCAGTGTTCTCTGAAAATCAATATTTCATGTAGAAACATTTTGATACTCTAATAACGACAACAATTCAAGTGATAAAATTATGAAAAAATTCAACCCGGAGTTCTTATGGTTGCAAATTACGATTTTGATATTCTTCTTATTCACAACATTTTCGTCTCGTGATTCATTGTAATATTCCATTTTGTCTTCCTTTGTTGTGTAGCATATCCGACAGCCTCAGGCCATCTAATGTGGCTGCCTGTTAGGTGCACAGCCTCACCGAAGCTCGTTCCTATTAACTTTTTGGTGGCATCAGCCCAACATTTTGGTGATCTTCCTCTTTGTCTTTTGCCATTTGGTTTCCTCTGAACAATCAAATGTTCTATATTGTACTCTCTCCAATTAATGTGGTCATATAATGAGAGGACTCAAGAAAATACTATTCTGTGGAGTCGCTTTGTGGGACATATTTCTTGGAGAATCGAAGTATTGGTGTGATGGGCTATCCAGGAAACCTGCAGCCATCGTAAGGTATTCAAGATTCGTAGCGACCAGGAGAACCTGGAAAAGTCAGGGAATTTCAAATTTCGCTATTAATAATTGTTTACGATTTAGTTTACCGACTTTCTAACTGAAGCCGCCCCTGTGGAATTTATCTCCTCCTAGTAAGAAAGAGAATGCACACGCTTGTTTCTATCTTTCCAAGTACGATAAATAACAATATGGACACTGCATTTGACATCCAAAAATAGTAAAATACATTGTTTCCCATGGTCTTGTGAAATGGTTGTGTATGTTCCTTACGAAAACACAATTTTCTAATAATTGATTTGGTAGTAATTTATGTAATATTTTAGAAATAATAATAATAATAATAATAAAAGTACTTTATTGAGTAAAAACCCAAATGGCCATTGACCGAAGTCCTTCAGCCTTATTTTAGAAATAAATATTTAATATTAATGTGTTAAAAATAACAGTTTGTTCTCACTGGTATTATAACCTAAACCAGTTAATAAAATTTTATTGTCAATATGAAGTAATTTTTCATGTGATTAATTATAAAAAAAAATACAAGAGTGATAATCTGATCATTTTAAAATTAAAAGTAATTATGTATTTACATACTAAAAAAATAAATTTTTGTTATTTCGCCAGTTGACTAAAAAAATCCATATTTTTCATTAACAATTAAGAAAAAATATAGGAAATACTTACGCTGGAAAACTGAAGTTAAAAGTCACGGAGAACATGGAAAAGTCAGGGAATTTTACCTCTTTATCAAAATACGAACCCTAGTATTAAAAAACTATTAGTATCCAAATCTGAAGCCATTACATATTCTAGCAATTCGCTTTTGCAAAACTCAAATATCTGTATTATTTTCCGAAATACTTATTGGTGCACCCTATACAGATCCGAAAATTGAAGTTGGCAATATGTAAATGTGTATCTGTGCAGTTAAACCACGCCTTGTCTGTAGATAAACGCAGGGCATTGGTATTCGTGTTTAATACAGTGTTTAATGTAGATTAGATTAGTCTTTATTAGTTCAACATATAAAATATCAATCATTACAAAGTACCCAGTGGGCGTTGTGCCATATGTGTACCTATTACTAAATTACTAAATTTTAATACTGACAATGTATAAAACAAAAACACTTAATTAATACATAATGCAATTTGCACAAATATAATTTGGGGTACAAATAGCTTTATGTGTACATAAATAATTGGGAATTCATATAAACATTTTAAATAGAACTGTTTAAACATTTTATGTCACCATCATTGAAATACTCGTCTATCTCATATAGGCTTTATTAATTAGAATATTTTTTAGTTGTAGCTTCAGTTTTTTCACTGGGAGAATTTATTAAATATTTTTATTGGGGAAGATAGTACATTTTTTAAAAATATAATTGAAGTTGGTAATATTTGGGTCTATTAGTTCATTTTTATTTCTGGTATTATAGGGATGTCTTCTATTGCAATCATTAAATAATATTTTATTTTCTGAGACAAAAATCGCCGCTTCTCAGATATCCCTTTTGCAGGATAAATACTTTATTTATATTTGAGGAGTTTCCGAGTTTCCCCAGAAGATAATACCTACCATATTGTATGCGGGATTGTATGTAGCCATGATATGCAACAAAGGCAGTTTCACAGTTCATGTTTTGTGATATAATTTTAAGGGAATAGCAGTATATTGCCATATTGGTTGATAGACATTCTATATAGCATTTCCAGTCTAGTCTCAAGTCTATTTTTATTCCCAAGAACGAAATGTTCTTTACCACGGTAACATAGAAAGTGTCTTGCATATCCAATTAGTTGAATATTTGGTGAATATCAGGGCAAATTAAAATTTCCAGTAAGTTGACAAATGCAAATGTTTCCATACATTTTGGAAATTCTTCAGCCGAACAAGTAAATGAGTAAACGTTAATGTTATTATGGGAACAGTATGATTATCCGGGGTGCAGATATTTGACACTTGTAGTCGATATGCAAAAAAATAATCTTACTATAAAATGGGTGTCCAAGGGTGAAGCCCCGGTGGGGGCAAAGTTACCCCATGCAAAAATAAAATTCGCACTTCAATAAAAATTGAATTCTCAATTCTCTCTATTTAAATGAGTTTTCAAAAGTCAATATTTCGATAACTTGTCCAGATAAGACACAGAAAGATTCCTTTTCTTCATAAAAAGCTCTATTGACTACAAGTGTCAATCTTCGACGCCTCAGATATCGTATTCGAACCGTTATTGTGTTATGCTGTTATGTATGCTAATTTCTTTTTGGAAAGTGCCACGAACTTTTTCGAAAGTACAATGGAATTTTTGCATACTGAAATATTGTCGAAATTGCAATAAAATTTTTTCAATAGTTCAATGAAACTTCTTCGAAAATATGCTTTTTTTTTTGATAGTATGAAATTTTTTCGAAATTGTACTTTTTTTTTTAATGCCATGCAATTTTTTCAAAAGTATTGTTTTTTGGATTTCTATACATTTGCGCAACATTCTATTACTCAAAAACACACAAAATCAAGAAGTGTTTAAAGTACAAAATTACCATTTTTTGTTCTATTCTAAATTACGAAAATTTCGATAAAAGAACAAATAAGATGGCTCAAACGGTTGCCTAGTTACAGTTATTTGAATATTTCAACCTTCGATGTGGTGCGGGGGTGAATGACGCATCTGGGTTCATCTAGCTTAGTGTTGTATATTAGACCCCATATCAGATAAAATGGGTCTCTTGTTTTCATCATTTCAAGCCCACGATCCTCGTATTTTAAATATAAATGTTACAATCATTGTTTTTTAAAAAAAAAAAAAAAAATGTTTCACAATTTTGAAGAGCTATCTATATCTGTTAATACGAATTTTCGAAGACAGTTTGTAGGAGCTTCTTTTACATTACTTATTTAGAAACCACTAAAATTTACGGACTTAAAATTTCTATCACTCTGTATGTTAATGTTTATTTTAGTTAAAGCCCTATGTGTCATATAGAACACCAGATGTCATACAATCAGAATTTACTGCTGAGGACTTATTTAATGTAGTTTATGCTCCAAAGATATTAAAAGATTTTAAAGAGGGGAAATTGGATGCTGATGGTCAACCTTTAGAACCATCGAAAGAAGAAAAAATAACTGCCGAGGAAGCTAAAATAAAAGCTAGACAGACAGGCTCAGATATGTTTTAATTGAATGTTAATGTTTATATTATAGTAGAATAAAATTCCTTACAGTTACTGTTTAGATTTATTTACCTTACTTTAGAGTTCACAATATAATAGAAAAAAGAATGCAGCACACCTGTGTAGTTATTTTACTTCCACATCCATGCAGTGGAGTGGAAATATTGTAATCGTAAAAAAAATAGGTTTAGGATGTCATGAAACATCATGATTTAAAAAAGAGAAAAAAATTCTCTATGTATCTTTTTTTGTGCGCACAGTTACTCTGAAACGGTTTAAGACATTGACTTCAAATTTGGTACACAAATATATTATAACCAAACCTCGGATTTAGCGGCCAGTTATGACGTAAAGCCAGTGTTGGCTTTAGATGATGATGTGCCACCGCATAAAGAGTTGCATGCATATATGAAACGATATCTTACCTTGAAATCTCTTGTAATGAATTCTGTAGTATCCAAAGGTAATAAGGCTACTTTAGTATAAACACTCACTCGAAGATAACTGGAAGTATAGAGGGCTGTACTTCACACACATATTTTTCAGTGCCGGTGGTTAAAGAATTTTTATTCTTTTGTATATCACTAATATCTGCTCTAAATGTTTTGGAGTTAAAATTCGGCGCCTTTCAGTAAAAATCAATTTATATGCTAGAAGGACCGCTCGACGTCGATAGATGTAACTGGGGCATACTTAAAATATCGAAAGTTTCGCAAAGTCGCCACATTCATGCCAGGTGTAGCAAAGTCTACTTCCTTGACTTGTAAAAGGTCTGTTACAACGTCATCGTAACAAATCCGGGATTTTTTGTTAACACACTTATGCATTTTTTTTGTACTGTCGCAGCAATGTCTCCCTGTAATTGAAAAATATATCGTCGCTCTCCAGACGTACTGTCATAACTGACATTTAGTAAATTTTACAGGAGAAGGAAAATACGCACCACTCAATTGACGATATCATGAGCCCTATGAGAATTTCAATTCTAATATTTTTTTGTGCATTTATCAATCTACAGTTAACAATATTCATGGGTTCAAAAGTATCTTTCTTTATAGGTTTTTCGAGGAAAAAAAAAATCAAAATACAGATACATCATTTCGTGAGAATTTATTCTTTCCAAACTGCAGATACTTCACTATGATCAATTGTTGAAAATTGTTGTAAATAAAGACAAAATGCTGTTTAGGAAAGCTTTTAAGAATGTAATTAAAAATAAAAGTCAATCTGTTATATCAAAAAAAAAAAAAAATCAAAAACACTACGTAAATTACTTAACATAAATATGGTATTAAAAATACTTAATTAAAAGTTGTTGTGCTTCTTTTCTTAGGAGTTCTTTCCTTATGTCCAGATATAATTCTCTTTGTCTTGTTAAGTCTCCTAAACCGTAACAATGATCAAACATTTTAATTCTATCATCTTCATTAATTTTATAACACATTCTTCCTGCTTTTTTATAGTTATCTGCATCACAACGATTATTCAAAAGTGTAGAAGGTACTTTATTTTTTGTAGAAAGACTTATGTACTCTTTACCTTATTTCTCAATGACTTTGCTTTTTTTCGTTTATTGATCCTGACATTCTTCCTCGCTATCCCTTCATTCTCTTTGTGGTTTACCAAAAAATCTTCTGATGTCTTATTACAGTGACTTGCATCCTTTACCCTACTTTCCACTGCAAAACTTTCGTTGCAGGTTTCTTCATCACGATGTGCACTGTGTAATTTTCCGTGTTGTAAACACGCAGGATATTCATGGAAATGATTCCAACATAAAAGAATCATGCATCGATGGTACGAACCAAAGACTTCTTCTTTGCATGGGCCTACCTCACAAGTTCCACAAGGTGGGTCAGCATCATAGTCATCGAAGGGCGAATGAGTTCTTAGAAGATCAATTAAAGAAATCTCTTTATGGGATGCGTCTTTTCGGCTAAAGGTATTTTTTCCACACATTTGGCTCGGCAGGACATCCTCCGAATCTTCAGACCATCTTGTCGCACTTGTCATCTACGTCGATAATCGTTTCCTGGTACAATTTTTTTTTATAATACATTTTCACTTTACTTCCGACTACAAACCTGTTATCTGATCGGAGTTCATTCGAAAACACATTTTTGGTGCCGTCTTCCCACAACAATAGTACGTCCATTATGAGAAACAATCAGCTGAAAAACAAAACTTTTCTATGAAGTGCTAAGTATTGAAAAAACTCTCTTACTTGCAACAAAGTGATTGATGTTTAGGTAATGCAGATGAGCTATCACGTTGCGCCTTTATAAAACTGTTATATGTACAGAAAACACTTTAAGTGCAGATAATAATCTGTGCAGATACATCAAAGATCTTAAATAATCGTGAAGTAAAAATTTGTTTCACACGAACTGTCGTATCTTCACTTACGACTCTTCGTGGGAAATGTTTTTGGCATTTTGATAGTTACGTCACAAAAATGATGTGCTATATCTCCAATGCTATAATGAATACAGTTACGAAACTTCATGAGGATATCGGTTTCCCCAAAAAACCTATTTTGCCGGCATAACTCAATTTTTGTCAGTTACGACAGTACGTCCGGAGAGCGACGATATTGTCGAAGATTGAATACAACGTTTATTGCATCAACTGTAGTAAAGGCTGATGTTGAAGGTTCCTTATGGCTAGAGGAATTTGTGAGAAACATACGTGTATGGTCTCCAGACTTTTTTTGAACAGTTGGATCCAGAAGTGCCTGGTGCGCCTGAGAAATGGCAACTATGTCATTTAGATTTAAGATAAGATAATTCTTTATTGCTAGAAGATCATCATGGATACAGCAACGTCAAAAATACAAGAAATTAGAACACAATTTGCAATAACTACATAATAATTATACACACACATAATAACAACAGTAGTATATAACAAACGAATATTTATAATAAAAAAAAACAAACATTTGACATGACAAGAAATGGCCTACAAAAATTTTTATGGTTTACAATTTACTACCACCAACAGCCAAATGAGTAGAAGCATTTAGTTTTTAAGTATTCGATAACTGAATTTGCAAACCTGTTTGAATCAGAAATCTCTTTGATATCAGATGGAAGTGACTTGTATGATTTGATAGCGGAATAATATGGTCCTTTTTCTAAAAAAGTAGAAGTGTGGTTTGGAATTCTAATTTCATTACCCTGTCTAGTAGATACAGATATGTCACATGAATAAAATTCTCTGTTCGTTGGAAATAAATGTAAATTTTTTTTAACAAATTTTACTAGAGATAAAAAATATAAAGAAGGAACAGGGGGCGATAAATATTTTTTTTGCGTTAGGTGAGGAGCCCCAAAATATGATACCATATAGTATAATAGATTGCACACAGGAAAAGTAATATATTTATTTATTTATTTATTTATTTATTTATTTAGGTACAATATCCAACGGGATAAACCCAATTACAGGATAAGGTTACAAGGTGATCAGCATTAAAAAAGAATAATGCTGATAGCAATACAATTAAAATACAATTAAGCATAAATTACAATAAATCACAACGAAAATTTACAATGAGAAAAGAGAGAAAGAGAGAAAAGTGAACAATAAAATGCAGCACTACTTATTAAATGCAAAATCAATGATTTGTACAAGACTAGACAATTTCAAGAAAAGTTAACAAGGATTAGATTATTCATACAGGCGTTTGATGCTACTAGCATTACAGAATAAAATATCTAAATTTGTTTCAACTTCTGAATAACTGACAAACATGTGATATATAGGGGACCTTTTATATATATTAGTATGATGATTTCTTGTACAAAATAGTCGTTTCTGGCGAGAATTAATTCTGGGTACATGAAACTCTAACATCTCTAGTAATGCTACAATATTCTTAAACTATCTATTGTGACCTGATCTCTCAGGCAACGTATAACCCCACAGATGGAACTTAGTTTCGTGTTAAGTTTCTGAATATGTAGATCCCAGCTTAAGCAGGTGTCGATAAAAACTCCCAAGAATTTAACACTATTTAAATTTTCTACAGATTTGGTCAGTAATCTGACATATAAAGATTCGGTTGTGATTTGATTTCTGGGGTTACCAAAAACTATTAAACCAGTTTTTGTAGTGTTTAGTTTTTAATACATTTTCGTTACACCAATTTGCCATTATTTCTGAAACATTTGTTAAGTCTAATGATAAATCTTGTAAATTTTGATTCGCAAGTATCACAGATGTGTCATCAGCAAATTGATAAACTGTTTTAATATTTAGTTTGTCTGAAAGATCATTCACATACAATAGAAAAAGTATCGGTCCCAATATAGAACCCTGGGGAACACCCTGTGTAATTCTATTTAACTCAGAATAATACTGAGAACCATCATTGTTAATGCACGCTGTTTGTTGACGCCCTGATAGATATGATTTTATGAGATTGAGGCAGACTCCTCTGATTCCATAGCTCTCCAACTTACTTAAAAGAAGCTGGTGATCAATTGTATCAAATGCCTTTGAAAGGTCAAAGTACAGTCCTGCTACCGATTTTCTTTTATCAATGTTTTCAGTTATATAAGTAACTGTATTAAAGATTGCAAGTTCAGTACTCATCCCTTGTCTGAAACCATACTATTGTTTCGTCAATATATTATTGTGATTAAGAAATAGTACCAACTTGTTGTAAATTATCCTTTCAAAGACCTTTGATGGTGATGGTAGAACTGATACTGGTCGATAATTGTTAATATCTAATTTTGATCCTTTTTTATATATTGGAATGACCTTTGCTAATTTTAAATCATCTGGAAACGTACCTGATGTGAAACATTCATTAATCATATCCGTTAGAGGATCGCACATATATTCAGCTATTTTCTTGAGTATATATGGTGGAATACCATCAATACCGCAGGAATATTTGGTGGGCAATTGAGTAATAACATTGAACACTTCATTACGTGTTACGGGTTGCAAGAAAATTGAATTAATATTGTCACCTATTGAATGGTAATAAATATTGTCATTATTTGATGTTAATGTAAAATGGCTAATAAACTTTTTTGCGACCTCTTCTGGATTGGATATAGTTATATTATCTACTCTGGATAGTGTTATATTTTTGTCAGATGTTTTCCTATTGTTCATGTTATTAAAAATGCTCCAAACTGTCTTTGATCTGTTATTTGATGAAATTATTTTGCTATCATTTATTGTTTTTTTGTACTCAGATAAATACTCTTTGTAAGCCTTTTTTTCCTGTTTATACTTGATCAGAACATTATCACATTTGGTTCGTAAATATAGAGTATATAAATCTCTGATATAGGCAGAATATTTTTTTAATTCGTTAGAAATCCAACTATTTTGGTTATTTTTTACTTTACTTATTGTTAATGGGAAAGAGACGTCAAAGTGATAAAATAAAATATTGTAAAAATTCTTATACTTTGTATTTACATCCTGGCTACGATATACTTCATCCCATGTCTCAGAGATTAAAGCAGTTTTAAAATTTGCCACATTGGAATCTGTATAAAATCTTTTCCTGATATAGGTTGGTTTTTCATGCGTATGTATCTTAATATCGAGAATTTGACTAAAGTGATCAGAGATTTCAGATTCCAGTATTGAACAGTTTATGAGATTTTCTGAAATATTACTAAATATATTGTCAACTTGGGTTCCAAATGTCTGAGAATTTGGTCTTGTTATGCCAGTAACATGTGAGTTTAGACTGTAACTTGAAAACAGCTGCCTTATATTATTTGACTCATTACTATTTACACTAAAATTTATATTAAAATCTCCACATATAATTATATATTTGGACGATGTACACAACTGATCTAGAATTTCAATTAATTTCTCAATAAAATACTCAATATCACCTGATGGTGATCTATAAATACAAACTATGAGAAACAACTTTTTGTTCATGACAAATTTACAGCAACAATATTCTATTTGTTTTTCAGTTTGAGATGGAAGGCTTGTAACTGCTGAAATATCTAAACCTTTTGTTGCATATATTGCTGTTCCGCCACCTCTGTGATCCGTTCTGCAACTTTTACCAACTAGGTTGTATCCGCCAAGCGCCATTCTTTCAAGTTCTTCTTCCTTAGCCCAGTGTTCGGTTGCACAAAATATACTTGGGAGAGTCTCTGACAGTAACACATTTACTTCCAGTATTTTATTTTTTAGGCTTCGTAAGTTAAGATGCATTACTCTTAAGTTGGTACTTCTGATGGTAGGTTTCATGCTACATTCGGGTTTACTTTTCCCACATGGCTTTTCATATCTTTTTACCTTATCCTGGATGATATTTACATTCGGCATGCCATCTATAAAAAATCACTGCCGTTTTGCAAAAACTCACGATGTTTGGTAAAATCAAATCTTTTTATTCCAATATTTTCAGGCCAAAAGTTGGGATCATACATCTCATCTTTCCTAATTAGGGGAGCTGTGACAACAAAACATTTAAGCCTTTTTGGATCTGAAGGTAATTCTCTTGCATCCACTGTTTCATTTTTAAACGATTCCTTTTTTTTTAATAAATTTAACGATCATGTCAGGTGTAACGTGCCTTTTTACCCTATTTATGTATAGCCAGACTTTCCTGTCTTCGCCTGAAAAACCTTTATCTTTTTGTTCCTCGGAGACTAATCCATTTCCAAGTCTCTTTTTTATAGATCTTCTTTGATGCCTTTGTTGTATGGAATTACCGTCATTAATTCTGGTTGTTTCCATATTTTCAGAACTGACCTCAAGATTTATAACGTCATTCATTATATTTATTTGTGCAGTTTCAAGCTCTTTCATATAATCTTCCTTATTTCTTGTTGGTTTTAGGTTGGCTTGTACTTGTGAGGTTACATCTTCATTTTGTTGTTTATTTATGTTTTTTTGTATACGTGGTGTTTGTTTACTGGCTACCTTACTATAGCTCTCTTTATTATGATTTTTTGCTTGTGTAGTTTTATTGACATTTTTTGTGTTTATTTCGAATTCTTTCTGTTCCACTTTTTCCTCAAGGAGTTTTTTATTCTCTTCTAATAATTTATTATTGTTTTGCAATAATTGAAACTTACTTTCGGATGCTTCAAGAAGCTTCTTTAACATTAAATTTTCCAATTTTAGCTTCTGTGCTTCATAGGCACTTGTCTCATTTCCATTTTCTCGAATCTGATCATCATCAGCACTAGGTTTTTGTTGACAACATTTAATTAGTGAGTCACTAACAATTTCATAATTTTTGTTCCTGAATGCACATGACTTGTGAAATACTCCTGCACAGTTTATGCACACCACTACTGAGCACTTTTTTTTACAGCACAAGAAAGCACCTTTGAGACCATCAGAGTCATTCATCTGATCCTCCTCGTCGGCCATCTTGAATTATGCTTTATGTAACTGTTTTAACTGTTGTATTACGTGAAACATATTCTTTATAGGATTTTGCAAACAGCGGAAAGAAAAAATATCTATGAGAACAAAAAGAAAAACTATATGTAACAATATTAATGAAATCTTTGCATTCTTTCGATAACCTGACTTCTGGTTATGCTAGCAAGTTAAAATTCTGAAATAAATTTGTCCAATTTCTAATTTGACATTCTGATTATAACACTAGCACGTCAAATAAGAAATTGGACAAATTTATTTCAGAATTTTAACTTGCTAGCATAACCAGAAATCAGGTTATCGAAATAATGTAAAGATTTCATTAATATTTTTACATATAGTTTTTCTTTTAGTTCACATAGTTTTTCTTGTTTGCAAAATCCTATTAAGAATATGTTTAATAATAATAATAATAATAATATTTATTGTGTTAATAAAAAAGAAAAACACAAAAGGATCAAGTACATATTAATGATTCAAACCTAACCCTAAGAATTTTACAGTAAAAACATAAAATACGGCCGAATACTGGTCACAGTTAAAATAAATAAATATAGTTTAAAATATGTAACATTTTGAAAATTTTGTAACGTCAATATTGTTTAATGTACCGTCAAGAATAGATCGTTTCAGTTTGGACTTAACAGTTTCATTACTATAAGCAAACAAATAATAAATAATTCACATTTAAACTGTTGTAAGTATTACATATTTCACATTTTTGAAATGACAGTAATAGTACGATGCGGCCTGTAGCCAAGATCCTCATTGTGTGATAATGGGCCCTGGAGGTAATGGAATACTTGGTAGAATATCATGAAATAACTGTACACGAGCTGGTGCTTTAAAAAAAATTCTTTACACTAGATATTAATTTAACAACAATAGGGTAGCACCTCCTAATAGTTTCAGCAATCATATGCAGCCCATGTGCTAAACATGTTACATGCAGTATATTCCGATATGTTTCTTTCAAAATTCTTCCAGCAGTTTTCATATAATTCATTCCATCGGTAAGGATAATACGAACTTGTCCGTATTTTCTGCATATTTGTCACCGACCAACACACGCGACGTTAGTCTGCTACTGTTTCATCATAAGCACGTGAGCGTCGTAATTTTCTCCCCTCCCACACCGGTCTGGGACCAGGTAGCGTAAAGTTCACATGCACTACAAGTGCCTTACGTTTGTATTTCATAGGTATAGTGCGTCACAGACTAAACGCATTACCATGGTAAAATTAATAAAATTCAATTAACACGTTGCATGCCTTTCTGTGTTTATAGTTTGGGAATGCTTTAGTAGGTGTTTACAATATAACAATATTATACTTAATCTGTAAAAGACAGCCCTGGACTCTGGCCCCTACATCCGAGGTATGATAATAATATATGTATATTCAAAACATTCCTAATTAATAAAAACGTAAAATGAATAAAAACCGAAAGATTAAATAATATTCTCAAGTGAACAATGATTTTTATTTGGGCCCGTATTCGTCAAATCAAGGTCATATTAAACGTTATGTTGACGTCAGTATTAAACATTGATCGTACGTCAAAATGACGTATGAAAAGGGTTCTTATTTGGGGCCATATTCGTCAAATTAAGGTCATATTGAACGTGACTGTGACGTCATTAGGAGGTGACATTAGACCGTCATTTAGACGTACATTGAACGTGGGACTTATGGCGTAAATCATGACAAATAAATGACGGCAAATTGACGTCAGTGTGCTAGCTGGGTATGCTTTGTATTCCTCTAACAACCTACATCTGGTTGTGCTAGAGAACGAAAAGCCCTATACTGAATTTATTTACTGACCTTATTGTCTTTAAAAGATATACACGTTCAGATGGATTACATTTTATGAAAGATTGGTTATCTATCGTTCTATGTCTTAGAGATGTTTTAGCCCTCGAAACGTTTTTCGTCCTTATTCTGGAGCTCATCATACATTTCTGGTCTATACCGACTGCCCACAAGACCGGATACGCCTCTGAGGATGAACCTTACTACCACTCATCCGAGGGACACGAAAAAAATGTATACTTATCTGTCGACAGCTGTGCGTTTGCTATGGTCTATGGCTACATCCACTCTCAAGGGGAATTCGTACAACTCTTAAGACTCCCCAAGGCAAAAACGATGAAGATTATACTTAACGTGATTGCTACAGTCTGCCTTCCATCGTATTTTGTCTAGCGGCGCACTTCTGATCAAATTGTCGTCATATAAATTAGCACTTGAAAAACACTTCTTAGACTATAATAACTATGGATAGACTGTGAGTAATTTTGCGACTGGAGGAATCTGTTCCTCTACTTCTTGTCTTGGAGTATTCTCCTCCACTAGCAGAACTCAAAAATCTGTTTAAAGGTTTTTTTCCTTCTTCAATTCTTTGGGACTTCCTGCCACATGTATGTTTTCTTTCTAAGCGGTGCTAGGGGAATCTACAAAATATATCACAATTAACCAGTATTTTACTGGTAAAAAACCTCTACGCCTGTGACGTTTACGTCAAAGGATCAGTTAAAGGTTGGTTTTTATAAATAAACAACACAAATAAGTATAAAAACTTGAAATTAAATATTTCGCCGACGTTTCGGAAATCTATTCTGTTTCCTTTTTCAAGGCTTTTTAAAAAAAATCTTTTTTGCTGTGTATGACAAATACACAGCTCTAAGAATGTTTGTTGTATTCAATATCCATAGATACTTACTATTTACATAGAACTGTTGATATAGTTAACAGTTTTTTAGTTTCTATACAATGTTAAGTTTGTGAAGTTCTTCTTTCAACATTGGTAGCCAAGTTGTACAGACATCTACGGAACAATTCGACACGCAATTATCCTCATTCAATAATATTATCGCGGATTCTTTAATTTTTCTTTTTTTGCTATCTGCCTCTTTTGTTAAAATTTTTGCCGAGTCCCAGTTTATTCTATGTCCATTCTCCCACGCGTGTTCGCAGATCTTGGACCTCTGAATTTCATTTTTTCTTATATAATTTTGATGCTCGCCCAATCTTACACTAAAAGGTCTGGATGACTCACCCACGTATTGTTTGTTGCACTCACACGGAATACTATAAATGCAGTTTTTTGAATTTTGCTCGTGGTTTGTTGGTTTCGTCTTTGTCAGAATAGATCTTAAAGTGTTGCTTGTTTGAAATACCGTCCTAATATCAAATCTATCACCGATGCGGCGCAACTTTTCGGATAATCCGCATACATAAGCAACACTTTAAGATCTATTCTGACAAAGACGAAACCAACAAACCACGAGCAAAATTCAAAAAACTGCATTTATAGTATTCCGTGTGAGTGCAACAAACAATACGTGGGTGAGTCATCCAGACCTTTTAGTGTAAGATTGGGCGAGCATCAAAATTATATAAGAAAAAATGAAATTCAGAGGTCCAAGATCTGCGAACACGCGTGGGAGAATGGACATAGAATAAACTGGGACTCGGCAAAAATTTTAACAAAAGAGGCAGATAGCAAAAAAAGAAAAATTAAAGAATCCGCGATAATATTATTGAATGAGGATAATTGCGTGTCGAATTGTTCCGTAGATGTCTGTACAACTTGGCTACCAATGTTGAAAGAAGAACTTCACAAACTTAACATTGTATAGAAACTAAAAAACTGTTAACTATATCAACAGTTCTATGTAAATAGTAAGTATCTATGGATATTGAATATAACAAACATTCTTAGAGCTGTGTATTTGTCATACACAGCAAAAAAGATTTTTTTTAAAAAGCCTTGAAAAAGGAAACAGAATAGATTTCCGAAACGTCGGCGAAATATTTAATTTCAAGTTTTTATACTTATTTGTGTTGTTTATTTATAAAAACCAACCTTTAACTGATCCTTTGACGTAAACGTCACAGGCGTAGAGGTTTTTTACCAGTAAAATACTGGTTAATTGTGATATATTTTGTAGATTCCCCTAGCACCGCTTAGAAAGAAAACATACATGTGGCAGGAAGTCCCAAAGAATTGAAGAAGGAAAAAAATTAAGATAATGCCACAAATAACATTTAGACAATATTTAAAGGTTTTTGTTTTAAAAACCACCCAATGAACTTTTTTAAAAAATTTGCCTTTTTAATTAGCTTATTGTCACTATGCCCTGACTGGGATTTCCGCCCATCATTACTACACTCCAGGGTACTTTCGAATTTACAATTTTTGGGTACTTTCAAAAAAAGTCCAGCATTTGGTACTTTCGAAAAATGATATTCGAGCGACGGCGTGCATTTTCAGAAAAAATATTTTTATCGTTCTTTCAACGAAAGACTGCCTAATGACATTTTCGGGTACTTCGTGTAGTGGGAATTTTCCAAAGTCAATATTTTATGTAATTTTCACTTATAATATCCCTAGTGCTTAAATTATTTCCGGAAATTTTTTCGAGGTCATGAATGTTTTCAAAATTCTCTTAAAATATTCATGAACGAGGAAAAATTTCCAGACATTAATTTAAGGGATTTTCGGTAAGAAAATTTCACACCTAAATATGTATTTTTTGTAAAACCAAATGTCAAATTTGCCAGAAAATTTTCCACTTATTCATTTCGCTCAGGGAGAATAAAAATTTCTGGAATTTTTTTGTGTTGCTGTGGTAACGTAACCAAGAACAAACTTCTGATTGGCTGAGAAAGTGACATGTGAAATTTCACTTGTAATCTCCCATGTGCTTGAATTATTGCCGGAAATTTTTTAAGTATAGGTATATGAATTTCTTAAAAAATTCATGTACGAGAAAAATTTCCTGCAATTAATTCATACACGTGGGGGATTCGGTAAGAAAATATGTATTTTTATACAAATGCAAATGTCAAATTTAACAGAAAAATTTCCACTTATTAATTTCCCTCACGGAGGATAAAACTTTCTCGAAATTTTTTGAGTTGCTATGGTAACGAAACCAAAAACAAACTTCTGATTGCTAAAAGGTGATGTGTGAAATTTTCAGCTAAATTTAATGGTTCTTAGATATTCATCTTTTTGATTGGAGCATTTACTGGGATCATTAACGCCTCCACCTTTTTCTTTATTTTTCAAGATAAAAATTTGAAATTCAGGATATTAGACACCAAAATACACTTTTTAACATAACCGGACCCAAAAAATTCCCATGTAACTGGAAGTACTACTAACTTTTTTATTTCAAATAGCGTTCTGTATATTTTGTATCTTATCTGCTAAAGGTTTGAATTACCTTTACAATGGTTTGTTCACATTCAAAATCGAGTGATAAATGATTTATGTAATTACTCAGTGGTCATAAAAATCATGTTTAGATTTATATTATAACTAGTAAATACCCACAATATTTCATCGATAGGTACTTTTACACATTTTTCACGTAAAACAAATGACTGTTTTGGCAATTTAATTAATTTATGACGTTTTTTAAAAGTAAATATTTTTAAAAAATTGATGGCCCAAAACTCCATTTCCTCGACTATTTGATTGAAACTAAGTGAACATTTTTCATGAATTTAGCCATGCCGTGATTACACGAATTTTTGGTCGAAGACTCACCTACCAACATCAAAACTCCTGTTTTGTGTCCACAAACCTAAAGGCGGGTTTATACGTGTGTGGATTTAGTGGCGCCAGTAGATGCTGGTAGACCAGTAAAAATATACTGCACATATAAACAAGGACTGGCGAGCAAGCCTTGACCTTGCATGCATTGATGCAAAAAAGTTAGGAATTTCCAACTTTCTAGCAAGTGTCAATTTGTATGCAACTATAAATAAAAATTGCATGTGTAAACCTTTACTTGTGCTGTGTGTGATTAATACAACATAAAAATGAGCAATAAGAAGTCAACAGTTAGCAAAAATAAGTGGACTTCTGATGAAATTATAAAATTTCTTAAAGTGTATGGAGAAGAGGCGTGTTTGTGGGATGTTCTGGTAGGAACTGTCATATTGTACATTTTGGAACACGGTACAAGTACTGTAAAGATGCAAAAGAGTCTCGAGGTGCTAAATATCTCAAAGTTACATGTAATTTTAATTTTGCAGATAAAGCATTTTTCATTGAGGTATTCATTTCTTCAATGTATGGTGTTACACGTTCAAGAAGAATGTCAAAATGTAACATACGTGAATGGTCTCTGTACAATTCAGGATCTTCTGTTGAATGTTCTGTTAACAGTTTCTTTGATGCACCTAAGTCGACTCTACTTGCAATCTATTTTTTTAACCACATACGACCTTTTCGCTTATCATTTAATTTCTTTTCAACATCATAATCACGTATTGAACAATCATTCGTAGAACCATGCAGCACCTGGTACAAATCTTTGTTTCCTTTACTTTATTACTTGACATTTTGTTTCAACAATCACCTGCACTCTGAACTCAAGGAATGAGCCTGGCGAGATATAATTTAAAATTGTGAGTAAACCTATACTGGCGTGCAAGTTGAACTGGCGTGGCAGCATGCACGTATAAACCCGTCTTAAGCCTATGTGTTATTCTAGATGAACCTAGTATCGTTTGGTCTGATGGACACGACATGGATTTTATATATTTTAAGCCGGAGCCGTGTCGCCGCTACAATACTGATCAACTCTACTCGTAAGGGGGATTCAAGATACCCTTCAGACTCCCCAAGAAGAAAATAGACAAAATTATACTTACTGTGATTGCTACAGTCTGCTCTCTCCATCGAAATATTATGTCGGGTAGTGCACTTTTAATCAATATATCTTATAATTAGCACTTTCTCAGAAACACTTCTTAATAATTAAGACCGTCGATGGATTCTATGAGTATTCGGACAAGTACACAGACTTGGCGGGATCAAAGGTGACCCACGGAAAGTAATTATCCGACTCACGCCATAGAATCGTTCATCAGTCACAAATCTTATAATTAGTGCATCAATAAGAAATCAAATTCAAAATATATTTTCATTTATTTAAATAATTCATAAAATGTAAAAAATATAAATATTCAATACTTAGCTAATGTGTATAAGGCAAACATCAAAGAGCACCACCACTCGGCAAGCCATTACCTCCCGTAGGAGTGTAACTCATCTAGCGTCGAGAGAACTATGACAATCGAATGTACAAAAAGATTCAGACTCCCACTTAGTACTATTTGTAAAATGTATGCGAAACTTTTTGAAAATTATTCACTTTGAATTTTGCACTAAAATTATTGAAATGATTGTCAGGATGCTTAAATAAGCTATGTAGATATATGAGTTCGATGGTTTTCCTGCTTTTATAAACGTACTAACGGCATCAAACTCAAATATACTTTTTCCGTCGACTCGCCTTCGAGCGATTAGTATGATGTTGTCCGCCTGAGCCGGGTTAAAAAGTATTTTCGGTTCGTCGGAATCGACCCTTCGACTTTGAATTCTTTGACCATTTTTCTGTAAGTTTTTGGGGTTTTGTATGAGGATTATGCTCCAACCCTTTAAGGAGTAATAAATAAGGATTTTGTTTTTTATTGGAAAAACCGTCCCATCGATTTTTTCCTAAATAATGATTTTAATCATGGTGTCAATTTCAGCACATCTCAATATTTTTAATTGCCCTGCTGGAGCGAAGGCCAATGACGTGATATGACGTCAGTGTCCATCAACGTGTTAATTGCACAAGCCTATGCAATTATAATCACATTTCCAGAAGCTGTATCAACTCTTGCACCAGTTAGTATGAAAACAAATTTTAAAAAGCAAAAATTTCCCAATAAATGAGGAAATCAATTAAAACAACTTTACTCTTCTACATTCTACATGACGATGAAAACTGTTGATTTTAATCATCTCCCGATGATGCCAACATGACTGGGGCAACATGTGTCGAGTGCAGTGTTCAATAAGTGTTTTGATGTCCGTGGAAACTACTTCAGAGGTATGTAATGTATATTCAAAAAATATGTGATTGTGCATATGATGTATGTTTAACATCCAGTGAATGTACGCTGCATAGGTTTATGTACATTTAGTGAATATAAAATGAATATGGAAGTCGGCGATAAAGGTATATGCTAGGAAAGTTAATTCCACATCCATTAGATGTACATTAGATATACTTTCTCCATCTTGTGGATATACATATCCATAGATTGAGTACACAATGTGTGTACATTGCATATCATTTTGTTATGTGGGATGAGGGTAGATAAACCCTATTTTTTACATATTCCCTTCGCTTATCGTTATTATAGAATGAAAATATGAAAAGTAAAAATACAGATACATGTACTTTCTTTTTATTTCTATGTAACTTCTTACTAAAATAACAAATTTTCATATACATTGAATGACTATCACAAATCTATTTACGAAATCACTCAGGAGACTACAACATAAAAAGTGTTTATGAACTAAATGCTTACTACCCTTATTTATAACAGCATAGTTAGTCAAACTGAGGTACATTTAAATGATTATAAATGGCAACATTCATTTTAACTCTCACATGCATTTTATATGGGATATCTCTAATTCAAATTCTATTGATACATGGCAAATTCGTCGATATCATTCTGTTGACTAACTATATTTGGCATAAACAAGGCTACTACAAAGAACAGTATATTTAAATCATTATAAACATTGTGCCTTTTGGATATATACATATTAAACTTAATTAGAATAGGCTGGCCATATTGACTTAGTAATTAACCAATTGTTGGATAAGTCTAAAGCTGACAGAAAAAAATAAAATTAATTCTGTAGATCACAAGTAAATGTAACAGGAATCTCAATAGTTAGTGTACGTAAAGGTGTCAGAAAGTGTTGCAGTTAAAATAAATCCATTTGAATAAATTTGCATCGATTCTAAGTTGCTTTGTTTAGTTACTAAAGGGCATCAAAGTTGGACAAAATTTTTAGTTTATTTTAAATCACTTTGTAACGTCCTTATGATATTCACATTTGGTACATTAATATTTCATATGGATGTCACTCTATGGCATTGTAACTGAAGCAATTACATTAACAGAAGTGCGAAAAGTAACCTCCCTCCTCCTTAAATAAATATTCTCATATTTTTTTCTTCATTTCATTTATCAAAGATAAACGGTTTATTAAAATTTTTTAATTTAAATTTTGCCTTATTTCATTTTCTTATTACATTATCACTGACGCATTTTCGATTCAAACCAAACTTAATTACTTTATTTCAAAATTAATTTCCTTTATAACAAAATGAAATAATGCATTCTAAAACTGTTCGATAGCCCACCGCTTTCAGTAGTACTTTGAAGCCCTCTAACGGCTAAATGAAGGCAACTTGGAATAGAAGTTTTAGTTAAATCGACTTATATTAACCACAAGAAGCTAGGGTAACTCTACGTACACGGAATATTGGGACACTCTGTATTTATATCGGGGTTCAAAAAAATCATACTTTTTAGAAAAAATCAAAATCTTTTTTAAAATAAATATTGTGGTATGGTCTATTTTTACGTGCAAACAATAAACAAATAGTATCTTCTTGTTTTGAGTTTTGACACTGTCTCGTATTGATTTATTTAATCAGACCTGTTTGAGAATTTCAGTTTCCCACAATCCGTATCAATATTACTTACATGTTAGGACTAAATTTATTTTCAACTTGTAATTCGAACGTGAAATTTTAAATAACAGAAACTTAATACCATTTAATGTTAATGTCATCAACATAATTTTATATCATACAATACACTTATTCAACTTAAAATATGAAATATATCAGTCATAAGATAACATGTACGTTATATTTAACAACATAAACAATCCATCAAATCATAGGGCTGAATGTCTGTATTTGACTACTTTAGAAGATACAAAAATTTAATTTCAATATGTTCAACCGTATATTTCTGGTTCTTAGTTTCTTATTCTTAGTATACTCGTTCGTGTTATTGTGCAAATTTTCCTGTTAAATCCTGAAGAAAATTGTCTCCACAATACAATATAAAAGGGCGGCCAATTCGTGAGCTGCTTCATTTGACAAATTATCTGTACTCGTGCTAGTCGTGCTCAAGTTAATTAAAGTTAAAAGTGAACAAGGGAAGTGTAAAATAAGAATTAGTGGAATTGGAATTATTTTATAGAAAGAAAAAAAAATAATAGAAAAGGGAAAGACTGATAGTAGTGCGATGTGTAAAACTTGCAGAAAAGAAATGCAAGGACTTGTTCAAAGATTAAAAAACCATCGTGAAAAGTGTAAGACATTATACGTAGATCTAGATGCCGCTGGACCAAGTAATGAAGAAGTTGATTTAACAACAGCTGAAGGTATGTACACACTACATATAATAATAATAATAATTGGCGTCAATAGAGGATGAACTATTCAGAATAATTTCAGGAAGCGTAACTTTTCGAATACATCTCTGAACATGTCAGGAACAACTAAAAGTTACCATTACCAACAATAGTCCTTGAGCGTCATTTGTTAATAAACAAATTAGTTGCAAAACTAATTATGTCCAGAATTTTACCGAAGTGAAAACTTCTATTGCACCCTTTAATATTTTATCTTATTATTTATCAACTTAAATATTTTCTCCTTTTCTTTTACAGAAAATAAAGAATCAGATAATGCAACCATTGCAAGCAGGATTTCAACATCTTCGACCTCAACCATCAGTTTTCAAGGACGACTGCCAAGCTCAGCTACATCAACATCAGGTTTGTCTGGTTTTGATTTGTCAATGCCAACATCATCCTTACCATTTACTACTACTAACTGATTCAGTCTCTAAAAAAAAACAGACGCTCCTGCTAATCTGATGAACTTTGTTGTTTGAACATCTGCAGATAAACAACAAGAAATAGATAAACAAATCGCAAAACCTGTATTTGCAACTAATACCAGCTTCAATCCGCATGTGTTAAAGGCTATCGATATGTTAAGACCTGGTTATGAGCCCCCTTCAGGAAAAACCATTTCCACGACCTTTTTAGAACAAATATGTAGGAGGAATAATCAAAATATTCTAAAGTCTAAACGAAGAATGTAAACATATGTCTATTGATCTAATGTCCACAATGAGCCTGTTGTTTGTGCCACTATAACCACTGAAAATGGACAATATTTTTTGTTTGAAACAATAGATACATCTGGAAATTCCCACACAGGCGATGAAATTTCTTGCAATTTAATTATATCTTATAAATCTAAATACAACTGTGACGAGAAATCTTTTGTAACGGATAATGCCGCGAACATGGCACTTATGAGAAAAACTATAACAGAAAAACTAGACTCTATAATCATAACTTATGGATGCTCAGCTCATCTTTTAAACTTACTCTGCAAAGATTTAGAAATAGAAGATAGCAAACAGCATGTTTTGCAAATTGTTAAATACTTCAGAAATAATCATCTGGCTAGGGCAAAATACGTGCAGGCTGCTGGAAAACCATTAGTGCTTCCGAGTGACGTAAAATGGAATATAGTATGTCAGATTGTTTAGAGATATATGAAAACCAATGGAAGAGATTATTGAAAGTATGTGAGGAGAATAAAAAATAAGTTGACAATATATATCGAACAGTTTCAAACATTGGTCTTAAACGATCAGCTGAAGAATACCTAAAAATATTAAAGCCTATAACTGTGGGACTTGATAAATTACAGAAAAAAAAGATTTTCTATCGGATGCAGTAGAAGCTTGGAAGGAATTACAAAGAATGTTCCAGGAAGAATTAGACTTATCATTGTCTCAAATATAAATTTTTGAAAAACGATATAAACAGGCATTTACGTCCTTTTATTTTGTGGCTTATATAATGCAGAAAAAGATCAAGCATTAAATACCGTACAAGAAATGTATGGAAATATTGGAAATAGTGAATTAGGATTACTACCACTCATTATAAAACTTGAAGCCATTTTCAGTAGTTATGTTTTCAGAACAGGTAATAAGCAATGTTGGTGCCTTACAGTGGTGGGTTTCACAAAAAAACATACTTGATACTGCTAGAATTCTTCATTTCGTGAAGCAATTTTTATGTGCTGTTTCTTCGTCAGCTTCAGTAGAAAGAGTATTTTCTACATTTGGACTTGTTCACTCCAATTTAAGACATGGATTAGGAGTGGAAAAGGCAGGAAAATTAGTATTCCTGTACAAATACTATAAAGAGAACATTGAAAACCAGTAATATCAATGGTTAATGTAATAATAATAATAATATTGGTAGTGTGGTAGTGAAAGTGTTGTTAGGTAGTTATGTATTGTTAGTGTTACATAATTTAAATTTTTTAAAACTTCTCTGTTTCTCTATTAAGTGTTTATTATCTATCATTATTTATTAAGAAAATAATTTTATTTGCATTTGTATTTTGACTATTATACAATAAAATAAATACATGGTATTTACTTTTTTTATTTTAATCATTGATTAATTTTAAAAAATGACTTGATTAAAATCGTTGATTTAAATCGGGCGAACCCTGATTTATATAGATATACAGTTTGAGTCGCTACTGCGTGGTTGGTCAATATCTCCTCAACCATTCGAAGTTTAAAATTTCTCAAGCGGCATATTTTAAAATTATTTTTCACATAGTGGCGGCAAACAAATACTTGGATTTTCTAAATGGAACACCCAATATTATTTTATAAGTACATTTATATTTGTTTGCCCTTCGTCACCTATTGGCATATATCATTTTTGATTAAAAAAATATTTTTTAGTTGCTAAGGAATTTCACGTGTTAATATAAAAGTTATCAGTAAAATAAAGGAGATTTTGTTCTTACACTGGTGCAATGAATGCACATAATATTCAATTTATGAATAATGTATCAACTACCCATTAAATAATCTACTAAGGGCATATCTTATTATTATTTGTATACTTACACACACAAATAGTATACACGGTGCACCAATAAAAACTCCAAGGCGTAATATTTCGAAAAATAATATAGATGTTTAAGTTTTGCAATAGCCAATTGCTGGAATATGTAAATGGCTTCAGTTTTGGATACAAATCATTTTTTAATATGTTAAAATGTAGATGGCACTGTGCTGCAAAGAAATTTTTCGATAACAGGCACTTTTAAATGGACGGCATTTAAAAAAAACTTTAATTTTCAATAAAAATTCGTTATGTAAATATTTTCTAAAATCCAACCGTTTTTGAGATATTGAAATTTTTTGGCAACTACTACTACAACTTACAATAAAACAAAATTTACAACTTTCGGATTAACCAAGAATGACCTTGACTTTAGACTTTTAAATGGGACACCTAGACACAGATCAATAAAAATATTTTCAGACAGCCAAGCGGCTCTTAAAGCCCTTGGATCCTACCGTTGTAACTCTAAAACAGTTAGGAATTGCCAGGAAGCTCTTGCCCGACTGGGCAAAAACAACAAACTGACTCTGATCTGGATACCTGGCCACTCTGGCATGGAGGGCAACGAAGTTGCCGATTCCTTGGCCAGAGAAGGTGCGGCAACCAAATTTATAGGTCCAGAACCGGCACTTGGCATATCTGCAGACTCTGCCAAGGCTGCTATCCTAGCCTGGGCTGAATTAAAAACAATCCACAGCCAGAATAGACCTGATGGTCGCAGTGGAGGGTCTGACAGGAGCCCACTCACATGTTAACCTAACCCTAACCTAACCTAGACTTTTAAATGGGACACTGCATTTTATCACAAAATGTTGAAGAAATTTACATTCTAAGAATTATTATTAATATTTATAAGGATAGTGGTAAACTTAGACCTAATGAAATACAACACTATTATAGGTACCTAATTCAGAATTAAAATCCTTTGGAATTCTTTGGAAACATTTGACATTCAATGTTTCATTTTCAGTTTCAAATTGCAACTATTGTGAAATAACGTTGGTTCTGCGTTGGTTAAATTGTTATAAGAAATGGGTTTATAAACAAATCCAGATAAATTAAATATCATTTTAATTCACGGAGAATGCAGTAAAAATACTTTCTGCACCTGTGGTCTTAAATGGAAGCATTATCCTGAGAGACCAAAGCCTAATTGTGAGACAATTGTAAGTTTATGATAATTTAATTAATAATAGAAGTTTTAAAAAACAACAAACCTTAAGGGGAAAAATAGCTAAAAATGAAGAAAACAAAGCAACAGCATTAAAGACAATACGAAATAATCCCACACGTCACTATTATTTAATTAATATTTCCTTTATGACTAAATTTATTGTATTATTTTCTTCAATATTTTGTGATAAATGTGATAAAATACAGTGTCCCATTTAAAAGTCAAGGTCATTTTCGGTTAACCAAAAGTTATAAATTTTGTTTTACTGAAGCATGATTCGTATTAAATTTCCATGAAGAAATTTACTAGTGGCCTATCGTCTAACTAAAACATATTTTAAAATAGATTCACAAATTTGTTTTCAAGAAATTTAAACATTTAAACTCAAATATCTCGAAAACGGTTGCATTTCCGAAAATATTTACAAAGCGAATTTCAATTGAAAGGATCAGTTTTTTTAAATGCCTCCATTCCAAAGTGCCTGTCATCGAAAAATTTCTTTGCAGCACAGCGCCATCTACATTTTAGTATATTAAAAAACGTTGTATCCAAAACTGATTTACACATTCTAAATTTTTGTAGAACTCAAATATACATTATATCAAACTTATAGCATTCTGAGTTGTAAAAGTGTCCAGCCAAGCTACGAAATTCCGTCAACAAGTGAATCTCTTTCTTTTACACTGTAGGCATGCGGGCAATTACTACGATGTCTGTCATTAATTTGTGTACCTCCTTTCGTTTCATTTTAATGCAGCTGTACGACGAAGATAGAGACATACAACACTGTCGAATGTTTGGCTTGCACTTTTGGAAGAATTGTCTTTCCACCACGGTTTCTTCAGAGACTGAACACCTGCACATTTAACCTGAAATGCTGTAATAGAATTACGAAAAAAATGGACGTAAACAATTTTACAGAAAATTTAATTTTCTATAAAAATGTCAGTGGTAGCATGTCTATCTTAAATACTTTTGGCGAAAAGATGGTTGAAAGTCGCGCACTGGACAACTGTAAATTTTGCATTTAACTTTCAATCACTCTCACGCCTAAAGTATTGAAGATAGACATATGCCATCACTGACTTTTTTATAGAAAATTTAATTCTTCATAAAATTGACTATGTCCATTTTTTTCATAACTCTAACGGTATTGGCAGCGTTTCGAGTCAAAAGTTCTGGCGTCCAATTTTACTCGTGTTTTTTTTTCCACAGTAGCCGGCAAATCAGATAATAATATTAATAATGTACTATTTTGTTTGCAAGCAAGTGTACATGCCTGTTGTTCAATAAGATTTAACTAACAAGAAGTATTCAATAAGACTTCAGCCAATCCAATTTAATCAGCAAGAGAACTTTCTTATGTATCCCCAATTATGTATAGCCTTGGTGGAAAAATTCTAATATTTTAAGTTCCTGTTGAACAGACAAACGTCATGTCTTTATTAGACCGAGCGCTTCTCTGTTTTACAACTTAAACTGCTATAAGTTTGGTACAGCCTATATCTATATTATTTTCCTAAATATTATGCCCGGAAGTTTTTATTGGTGCACCCTGTATATAGCGTCACTATGACTAAAGGGTGAAGAAACTACTTTTAAGGCCTTCTACAGCAAAAACACATAGAATCAATCGGGTTGTATCCAAAACAATGTTTGATCAGCATGATATGAAGTAGAAAATTGCAAAGTTTCAGACAATTTGACAGGGCCATTGTACCTAAGAAATGTGCGAGTTTCTTTGTTTCACTTTTCTGAATGTTAGTGAAGGCCATGTATTAGTTTCCAGGCTTTTCAAAGTTTCAGGATCCATGATGATTCAATTCTCACATTTTTATACTGTCAACTCAATTTTTTCAAACGGAACACCCTATGTGTTTTTACTTAAAATGTTTAAACAATCAATTATTATGGATATCAACGTGTAGTTGATATCCATGGCAACTACTTTTTTCGACCTGAATTTTTCAAAAACTATGAGGTATCAGTGTGAGCTAATTGTTTGCTGAAACATTTGAAGTTAAATTATTCCGGGCCTTGAAAAAACTAAGACGTGACAGTTTGAAAATGTAAAAATTTGAATAATCGTGAACAATACTCTGTAGAATTAGGTTCGATTCGGACAGGTCTGGAAACTAGTACATGGCTAACTAATGTTCAGAGTGAGACAACAATCAAACATGAAACTATCTTCTTTACGCTCGATTGCAAATGCATTATTTATTGTGAAAAATAGAATAACATGGCAACACCGCAGTGTAAGTCCGAAACTGGTATATATCTGTGCAGAGAATGAATAAAAAGTCAAATACAAATACATAAGAAAATGTTGGGTGTTTCATTTAAAAATTCAAGCGTTAGCTTGCCACCAGTGTGTAAAACACCTTGTAGATTTTTAAATGATTTTAAAATATTGAGAAGATATTAACTGTCCACGCGCTAGTAGTTCGCACTGTATATACAAGAGTATATCAATCAATTTATGATGAAAATGAGCTGTCTGATACATTTAAACAGTCTCTAACTCGTACTCGGTTTTTAAATGATTTTTTTTTTTCAAATATTCCTTTACGTCATAGTACAGAACCTAAGACTTGGAATGAAGAGTAATCCACTTATTCAATTTAGAGGTAAACACATTGAAGAGCTTCAATTCAAATTGAGAGATTGTAATTAGATTTTAAGTGTACTGGTTTCTGGAAAATGAGTTTACTAATAAACTTTACACTTTATTTTGGAGACAATCTTAAGAATTTGCATTTTACATAATGAAATTGTAAACTGAGGAAAAAACCAGTTAAATGTCAAACATAAAACATGCTATGAAATCTATAGTTAAATAAAGTGAGGGCTAATTTAAAAAAAATTTATTTATACTACCGAATAGAACAGAATCATTATTTATTCAATAGTACAAAGTGTATAGAACACGTCAAAAGTAAATGTGGTTTAAGGTTGTAACTTTAAACAATTCAAACAAATGAATAAATCTACATTTCTTGAATTAGTAAGTATCATTATCATTTGATATAAAATATAAATAATTGTTTAAAAGACAAAAAACAAATAACATAGATGATAAAATACACTTTAAAAACCTTAATTAATTTAATTGTTACAGTTATTTAATCAAAGGCAGTAGTGAAGTAGTCTTCAATTTTGCAAATTGCTTTTTTACACAGAACGTCTTTTAAACGTTTTTTAAAATGTTTAAATGGTAACTGTTTCGCATGGTTTGGAAGAGTATTATAAATGCGAGGTAACTGATATGTGGCACTTTTTTGTACTTTAGTTCTTGTTGTTTGGATAGGATACTGGTTAAGTGTTAATTTTATATGATTTTATATATACATATTATATTACATATATATTTTCTTATATTTATACAAGTTTTACTACTAAGAAGTGATCATAATATGTCTTGTTCGGGAAGGGTTGAAAATCAACTTTGTTGAACCCTTACCCATTGTGTAATTTTTTATCACACTAAATTCTATTATTATTATTATTTAAATATGGATTTGTTGTTCCTGTGGTGTCATACGTATGCACTAGTTCTTGCTTGCTGAACAGTTCATAATTTGCTTTTACAAAACATGCACTTTCGTAGATATAAATGGATGGTAAGGTAAGGATGTTTTTTTCCTGGAATATGTTTTTGCATGATTCATAGCGTTTTAGGTGAAATATGCTTCTGATGCAGGATTTTTGGATTTTAAATATTCGATGTGGCTCTACTGAATTACCCCAAAAGATGATGCCATATTTTATGCGAGAGTGGATATACGTGTAGTATGCGCTCAAACTTGCTTCTACATTTATCGATGATGATAACATTTTTAATGCGTAGTTGAAACCACCTAATTTAGCTGAATGTAGTTTATATGGGCTTTCCAGTTTAATTTGGTATCTATATATATTCCTAGAAACATTGTGTTATTAGTTGTCATGAGAACTCCATTTTCAAAATCGACTAAGTCTTTATTTTTGTTAAACTCTAATAGGGTTGTCTTCGATATGTTTAGTTTAAGGTTATTTTTTAGGTACCAATTATGTAGTTTTTCCAATACTTGTGTTATTTTTTCTTCCATGATTTCTGAGGTTCTTATTACAATAGATGTATCATCGGCAAATAATGATGTTAAGTGGTTTGCAATATTTGGTAGTTCATTCTCATACAAAAGGAATAAAACCGGTCCAATAATGGAACCTTGTGGTACACCTTGTTGTACGGTATGACCTTCTGATATTATTTGTTTTTCTGTATGTTCGTCTTGTCACTATGAACTGTCTTCTATTTTCTAGATACGATTTAAGTAGCTGCGCATTTTGTCCACGGAATTCAAGAATCTCCAATTTTTCAAGTAGCTTTTCATGATGCACACTGTCAAATGCTTTTGAGAGGTCCAAGTAGATACATGCTGTATGTTCGTCTTCATTTATACCATTGATTATGTCTTCTAATAACTGAAACGTTGCTCTCGTTGTGGATCATTTCTTTATGTATCCATTTTATTTGTTGTGTAGAATTCCATATTTGTAGAGAAAGTCATACATCCGAGTTGTTATAATTTTTTCTATTACCTTTGCTATAATGGATAACAGAGCTGTGGATCTATAATTTTTTATATCTGCCATATCTCCTTTCTTATGTAACAGTTTAGCTATTGTGAATTTAAAGTTTTCTGGAAACATCCCTTTTTGAAAACATTTGTTTATCAGCATAGATAAGATAATGGCTTAGCTAGTATGTATGCATAGTGTTTTATGAGTTTTGTAGGAATTTCATCGTAACCAACTGCATTTGTATTGTATTTTATACTTCGACTGCATCGGTTGGTAAGAGAACAAATGTTTTTACATTATATTTAATAAGAGATTTGTCTATTTTGTTGTTTTTGTTTATGTCCTCTACCATGTTCATTAACTGTTCATTCAGGTCATTTAATGTTTCCTTAGAAGTATCATTTTCTTTCTGAAAATTTGTTATACTAAACATGTTATTTTTTGTTTTACTTGTAATGACGCATCCTAAAGTCATACCTCATTACTAAGAAGTTTCAGTGTAGTGCCGTGTGCACATTTGCCACACGACGGCGATTCATACTCGATATACTAAATTTGCACACCGCCCGACTCCGACCGTCTCAAAAAGGAGGGATAGTTTCGTGTATAAAAGCCCAGCCGCGGATCGAGAAGAGCACTGGGTACATCTCTCCGTAGACTGCCGACGGCGCGCTGAGCCGAAGACAATTTGCGGATTTATGCACCAAGTGACGTGACTCTCCGGACCGAATATATCTTGACCTAGAGAAGTCTTACGGCGCGCTGAGCCGGGGACAGAACTTGTGCCAAATGTTATTTAGTCCAGTGATGTCCCGACGAAACCGACACGGAGCAAATATAAATTAACAGAGGAGTGACCCGGCGAGTTGAGCCGATAGCTTGCTCGAGTTGATAGTTATTAGCCCGCCGCCGTTTCCGCCGTCAAAACCCCTACTCGCCGCATCACTGCATTACACTCTCGTCGTCTCTCTCACTCATACGATTTAAATATCACCTGATTACCAATAACCGTAAAAGATACGGACCTGAAAACCGATAACCTGTAACTATTGTATATTATGTAAACCTGCATATTTTACCTGTTGAAGATAATAAAATTGTTAATTTTGATTGGGTTGTCTTATTAAACTAATCTGGATCCTGAACTAATCTCCGACTCCAGCTACCCAGAGCAAAACACCGTTACATAATTTGCCGCCCGAGCAGATTCCGTTACATAATTTGGCGCCCGAGCAGATTCTGTTACATAATTTGGCGCCCGAGCAGATTCCGTTACATAATTTGGCGCCCGAGCAGATTTTAAGACATTAGTTCATTCCGGATGACCCAAAAAGTGACATTTACAAACGAGAGATAGACAAATAGAAAGAGTGTAACATAATTTACCACCCGAAACAGATTTTAAAAGGTAGATTTACTCCAGACAACCCAAAAGGATACATTTATACTAAGAGGGAGACACAAAATATTCCAAGCCATAGAAATGAGTTTGTCAGACACAGATGGTGCTTATGGACTAGAAGTCGCAGATACCACAGTAGGATGGATATATAAATTAAAGAAAGATGAACTACTAGTAGAATTATCCAAGTACGGCGCAATTACAACTGGAACAGTGGAAGAACTCCGAAGTAGATTAAAAAGTTATTTACGTAGCGAGGCAGCCAAGAAAGTTGATGCCACGCCCACCCAAATAAATCCTACAATACCAGACAGGTCATACATTATACCAACACCCATGGGTACGGTTTTAACTGAAGTTCGCAAATGGAACGTTCGTTTCGACGGCAGAAAAGACGTTTTCTCATTTCTAGAACGTGTAGAGGAGCTACAGTCCGGATACAATTTTAATGATGAACAAATGCTACGAGCCCTACCCGAACTACTACAAGGCGATGCATTATTATGGTACAGAAATAATAAAACATCCTGGAATACGTGGGATCAATTTGTCACAAAGTTAACAGCATTTTACGCACCCTCAGATTACCATTTAAAGTTGGAAGACGAAGCAAGGCTCCGTGTACAAAAAGACAACGAAAATATAAAAGATTATATAATAGCAATCCAAACTCTACTGCGGAGGCTTAAAAATATCACTCCAGAACAGAAGTTATACCGAATATACTCAAATTTAAAACCAGAATACCGAAAATATATCAAACGAACCGATTTCCAGACACTCGATCAATTAATAACCCTAGCAAATGAACACGAAACTGTTTGCAAAGAAGAAAAGGCAGCTAAACCAAGCTTGCAAACAGGCACACCAAGATTAGGTTTAAATTACACACCAGACAGATATTATCAAGCAGCGAATTATAGAAATAATTATGGAAACAACACACAAAACTACAATAGGCCGGCCACCCAGAATTATTCTAGATCACAAGATCAGGTACAGAGACAAACCGCCGCCGAGTACCCCAGAACACAAAACAATGCTAGAAATAACACACAAACAAATTCCAGGCACAGCATAGTTAATAACTACAATAGAAATACAAACTGTTGGCGTTGTGGAAGCCAGGGTCACACCCGAGATAACTGTACAAACACACCCAAAATATTTTGCTCCCGCTGCGGACAACTAGGCATATTTTCCCGTGATTGCAGCTGCAAAAATGAGGCCTCGGGAAACGGCAATATGGCTGCCCTGCCTCGCGAACAGTCCAGCCAGTAAACAACTTCCCCGCGGCCACCGTCCAAACTCCAGTTTTCAATGTCAACGACCGACTGAAGCTCCCGATACAAATCGGAACCGAACACTTTACAGCGCTACTCGACACGGGCTCAACCCGCTCTTACATAGGGGACGCTGTATACACGAACTGCAAAGCAAACTTACTAGAAATAAATTGTACCGGACATAATATTAAACTGGCGGATGGAACCGAAACACAAGTAAACAGAGAATTCAAATTAAATTACTACACAACAGGACTTCAATTAACCGATAATTTCTTGTACTTGCCAAATTTAACTTATGATATTATTTTGGGGATGGACTTTCTAAGGAACCATCACGTTACCATTGATTTTAAATTACTAACAGGGCAAATTATGGGAAAGATGATAGACTTTAATCAGAAAATAGAAGGAACAATACCACTCTCTCTAATTCAGCCCTCAGATAACGAAAAACAGATCCTGTCAAATTTTTTACAAGTCGAACTTCCGAAATTTGAGACAATTCAAGGTGTTACCCCACTAACACAACACAAAATTAGACTCCTGGACGACACGCCGATTAAACAGAGATACCGCCCATTAAACCCAGCCATGCAAAAAATTGTTAATACCAGAATACCGGAATACCAGAATACCAGAATACCAGAATACCAGAATACCAGAATACCAGAATACCAGCATACCAGAATACCTGAATACCAGAATACCAGAATACCGTCCAGACATGAATCCACGGGATTCACACCGGCAATGCTTACGAAAAATTCAGACCAAGATGTGGCCACGAACTCCAAGTTTACCACCCGGGTACCCTGAGTCAGACGACCCGACGCCGTCTCCTCCACCACGCCCGATGTCACCGCCCGGACCAGGTTTGGAAAACCTGTACATATTCTTTGATCCTCCCAGGACAATCAACCCTGAGACGCCGCCACTCTCAAAAATTAGGGCAGAAACCCAGATACCAGCCCTACTATCACCCCTACCCCCGACGCCGGAAGCCAAAAGCCTCCCCAGCCAGGGAAACGCCAGAATACCATCGTCGCCGCCGAGGTTAGACATGCCGTCCCTGCTGCCGTCCCCGAGGTGTCCCTCAACCTCCAGAGCTGAGCCGTCCCCCTCACCGCCAGTTAAATATGTGCCATCCCCGATACCGTCCCCTGGGCTACAAGCGATATCTCCACTGTCCAGGTCAATGGAAAGGAAGTTCAGGGAGTTATTTGGTGAAAGCCCCAGTCCCCCAAAGCCGCCGACCCCAGGTAGGTCAATTCCCTGCCTTCGGGCCTTGTTTCAGATAGACGACACAAAGCCGCCTCCTGCAGTACCAAATCGGAGACGAAAGTTCAGGCACCGCAGCAGCGACGGAACGACCACCCGAATCCCAGGAATCGCCGCCCTGTCCAGCATCAAGCCCTGTGCGTCAATACCCTTGCCGCAGACGTCCACTAACGCAACCCCAGGAGTGCGCGGGAACGTCTAAGTGCGCGGCAAACGAGTGCGCGGAAAACTTTATCAGGCCGAATTTGTTATTACATTTTCCGATATGTAAATTTTGTTAATTTTGCTTTAGAATCCATTTGTTTGATCTTTTATACCAATGTTTTCTTACGATTTATTTCGATTTATGCCATACCTAGTTTAGTTATTTTTTGCATAGTACATTTTATTTTCCCTGTTATCTCTACCGTTGTTTTACAGATAGATTCCTGTTGACAAAACTTCAAATTTTATATTCACATGTTTATACAGGGTGTCTACGGAAATTTTACCATGTTTTCGTTAATTGGATAAAAATGTATAATAGGTTAGGATTTGTTTTAAAATGTTTAAAAATTGTATATTCACATGTTTATACAGGGTGTTTACGAAATTTTACCATGTTTTCGTTAGTTGGATAAAAATGTTTAATAGGTTAGAGTTGTTTTGAAATGTTTAAAAATTGTTCCTGATGTAAATTTTTTTCACCCGACGAACGAGGGGAGTGTAATGACGCATCCTAAAGTCATACCTCATTACTAAGAAGTTTCAGTGTAGTGCCGTGTGCACATTTGCCACACGACGGCGATTCATACTCGATATACTAAATTTGCACACCGCCCGACTCCGACCGTCTCAAAAAGGAGGGATAGTTTCGTGTATAAAAGCCCAGCCGCGGATCGAGAAGAGCACTGGGTACATCTCTCCGTAGACTGCCGACGGCGCGCTGAGCCGAAGACAATTTGCGGATTTATGCACCAAGTGACGTGACTCTCCGGACCGAATATATCTTGACCTAGAGAAGTCTTACGGCGCGCTGAGCCGGGGACAGAACTTGTGCCAAATGTTATTTAGTCCAGTGATGTCCCGACGAAACCGACACGGAGCAAATATAAATTAACAGAGGAGTGACCCGGCGAGTTGAGCCGATAGCTTGCTCGAGTTGATAGTTATTAGCCCGCCGCCGTTTCCGCCGTCAAAACCCCTACTCGCCGCATCACTGCATTACACTCTCGTCGTCTCTCTCACTCATACGATTTAAATATCACCTGATTACCAATAACCGTAAAAGATACGGACCTGAAAACCGATAACCTGTAACTATTGTATATTATGTAAACCTGCATATTTTACCTGTTGAAGATAATAAAATTGTTAATTTTGATTGGGTTGTCTTATTAAACTAATCTGGATCCTGAACTAATCTCCGACTCCAGCTACCCAGAGCAAAACACCGTTACATAATTTGCCGCCCGAGCAGATTCCGTTACATAATTTGGCGCCCGAGCAGATTCTGTTACATAATTTGGCGCCCGAGCAGATTCCGTTACATACTTTTTGCATTTTTTGCTCTTTGCGTTGCTGTGTTTTTGGATCGTTTTAGGACTCACTTCGTTAATTATGTTTAATAATGTACATTCAAATGCCATTTGACATATGTTCACATCATCATCTGCTAGTACCTCTTTCCAGTTGTCTTGATTTAAATTCTCTTCGATTAATGCTATATTTTTGTTTGAGAAGTTTCTCGTTTCTCGTTTAATAAAGGTTCTTTTTTCACTTGCTTCTACGTCAATTTTTATTTCTTGTGCTTGATGATCGGAGAGTGATGATATTACGACTTTACCTGAAAAGTTTGGCTTATTTATTAATATATTGTCTATCAGTGTTTATACAGTATGTCTCACTATTCATGATTCTCATGTCACAGCGACATTATTAATAATGCGATTTTTTAAAATTTGGATGTAAGGTACTTACTCATTGGGAGATTGTGTCACAGTAAAATATTTAAAAATCCACCTGTGCCGATCGTCCTTATGAAGAAAAATGAACCTAATTTTCTAAAAAAAATTCCAAAGTTTTAACTGTAAAACAATCTCATAATCTTATTCCTTCTTATCAGCAAGTCACTAATACTGAATTTCAAATAGATAGTGTACTTGGTGTTCACGTAAGAAAATAGAATGTTCCTAAGTAACAATTATTAGTCGCAACTTTATTTTCGGACATAATGCAGAGTTAATTAAGCTGGAGGAAGACAGGCTCTCCATTTAGAATTAATCACGTGACATCAGTCAGTTTACTTAACAGTTTAAATAAAAAATAATTGACTTGGAAAAACAGGTGCGACGAAGAATTACAAATTTTTTTCCTCGATCAAGACAATAACAGTGATATTGATTCGTCGTGCCAATATCAATTGCAGTGGATAACAGCAGCCAAGAACAAGAAACTAGCGAAATAACAATCAAAGTACTGTAGTGAGAAGCTGAAGAAGAAACTGCCCAAACAATGTTCCAAATACCAGATGAAGAACCACAAGGGGCACCCCAAAAAATTGAGGATGTTAGTGGCGTCGAAGATGTAATATTTTGCTCACTGAAAGTTCTAGGTCTGAGGACAGAAACTTTAAGTAACTTTCAGATTAAAATATTAATAGAAAATGGCCCTACTCATTATCAAAATGATACTGGTATTATTTATCCTAGAAACGAGTCAGGGCATAAATTTTCTTCTGTTTATTTTATTCAAATTTTACCTTCTTCTATTGTAAATATTTTAGTTATAGAGCGCATTGTTTATGTTGTACAATTTTTATCTGATCAAAATTTAGCATTTTAAGGATCTAACAATGAATTATTCATTGAAAACAATGGGAAATAAAGCGCATTGGAATGATCGCTAAATTTGACCCTATAATGTCAACATACAAAGATACAAATGAATATAGAAAAAAAAAAAAAAATGCCTCAATATCTTGCTGATAAAACACAAAATTAGCTAAGTTACTTTATTGATGGGTATATTAAATTTAACATTTTGGATATACTTAGTTAAAAAATAAAAATATTTCTTAATAATTCTTGACTGGAAACCTGATAGCAGTCGTCAAGAGCAAATTTCTGTTTGTATTAGGTTTGTTTAATTAAATCAAAAAAGTTTCAGTACTAGAGAGTACTCTTGAACATTTTATCCAATTGCCGACTCAACGGGGTCAGGCTTAATGCACTTTTTGTTAGAAATGCTTGAAAAATACGAACTAAATTTAAATTATTTCCATGGTCAGGGTTATGACAATGATGCATATATGCAAGGGAAACATACCAGCTTGTAGAACAAATGAATTAAATTCTAGAGAATTTTTTGTGCCATGCTACAATCATAGTTTACACCCCATAGTAAACGATGTAGTAAAATGTAACATTTGGTGAATAAACTATTATTATTATTCTTTTCTGTATAGCGAAAATGCGGTTAAGCTCAGTTGTTTGACCCCAGTAAATTGACATGTAATTGAAATATGCGAATATGCTAAAACATAATAGACCTTCATTAAGTTCCTGGTATCAAGAATATTTTTCAGATTTACGATTGCAAAGTATGTTCAGTTTAGTTTACTGGTCACAAAGCCAGCATATGCATCCCACGTTAGCTGGTGGTCAATATAGAGACCTAGAAAATTGCAATTATCTAGTTTTTCCAACAAGTTTTAATTGAAATTCTGGAATTTTACGTCTTTTAGAAAAAATTATGTAATGAGTCTTAGAGGATTTAAGAATAAGTTTATTACTACTACACCACCTGTAGAATTCAGAGAGCAATGTTTATGCTTTGGAGTATAGCGCATATTCTGAGGAAGCAGATAAGCCGATTGTGGTATCATCTGCACACAAAATTAATTGTATATCAATGCTGTTTCCGATGTATTTTTCCACATCATTAATGAAGAGTGTAAATAAAAGTGCTGATAAAACACTGCCTTGAAGTATGCTGTATTACAGATATTCGAAGTCTGATAACTCTTGGCCAATTTTAACTCTGATTTTTCGTTGGGTCAGAAAGGACTTTATCAAATCATTCATGTAATGCAATCCCTAATGTCCATCATGAGCAATTTGTTTATCAAAAAGTCACTATTCACATATAATCAAATACACACGTGAGATCAAAACTTAAAGCTAATGTATAGTTGTTTCTGTCTAGTGATTTATAGATAAATTCTATGCGTTGGAACGCTGCAGTGCATGTTGAGTGATTTTTTCTCAACCCATGTTGGTTTACTGACAATAATTTGTGTTTAGTTCAAGTCGGTTGACCACTAATTTTTCAAATATTTTAGAAAAATTCATTAGTCCATTTATAGATCTATAGTTTCCAATTAGTTCAGGGTCTGCTTTTTTATAGACTGGCGTGACCTCACCAGCTTTCAGATTAATTGGAAAAATTCCTATATTTAGGGACATATTAAAGAGAAAACGGAAGGGAAATTGGATCCTGTCCCAGATAAATTCTAGAGCAAAAACCGGTACATCATCTAGACCGCTACAATCAGATTTATTTTTAAATTGTGAGCCAGATAACCTAGTTAATAACAATTGGCAAAGTAAACAGTTTAATATCATTGAAGCAAGCAAAAGGTTGAAAAACTTATGTGATTATTTAACAAACTACAGATCCAATAGAGGTTTCTTCGATTTACTTATTAATGCCAAAGAAATAGCTGTGGCTTAGATGTAGAAGTGATATTTGAAAATACAGGGATTTTAAGAGTGAGAAAAATAAAGAGACAATTTACTTATGACCACGAGATGACGAGACAGGTCAAAAGCCTGAATTAAAATTTAAAATAATTTTTTTTTCCCTATATTTGACGTAAAATTACAATTTATTACTGCAATATTTGAACTGCTGACAGATTATTTAAAAATTTTAAACTTTTTATGGAATATTAAGAAGTCTTCAGAAAAACCTGACAGAAAACAATTAATATTATGTTCAGAACTTGAAACTATTTTAACTGACAAAATTACCAATGAACTCGATTTAAATGGAGAACAACTACAAGACCTACAATTCTTGCATTGTTGTGATGGTACTATATTAAGTTCTCCTAATACTTTATTTCAATACATTATTGAAAATAATTTAGACTATTCATGTCCTATTATTTATATAGCTATACACATGGTCCAAATATATACAAGGTATGTTCGTCCGAGCTAACAGAATTTGACTTTTCTGCGCATTGACCCGACGGGAACCATATTGGAGAGCATACGCTAAAGTGCACAAGGTACACGGGATCTGCGCATGCGTCATGGTGATTTTGGGGAATTTCTTTATTCAGTTTGTCACTAGATCAAAGGCCCAACCTGTTTGAATTTTTAGCGCGTAAAGCTATATATAAATTAAATGACACATCATATTCTTGAATATTGCTCTGTGTGTGAATTATTTGTGAATTTATTCTAGTTAATAGCAAAGCTTTCATACGTAATTTATTTAATTTCCATCAGCAATTAGTATTGCTATCTCTCCACATTTTACTCATTAATTAATACTAACACTTTTATTTTCAGTGTTTACATTTTCATTATTACTGTTTAGATATTTATTTATTTATTGTATACATATTAATTAAAAAAATGTTATAACTTTTGTAAAATATTTTTAAAGCATATATATTTACTCTTGTGTCTTCTTGGTTCTTCTTATACAAGCAGTAATCGAATCCTGTCTTTCTTAATATACCATATACATATCCCAAGTGTTTTAGGTATTTATAAAACTTTTAGATTGAACAAATTAAGACTGTCAAAACTTTATCTATTTGTAGCGAAACAGTATGTCTCACTTTTCATGACTCCCATATGGGGACGGTAGCTCATAGTGGTTTAGCGCATCTAGCTTGCATACTGGCATACCTAGCGAAGCAGGTTCAATGTTCAATCCCTGCTTACCCCGAAATAAGTTTAATTATAATATTATCCCTATGATGTGGGGCCTAGTTTCTCTTTACCTAACACAAAATGATTCTGAATTTTCAAGGAGGTACCTCGGTGACTTGAGAAGTGGATAAGAGAACATTTATCCCATTTCCTTCATTAACACTGCGTTTAAAAAAAAAATTTAGTGGAAGATACTTACTGATCAGTTTGTTTCACGGTAAAATATTAAAAAATCCACTAGTGGAGTTCGTCCTTATGAAGAAAAATGAACCTAATTTTCCAAAAAAAGATGTCAGGCAAAGTTTTAACTGTGAAATAATCTCATAATCTTATTTGTTGTTATCAAAAACTCACTAATACCGAATATGAATAAGACGGTCTACTTCGTGTTCATGTAATAAACAAATAAAATGTCCCTTTTAAAGGCATTTATTATTTATTATTATTGTTATTATAATAACTAAATGATAGTTTGCTCAATAATTGTCATGACCATAACTGACCAACTTATATTTAAATGGTAGATGTTATAGAAATTTAATCCCACTGAAAAAATGTTCGTTGCTATTATCAATATGATTTTAGCAAATATAAAAAATTGGATATCAACCAAATCTCGTTAAAGTTGCACTTATGGTAGGTACTTATTTAAAATGTTAAATTCGTTTGAAATTGACGAATGCCACTGGTGAATTTTTAAATATTTTACCGTGACACAATCTCCTGATGGGTAAATATATCCCACACAAGATTTTTTTAAATCGCATTGTTAATAAGGGCGCTGTGATATGGGAGTCATGAAAAGTGACACATATACTGTATAGTAAATTGGAATTTATATTTGCTCTTTAAGTTTATAAACTTCTGCATTCAATACCTAAATAGGTAAGTAAACTTTATATTTTTTTATATATGTATATACCATAACGATGAAATAAAAGTAGAAAATTTATTCTTAAGAGTAATTCGAGATTTAAAATAAAGAAATTATTTATGAAATAAAAAATGTATGGACTTGCATTCACAATTTTCTTCATTTATATTTCCTAACAGATTCTTTATTCTGCAATATTATAAATTCATTAGTAATCCAATCAAGCTCCATTCAAGTTTCCATTCAGGCCAAAACATCAAAATTTAAGAACAACTTTGAAATTACACAGATAAAATTTATTCCGTCAAATGCATATATATTACTAATAGATAAACATAAACAGTGAAACTATATACAATACTTTAATTTTATATTTGATACTACTAGTAACACATAATTAACTAGTGACCCGTCCCTTCGCATGATGTCATTTTAAGCGCAGTTTCTCCATAACGAATTCACTGTAGATATCATTTGATGTTTGTCTATCTTTAATACACTGCCACATAGAATCAATAGAATTTTTTTCTTGACTTATTGTACCGTGGCATCACAAACTATTTTCGTCACATATGGTCATGGAATTAAAAACTGCTATATTTTAGCTTAGACACTCCGTTCGTTATAAAAAAATATCAGTCTGGACGTTTTGCTTGCTCTTTGTCAGTAGGTGCAGGGAAAGGAGGTGAACAAGGTCCACTATGTCCGGCCGGGCGGTGGATGCGGTCATGTGACCTGATAAATTCTAGTTGAACTTTCACAACGATGCTTTGTTGAGACTTTTTGATTGCAATGTGATATATATGTTACCAGACGTCGAGAACAATCCAAAAATACCCCTGCCAGCATTTTCTGTCGTCAGGTTCGGCCCTAGGCTCATCCGTTGCTCTGGGATTTCCGGAACTTGGACCCTAGGGCTCAATTCTTTGTTCCAGTTCTTGCAAATTAGGTCCAGGAGTTATGAAAATCCTACTTTTCATATGCCATTCAAGCATCAACTTTTTAAAGATGTAATGAAGATTCAATATTTTGAGAATTGACATACCCCGAAAGATGAAACGATGCTTCATCAGAAATAAATGGCAATTAAGGAAGGCGTCATTCATTAAATTATTGACAAACTACTGGAGTATGCAGGATGTTTAAAGTATAGCCTGTCGGCAAAAGTGATTGATATGATTGCATGCCCAAGTTCTTCTTTACAATTCTCCCGCATGTTCCATAAGAAAGTCCAATTTCCTGGGAGAGAAGTTTCAAAGGTTTTACAGGTTCTTGTACCACACGTTGACGGACATATAATTAACAACTTGTTCAGTATGCATAGTTGGCCTACCAACACCTTTTTAATGAGTTACACAGCCAGTGTTGGGAAAAACACTAACACAATAGTAGAATGGCGGAATCTGCATTAATATTGGTTCAGCGGTTCTTGAGATTCTGCCTTCATATAGAATACACAGTGACACTTCCTTCCATATTATATAATGATTTGATCTCTTGGCTGTTGATAACAACATTCAGCAAGATACTTCACATACGTTCAAGAAATAATTTGTCTTTCCACCGGCTGTCAAAACGTAATTTGATATTCTTGTTTTTTTTTATCTATAACAAACAGACAAGGTTTTAATATATAATATCGACGGTGAAATATGTTAACCTGCTAACTCCGTTTAGCCTAACTTTACAGGAGAGCATTAAAACTGCATAGGAAATTTTAATTACATATTTTAAATCAAAACTTGGCTTCAAATAATAGATAGGTATTTATTATGCAATTTTATAAACGAGAATACCCAGAGGCTAAATAAGGTTTAATAGCAAAATAAAGGAGTTGGCAGGATTACATTTCTAAAAAATATAATATATAAATATCTAGCGAAATGGTTGCTAAATTTAAATAACTTACCTTCCAGTACATTTTTATTTAAAATCCAAATTTCTTTTAGCTGTTTGATTCGAGGCTTCCAATGCAAATTATCATTTAATTTAATCATGTCTCTGTGTTTACTTAACTTGATTATTTACATATTACATAACCTCGAAGTCTGCATTCTGCGATTCTTCTGTCAGGGAATATTAATCTGGGCCGTTTGCAAATCGGCGCATGCGCATATCCCGTGTCCCTTGTGCACTTTAGCGTATGCTATATTGGAGCGATAGATCACAGTATATTGCTAGAGAATTCTGATATTCTGTGATGTTACATATATTTCAAGTTATTATTATATTATCCCTCAACATTGTACCCCTGCAACCCGAGGTACAAGTAGCTGTATTGGGGTGCGTAACTGTGTAATATAATTTATGTGTTTGGTTTCTCTGTGGTATGATATTTGTGAGGTTAAACAAGAAACAATTATTTATAATAAACTTAAGACATGGTTGGGTGCAGTATAAACAGCTGTAAAAATAGGAGTGGAACTTCAACTGAAAGAAATATAAAATTCATTCTGTTCCCAAAAAATGAAGAATATCAAGAAAATGGTTAGAAATTTCCAGTAAAACCTGATAATCTCAAAAATGGTAATTATAAAAACAATAATTATCGAATACATTGTGTTATTTACTTATAATTACAAAATATGTATTAGTAAAAGATACGATACTTACGATATAAAACACAAAAGTGGTCAGAAATAAAAAAATGTTTTTTTACAACTCGCATTTGTTCAATGCGGTTGATTTTAAAGCAACTCCAGAGTATTCAAAATTGTTGAAAACTATTCTCCAACCAATATCCGTGTCCTTCTGCCTCATGCAGTACCTACAGAACATTTGGTAAGAATTATTCTCCAAGACATAACGAACAAATAAGGAAAGTAAGAATAAGTAGACGTATTCATGCATATCTTCAAAGAAAAGTTAGTATACAGTATGATATATAAATTTTACTCTAGGATATCTAAAACTTAAAGAGTAAGATTTTATTCTGAAAAATTTTATTAATGATGATGCTTACGTCTCTTGTCAAAATTCTCTACAATATACTCTATGTTGTAAAAAGTCTTAGTATAACACTTATTTTATTAAGTATAGTGTGTTTATTTTATTATAGAATAAAAGTATAAAACAAAACGAGTTTATATGATTTCTTGTGTTACTGTCCTGTATACCTTCTACCTCACAAGGTGTCTGCTGGAATACGATTAGAAGTTATATTGCTTGTGGTGTATGTATTTTTCGTAAATATTGGTTAACATTTACTATGACGATAGCACTTGTATCTAAAAAGATTAATTTTATTATACAAATAACTCGTAATTTGTATAAAAATATATTCTTTATATTAAAAAATTGACATTGATCATAAATTCATACTAAGAACTCATATAATATTCGTGAACCCTTTGATACATATTGGTTAAATGTTAACTTTTTTTAGTATTGATAACCTATAAACTTTTTAAAGTAGCCGAATAAGATCATATAAAATAAAATAAGTACCTGTAGATTGCATCAAAGAAGTACCTATTTACCATATTTTTTACAAATGTCTTGAATATCCATAACTACATCGGTAGTAAAAAAACATTAAAATTACAATGAAAATTTGATACATCAATGTAAAATCTTACATTATCCAAAACCATTCTTAAAATTTCCCAAAGGAATATTTTGTCAAATTTTAACCTTATTTCCAAAATAAAGCATCCGTTTTTAATAATGTGGAATCAGCTCGTTTTGTACAGAAGAATACACTATATTATTTGAAATATGCGCACGAAACGCTATTGGTCCGATTATCAACATGGTTCCCGTTGGGTTCAAAGCATATGATTGGTTACTGCAAAAGCTGCGCAACAGCATACCTTGTATATATTTGTACCATGGCTATACACATATTTTTGACTAGGGCTGTTTTAGCAGTGACTGCAAAATGGTCATTTTCAAAACTAATGTTAATTAAAAATTTTTATTTACGTTCCACTATACCACAAGGGCGACTTCAAAATTTGGCTATCATTGAAGCTCATTTGTTAAAAACATGAATCTAGAAAAACTAATAAGGCAATTTTCTCAATCTAAAGCAAAGAAAGTAACAATTTTTGAATCCTAAGAATTAAAAAGACATAGTATTACAAATTACTTTATGTCGTGTATGTAATGTTTCATATTTTTAGAAGTTTTAATTAATAATTACCAAGTACATACCTATATGTTTATATTAGTTTGTTTCTTTTTATTTTGCCCACTGCTTATGTACCACTTATTTTATTTTGTTATAATTAGATATTATATTATTTTAAACCAGTTACATATATGCTTTTTAAAATTTAGCATTTGTTTTTTTAACAAAAAAGGAAGTGCAATACAATTAGTTGTTGCTTTATTAGAAACTATTACAGATAAAAATGTACAACTCTTTAGTGCAGATTAAATTATTGATTATTATAATGCAAATAACTGCAACAATTTTTTTTTATATTTTAAATTTTTTATTTAAATCGCTATTATAGTGAATAGCAATTGTATAAAATAAATTACATATTTTGAAATGTGAGAACTATAACAGGATCAAGAGATATTCTAAAAACTTACAAATGTGTGAGCTATAAAGAACTGGAAAAGATTATCTTTCAAAAGTAAATCAATCACTAGCATCAATATGAAACTAGATATGACAAAACTAAACGAAAAAATGAATGACTTCTGTGAGTCGAGAATTCAATTTAAAGAATGCAAGAGCTTTATTTACTGTTTACATACAAATACTATTACATTCCAAGTAGCATTTTAAGGAACAATTTAGGAAACGTTTCTAACGAATTGAGCCTGATCCCATGTACAATTCGGAAGTCATTTGCAACATGTTGCGTTAGAGTGTGAGAGCTGGTCCGAACTTTATAATTTCACAGACATTGAAGTGGCATTTGATCATTTTCACATGATATTGCTATATCATTTTAATATACATTTTCCTTTACGCAACTTTTATAAAAACAGCAATAAGAAACGGTGGGTGAATGATGACATCAGGGTATCAAGTAGGAATCTTAAAGATTTGCATAACACGAAAAAAGTGTACCCAAATTTAGCACCTGTATATAAAAATTCGAAAAAAAAAACAACTTGTTGGTGACTAATACTAAAAAACAGTATTGTCAAAATAAAATAATCAGATAATCCGCCTTCAGCTGCATGGAAGGTGATAGCAGAATTGTCCGGTTAAGAGAAAATTCACAAAAACATAATACTAAAAAAGGACCGAGGGCTATGTGATGATCCGGATCAGATAGCCCCCATATTTAGTGGGTATTTCATAAAAGCACCTTTAGATATTGTCAATAATATACCGCCAAATAACGCTCCTATTAAAGATGTGCCTTACCATAACTAATCGATCTTTTTGGAACCCTTTGTAGAAGAGCTGTATAATTCACTAAAATTAAAATTAAAGAATAAACGATCAGCCGGACCTGACGAGATTCCCTCCTTTATCGTAAAGAAAATTATTTGTGTAATCATACAACCTATTACTTTTTTAATAAACCTATCATTTATATCTGGAAATTTTCCAAGTAGCCTAAAAATAGGTAAAGTTGTACCTATATATAAAAAGCATGAGCCAAATATGGTTGAAAATTCTAGACCTGTAACTATCCCGTCGGGTATCTCAAAAATTTTTGAATATACTTTCTTACATCGGCTTATGAACTTTTGTGAAAACAATATTTTGATGGAAAATCAATATGGTTTCCGTTTAATAAATCTACACATATTGCTATGTATGCTTTCTTTAAGAGGCTCATTGACTATATCGAGGCTGGTGAGTGCAGGGCGTTTGACTGTGTCGATCATGACAAATTATTAATAAAACTTTATGTCTATGGTATTCGTGGTGGAGCTTGGGATTGGATAGCCTCTTTCCTGAAAAATAGACAACGGTATGTATCTGTAACATACTCCTCCAAAGGAAATGTCGGTAGTGTCAGCTCAGGACACAAGGTAAATAATCTGAGAGTCCCTCAGGGCTCTGTTTTGGGGCCGATTCTATTTTTACTTTATACCAACGAACTTGATACTTTGACATCGGACGCCAACTTGATAATGTATGCGGATGACCAGTCTTTGCTGATATCTGATAGATTAGATAAGTTATTGGAGCATAAATGCAACATTTCCTTAAGTTAATTTTATAACTGGTACTGTTTTTATAAACAATTCTTAAATGCAATATACAAGATTTCACAACCGACAAGAAAGTTGCATGGATTTAGACATTAAAATTAATGACAACAGTCTCTCAGACAGTAAAAATGTTAAATTCCTGGGAATAACATTAGATGAGTGTCTCAACTGGAAGGTACACTGTGAGCAGTTAATATCAAAACTGAATTCGATCTCTTATTTGATAAGAAGTTTAAAAGCCATTCTATCAAAAGATCAACTATTAAATTTATATCAGACAAAGGTATGGCATTGCCTTTTAGGGAAACTCCAAATTATCAGCGGATGTTTTTATTGTAAAGAAACGAATTTTAAGAAACATGGCACGGATTTCCAGTACCTTTTCTTACAGAGATGTTTTAGAGAATATAAAGTTTTAACCCTTGTTAGTATATTAATCTATGATTTGTATATATATGTTTACAGTAATAAGGCTAAATTTATCATGAATACAAAAGTTTCATGCTAGAAACACAAGACAAAAAGAAGAATTTCATGTTCCTTATTATAAATACAATATATCGATAAATGCACCCAACTGTCTAGGTCTGAAATTGTTTATCTGATGACATCAAATAGGCAAAAAATGTAAATAGTTTTCAACTAAAATTAAGACTATATTTATTAAACAATTGTTTCTATACATTAGATGAATTTTTTGTATGATAATTGCATGCCAAATTGTGATTGTACTATCTGAAAGGAAAATAAAGGTATTATTATTATACATTTTTAACACATACGAATTACTTGCAATACTATGTATGTGTCTATTTTGGTGGCACTACCCATTTCTTTCCCGAGTTCGAAAATAAAGAGAAACATATTTCTAATTTGTAGCTCAGTTTCGCAAATGTACGATAGGCCTGAGTGCTGCGGATTCTATAGGTCTTCGTGTGTCTGTAGTAATTAATAAAGGTGGTAAGAGATGAAAAAATGGACACGTTAATAACTGATGGGGAATGTAGAAAAAATGTGGTTGCGACTAGCGACCATCATGTCGAACGATATCCTGATATACAGTGTCCTGGGAGAAATTATTTTAAGTTTTGAAAATTAATTCCGAAGAGAGCTGAACAATGATCCCGAAGAAAATTTTTATAATTGTAGAAGAAAAGTCTTGGCTCGAATAAGAAGTTGATAAGAACGTAGCATAGAATATTGCAATTGGATTTAACTGAATTACATGCAGCCAAACAACGATTTTTTGGAAAAGATTTTATTTTCGGAAGAGTGTAGCTTCACAAATTTGGCGTTATTTATCTGACAAAATAGGAGATATTGGTCAATAAAAATTTATTAAGAGGGTAATTTTCAACAGAGGTTCGACTTCAATGTTTGGCTTGTAATAATCGGTACTACAATCATTAGTCCAATAATAAAAAGGACCCTTGAATGGTCCCAGATACTTATTGTTCCTGCAAAATAAGATTGAGGACATTTTAGGTAAATTACCTTTGGATTTACAGCAAGAAATGTATTTCCAACAAAGTTGCCCTCCTCCCCATAATTAAAAATAGTAACTGATTACCTTCAACAAATATTCAGTCAAAACGTCGTTTCGACAAATAGTCCTCTCAGGTGTTCTCCAAGGTCACCTGATTTGACTTCCTTAGGTTTCTTTTTGAGTCATTTAAAAAACATTGTCTGCGTAACTGCCAGTACAACCCGTGAAAGCCTGCAGCTACGAGTAAGACATACAATTAATAATATAACAGCCTAGCAATTGGCAAATGTTCTTTGAGACACAGCTATACGAGTTCAGAAGTGCATTGGACAGTATTTTGAACAGCTGTATTATATTGTATTTATCGAACATTTTAATAAAGCATATGAATAAATTCCTCATTAATAGTAATTAATAGCACTAATAAATGGTACCACGATACCAATATGGTTCTATTTGAAAAAATTGCGTTTTGTTCCAAAAACCATTTTGATGAACTTTATTTATTCATAAATCACAAGATAATATCCGTGGGTTACTAAATGCTTTCCTGCCCTTTTAACACAATATACTATTGTTGCAGAATCAAAGAACGCAAGAGACATAAACACCTTTTTGTTCTTTAACTTGCAAAAAAAAACGAAACATACAGATTTCAACAAAATTCAAAGTAAATCTAAAACACCTCTTGACAATTCGAAGAGTATGTTCGTTTAGGAAATCAAACACTGTATCTAACTGATATAGCTGTTTTTAAATATGTTGTAACTACAGTAACTTTTAATGTTTTATGTTTTAACTAAATTATTTTATCTATTTTTAAAATAGTCGTATACTTACTGTAATAATTTTCTTCTTTTATCTATATTTTGACTTATGCAAATACTTATACCTGTATATTAACATGAATAAACGTATTGTATTGTATTGTATAGGATAATTAAATATGACCATTGTGCTAGATTATTAACAAATTCAACTTTCATAACTATTCATAACAAGAGCAGAGAAAACAAAATTATTATTTTTAAATAATTTGCAAAATGAAAACTGGACCAACTTATAATGAAGTTTCCCTAGATAAATAAGCAAGCAAATATTTTGAGAATTGTCTACTTATGGACATAGAAACTATTAAATTCTGGCGGTAACTTATTTAAGACATCTCACATTCTTACATCATATATGATTAAATTACTCTTTCTATATTTCGAGTTATTATACTCAGTATGGCATATTTGAGGAAGAAAAGTTGACTTGCATAAAAATATCACATTATTTAATATTCACATGATGCATTTGTTAATTAAAATAATAAACTGAGGCCTGTTGTGAATTTTACAACATATAAGATTCTAGAAACGCTAATGGTATTATTAGCAACTTTAATATAGAACTTCTATACATCTTATTTGATCTTAAAGATATTTTTGCAAGGAGAGGTACGATAGTATTTTCAACAAACTCTTTTGTATAACACTCAACAGTAATGAATTTCCAGTTTAGCAATAGTAAGAAAAATTCGTGTTTTCTTTTAATTCTCCATGTAATTTATTTATTTATAACATGTTCATAATTCGAAGAAACAAGTATTACTATATTTTTTGGTAATTTTATAATACACACATAAACATTGTAAAACTAAACAAATACATCAAAGTACACATATCGCAAAATCAAAGAGATAACATCAAATTAGTGAAAACAGATCTTGTTCATCTGTAGGGATCTAACAAATTTTTTACTTGTTCATGGTACATGTACCACTATATTCTATATACAAGAACAATGATAACTATAATACTTAAGTTACTAATTGGAAACAACAGCATACTAAAAAATAGCGTAACTTTTAAATATACAGTGTATCTGTTTTGAGTGGGCCACTCATTTATATCTCCATTGTTATTCAAGATATCAAAATATTTCCTTACCAGGCCTGTAGCTTATTGGAAGGGGTATCCTGTAGTAAAAAACAAATTATTAATCCAAAGCTTACTTTGGAACCTATAGGCAAATGATTAAAAACATGCACATTTTTAAACACCTCTGCTATTTGACGATATATTAGAAAAAGGTTTAAATCAAAGTTGATTGTAAAAATGAGACAAATAAAATTTCGCAATTAAAAATGTCCTACATGTTCTACATTTTGAACTGCGGTCTTGTACCCTAAAAAATTGTTTGTGATTTAAAGTTGCCTATGACAATATTAGATAGATATTTTTATTCTCTTTTTTAACGATATCTCACAATTTGCATTGATTTTCAAGTCGAGACCAAAAATTTTAAAAATAGAAAAATTTGAAATAATTTATTTTTGAATATTAGTATGCTTTGAAAACAAATTCAGGCAAAACTAGGTTCAACAAATTAAATTGCGAAGTTTTATTCGTCTCATTTTTGTGATAAACTTTGGTCTAAACCTTTTTCTATTATCTTGTCAACTCTGTCAACTCTTGTCAACTCTGCTAGTTAAGCATTTAAAAATTAGCATTTTTAAAATATTTAAAATAGGCTTTGGAAGGATAATTTCTTTTTACCACAGGATATCCCATGCAATGAGTTACAAGCTTCGTGCAAAAACATTTTGATATTTTAAGTAGCCGCGGAAATATATAGAGTGGCCCACTTAAACCATACACACTGTATGTACTCTATTATTTAATTACTTTAATAATTATTTATGTACTTATTTGATTAATATTTTACAAAATTCTGGAAAAATATAAAACTAGAAGTTTTATTGTTTTTTTTTTCACAAATATGTTTCACTTACTTTTTGTAATACAATAAATTGCTTACTTCATGAGATATTCAGACAAAAATAATTAAATCAAGATGGTCGCAATTTTCCAAGATGTGGCGGTCAAAAACCACCAATAAAAAAATAATTTCCTGGCTAATTGTTAGCACTAGCACCTAAACTTTCAAATTTCAAAAATTTTCTTTAAATTATGCACAGATTACCAATTTCTGACTATAGTGGAGTAAAACTAAAATCTGTAGGGAATTGTCTTACAATATCAATTTTATTCTGGCACTTGTAGACGTCAAAACAAGTTTAGGAAAAAGTTTTGTGGTGGTAAGCTTTTGTTTAAACAAAAGGATGTTCAAAAATCATGTCCTTTCGCAGTTTTTCTTCAATAACTCTGGTTCTATGATTCTTATCATAATAGAGAAGGAGAAACAAAGTATTCAGCATGAAATTGCGGAGAATATTAGATGTATCCAAACTCTCTTGGTCAATTGGTTAAATAGTGAAACACAGAAACGTCTGTGGTTAGCCTTTTTTACACAATTGGTAATAACTTAAACAATAATGCATTAAATTTAACCAAACTTCAAAAGAATATGCCACTAGTGGAGACAAATTATGGTGCCAAATTTAAAGTCGAAATGTTTATAAAAACGGCTCAAAAACAATATCAAAATCGAAAACTAAACAGTTGGCCGTTTTTGGGCATCAAGTCATACAACACTTTTTTTTCCCAGATTGTAGCTTATTTTATGTACTTTTCAGCTGTGTTAAGAAAAATATTTTTAGTATTATTAAAAACTATTTTTAAAATATTTGTCTAATTTTTTTTTTAAACAAATGCATTTTACTCGTCAATATTTTACCCAAAATTAAAAATTATTAGTATACATTAAAAATACATAACAAACAATTTTAAAAAAAGAAGTTTTACCCACGCCAATTGGGAGCCGAGATATGACATTTCTTACATTTTAGTCATTTATAAACAAATGAAGTGAAATTGTGACTTGAAATTAGCACTAAACATTTAATAATATTTAAAACCATTAATTGACAATGTTAAAATATTTTTAAACATATAAGTTGTTGCAATATTATCGAATTTAATTTGCCTAACAGCACAGCACGCACGGCCTACTTCCGCGGTCTAGAACGTTCTAGCGCCGATTCAAGCATTTCCACGGCGTACTGAATCCTGTTTCAACACTCTTCAATTTCATCATTTCACAACGTTTTTTTTGTTTTAACAATTGTTTTCCTTGTATATTTCTGTTTTGCTGCATAATTTTGAGATAAACTATTTAATTTAACGATACTATGAAAATGATAACCTAAAATTTTACTTTCTATTTTATACAACCGTTCATTTAGTAACTGAAATATAAGTACTATTTACATCTTTTTTTACTTAGTTCGATTATATTTGTTATATTTTTATAATGTAGTAAAACTAAATGTCTATCACCAAAGTTTTTATTTCCTTTCGGTTTTGCGATATGTGTACTTTCGGTAGTATTACACAAGAAAAATAAGTTTTTCGAAACCATTTTTTGCAATTGTTTAATTTTTTCCATTAGTATTTATTTTTAAATTAAATAAAAGTTATTAGTATGCAACTAAAGTCGACAAAAAAATACACAGGTAGTTAAAAAAATAACTAAGTTGTTCCTACGCACGTTTTGTGGATGTAACAACTTCTGCATCCTCAAGGTATGGTAAAAAAAAATTATCGACATTGTGTTATTTGTGTTATCTACATTTACAAAAAGACATTGAAGTATTTTACGACAAAGAAGCCTCAAAATCAAGCTTATTCGCTGCGGGACAAAGTTGCATTAAGGGACGTACGGTTCGGATCCAAGTAAAGATACATGTTTAAGTGCAATATATTTCAACTATTTCAAGAAAGAGACTCTTGCAATTTATCATGTCTCCCTCCCACCAAGCAGCAAATAAACACTACTTAAGGGTTTATTTGCAAGTTCATCAGTGGTTGGGCAATGAAAAAAACCCTGGGGAATATGGATAGCAAAATACAGTAAATGGCCTGATGCCCATAACATCGAAAAAATCACTGATTCCAGAACATTTACTAGAAATTATTTTTTGTAAATGTAAAAAATTCACAGATTTAGCAATTCTCTCCTCAACCATTGGAAATGATAACACCATACATAAAACATAAACAGCTACGATCCACTCTCGATTGCGACACCGCTGTATTTCGCTGGTAACTTGACCCCCTGTGATATATGCAACCCATATTACATTTGCATATATCGGCCGTTGCATATACGACAGTCTCACTCGTCCGCGACACCGCTGTCTTGATGCCACTATAAATTGTTTTTATTACAATTATTATAAGTGTAAACACTTGACACCAAATAAGCAGGTGTCTGCATCTTTGTTATTACAATGTCACTTTAATATAAATATACCTTAACATCCAAGCAAAAAATTTTAACAAATATAATAGGACTAAGTAAAAAAGATGTAAACAGCACTCATATTTCAGTTACTAAATGAACAATTGAAGAAAATAGAACTTAAATTTTAGTTTAAAATTTTCTTACTATCGTTGAATTAAATAGTCTCAAAATTGTGCAGCAAAACTGAAATCTACAAGAAAAAACAATTGTTAAAACACAAAAAAAAACATTGTGATATGATGAAATTGAAGGGTGATGATGCAGGATTCATTACGCCATGGAAAGGTTCAAATGAGCGCTGGAATGTTCTACACTGCGGGACTAGGCCATGCAAATTAAGTTTGATAATATTGCAACAACTTATGTGATTAAAAATATTTTAACATAGTAAATTAATAGCTTTAAATATCCTGAAATGTTTAGTGCAAATTTCAAGTCACTATTTCACTTCATTTGTTTATAAATGACTAAAATGCAAGAAATGCCATATCTCGGCTCCCAATTGGCGCGGAAAAACTTTTTTTTTTTTATTGTTTCTTGTCTTATTTAATGTATGGTAATAATTCTTAATTTTGGGTAAATTATTGATGGGTAAAATGCATTTGTTTTAAAAAAAAAAGTAACAAATTTTTTAAAAATGGTTTCCAAAAATATTAAAAGTGTTCTTTCTAATGCCGCTGAAAAGTACATAATATAAGCTACAATCTGGGGGAAAAAAGTTTGTTGTACAACTTGATGCCCAAAAACGGCCAACTGTTCGATTTTGTTGTTTTTGAGCCGTTGTTATAAGCATTTCGACTTGAAATTTGGCATCTCCATTAGTTGCATATTCTTCTGAAGTTTGGTTAAATTTAATGCAAAGTTTTGTTTTTATTTCGATATGAGTCATAGAACCAGAGTTATTGAAGAAAAAGTGTGAAAAAACACGATTTTGAATATTTTTCTGGTTAAACAGAAGCTTTCCAATACAAGGATTTAATTCAAAACTTTTTCCTAAACTTCTCATAAAGTTCCAGTAATAAAATTGCTATAGTAAGACAGTTCCTTATTAGGTGATTTATGCCCTTAGTTTTACTCCACTACTAAGTGACTAGACTATATTTTGTTGATATTATCCGGCATTTGTTAAAGTTTTGAAATAATTCATTAAGAGTGTGTAATTCGGAATGTTTTTACTTATTATGAAACGATAAAAAGTAATAAAAATGCATTAAAATGGGTTTCAAAAGATATTCAAAACATGTATTGTACAAGAAGCCATGACTATCGGATACAATGCCTGTTATCAGTCTATTCCACCCGCATCTGTGTAGAAATTTTGTAGAAAGTTGAGAAAAGGTACTTGATCTAAAATCACATTCAATTAATATATCCTCATTGACAAGGATCACACTACAGAAGTAATGAAGTATTTGTTTTAGAAAATTGATAGATCCTCAGGAAATGTTTACGTTATTCCTTTCTTTAAATCCCTAATACTGTCAGTGGTAAATATATGTAATAAATCAGACATATTTCAGGCACACTTTTTAAAATTAGATATTATATTTCTATATTTATTATTTCAATGATACAAAGTGTTTTTGAATTCTTTTTCAATCATATAACATACTTTTGGTATGGTCATGAATTAAGACAAGTTGACTTCACAATAACAGAGCGGGTGAAATAATGTTATAAAGGTAAATATATACATATACAACAGAAATTTTGGTTTGACTCACCTCATTTGATTTGCGATCCACAGATTTCTTGATTAAAAATAAAAAGCAAAACACTTTTAACTAAGTAAGTGTACTAACTGTTACACCTTAAAAGATTCACCTGAATATGTAAAAAGTATTATATACAATTTATTTACAGATTAGAACACAATACGATTTATTTACATTTTTAAGTTAAATTAAGTCAGGATTATCATGTTCTCCTTCTTTATCTTTCTCCTCCTCGTCGTCTTCATACACTCTTTTACATTTTTCTTGAAGTTTTTCATAAGTTTCGCCATGAAGTAAACCAACTATTACAACTGTCATGTTATCGCATCCTAAACCAGCCATTTGGCAATCAGGTGCCAGGCATCTCATCATTAAGTTTTCACAAATTTCTTCCGGTTCCAAGCCATTTGCAATATTTTCCCTGATATAAGATACAACTTCCTTATTACTCATAACATCCCAAATGCCATCGCAAGCCAGAACTATAAACTCCCAATCAGAAGTAATTGTCCTCTCTTCAACGTCTGGATTGGCTGAAATATCAAGAATTGATTAATTATCTCTTAAATAATGTTTAAATGTTAATTGTTCCATAGTCTGTAACAATTTAGAGAATATATGAGTGATGTCAACCTATAAAACGACGAAAATCCAAATACCTTGTAGAAATCTATAAAAAAGAGCAACAAATTAACACATACAGAAATCTTGTACCCTGTAGCTGTTCTCTATCTCTGACTAAAGTTCAAACTAGGAGAAACTTACTCTAGCTGTCAACACTGCTTTGCAATCAGACTAGCTAGGAAACATTGTTGGTAGAAATACAAAGAAAATATCACAAATAACATTGTAAAAACATATACACACAAAAGAAAAAAGATGTGAACAGTGAGCGATTAAACAAATATTATAACTAGAACTATAGAAAAGTAGTCCCACATTTTGTAAAAAATTCGTCAACACTGTAGTTGTTCATGTCCAACAAAAATGATTTTAAAGCCTTTTTAAACTTAAAAAATGTTGTCATAGATGTAATATGCCCTGGCAAACAGTTAAAAAATGTACAGCCCATGAAACAGAGACTTTTTTGGTACAAAGCCGTTCTGAGTTCTTTTGGTAAAAGGAGATGTTTATTTCTAGTGCTATATGGATGATCAGTTCTAGTCTCATTAAATTTGCTTCTATTTTTGTAAACAAAACATGACAGCTCATAAATGTAAATAGAGTTCAAAATAAGAATGTTTAAGTTTTTAAAGACTTCCCTGCAGGAAGTATTATATCCAAGGTTGGCTATTATACGTATTGCCCTTTTTTGTAGTAAAAAAACTTTTATTTGCTTCAGATGAGGAACCCCAATGCACTATATCATACTTTAGACAAGAATGAAAAGTAGCAAAATACAAATGTCTTACTATTGATAGGCTGCATTTTTTATTCATTGGCATATTCCACACTTGTAGTAGGAGATAGAAGGATATTAATGTTAAAGAAATTCCTATATAAATTCCTATATCTAAGATGTCTGTAAAGAACTAGACTTTTATGCAGATAACAATAACCATAAGAGCCTGATTCTAACAGTAAGTAAAATGAAACCCAAAAAGTGGTCAATTCAGTGTTTTTTTAATTTTTAAATATCCAACTGTGAAGATATTTTTTAAAACACTTGAAGTTCCATAACCAGTCGAGTAATGTCTTAAAATAAGTATTTCTAAATTGAATTGAAAGGAGTAAGATAAATTGCCCCCGATATTGCCTTATTTATAATTATATTAAAGTGAAGGTAACACCAAGAGTAAACGATATATCCTATTTTCATTGGCCATTTTTGTGCAGTTCCTGGAGATATGCCAATAAAACTTCAAAAGGGGAGACTTTTTTCAAAAATTTATTACTCGTAGACTAGTCCACTTACCAAGATGGAATGGAAACTATATAAAAGCATACATTTTAGAAAACATACCACATTCTCTGCATACATTTTTACATAAATTGTAATAAACTCTGTTCGCCCAAGAGATTCAGCTAAGCCACTCCCTACAAATGCGCGCTAAATTTGAATATAATATTTCTATTGGTTAAATTTTTAAAACCCATATTACAACCAACTATGTCGAAAACGCTAATATATGAGGTATTTGTTCTCTGAGACAAATCGTTTTCAGCCTCAAATCTGATGTATGGTTTTTAGAAATAACTGTTGTTATTTGCTGTTATTCCTATTCATTTAATAAAATAGTGCTTTTCAATACTGTGGTGTATATTTGTGTATATCAAGGTACGCAATAAAAACGATTTATAATATTGATTAAATGTCAGAACCACTTTTTCTTTTTAGGTTAAAAATTCATTCTTGTCAAATTAATTATGAATCAAGCTCAAGCCCTTTCTCCGCCGAAAAAACGGAAAAGCAAACATTTTTCGGTAAAAGAGAAGGAAAATATTGTGAATATCTTAAGGCTTCTGCTGCAGAGAACACAAACAACCTTAAGACAAAAAACGTCGAGTTTACTGCAAAGGCAGCAGGTAATTTTCTTTTTTGTATTATACAGGTATGCTCAAAGTACTTTCTCTCGATGCATTCTTAGTTTAACAACGTATATTTATTATTTGTTGAATAACAACTGCTCCTCGCTGGTTCTCACTTGTAATAATATAAAAGAATATACACAATCTATTATACCATTCAATAATTTTTGACTTTTGTGGCTTTTATAAATTTGTAGCGTGTGAAGCTGGTTGTTGCCCTCAATGGTCTAAGCAAAATGGGGAGTGGCCTTACTGCATCTCTTGGGCGAACGGAGTATAGTAATAAATACAAAAAAAAAAAATAAATCTTATTTTTCAATAATTCTTATTGAGATACCGCTTTCTAAAAATGATTATATATGGCCCTAGATGATCCTATTATCACCTAATAGTCCACAGTACAGCGCCGTTTTTCATTAATGATTAGGTACTAACAGGCTGAATCTTCGTGAGTAGCTTCGTTTTGACGAGACGCCCAACTTCTTTCTGCGAAAATTCTCGATAGTGGTGGTTAATACAATGAGTAGGTGTAAAACATGTCAATTAGGTGATTGCCCAAATTGTATTTCTAACAGTTAGTTTTTTTAGTTAAATCTTAAGATAATTTGATCAGAAACTCGAAAAAACGTTTGTCCTATAAAATGGATGATATGACCGAAACGTTCCCCACTCCCAACGTGTTCAAGTAACGAGGTCATAAAAGTTATTACTAACCAGCTGATTTTTTTACTGTTGCTTAGTAAATGTTTGTAAAATTAAGTGGCTTTACATAGGTGTTACCGTGAAAAGTGGGACAAACTGTATATCCATAAAGTGAGTCTTTGGATTTAACCACATTTGGTTTTAGTTCGATTCTAGGATGGAAAATGGGAGTCGATTTAAAAAGAAGTATTGGCGATTTCTTTAGAGAAGAACTAAGTAAGATATTCTTAATCTTTAGAAACCCCTTTGTAGAAGTTTACCTTGTAATGGGACCAAGGGTGTTTGAGACAGGAACCGTCAAAGAAACAATATTTTTCAACTAAAAATATTTTTTATCTGTAAAACGGATTCTCAAATGAAAAAAATGTATTCTTCATTTTCTGTTCAGGATAATGTACTGGTACTAATTTGAATTGATTTTACCAAATAATTATTTATTTAATAAGGTAAAAGTTTTTAATTCATTTATACCTACCATGTTTCTAACGAATAATCTTCTATAAAGACCTAAGTAGGCGATGAAAACAAAAGTTATTGCAAGTGTCCATTTATTTTTTATTTTATTATTATTTTATTTAATTTGTTGCAAAATCAATTCAAACTAGCACAATACATTATTCTAACAAAAAGTGAAAAATACATGTTTTTCATTTGAGAATCTGTTTTACAGATAAAAAGTATTTTTTGTTGAAAAATTTGTTTTTTCGAACCCACTACGATGTAATCTTTCTTGCACTAAAGGCGTTGCTTAAAAATATCTTACTAGTTTTTTTCTAAAAAAAAATCGCTAATACTTTTTTAGAAAATCGGCCCCCTTTTTCCATCCTAGAATCAGACGGCTCCGACTAGAATCAAATGTGGTGACATCTAAGGACTAACTTTATAGGTATACTTATATTCATCACAAAAATTTCAAAATATTCGCGTATCAAATAAGATATGAAAAAACAAGTTTGTCGCCATTTTGTTTTATGTTCCGCCCACAGTGGCCTTGACTTTTTATAATATTTTTCTACTACTAAGAACATACCAAAAAATCAAAGGTTATCATAAGGATTATTCTTCCCTAGATGTTGCCACTATTTTTTCTCTGGGAACTGGGCTTTACCGGGTGATTCCGTTTGGTATTCGTGCCCCTGTATCTTTTTTATTTCAACAACAAACCATATAAATTTGTAAATGGCTTGTTAAGCTCTATCAAATAACATCCTTAAATCATCTCTGTGATCATATATGCCAAAGTAAGGATAGTCAACTTTTTTTTTCAAATGGCTATATATGCTATACTTTTTTTTGCTGATTATTGTAGAGATTCTTTTTCTGCATTCAAGTGTGTAAACGGGTATACACTTTCATAAGAAAAATTTCGAGAAATTTAATAAACTATGATAAAACTTCATCAATGTATCGTCAAATTGAAAATACTGTTATTTGCGATTGCATTATTAGTTTTTGTTTTATGCTATACTTATAAATAGATTTGCACTAATGAAAAAAAATTGGACATGATATTAATTTATAGAGAGTGTGGAAAAAACAGTAAAGCCAAGTTTATATCATGAACCCAGAACCGCACGAGATGAAGAAGTTGATGAGACTGATATTTCATATTCATCAATTCTGAAAGACAAAATGCGACTATATAAAATACTATGCGACTATATAAAATACATTTACATCGGGGCTTGTTTCCTGAAGATTACAAGAGACACCTACGCTTAAATGTGGAACAAGCCTGTAACTGCTTTATTTACTGACCGATTTGAATATATTGTTTTTTTGTCATGTATTGCTGAATACAAAAGATTTCTGCAACGCAAAACGTGACCTATTGTGACACATTTTCAAGGTAAAAAATCAATAATTTATATTAGCGATTTTTTTTTAACTGATCACATATTCTTCTTCACCGTTCCCCTAAACTTTGTTCTTCAAAGTTTCATATAAATCGATCATTGCATTTGGATTTTATTAATTTTTTTACAAATAAAAATTATTAATTAAATAAAACCTAAATAATTAATTTCTAATACCATTTTACTTTTTTCCATAATGAATATAAACAAAAGGTAATTAATATTACATCAAAAACACTTGAATATAAATATAAAATCTAACACAAGAAATTATACATTTTAAATCTAACAACAAAATAAAAAATAAACAGGAGTAATATTTCATTTTTATGTAGGAAATATTACTCCTGTTCATTTTTTTATTTTGTTGTTCGATATAAAATGTATAATTTCTTGTGTTAGTTTTTATATTTATATTCATGTTTTTGATAAATGCTTGAATATAAATATAAAATTTAACACAAGAAATTAACTGGACTACATGGCTGAACCGAAATGCATTTAATGAAGGCACCCAGCTTCAACATTTCCGAACCGAACCGAAATACCACCGTTCTGATTATTGCTGTCTGTCCGTCTAGGCAGAATAATCCCCGCTGCAAGCTGATACCAAATCCAATAACCGTTGTATTTTCCGAACAAAGTGTAACCAAGGTTACACACCGTACCGAATTCGACAACCGTTTTATTTATTTGGTATCAGTAATAATAATAAAATAATAATTCGTTTATTTAGCTAATGAAAGCTATACAGTTTCACATACATCTTACGTCTAACAAAAGTATAGATACAAAGGATTTTATCCTTGATTAATAATATCAAACAAGTAGAATTATGAAGTGGCCTTAGTACTATTTAAATAACAAAATACTGAATACAATATAATATAACTGCACATTTCATTTGTTTTATAAAGGTATTGTCCTTACATATTTTACAGTCATTTGAAAAGTGGATAATAGATATAGAATTTTTTATGTCATTTGGTAACTTATTATATTCTTTTATACCTTTACAGAACAGTGATCTGCTAGTTACTGATGAATGATTCCTTTTTACGTAAAAATCATTTATTTGCCTAGTTTTATTTAGTTTTGCCAAGTTCTTCACACCCACACTCTAATGCAACATGTAGGCATGATTATTGCTGTAGATAACCGCTTGCTTTTGCCTGGTATTTGCATGCAGTCCGTTTTTTTTAAATTACTTGTGTAGTTTTTTTCCGTTTACTGTTTTTTTATATACCGCTTTACTACTGTTTTTTTTTCACCGCTTTCACCAGTTGCTTGCTTACCACCGCTTGCTTCCGCATTAATGAGTAGCTAACTAGCTTCTCACCGCCTGGTTACCCGTACGTCACAAAATGGCGCCCTACCTAAATCAAATTAAACTAAAATGACATATCTTAAGTTTTCGTTATTGTATTTAAGAGTAACTCCGTATTTTGGTACCTAACCGTTTTTTATTGTTTTGTAAAAATTTCATTGTATGTTAATAAACTTTGTTATTTACCGACATCTGCCTTTTACTGTTGAATATGAGTGAAAGTCTAATCTGCCGTCCAGACCCCTGGACATACCGTGTCTCCACTGTAGCTATCCCAGCTCTACTGCAACAGGCTGCGTTTAGGAGACTAATGTGGGACCTTTGCCCCATGTAAAAATTGCAAAGGTGGCGCTCGAGATAACCGAACTATAGCTCAGCGCCAAAGTGACGCTTCCACTTGCCTATGTGCTAGGCAACTGGAAGAAAGCACGTCACAACATTTTCAAAACATTAACGAAATACATTATCTTTATTTACATTATTTGCTAAAAAAACACTCTCTTCTATTCTTTTAATTAAAATTTGCATATGCATCTCCAACTTTTCCCGGGTTTCAGAAATTCGGGGGTATCTGGGCCCTGTCAAAAATTCCGGGCCCGGGGGCGAACACACCCGACCCCCCTCGTCGGGCCTGAGTTTTAACTATTAACTCATATTAATTCTAACCTCTAAAAGCATGAAAGTAATAACAAGAAAATACCACTTTCAAAAAGACGAATCAATCACAAAGGACCTGTACAATATTCTACCAACAAAAATTATATTGTGCAATATTGCGAACTGCAAAAAAAATCAATAAATCATTTCTCAGTTAGTTTGGGTATATTTTCCTATAATGTCTATATAATGAAATACTCACCTGTAACTATTTGTTCTTCAGGTCCTTTCTCTGAATTTCTCTTGAAAATGAAATCCCCAAGTGCTCTCGAAAGGGCCAAATTACCGTTAACTCTGTTGCAATCAACCCATCCCCCGGCAGCCGTAATACGATCATATTCTTCTTGATTGCTAGGCTTGTGGTCTTTCGACAGTGGCTCAGCTTTACCATTAACACTAGCCACAGCCCGAGAATCTCCAACATTGGCGCAATATAGTTTATTACCTTTAATTAGTATGGTCACAGCGGTGGTACCAGACGGTTCATTTTTAAGACTTTCCTCCTCCAACATAACGTTATCTATTTCTAAAAATCCTTTTTTCATAGCCTCTGGTACATGCCCATTCTTATATTCACTTCGTTTTATTATATATTTATGCAAGTGTTTACCAGCATATTCGGATATTTTAGCCCCCCCATGTCCATCATATACACCAAAATACGCTGTCCCAGGATCATCAGGTAATGATAAAATGTGGGTATGAGAATCTTCCATGTTTATCCTCCATCCTTGCATGCAGCTAGAACCCACCCTGAAGGTGGAATCTTGACAGCAAGCAGTGTCTTTGGCTGTAACTGGTTCTGATAATGTCTGACCCATAGCTCTAAAACAATACTCGTTATACTTAATTACTAGTCATAATCCATTACTCATACGGGTAGGTGTGCAATGTGCGATTCTCAAAAGTAAACATTGTAACAAAACATAACTAACAGTTACTACAATATAAATATATTGCCTAGATACCTACCGAAACTTTATTCTTGTGACATTATAATATTTCTAGCATGCTTCTGTTAAACTATTTAGTGTTATAACTAATTAAAAAACAATATTTAAGGTATATGTCACGAGACGAAACGCAATATTTAGGTTATTTGGGTTAAAAGATTTCACCAACAGAATAACACATAAAAATGAATGTCACTTTACCAGAAGTTTAAACGTGACGGGATGAAAACTTGGCGTTATATTTAAAATAATTTTCTAATTCTTTCTTGGATGTCTTGTCGCATATTTGACTATGTTAGAATTTAACATATCTTACAACAAGAGTTATATCTTATTTAAACATTTTATAATAGGTGTTCTGGCATCTCCTTTGTTGAATTTATTAAATTTCAAATTCTTAGGGTGTTTTCTTAAAACCGTTAAATTGGTACTATTGCAAGATGGCGTCAACGAAACCCGGGAGCATTGAACAAGGTAAATTATTTTCTGTATATTTCATTAATATTACCTAATTTATTACTAATGCGTCCTAATACTCTTATAAAATGATCTTGAGGTATAATATTAGATGTTGAAGTGTGATTAAAAAGAAGTCATTTTTATTTTGTTAATCACAGTAGGCTATAATCTACCAGGAGCTGTCAAAAAAAGTAATCGATTTTCTTATTCCAGAACAAGAGCAGGCTTTGCAAGAACTGGGACACAGTTTATTGAGTATGGAAAATTTAGATCGAACTTCGCCCGAATTATGGCCTGAGAAAAGTAAGTTATAATGGTAAACATTTTTAAATTGAAGTAAATTGAAAAAAAAAATAGTTCCAGGTGTAACAGACTTTATCAACAGCTTCCACACAACACCACAAAGCGCGACAAAATTACCGTACTCAAGAGAATTAAGCCAGGAAGACCAAAATTATTTGCATCGTGAGTATAACTTTAAGCTTGATTGTAAAACATTCTTAGATTATAATGTTATTAACCAAAAGTAAAATTAATATTTAAAAGAAATACAAGGTTATCTGAGCAATGTCATTTTCTCAATGAAGAAATCAAATAAGGAACAAACTTTAAAAAAAGGTAGTCACCTAATACCTACTTACTTTTACAAGAATTAATTGTTAATTATGTATGCTTTCATAACTTTATTTTTAATAGAGAATCACAACTTTTAGAAAGGAAGTTTTGAAATTGACATATTCATTAATTTGTCAGGTTTATTGAGATCAGGTTTACATCCGCGGTGCTAGCATCAACGGTAATATTGCTGTGAGAGTGTATTTGTTTACAAAGCAGTGTTACTGAATAGATAATTGTTTTTTTAGGATTAAGTAATAGCATATTATTATGTGTGCGATTATAATGACCATTATTCACGAACATGATGTTTGAGCCCACGAACCGTTGGCGAATGGCACAAATCTTCTGGGTGAATAATGGTCATAACCGCGAATGTATTACATTCGCGGTTATGACCATTATTCACCTATGCTTTTTCTGCACCTATTAAACAAATAAATTAGACTGAAATTTGATAGTATTAATCGGTACCTACTCTAAGAAGTGAAAAACGTAAACCAACAATATGGCGATACACTTGGTTGTCAGTGTCAGCGAATGTCAGCTGCAGCAGTTGATTTAAAATATCACTGGATCAGTGAAACAGTGATTTTTGAATTTGTATTTGTGATTGACCCATGCAGTGAATTATGAATTGATAATTCACTAAAGGCAGTGGCGGCTCGGTAGGGGAGGCTGAGCCTCCCCTTGGAAGAACCACCATATCTTCAAAGTAATATGTTAAGAAATTTGTACTTGGGTATATCTCAATTTTCAATATTTTTTATTTTTTATAATTCATTAATTCATTTTCAGTGTATATATAAAAGTCTTGCATTTCCTTTCCACAAACATACCTATAACATTACAATCCGGATAGTCTTTGTAGGCATATTTCCCGGTCGGCCGGCTTTTACTGAATGGACACTGCGGTTCGCTGGAGGCTAATACGAAATAGCTTCCAACTTTAACGCATTTACTTATAACATGAATGACCTTGAATTAATTTGCGCTGTGTAAAATAGCAACACTTCGAATCGCCAAGTAGGAGGCTAGCCTCAGATCTCAGTTCTTTATAGCGCATGTGCAGTTCAGGTCGTTCAGGAGTTCAGGTGATTCACAAAGAAAACAAACTGTCAGTTGCGTTTAGCCGGTTAAAATCAACTTGACGTAAAAATTAAAAATAAAAATACATAAAACATTTGATGGGCGGGCTAGAAATGAGTGCTCTAGGTGAAAATATTCCCAACATGTCTTGTTGTCCAGACGTGTGGATTATTTGTTATTAAATGGATTTACTACTCTTACTTACGACGAAAAGGTAAGAATTAAAGGAAATGCCAGGCCTACACCAGCAATGCCTTCGTTAGTTTTTAAAAGTGGTAAACAAAACAGAGGGTTTTGTGATATCAATTATAAAAAAGTCGAGTGGTTAACGGCATCAACAGTTAGAAATAAATTATATTGTTTGGGGCAGGGCCGGGTTTAATAATTTGCAAAATTTGTCGTGAGGTTTAGAAAGGCACGAAAAATCCCAGGAGCACATTTCATCTTGCATTAAATTCGAAATGTTTGGGTAAAATATTGTAAATTTCTTGGATTCTGCACATAAGACAGAAATAGAAAATTTTAACGAAAAGGTCCATGAAAATAGGGAAATATTAAAGAGGTTAATAAATAGATGCCGTTATATATTTATTTATCTTCACAAGAAAATTCTTTCCGAGGACATGACGAAAAACGAGAATCGTGCAATAAAGGAAATTTCAAAGAGTTTGATAGAGTTTTTAAAAACGTGTGACCCAAAATTAGAGAACTTTTTGAATAATGCCACTGTTTTTTTCCGGAACGTCTAAATCAATTCAAAATGATCTAATTGAGAGTGTTAGCTCAATTATTTAAGGCAAAATTTATGAAGAACTATACTTAATTGCGAATTTTTCTCGTGGCAAATTGACGAAACGACGGACGTTACTTGTAAATCTCAACTTTCCGTAATTTTTAGATATGTAATGCATGGAGAAGTTATTGAAAGGTTTGTTGGTTTTCTTGATGTGAGTAGTTTATTTAAATTATTAATCGACGAATTTGGTAAATTTGATTTGAAAAATAAATTAATAGCACAAACTTATGACGGCGCTGCAGTTGTCAGGGCATCTTAATGGACTCCAAACAAAAGTAAAAGATATTTCTCCTCAAGTTTACTTCATTCACTGTTACGCACACCAATTATATTTAGTTCTGAGTAAAGCATGTAACGGAATTAAAGAAGTTAGAATATTTTTTTCAAATATTATTGATTTTTCGTCATTTTTTTTCAAAATCTACCAAAAGAACTGATGTTTTAAATATAATTAATATGAAACAGAATTCCGACAAACGCTCCCACTCGTTGGAATTTTTCATCTAGAGTTGTTTTCACTGTTGACAAATACAGGAAAGAACTTATTGACTTTTTAATTTTATTTCTGAAAGTGAAGATTTTTTAAATGACGATCAGACTTTACGAGCAGCTTACAGATTAAAATCGTTATTGTTGGATAAAAATTTCATATTTTTTCTAAAGGCTTTTAAAATGATTTTTGGGCAAACTATTTCACTTCATAACACGCAAAATTTCTTGACCTATCGATGACTTAAATTTTATATAAATTAGCGATGTATTAACCTATATTTCTGAGCTTTTTTTCGAGAGCTTTCTTCGAAGCTTCTGTTCACTTTGACAAACTCAACCGAACTCGTAAATTTACAAATTTTTGTTTTGCACTAATATTGTTTTTTTAAATTAACATAACTTGAACTGGAAGGAAGCTAGCTAGTGCTAGGAAAGAAACTAGTGAGTGCTGCTCATTTTAGAGCTGAAAAATCAGATTTTTCAAAAAATGGCTGTATTGTAATATATTGTATACCAATACGATAAATAAAGAATTTTTATTATTATTATTTATTAATTTGACAATACACTACCCAGAGCATTCAAATTACAGGACAGGATATAATAAGTACTTACAAGTATATAACGTATGAGAGTAGAAACAAGAGAATGCAAAATAAACAGATAAAATATTTTAAATTATGCAGTTAATCTTTTTTATCGTAGCTGCATCGCAGTGGATTATATCAAACTGATCTTGAAGATTACAATAGTTCTCACATATTTTGTATAGTGGAGAGAGTTTCTGGAGGTTAGTTCTGAGAGCCAGCAAATAGAATAGTGTGTATTGCCTAGAACTAGGTCTAGGTGCCTGACAATTTAGTAAACTTAAATAGTGTCCCAATCCGTTATATATTTATTATATTTTTTTTAAAATGAACGGCTTGAAAGTGCACATAATCATAATTATGTGAATCTTACCATTGATCATTATTAACTGTCATCAACAACGAACCTCCATGGATGCCCGGAATCGGCAGCAATGCCCAACTTACACTGGCAAATCGATCAATCAATCAACATGTTAATGTAAACTCGAACTCAAATACAGCTCAACAGTTTTATATCTCCATCTGTCTTACATGAACCTGATAATAAACTAAATAGGCAAACACAAAAACTTTCAAATTAATGCCTTCATCTATCAGAAATTCGGGATATAGTGTAATAGTGTAAATAATATTTCTTTTAACAATTATATAAATTTAAGGGCCGTGTATACGATTCCGCAAGTGGCGGACACGTATATTATTTTGTTACTAGTCCGCAAATCTCCGCGCATGCGTAGGAGCTTGAGGATTATAGATTACGGCTCCGCAAGTTGCAGAAGTACTAGAAGTAGCTACATAACCTCAGAATTGGTCGTTTGAATGCTTTAATGTCATGAAAGTTGTGTTTTGAGTTGTAAAAGTATTTCTATGTCACAATATTGCAGCAAAAAGTGGGTGAATTTTCAGTTACTTCTGAATAGTATTTAAAGCTAGGGGAAACATTTAATTCTTACCAAGAAGTGGAAAAATTTATAAAAACCATAGAAGAAACAGAAATTATGCAACATCAACGAAGAAACTTATAATAGAACTGTTTCAACAAATGATAATATAGTAATGAGAAAACTGAAAAAACTAACCAATAACAGCTGAAGATATATCAAAAATAAAAATTCCATTACAAATTAAAGTACGAGGACGATCCAAAGGACAATCTTGTACGCCTATAGGACTGAGAAAGAAAAATAAAGGTGTTCATTTTAAAACTAAGGTACCTGTTCAACGCCAGAAAATTATTTTAATGGGAATTTTTAAAAATATAGATGTTACCAACAACAATATGTTGTTGGTAACATCTATATTTTGAACATGAACATGAAAACAAAATAGTTAATGAAAATGATTTGCCTATGTGGGAAGAAATTGACTGCACCATTTTGGAACCAGAAATATGCTTAGCAGAAGTGGAGATATTTTTCTCTAGGATAGCATTTTTACTCCAAGAAATGATTATTAAACTTAAAAAAATGGTTTTGTTAGGTTTGCAATACTAGAGTTATAGCAAAGTCTAACTGTGCTAGATGTGCTTTATACTTAACATGATTCCACAAAAAATGCGCCTATTTAAATAGATTACCCAAATCTAACAAAACATGGTTTTTTTTTCAAATACAAAACAATATAATTTCTTAAAAATTTATTGTAGGCATAATTTATTATAATTTGTTATTTCTAAATATGTTTTGGTTCTGTATTGTACGTAAATAGATACCATACAGATGTTACCTAATATCAAAATGATATTCTTTAGTGTCCCTTTAATTCACACCAGCGTTTATCTAATATTTATAAATAAAAAATAAAAAATTCCTGGTATTTACACTTAGCTTTTCTTTACCCTCATATTATTTGTAGCACATTACTCACGACTTACCAAGGAACATACATGCATATAATTTTATTATTTGCAAAGATTTAGTAAAGTTTTATTTTTGGTTAGTCCGCAACTTGCGGAACCATAATACATAATTATAAAAATCCTCAAGCTCCTACGCATGCGGGGAGATTTGCGGACTCGTAATAAAACTACATACGATTCCGCCACTTGCGGAATCGTATACACTGCCAAATTTAAGTAATACTTATAAAGGCATGTTTAAGATATGCCGTCTTAATGTACAGGATATGACAAACAAATTTGACTTACTCGAATACTCTTAAATTTTAACTGTGGCATACTATGTGTATCGGAACACTGGGTTCAATATGATAACTTAGTTAATATTTCTGATTATAAAATAATTGCTCAATTTTCTAGATTTAAGCATATATTCATGGAGGATCTTTAATATTAGTAAAAAGTAATGTTTGTGCTTAAGAATTGCCACCCATCAAGAAATTGAAATGTATGGCATAAGTTATTTTATTAAAGATTTAATAATAGTAAATAGTTGTCTGTATAGATCTCCAAATGGAGATATTAATAGTGGAGACAAATAAGAAAAATGTTTGTGAAAAAGGAATTGTTTTGATAAGGCGAGATTTTTTTTCAAACTTATTTAGGCATCATAATTTGTTGAAATAATCTTTACTTTGACTGTGATATGGATGGATGGTCATCTTTTTTTTTTTTTAGTTTTTTGAAAAAACCTGTTGTAAATATCTCGGGTTCTATTGGTCAGATCAGAATTGATCAAAATTAAATTATTCTGAAGAAATTTTCTATACTATGTAGGTTTTCACAATTTAAATTGATTACATGATCTCAAAAGAAAAAATTAAAATCGCGGCACTCACTAATATTTCGTTTTTATTTAATTACTTGGCTTAAAAATATGTTGTTTACATTTTTTGTAGTTTTTCGTGTTTTTTTTTCTTTTTTTTTTTTGGTTTTTTGCTGTAAAAAATCTATTATTCACACAACATAATCGTATTTACTGAAATCCAAAAACTCATCATGACCCGAGATATACAACTTTTCTGCCGAACTGAACTTGTGGTAGGTACCTTGTGAAACATCTTGAAAATAATTGTTAATTATAAATTAAACACTGCTTTTAGATGAATCAATCAATATATATTTGTTAGCTGAAATATTTATGTCAAACTTAGAAAATTTAATTTTTAATAGCAATAACAGTTTAAATACACATGTGTTTTATTGAACTCGATATGTAGACGATATTGTTTGTATATGGACCAGTACAGAAAGGAACCTAAGTAATTACCTTAATTTCTTAAATTCTTTTAATAGTAAAATTCAGTTCACAATGGAATCGGAGCAAAATAGTCAATTAAACTTTCTAGATATTAATATCAAAAAACATAACAATCAGTTGAAATTTAGCGTCTACCCGAAACCTACTACTACAGATACAGTAATACGTTATAATTCGCAGCAGTCATGGCAAATTAAGATTTCACCCTTTCATAGTCTAATACATAGACTGACGAATTTTCCTTTAGATCAAAGTGATTTTGATAAAGAATTAAATATAATTAAACAAATTGCAAGAAATAACGGATACGATTCACTAATAGATAACATGGTCAAAAACAAACAACGCAAAATGCTTCAAAAAGAATTTTTCACTGTGTCTAACAAACCTGCAAAATATAGTTTTATTAATTATGTTCCGAAATATAGTAACAAAATTTCTAAAAAATTAAATAATTTGGGTATCTCTACAATAAGTGTAAACAAAACAAATATAGGAAACATTTTGGTTAATAACAAAGAAAAACTAAATAAATAGATAAATCTGGTGTATATAAAATTAATTGTAAAGATTGCAATGCTGTGTATATCGGTCAGAGTGGTAGAAGCGTTGTGAACAGGTTAAAAGAACACAAAAAATCAATCTTAAATAACAATAAAAATACAGAAATGTCTACACACTGTATTGAAAACGACCATTTCATAGATACTGATAACATAAATTTACTTCATTTGGAAACAAAAGGTAAACGTTTAGATCAGCTAGAACAACTAGAAATCAAAGAATCTTTTCAAGTACAACCCTTGTACCACAAATGACCAACAAAATTTCTTGAATAGCCCTATAATAACCCAATTGTTAAGAACTATCCTTTGATTTATATAATCAGTTTAGGTCCACTCCAAACATTCAAATAATTAAGGATGTTAAATTAAGTCTTAAATAGATTAAGATACAAATACTTTTAGGTATAAATTAGAATAAGCACGTCGGAAATTTTAGTATTCACTATGTAATACTTTTGATAAAGGCCTAATAAGCCGAAACATAAGTAGAGTATTTATAATATATTGATTGATTCATCTAAAAGCAGTGTTTAATTTTCAATTAACAACTTTTCTGCCTTTATCAGCAAGCGTCAGTGGCAAGTAAAATTATTTCGATGTATTTATAGATAAATTTCGTTATGAAATCTGTAGAGCAAATTAGTATAGGTTCTCTAACATCCTATGAATGGAAGGAAAGGTCTGTGAAACACAAAGAAAGCGGCGCCAAGTTCGGAAGACTCATCGCCCTCTGCTTTATTCTCACTACAAATGTTTGGTTAAGAATCTGAAATAATTCAGAAATTAATCAATTCCTGAATTCCTATTTTATAATTTTATATTAAAATTCGCATGAATTGTAATTCATGTATGAGACAGCACTATAAAATTATTACATATTTTTAAAATAACCATGTATAATTATTGATAATACTATACTACATGTATCTTGTATAAATCGCAGTATATCCTCGTAGTTTATTTAATGAAAATGGAATGCGTAAAAATACCAAATCTGATCTGTATGATTTATTTGAAGTAATTAAGTCAATTTTACAAAATGTATTTTACACTATTTATGGTGGATTCTTACTACATAAAGTTACTTGAAGTAGGGATTTGGCTTATTATGAAATATTTAATTTATGTATTCACTATATGATAAGAAATTTAAAAAATGTTTTATTAAATTCTAAAATTAAGAAAAAATCTATTTCACGCCTATGTGAAGAATGGCACGGTCATGGCATGAACTTCCAAATTTACAAATATCTGCAATAATTTAATTAAATATCCCCACATTCACATAGACGTACAAGCTTTTTATGATCCTCAAGCAATGACAAAAGATTATCTGCTATAGGTAAAAGTGTCATAGAAACATTATACGGCTCTAACCCAAGGAAAGATAGGTACCCTCAGATACAGCTTCCAAAACACACTTTGACCACTGCCTGTCAGTTCTCCTTTCCTCCAAGGAAGCTGCCCACGAACACTCTTTAAGAGGGTACTTACCGATACAGCGATGGTTAAATAATACCAATAAGATGACAGAAAATTACGGTTGGTAAATGAATTCTACCAGATTGATGTGAATTGGAATACCAATTTCAATAAAATCACTACCAGATAGTCTTCAGGCAATAGCTTGTGGATGTAAGGCTGTCTGAAAGACCAAAACGTGTTCTTACAGAAAAGTAGGATTAAGATGTACGAATTTATGCAAACACTGTAAAGGTTTAAATTGCTTAAACTGCGAAAAAATTTGTGTTATAGATGATGAAGTAGTTTAAGTGACAAGCTTTTAAAATTCTACATCACTCTGATGCATAGTATTCGTCAGAATCTGATGACATTGCTATATGTCATCTTTTAGACTTAAAATCAAGATTCTGATGATGACGAATTGGATCATGGAAATTTATTTTTTTCGTTTAGAAATGAAGGGATATGGTACTGACAGTCAATCAGATGATTCAGAGACAAACATGAAGTGAAAAAGTTTAATTTAATGTTTTTTCTACCAATTTGTTTTTACCTTTAGAAATAAGTTTGTAATTGTGTTATTATTTGTAATGATACAATTCATTAGTTGTAAGGTATTTTAGTATATAAGTTTTCGACTTTGTTTACCAAGAAAATATGAACTCCACGAAAGGTGTGTACCCTTATTTAGAGCCCTACGCATTCTGGACAAATGAATTTAAATATCTCGAATTATAATCGTAGAATTTTTTTTTTTTTCAAATTGCGTACTTTTAGAACGAGTTTGTAGATTTCAGTAATTAATATTATATTGTGCAAATAATAGATTTTTACAGCAAATAATCGAAAAAGAAAACGAAAAACTTCAAAAAACGTAAAAAAAAAAATTTGGCTACAAAAATTTATAATTCCATGCCACCTTAACACGTTGACTGCCACGTACATCCATTTGGGTGGACAGTAGCCTTTCCACATATGCCAGACCACTTTGGCATCATTATTCAAATTTTGCCAAGGCCTTATTTTCCTTTCCAGTTAGCATATATGAAGTTTATAGGTAGCTATTAAACTGTCTATTATGTTGAAATTTGTAGGGTTGACTATCGTGTTTACCCAATAGAGTGGACATGTAATTTTTTTCAAATGCAAATTTCGGTGTCCACCCATATAGACCGACAATAAAAATAGTAAGTAATTAACAAAAACTTTAATATATAATTTTTATAAAATTTATTACTTTACAAGAGAAGAATAATAATTATTTCTGGTGCGCATCACTCAAGTATGATTCTATACTAGGCATATGTACAAGTATCATCCATAATCGAATTCCCTAAAAAGTCTTTAATTCAACAGCATTTGTATATTTCCAGTCTTTCATTCGACTACTTCTTTTAATTCTTTTAGAAGCTAGGTGGTTCGCTGCATTTTTATTTGCCTCTATAGTAACATAACATTTATGACTTCATCAGAAACAAACATGTAGCAGGGTTCGGACTCGTGTGGAAAACCTGGAGAACCTGGAAAATTCAGGGAATTCAAAAATCTTTAAAAAAAAAACTGGAAACATCAAGGAATTTTATAAATTGTATAAAAAATCAGGGAATTCTGCATCTCGATAAGGAAAACCATAGAGTTCTTAAGAATTTTCACTGATTCAATCCAATTCAAGGAATTATTTTACGTCAAATAAAAAATTACTTCACTAAAAAATATACGGAAAGTCAAGTTTTCATGACCAGTAAAAGGTATATTTTTATTTACCTCAATATTCATCTCGTTTTATTTCTAGATTGTTTGATGTTCCTGGGTTTGGGACATTAACTGCATAAGTCAAATTGTCCTCAGCCTCAATGTCTTCAAAATCCGAAACACTGTCTTCTGGACAAAACGTTCAAGTCGGATTCTGTCGAAGATTGCTGATAATCAGTGCCGCTGTCTTGAAACGGCTCTTCCTCACTGCTGTATAAATAATTTCCTGCAATTTCTTGCAGGTTAATTTCCGTTAAGGGTATTTGTGGCTTTCGGTCTGTATTAATCCGAACTAAACATTTTATTTTTGGCATATCACTCATCTTTAACCACTAATATTCAACAACAAATCGTTCAAAAAATAAAGTTATGAAACATTTGAAAAAATCACTATCAATCCATTTGGGTGGACACAGTGTGACAGGATATGATCTCTATTATAATACCCTGAAAATGTATATTTATTTATTTATTTATATATAATCACTTAGGATGTTACAATACAGATGTGAATGTCAGTAAGAAGGAAAAAAAATATAATTCTGTATACAAGATGGGACAATACGTAGTAAATATAAAACACAATAAACAACAAATATGACACAAATACAGATTAAAATTCATTGTACGAGTATAAACATTTCTCAAGTAAAAGTTGTTTGTATTTGTTAAAATTGTTGACCTGTTAATCACACTAGGTAATAGGTTTAATATGAGATTATTTCTACAGCAATAGTCATTAAATTCTGTCATAACAGCCATACCATCATCGAGGAACTCCGTAAGACTCGGTGCAGATATACTCTATTAGTTTAGCTATTTATTGATAGATGAAATAATAAGTAATACATTGTTGTCCACCCGTTTGGATTGATGTCAGCAAAATTTGAATAACTAGTGTCCAGCCTTATGGGTGGACGTGGCACACAGGGAAAGATGGTCAAAATCGGTCTGGCAATCAACGTGTTAAAGTACATGAAAAAACCTATATTTTGACAAAACTCGTAATCCCAGGATGAATTGCCCAAAAACAGTTGACTAATACTTTCGAATTAAGGCCACTTTTTAGCCATTTTAAGAAACAATTAATTTAAAATAGGACACTTATTTATGGTCATAAGAAGTGTCCTTTCCAAAGTGTTTATACAAATATATGCACTACAAGCTAAGTAATTAAAGAAAAACGAAAAATAAGTGAGCGGTTCTTATTTCTTGAGATTATGAGTTCAATTTAAAGACGGAAAACCTAACAGTATTAACGTAAAATTTCTTTTGAATAACTTGGTTTTTAATCCATTCTCATCCGAACAACAGAATCTGAGAAATTTGCAAAATTGCAAGGCAGAAACAAGAAAAAAACAGGTTTTTTTCAAAAAATACCCCAAAAAAAATGGCTTCCGTATTGTGGTGAAAGCAAAGATTTTTCCTACAGTCACTCTATGATGTCTACCACATAGTGGTAGAAAACATAGTAGTGTATTTTATTTAGTTATTTATGCAAAATGGTTCGGTTCCTTCAATCAATTTTTTAGTACATTTTAATTTATAGCAAATAACCAAATAATGTCAGGAGTTCCGAAAACTAACTATGTAAAGCAATAATGTTTTACGCATATTTTAATATTGTTTACAATTTAATTAGGAGACTTTTAATAAAAAAAAAAATTATAAAACAATTGTAAACTGTCAAATTTCTTTGTTAATGATTTTTCACTTATTTTTCAATTATTTAATGATTTAATTTTAATCTTTACTGCTTCTCATCTTTTTTTTAAATAATTACTGAAACAAATTTGTAAAATACACAGATATTTACATACATTTTTTTCTTTCAAAAAGTTTGGACAACACATCCAAAAGTAAAATATTTAAGTATGTAAAATAATTAAATCTAAATTAATAATAAAGAATGATTTATTTATGCCTCTATGACAATATTTATTGGTATCAACTTATAACCTTTTGTAATAATTTATTATCGAAAAGTTCCGATTTAGAATTACCTTTAGTTGGGACAGTAACGCCTAAACCTCCTTAAAGCAGATCTAATAATTAAAAAAAAAATTGTGTTTTTTTTTCTGCCTTCGTTTAAGCACCACTATTTTTATCTGCCAATACAATTACATTACTGATACAAGTATGACACACGTTTTTAAGCACCCCCCTTTCTTTATCTACGACGCTAATACTGTCTGCGGCGCTAATACTGCCTACGGCGCTAATAATTATTGACAATTAGATATCAGAATAAAAACCTACTAACCTAACCTAAAGAAATCACACGAAGGAATGAAATTATTTTAAGCAGAATAAAAACCTACTAACGTAACCTAAAGAATGAACACTAGGGCAGGGAATAAATAGTCAGATAAACGATATTACGTTTTGCGAATGGTCGAAGCTCCGCATTTTTGCCGTACTTAGACGCTTTTTATGACTATCTTCTCTCAGCTATTCCCAAGGAGCCAGTGGCAATGAAGCTGACCTCTTGACCCATATCTAGAAACAAAGTTAGTAGCAATCCCATAATCACTCGCTTTGTAAACCTCAGAAAAACTACTACTATACTTAAAAAGAACTTCTAAGGAGAAACAGGCAGGCTAGTTGATTAGAATCCCAGACTCGACTATATAAAAAGGTAGAAGCCAATATAATTTTTTAATATATTCTGGCCTAAAGTTTGAGAGCTTAGACACGGCTGCTCATTTGGCCCTTATTTCTGCAGCACCTCAGCTAAGATGCTCAATAGTAATATGCGAAAATTGTTATCGACGAATATAAAATTACAGCCTGTTGCCAAGCGCGTAGATAAGGGGGGTAGAGGTGGTAATTACACCACCCCCCACTCCCCCAGAAGGGCTAGAACATAAAAAGTCGAGCGAGTTAATGTGGTTTATCTGCAGATATAAAATTGTAATAAGCTTATGCTTTATTTTGGTTTGTAGCGTGCTTTCTCAAGTTTTTATGCCACTTGACCCTTCATATAAAAGAGAAAGTGAACCTCATAAATTGTAATTCTGACCTGATCGACCCGTACGTTAGATATAATATTTAGTTACTTCTTTCTTCTCCAATGTATTAATTTCTTATTACATTTTTTTATAAGTGTAAGTTTAATTATAGAAGTTTAAGGGCCGGTTTTTCAATGTCCAGTTAAATAGCTTAACTGTCAGATAAAATTTATCTATAAACTGTTTTCCAATGTGTAGGTAAAATTTACCGGAGGGTTAAACTCACTATCTGAAAGTAAATTTAGCAGAGAGTTGAAAGTGCCAGTTAAGGATTTTATTCTACTGTTAGTGGATTTGCACATGCGCATTTGGTTCAATTTCTGACAATTCTAAAATAATCTAACCTAGAAATCAATGTGGTTGATATAGTCGTTTTTAATTTATGATTTATATTAAATATATTATTGCCAATAATGAATTATAATAACAATATTCTGAATATGAGTGATGATGACGACGAAACTATAGAATTTATAGAGAATGAAAGGAGACCCTATACCATAAGGGAACGAGAAAATAATTTTAAGAATTATGAAGACAAAGATTTTTCTATAAGATTTCGACTGTGTAAAGAAACTGTTTACAAATCGTTGAGATGATAGAGGAAGAAATTGAAACCATTACGGACTGGTAGGGATGCTCAGCATTCACATCATTGCTTTTTGCGCTCTCCATTGCAATTATTGCTGATACACAAACGCAAAAAATCAAAAACAGAACATCAATCAACACGCTACACAACCCAATGAATTTTGAGGTTAAATTAGATAAGCTGTCACTAAAACACGTGCTAAACCAATTGAAAGAAACTTCAAGTAGAATCAGTAGAGCCAACATAGCTAACAAATAATTGAACTCGTGGATATGTAGCTGGCAGTTAAATTGCTATTGATAAACACTATCATAGATATAACTGTCAGCTAAGCGTAACTAGCAGCTACCTACCAGGCACTTTTAGCTGGACATTGAAAAACCAGCCCTAAGTGTGTTTAATTTCTTATTTTAAATAATAATAACATTTTGAGATTCATTTTCAAATACTTATATATTTTTTAGTTTTAATGGTTTAATAATCCCTAATTAATTGTTATTTTATTCGATACGAATAATACGATATAGTATTTCTGTAATATTAAAACATACAAAAATATATTTTTTCATTTTTCGTTTTGCCTCGTGCATCTACAATTGCTTTATCTACAATTTATTTAGATAAGATGTTATAAACTCCACCTAGGTTTAATCACTTTCATAAGGCACGAAAAATTTAACCGTTACCAATATATTATTTTTTCAGAATTGGCTTCTCTGCCTACAGCAGGACTCATATCCAAAGTCAAAGAACTTCATGATATTGCATACCAGTTAGGTGTAGAGGAAGCAAAAGAAGTAACGATAGGAAAATATTTAAATTTATTTAATAAAAAAAGAACTAAATAATATCCTGGGTATATTAGCTGTGATATGAATCAATATGTATAAAAAATGTGTTAAGTTTTTAAGAATTAAGTTTTTTATATGGAATTAATTAGTATATTGTATTAATTAATATATGATAAATATAATATTAACTTGTTTTTATTCCATTTATAATATAGTTATACCACCATGTTTTATGATTTAGAATAGTTTATGCACATTTTCATTGCTCTGGAGTCTATATATGGAACTTAATATTTTATATGAAAAAGGAGTAAATGGTTATCATTTTTTTTATACAAAGTGATAATAAATTTTTATTCAAGTATGACATTTAAAATAGTCAATGCAAGAATTTAAAGTTGGGAGATTACATACATATAATAATCTGATACCCACAAATTTCCAGCCACAGATGCTACTGTGTGGTCAACTAAAGAATACGTGGATAACAACGGCTGTGTCTGAGTAAATATTGAAAATCTATGGATATGAGCTTCGATCAATATAGATGATCTTAAACTTTACGAAAATTGTGTTATAATAGTATTAAGAAATATAATACTGCCGGACAATTTGCTGTGCGTTTGCTAGAGCTAGAGCATAATGGTTGGTAAACAAAATGATTGTTGCTATTAAATAGCTCCGTTGTCCTAAATGTTTAATGACTTATAACAACGGTCAGAATTTCTATATCAATGCATGTTTTACTAAACATATTACCGACCGTTAGACGTGAGTTAACAGAATTTTAGAGGAAAATAAAGCTAACAATATAACATATGACTACAGATAATTTCCTTCCTAATCACTCTGAAAGATTTATAAAATGATAGAATGCTAAATATCTCCGAAAACCTTTTGTGCATTTTTACAACTTTAGGAAAAGCGAAAGCATGCAATGCAGTATTTGACTACATACATGGTTTCATTTTTTTAGAGCCTGAGTAATTCAATCCAAAAATGTACTCCAAGTATGTATGTACTGCAGTAGTTTAGGTGCTTTATGTACTTTTAACATTTCAGTGCTGAGTAACGTGCTGGGATTGTAAATTTCCAGTACTTGTTTACAATGTACTTGTACTGGGTACTTATTTTCTACAATTCTTTACGAAGTTGTCTGTCTGTGGACGATGGTAAAATACAGTGTAATCAAATTATTTGAATCTTCTGAATTAATTATCAATGAAAATAGTATATAGAATATGGTTATCAAATTTGGTATGTCATATTTTTTAATTTTGAGTAAGTTTTTATTTTAAAATTTTTCAATATCTAGCCCAGAAATGCAGTTTACCTGAAGCGAATTTTATTTTTATGCTGCGCTTTATGCAATTTTGAAATTGTAACTTACTGAAAATGGGTTTTGGGTAAAGCAAGAGCAGGGTCGGATCAACTGTTACTACTAGGTATCAGGGGGTCATGTCTTCAGTGGTTTGTATCTTATCTGTCAAATAGAAGTCAATATGTGAGATGTAACAACAAAGAATCGGAAGTAAAGATTAACAAATACGGTGTTCCACAGGGATCGATACTGGGACCAGCACTATTCATTATTTTTATAAATGATATTGATAAAATCATCTCATCTGGAACCATAACCAAATATGCCGATGATATCTCTCTTACTTCTAGTTCAAACAGTTATACCGATTTAGTGCACGAGGCAAACAATAAAGTAAAAAATGTTTATTCATACCTCTCCAACAGCAAGCTAATTATGAATGAAAAGAAAACCGTTAGTATGGCATTTTACTCCTCAACCAACAAATGCAAACGAAGTGCTTTAATAAAAGTAAATAACAAAGTTATAACCCAAACTGAATCCGTCAACCTACTAGGGGTTACGCTGGATGAACATCTAAAATGGAGCTCACATATTGACTTACTTAGCTCCAAACTAGCTGGTATATGTTTTGCGCTGAGGCAACTGAAGCAGATTTGTGACTTCCAAGTACTGAAAACTTATTATCATGCCAACTTTGAGTCTGTTATGGCGTATGGAATTATATTATGGGGAAAATCACCATCAGCTGATAGAATTTTTATATTACAAAAACGTACCCTACGAGCAATGTTAGGATTAAACTCACGAGATAGTTGCCGTACAGTTTTTAAACAACATAATATACTTACCACTCCATCTTTGTATTTATACCATGTGTTATGCTTTGTTAAAAAGAATTTTAATAGCTTCACGCAACATAACTGTAATCATAATTACGCTACTAGAGGTAATAACAATTTGCAATATGAATCCCACCGTTTGGAATTATATAAAATGAGCCCTTACTATCAAGGTGCATTGCTCTACAACAAGTTAGGTGATTATGTTAAAGAGGCCCCTTCCGTAAACTGTTTTAAAAAAAGGCTAAAAACTTACCTTATAGATAAAACTTTTTATTCACTTAACGAATATCTTAATGACTAAATCTCCCTGGGTCTGAATTTCTGGAATTACTGCTCGCTAGGTGTTTTTACGATAATTGTTTTTAGTGTGTTGCCTGATGTTTTTGTCTAATTTTTTAATTGAATTTGACGTATGTACATCTTTGTTTTTTTTTTTTGTAGTTTGTGGATATGTAATTTTTTAGGATTATTGTTATTGTAATTGTATTATGTTCTTTTATAAACTTTCTGTATTTTGTATTGACACATCCAATGCTCAAAATTTTTTTGGCCTACTGGGAAAATAAAGTATTATTATTATTATTATTATTATTAACTTAAATGGGGGCCTGTAGGTAGAGATATGGCAGAGGGCAACTTATTAAAGCCAGCGGTTTCTGACATTTAAGCAGGCAAGTGGAGGGTTTTCAATGATGGACTACTTTCTATTTATAAATGCAGCGGCATAAATAACGCCCCCGCAAGCCCTGTAATGAGGGGGGTGCGCACCAAAGCCAAGGACCCCATTTTTACCCCAGCGAGTACGACTTCAATGTCTGTTTTAACCAATATGTTTTTTTTAATAGCAGTACCTACATTATCTTGAAATTTCATTATTTTTACACCAAAGAAATTGCTTTATACAATATTTAATAAAAGTTTCAATCAAAAAACGCTTATGAGTGACATTTCTTACCTACCCACTAAACATGAAAACATTACCGAAATAAAACAGTAATGTATCATCGTTACTTTGTAACATTATTCAATAGATAATTTTAACGTTTATATAACAAGTATGTTATAGATTATGTCCCAGTCAGCAATGTTACAAAGTTATATTATTAAAAACACAACATTAAAGCAATATCCTCTCAACATATCTACATTAATGTTTTAATGTTATATTTTAAATACTACATTATGACTACATTTTTTAAATGTAACAAAATAAACGTTTTAATTTGATTACTACAATAATATTTCAGTAATATTAAAAGAAACATAATTTAATTATGAAAATTATATTTAAATAATGTTCTTTTGATGTACTGTTTGTTAACATTTATACAATTTTATATTTTATAAATATTTACAGGGTGATCTTTAAATGATAGCTACAAGATTCTTTAATGATGCTTCCCCTCTATATGTTCATACTTTTGGTTTGGAGATGGCTGAATGACATTTACACAACTCTAAAATTGAATGGATAAAAAGTGGAAATGTAGGCTCATATTTAAAAATGTAATAGTTCAAAATGCAAGGAATATAATATGCTACTGTACAGTATAGTCGCCATTACATTCCTTGCACTTTGTGATGTTAGATTTTTAAATGTGATCTTATATTTTCACTTTTCATCCCTTCAATTTTAGAATTGTGTAAATGTCATTTAATCATTTCCAAACAAAAGTGAAAAATCAGAAGAAACGCATTATGTGAAAGAACCTTATTGTACCTATCATTTAAAGACCACCCTGTAAATAATTATAAAATATAAAATTGTATCATAGAATCATAAAAATTAATTTGAGAATTTATAAAACATAATCACAATTATATGTGCATGTATGACACACAATACACTTAGCATTTCAAAACGGCTTGCATTTATAAATTGTTCACTAATTATTAATAACAAAGCACCAAATATAACTTTTGTGCCTTTCAATGTTGTTTAGAATAGGTGAATTTAAAAAATCAAATAAAGTGCATGTATTAGAAACATCTTAGAGGTCACTTGTGCGACAACTGAACAGAAATATCTAGAGGTTTTTGAATTGAAAATAAAATAAAAATTTGAAAATGCACAATTATGCGTAATTGTGCGTTAATACATAGTGTATTACCTGTTCTGAACCAGCTTATGAATAAAACCAGCAGAAGTTTATAAATGTTCTTTATTATTCAAACCCGGTTAAATTATTAGTACGGATGATATAATATTCACCACACAATTTTTTTTCTGATGGACTTTATCATAATCAATTTGGTTTGTATTATGTATTTTGAGATAATGTGCATTATTTAATATACAAAAAATAAACACTGATTTATAAATTGTGTGAAAACAGCATAAAATATTTTGTGTAGACATTCTTTGCTTTGAAAATCGTAGACACTCGAAATTTCGAAACATTCTTTGGTGGTATTCGGGAAGCAACTCTAAACCGCATCTGAAATTAAAACAGAGCAAATTGTTAAAATTATTGATAGTATATGGAACATTCTAAATTCGGTGTCATGGGAAGGAGGAAGTTTAGAAACGAACGCTCGTTTGGGGGGGTCCATAAATGTTACAAGGGAGAAGGGGGGGGGGGGGGTGGGGGGGAAATGTGGAATACCATTCTTGCAATCAAAAAACTTTTATTTAATTTGTTTTAGTAAATATTAATAGTCAATTTGTCAGTTGATCCGAACTAATTACTATACGCAGGAGCAATGAAGAAAAAAAAACTATAGTGAAGCACATATTTTCACCTTTGTAGTCGTTGTAAATTTCAAAATATTAATAGAGAAATAAAGTTGCAACCTTTGTTTCCTACAATATTGGTAATAACTATAATTTCAGGGTAGAACTAATGGGAAAGCAGAAAATCAAGAAAAAATTATTTTGACCGACAATTTTCCAATATAAAAACTTAAGGTGGCCATTCTCTAGAAAGAGATATCCGATAGGGAAATATTTATTATTTTTGCCCATAACTTTTTTTCTTATAGTAAGTATATTTAAAAAAAACTATAAGAGTACCTAAGTAGAACCATAACAAGACTATTACTATGAATTTTCGCTCAATAATTTCGGTGGTTTGCAAAATAGCTCGATTTAAAACTACGAAATAGGAAAATTAGCATAATTTTTAAATTTAAATCTAGCTATTTTGCAACCTGCTGAAATTATTGAATGAAAATTCATAGTAATAGTCTTGTTATGGTTCTACTTAGGTACTTTTATAGTTTTTTTTAAATAGGCGTACTAAGAAAAAAAAGTTATGGCCAAAAATCATAAATATTTCCCTATCAGATGTCTCTTTCTAAGGAACGGCCACCTTAAAATGATTGTTCCATGTATATATATAAAATCAAAATTTATTTGATATGATTAAAGAAATATCCCAGTTTCACTTACCGATTCTCCATGTTATTATCTGTTTTTAGTTCTTTTACTAGCAGAAATTCATCGAACTTTGTCGTCTTTCAACAAGTCCTTTTTAGTAGTTTCACCACTTTCATTTACTGCTTCTAAAATCCGCTGTATCGTAGCTTTAGTTGCCAAGATCAAATAAGAGTTGCTTGATCTAGATTAATTGCTTCCTAAAATAGGGATTTAAAACATTAGTTCATTAATTTCAAATATACATAAAAACACATTTTTACATTTTCAATAAGTGTGAATCGTTAGCTAGGTAAGTACCAAAGTATTTTTCATCTCTTCTCAATGTAATTTGTCAATGTAAGCTTGATTTTTAAGGAAACCGAACTTTCGAAAAAATGTTAAATATTACTGAAACTTAATTACAAAGTAACCCTGTGCAGCACAGTACATCTTTAGGATGAAGGCAACAGTTTTGTAGCAGAATATATGAAATTATGTTTTCTTAAATCTAATATTAATAAGTGTACCTAATGAGCCTTTTTCACTGGGATTATCGGAAATTCCCCCTTGTGAAAAGGAGTATCGCATTCGTTGCATAAATAAATAACTATCCAGTACATGTACAATAAACAATTATTTACTTACCCTTTGTTTTCGGACGTATTGAATAACACTAACCAAAGATAATCTTTGACTAAACTATTATATAAAGTCGTCATCGCGAACACAAAATATGCTTACTCTTTTGTTTTCGGACATACTGAACACTATTAACTATTTAGGTATTATAATGCTATCTTTACAAACAAATTCGAGGCAAAATGGCGTGTGACTGATGCGGACTAGTGATGGGCGATATATCGCGAACTGTGATTTAATCACTGATATTAAAAAATCACAAGTAACGACTGTGAATAAAGCTGGAAGAAAAGCGTGACGTGATCACGACTTTCCATATATCAATATATTCTTGACGATATAAATATCTTGTTTGCGACCATATGTATAACACGTAAAGCAAGCGATTCCGTGACTTAACGATATTAGGTAGGTACGCGTTTCACAAGATAGATTGATCTAGCGCGTCTCATACTATATAGATATTTATTTACTTATCTTTTTATATTTTTTATTCACTGGCAATTAAAGGCAGGGTCGTGGGGGAACATTTCTGTTACAAGAACACCTACTAAAACCATGCGTTAAAATATTTTTTTGATTAAATATACTAGCAATTTTATTGCAAATATTGAACATCCACGTCTCGGCATGGCATATAATAAAAATATGGAATTCGACAATTTTGTATTCTTTTTGATTTTTAAAATTGTGAAATGTTTAGCTCCAAAACATGTTTTAGATAATTGTGTTTTTGTTGGAGAGAAATAACCACAACTTCTACATCGAAAACACATCGACTAACCATAGTACTTAGAAATCATCTTTTCTCAAAGGGTTTGCAATTTTGTAATCAACTGCGAAGATGAGTATCCTATAGGTATATATAGAATGTGCAACAATTAATAAAAAAGTACAGTAAGTTGGCGAAGAGTATAATGGTTATAGCTTGCATATATACCTTAGAAGTGCTGCCTTATGCCGTTGACCAAAATTGTAAGGAAGAAGTAGGTAACAAATTTTTGATAAATATTTGAATGGGAGAAATACTTGAACTTTATTAAATCAAATATGTTTCCCATTGAATAATAGCAAATAAAAATAACTATATAAATAAACATTATATTCATTATTTAATTTGTACATTTTTATTAAAATCCGAGGCTTATATTATATAAAAAGGTTGCAACACTCTTATAAACAATAACCCAGCAAAAATTAAAATCCCTGATTGATAACTAACAACCTAAAACCTAAATAGTTTATTGATGCTTCCGAAATGTTTACATATTTGTATAACTTTACAAAAATATGCTATTACGAAGTTCAAACAGGCGTCCCATTTAAAACTTTAGTGTTTTGGCTTTATCACCAATCCATGTCAGGTTAGTTGGATAAGCAAATCATAATATCAACATGCATGTGTATATGTAAATATCATACGTATTATATATCTACGGCTGCACAGATTACCAAAGTAGCGAATTCACCAATTCACCAAAATTAACAATATTTCCTATTCGCCGTATTATGAAAAGTCGTGATCACATCACGGTTTAAATTCACTGATATCAGAAATTCACAGTCACGATTCACGTTGTGATTGAAAAATCACGATATCGCCCAACACTAATGCGGACTGACGATTCTCGTTTTGTTCTTGTTTAGCCGTCTCGGATGCGTCCGTTACGTTCGGTCTGGAATGGCCAATAAATAGCATTTAGGCGTATCACGTGACTGTAGATGAATGTTGGTTTAATAACATTTATCATTATAACCTATAAATGTTATTTTAATTTAACAACAATGTTAATGACAAGTGTTTTTAATATAATTTTATAAATATTACATAATAACATTATGGAGCTGTTATAGAATAATATTGCATTATGTTACATTCCAGTAATATTATCGGAGTGTTTATGAACAATATGGCATACATGTTATATTTTAAACACATAAATAATATTGATTTCTTGTAACATAGCTGTTTTAATAAATAATGTTTTTTGGATGTATTAAAATAAAATTATAATTACATGAAAACAATATTACAAAAAAACATTGACAAAGTAACTTTAAAAAAATGTTTTTTAATGTTTTAGTTATGTTTCATGTTTAGTGGGTAAGTATACACATGAAGGATCAAAGCTTATGGGCATCCAAGAAATCATGGCAACAGGCATACGGAGTAGTTCGTAAAATAATAGAGACAAAAGAAAGAGAGAGTCGATAAAGAAAGTAAAAGGGCGGCTCCCCACTGAAGTAATGCGATAGCGGATTCCGGTGGGAAAAGCGAGAAGAAGAGGAGGGGTTTTAGTGGGTGCGTTCTCCCCACCAGGGAGGGAATCCCACACATCCCCCGTCAAACCACATCCCAGGCGGAGGCGCCTATGAAGGTTTCCCCTCATAAAAAAAAAATATATTTGCGCTACTGCATTTATGTATTTATTATATACTATTTAGTAAATATGTTTATATTATTTCTATGTGACACATACAAATGAGAGAATCCTTATAATGATTTCAAGAGGATACAAATTTCTCAATCAAGAAATAAAGAAATCACACTTAATTCTCCGAAGGCTTCAAGAGTCCCTTTGGTAGAGGCCCCAAGGCAATGACTCGTTGACTCTGGGTTAATCCGGCTCTGAGCAAGAGCAGAATACATAAAACTGTGTTCATAGTAAAAAATCGGTAAAGGTATTTACACAGAACTTCCCTCTTTATTTGTGCATGGCGGTCACTCTAAAAAATTAATAATTACGAAGTGACATTGAAAATAATAATCGGAATATAGTTATCACTATTATTACAAAGAACACCTGATAAATTTTGGTAAAAAAAATATACAGAGTGCTCATCCAACCGCAAAAGTTTAATACTAAATAACAGGTGCCAAATGTGGAAGGCTTGGGCAAATACCTTTATAAATGTCCACCATGACTGAATTATTTCTTGGGATGACCATGCACCCTGTATATTTTTCAATAGTAGTATAATAGGTGCATATGCCTAATATTATTGCCATCTGTCACATTTTTAATTCCACATACACGTGGTGGAGTGGAAGTATAGTGGTGGTTAAAAAAATTCATTTTTTTTTTCAATTTTTCAAAAATATTAAAAAAAAAATTTTCAAAATTTGTTTCTTCTGAAATAGGTTTAGAATGCCATGACACATGGAAATTTTAAATTTGAGAGCAAAAAGGAAAGTATCCTTCGATTTTTTTTTTTTTGAAATTGGTTTAGAATGCCATGAAACGTGAAAATTTTAAATTTGAGCAAAGAAAAAAATTTCCATCTATTCTAGTGGTAATTTTTTTCCAAGATGGTAAAAGAAATGTTGCAAATTTTCTTTTCCGAAATAGGTTTGGAATGTCGTGATACGTGAAATTTTAATTTTGAGCAAAAAAAAATTATTTCATCTATTCTATACCTAGTGATAAACAGATTAAAATTTTTTTCAAAATAATTTTTAAATAGGTTTAGAATGCCATGAAAACGTGGAAATTTTAAATTTGAACAAAAGAAAAAAATTCAGTCTATTAGTGGTAAAATTTTTTCAAAAATAGTAAAAATGTCTAATTTTTTTTTTTTTTAATAGGTTTAGAACGCTATGAAACGTGGAAATTTTAAATTTGAACAAAGAAAAAAATGTTTCCATCTGTTTCAGTGGTAAAAATGTTTTCAAAAATGTTGGAATGTTGGAAGTTGTCTTGGTTTTGCATGAAACATCTTTATGAGTGGCTTTATGTCTTTTTGATGAGCTCCTGAATAAGGGCGAAAAACGTTTCAAAGGCTAAGCATTTCCAAGAAACAGAATGATAGATTTCATGAAAATGTAATCCATTAGAATGAAAATTTTTTAAGACAAGGTAGATAAATAAATTCATTTTAGGCCCTTGTTCTCATTTTTAACTGAATCTTCATGATCGTAGGGGGTTATGTAGATACTAGTCTAGCACGGCCGTAGGGGACTGTGTGGATGCTAGTGTTAGAATGAGAATTGTCAAATAAGAAATTAGATAAATTCAATTTAGGATTTTAATTTGCTAGCATAACCAGAATTCAGGTTATCGAAAGAATGCAAAGATTTCATTAATATTTTTACACATTTTTTTTCTTTTAGTTATAGATAGTTATTTTTTCTGCTGTTTGCAAAATTGTGTCAATACAATTATAAGCAAATAAATAATAATTCATTTTTAAACATTCTAATCCTATTTCAACAAAAATAAAATTTGAATTTTTTTACGATTACTATATCCCTAGTGAAACTGACATATAGAAACATAAAATATATATATATATATATTGCTGTATCCACACTGTGGAACACTACCTAAGTATCGTGTTTGAAATCATAAATAAAATTCACAAATCTGTATGTATTTTAGGAAATAATCATAACAGTTTTACTTTAACGGATCATACAGAAGCAGGAATATCTGTGGTTTATATAATTGATTCAAGTTCACTTATTCTCATCGAGTAGGATGCAGAGAATGAAACTTGATATTGAATACGAACAAAATATTTAAATAAACATAAAATGAAGTTATTTTAGTTTAACAAGGTTATTCTAAATAGTATATAATAAAACATGAACTGATAGAGAATCACAATCTCATTTAAAATGATTTAGAATGAAATTGGAAAACAAAAAAGTAAATTTTATAAAATCTGACATGTATGTCAAAACTTAGGGCTGAAAATCATATTTTGTGTAGAAACACTGTAAATCTACACAAAATGAATATTGAATGAAAGACTATCAACAGTAGTTGCAGTGCAGCGTAATTATTTTAGAAATAGTAAGTCCATATATTACAAAACACTGAATGACATTTTAAGTTTTCAGATATTTTCAAATATCATTGCAGAAAGGTGTTTTGTAAATGATATTTCACATCATGCAGAAAGAAAGGACTAATAGTATGATGTTAAATGTTTGTTGGCGTATCAATTTCTTGTTTTAGTTTATAATATAAGTATTCTGTCAGTATGGAAACTGCAGTACGTTTTTAACTACTAGCATTTTGTGTTTATCATTGCTATTCATCTAAATGTATGAATTAGTATTTATTTGAGATTGGAATTGTTAATTGTAGTTATAAGTAGATTTTAAGAAAGTGTATGTAATATGTCAATATATTTCGAGTAATTATAATTATTCACTTAATCCTGAAAAGTAGAATAAGAAACTTATCAGGAAAAATAAAGAATTAAAAACAGTATTCACTTAAGGTAAAGAACAAACAAAACTGAATAGTTTAAATTTTAAATTAAAATTAAATTTTGAAATATTAGATCAAAATAGAAAAAAACAATTGAAATATTGGAAATTAACCCATTGAAACGACTAAAAATAACAAATCAGTTGATCACACACCGCTGAACAGCGAGCTGCGAAATATATTCATCCAAGAATAAATATTAAATTGAAAAGAGAAGAAAAGTGGTGAATAAGTTGAAGGTTACAATCCAGATATGTTGATATCAAGAAAAATTTGTAAAGTATATTAAATATAAAAGTGAGTAAACTTTAAAAGTATTAAGAAGTAGATTATCCGGAAAGCAGATTTAGAAGTATTTGTTAATCCAGTTAACAAATTTATATGGTGAAGAAATTTCAAACGTCAATCAAGTGATAGAAATATTTCAAGGAAATCAGTTGAAAATAAATTGGAGGTTATAAACAAACGTCAATCCAGAAAAGAAGAAGAAGAAGAAGCCTTGAGAGGTTTAAAAAGTCAGTCAAGTGACATTATATTTCAAGGATCATAATAACCAGTTAGAGGTTACAATATAACATTACTCGAGTCGAAAGAAAGACAAGGTAAAGCTTTACTATATCAGAAATCCATGGTACATATTTATTTTAAATAAAGGCCATATTTATCATTTTAGTTAAGTTAGTTTTTGTTATTTAAATTTGTTAATTACATTCCAAGTTCAAATCTGTTAATAAATTAATACTTTGTTCGTTCAATACTGAGTTTGATTTATTTAGATTGTTATCTTGATCGATGAGCATTTATTGAACCGACTTCGTTGGACCTTGAGTAAGAGTCATTCTATAGATTGTAGATAGTCATGCTGATGGTGTTCTATAGTCTATAATATTAACAGCTTTTAAGAAACTGTTTGGCGCTCAATAAAATCATTTCAATTTACTTTCAAAAAGTAAAATTCGAACGTATAAAAAATAAAATAGATATCAGAATATAGAACAATATATGAATTTATATGGTTTGTTGTGTGTATCTGAAACTGGAATCTGTATATAAGCGATAACGGCAATCGAAAAAAAGATTCTTAAAGACGAGGAAATTTCCAATCAAAAAGTCTCCGGGAACTCTGTCTCCATTATTTATCATCTTAATTTCACGCTGAAAATAGGGTTCCGCGCGACCGCTGCAGGATGCAAGCGCCGCCTCAAAAAAGAGTACATCGCATAAAAAATTATGGTGTATTCGTAACACTTCAAAATATAAGGTCCCGTTGGAAAAAAATATTAAAGTTTATTTTTCAACAAGTGAGGCCATTGTTAACTAACGAAATTTTATGGGACCTCCGTTATCATTGGAGACAATTTTTTTTTTAAATAATTGGCCTATAAAATGTTCGCTTCTTGGACCCCTTCTTATAGATATACTTAACAAGGTCACATTATAAAAGTTTTTAAAAATTGTTTATTTCGTTTATTATATATTTTTTTAAATAAACAGAAAATTAAAAATCAAAGTAAAGTTGTAAAAAAAATTTTTTTTCAAATTCGTTATTATGTTACTATTTTTACATTGAAGAAAAGCATTCATTAACGTTAAAAAAATTACGCCGATTGTTTCTAAGTTGTTTATAAACAAATTGACTTGTTTTATATTTAAAACATTTTTTTTTTAACAATTTTGTTGTCTTGAGAATATGATTTTTAAATAAAAATGTTTTTCTTAAAAATATTATCTTATTGTTTTTAATCATTTTTTTTTAATTATCCATCATTTGAATAATTAGTTAAGAAATTATTTTTTTCTTAAAAATCATAATTGGCAATCCTCAATAAAGTAACAAAAAGAAAATTATTTTTTATCAACAATTTAATTGTTTATTAATTTAATAATTTGTTATAAACAAATTCTGACAATTCTAATTTTTTTTTCTATATCTTAGAAAAATTACAAAAACAGCCATATGCAACAACATATTAAAAAAAAATTGTTTGAATTTTTTATAGCGTTTTTCAATATTACACGATACAGCTGAAACAGACACTTGATTTGTCAACTAAAACACTGATATAATTTTTAAACTATTAGAGATAACACGATAAACATTCAGGTCGTTTTTATAGAGGAATAATTAATCTCTAAATGAGTTGACTTCCAAGTTTGTAACTATTATATTAATCAGGTATTATGCGCATTTGTTTATAAAAATTAAATGTTTTCGACGTTTTTGAATCTTTTATGACTTCTAGTTTATCAAATAATGCAGATACGGTAATGGGCCTTCAAGGCGATTTGATAAAATATCTGAAAGTTGCAATTGTTTATTTAAAAATAAATAGAAAACATATTTAATTTCTATAAACAAATGCGCATAATAACTAATAATAGTTACAAACTTGGAAGTCAACCCATTTAGAGATTAATTAATCCTATAGAGAAAAACGGCCTGAATGTCTCTAGTAGTTTAAAAGTTATATAAGTTTTAGTTGACAAATCAAGTGCCTGTTTCAGCTGTATCGTGTAATATTGAAAAACACTATAAAAAAATACAAGCAAATTTTTCTTAATATGTTGTTGCATATGGCTGCTTTTGTACGTTTTTTAAGATATAGAAAAAAAATACTAGAATTGTCAAAATTTGTTTATAACAAATTGTTAAATTAATAAACAATGAAATTGTTAATAAAAAATAATTTTCTTTTTGTTGCTTTATTGATGATTGCCAATTATGATTTTTAAGAAAAAAATAATTTCTTAACTAATTATTCAAATGATAGATAATTAAAAAAAACGATTATAAACAATAAGATAATATTTTTAAGAAAAACATTTTTATTTAAAAATCATAATATTCTCAAGACAACAAAATAATTTTAAAAAAATGTTTTAAATATAAATCTAGTCAATTTGTTTATAAACAACTTATAAACAATTGTCGTAATTTTTTTTTAACGTTAATGAATACTTTTCTTCAATGTAAAAATAGTAATATGATAACGAATTCGAAAAAAAAAAAAATTACAACTTTACTTTGGTTTTTAATTTTGTTTATTTAAAAAAATTATAATAAACGAAATAAACAATTTTTAAAAACTTTTATAATGTGAACTTGTTAAGTATATCTATAAGAAGGGCTCCAAGAAGCGAAAATTTTATAGGCCAATTATTAAAAAAAAAATTGTCTCCAATGATAACGGAGGTCCCATCATAAAATTTCGTTGGTTAACAATGGCCTCACTTGTTGAAAAATAAACTTTACAACGGGACCTTATTTTTTGAAGTGTTACGAATACACCATAATTTTTTCAAATTTTTTAATTGATTTTTAATAGTATAAAGAAATGATTTTATGTGATGTCCTCTCTTTTGAGGCGGCGCTCGCATTCTGCAGCGGTCGCGCGGAACTCTATTTTCAGCGTGAAATTAAAATAATAAATAATGGAGACAGAGTTCCGGGAGTTGGGACTTTTTGATTGGAAATTTCCTCCTCTTTAAGAATCTTTTTTTCGATTTCCGTTATCGCTTATAGTTTTCGAGTTATAAGCGAAATACTAAATGCCATTTTTTTCATCTTAATTTGTTTATAACTTTTGCAATTTTTTAAGTGCTAATAAAACATTTAATACATTTTTCTAGACGTCATTCCGAATCCAATGAGCCATCGCTCATAGTTTTAGGAGCCATTTCAAGAATTAACACCTTTTTGAATTTGTGAATTAGGCTAAACGTCTATGCAAAAATTCAGATTTTTACTAATTTTGTCCAGGTCAAAGGCTAATTTCCATGGACTATGGATATTTAAGTACATGTTACAAACAAAATCAAAAATATTTGTTCGGTATGTATTTTTTCGAGAATTTACGGCATATTATTACTTTATAATTTTTAATGTGCTGATAAACTTATAGACACCTTCAGATATCATATAGTAATAAAGTTTACTGCACATAAAAAACTTAAAGCTGCCGACAGAGCTAATATACAGGGTGATTCACGTAGGCCATTCATTAGAAGTTTTTCAACTTGCAGTTGGATTAGAAACTTGAAATTTGGTATGCAGCCATAATCGATCATGCCCGTTCTATCTAAAATATTTTCAGTCCTCCAACTATACAGAGTGTACCAAAAATGGGTACCATCTTTCTTATTTTAAATGGAAACCTATATTTTTCTTTACATGGTTCGATTGGTCTTCTAATTCTGAGTTTAGAGAACCTAAGTTATGTTAACTTATCTATTACTATTTTTGACATATGTCCAATTTTTTGAAAAAAATTGCCGCTGTAGTAGTTTACGAACAAATTTGTATCTCGTAAACCTTTCAAAATTATGAAACCAAATTTGTGAAACAGTTAGCTGGAAGTCCAGGCTAACTTTTGATGTCCCATCGGTGGTCCCATTTTGTACCATATGGGCGCAGTCGATTTTCAAATGTCGCAATCAAAAATTGTCAAAAAGTCAATTTTTTCAAATGGCACCTACTATTTTTTTTCACATCATTCGAAAGAAAATTGAATTTTAGGGTGAGTTACTTAAGCATTCCCTATACCTAACTTCACCCCATATCGAGTTATTCAATAAAAATCAAGAAATACCTTATCTTGCTGAGAGATTCCTTACTTCATCAAGTATGCCATGGAAACAAAAGACAGTTGTAGTAATTTTTAAAGAAAAATATGGATTCTTATTTAATTACACACAACACCAACAAATTATTATTAACGAACAAGAACAATGTTGACGAAATTCTGACGTAAATGTTCAATGTGACCACCATATTTTTGTTCAAATATTCTATTATTCTACTTTCAACAGATTGCGTAGCACATCTTTGCGCCTACCATTTCTGACGACAGAAATCAATGCAAAATTGAATTTTAGGGCCACTTTTATTAACATTGTGTATGTCGATCTACAGTCGTTTTTGAGTTATTTGCATTTTTTGAAAAAAATATTGTTTTTTTTTTCTCAAGGGTAGTAGGCTTTGGAAACAATCATTTCACTTTAATTTTTATTCAAAAATCGTATTGCAATAATAAATAATAATAACAAAATAACAACAAATAAACAGATTAACAAAATAATTATTTCAATACAAATGCTCAATGTGTGCACCTTTTTCACTGAGAGAATTTCGTCAACATTGTTCTTGTTCGTTAATAATAATTTGTTGCTGTTGTGTGTAATTAAATAAGAATCCATATTTTTATTTAAAAATTATTACAACTGTCTTTTGTTTCCATGGCATACTTGATGAAGTAAGGAATCTCTCGGCAAGATAAGGTATTTCTTGATTTTTGTTGAATAACTCGATATGGGGTGAAGTTAGGTATAGGGAATGCTTAAGTAACTCACCCTAAAATTCAGTTTTCTTTCGAATGGTGTGAAAAAAAATAGTAGGTGCTATTTGAAAAAATTGACTTTTTGACAATTCTGGATTGCGATATTTGAAAATCGACTGCGCCCATATGGTACAAAATGGGACCACCGATGGGACATCAAAAGTTAGCCTGGACTTCCAGCTAACTGCTTCACACATTTGGTTTCATAATTTTGAAAGGTTTGCGAGATACAAATTTGTTCGTAAACTACTACAGCGGCAATTTTTTTCAAAAAATTGGACATATGTCAAAAATAGTAATAGATAAGTTAACATAACTTAGGTTCTCTAAACTCAGAATTAGAAGACCAATCGAACCATGTAAAGAAAAATATAGATTTCCATTTAAAATAAGAAAGTTGGTACCAATTTTTGGCACACCCTGTATAGTTGGAGGACTGAAAATATTTTCGATAGAACGGGCATGATCGATTATGGCTGCATACCAAATTTCAAGGTTCTAATCCAACTGCAAGTTGAAAAACTTCTAATGAATGGCCCACGTGAATCACCCTGTATAGGGAGACCAGAGCATACTGAATTTATGAATAGATTAAATAACAAATATAATGTATTACTTAATAGATAAAAAATGTCTACAAAAATTTAAGTGTGGGAAAGCCGCCATCTTGGATTTACTCTCAAAATCTATAAACTGCATATATTGCTCCGATTAACTTCAAATATATATCAAATAGAAATTTTTTTGAACCAGGAACGTTATTTAAAGCAATTTAATTTTTACTAGTAATAAGCTTGAGAAAGGAATTTGATGTTTGTTAAGGACCTCACAAGTGTTGCGCGCTGCGCGTAGTCCAAGTCGTCTCTTTGGTGGGCGCTCGGGCTTTGTGGCCGTAACTCTTCGTTTTCGGTCTTCGTACGCACCAAATAACATGACAACTCGCGTGTAGACTGTGTAAAGAAGGAAGAAATAGTTGCGCGTATCCTCCAAGCGACATTATATTCTATTTGTTGGATAATATAATAGAAGGATATTTTTTTGTCAAACAAAACGAATAAGCAGCGGTATTTGATGATGCTTAGTGAAAGCTTTGGAACTGTTGGATATTAGACAATACATACACATTGCACATGAGATGCAGACCTTCTGATCACCCAGACAGCAGTTGGTGCGCCTGAACAAAGAGATGTTATAATTGCAGATGTCCTGATACTTCTGTTTCTATGTTAAAATGGAAAATAAAAAAGTAATATTCAAACCAGAATCAAAGCGTGGTGCAACCGACATCCGACAATGGAACATTTAAACCACAAAATTGTCATTGGGATTAAATGTCTGCAACGGCTTGCTATTTATTCATGAAATTTTGGGGTGTGACACTGTAGATGAACCTAGTATCGCGCGTCTGATGGACATGACAAGGATTTTATATTAATTAGTCCGAAGCCGTGTCGTCGCTACGATATCTATCAACTCTACTCACAAGGGACACAGACTACTACAGACTGTTTACTTTATTGGAAAGAAATGCCGATTGCTCTGTCACTTCCACATATTAAATTGACTATAAATTTATCCTCGTCTTTCTTCTGCTAAAGTAGTCGTAGAGGGCGGGACGCTATATGCATATATGCAGTGCGGTGTGTACAGAAACTACTTCCGTAGTAGAGCACTTTAGTCCTTCTTGCATGAAAACTAATTTGGTTCCGAATAAGTCTTGTATTATTATTTATTTATTTATTATTATTATAGTTTTTTGGATCATTTAAATAATAAAGAACCTTCCATTAAATTCACTTTAGAAAAGGAAACTAGAAATGAATTACCATTTTTAGATGTTTTAATTAAAAGAGTAAATGGTACAATTGAAACAAGTGTTTATAGAAAAGCAACACATACCAACAGATATTTAAATTTCAACTCAAATCAGTCGATGCACGTTAAAAGGGGCGTTGTAAAATGTTTGTATGATAGGGCCAAAATCATTTCTTCTAATGATGAAATACTAAACAATGAGAAACGGTTTATAAAGGAAGTTCTTATTAATAACCAATACCCTGGGGGTTTTGTCGATAAAACCTTCATAAATATTGAAAATAACAATCAGGTACGACAAAAACCTGAAAAACGTTACACAGCGTTAATTCCTTATGTATGCAGATTGTCCGAAAAGTTGCGCCGCATCGGTGATAGATTTGATAGTAGGACGGTATTTCAAACAAGCAACACTTTAAGATCTATTCTGACAAAGACGAAACCGAAGAACCACGAGCAAAATTCAAAAAATTGCATTTATAGTATTCCGTGTGAGTGTGACAAACAATACGTGGGTGAGTCATCCAGACCTTTTAGTGTAAGATTGGGCGAACATCAAAATTATATCAGAAAAAATGAAATTCAGAGGTCCAAGATCTGCGAACACGCGTGGGAGAACGGACATAGAATAAACTGGGACTCGGCAAAAATTTTAACAAAAGAGGCAGATAGCAAAAAAAGAAAAATTAAAGAATCCGCGACAATATTATTGAATGAGGGTAGTTGCGTGTCGAATTGTTCCGTAGATGTCTGTACAACTTGGCTGCCAATGTTAAAAGAAGAACTTCACAAACTTAACATTGTATAAAAACTAAAAAACTGTTAACTATATCAACAGTTCTATGTAAATAGTAAGTATCTATGGATATTGAATATAACATTCTTAGAGCTGTGTATTTGTCATACACAGCAAAAAAGATTTTTCAAAAAGGCCTTGAAAAAGGAAACAGATTAGATTTCCGAAACGTCGGCGAAATATTTAATTTCAAGTTTTTATACTTATTTGTGTTGTTTATTTGAAAAAAACCAGCCTCTAACTGATCCTTTGACGTAAACGTCACAGGCGTAGAGGTTTTTTACCAGTATCATACTGGTTAATTGTGATATATTTTGTAGATTCCCTAGCACCGCTTAAAAAGAAAACATGCATGTGGCAGGGAGTCCCAAAGAATTGAAGAAGGAAAAAGAAAATGCTGTAAATGTTGAAGAGAAGCAGGGAAGCTAGCTATAACCAGCACCAAGTGGGCTGCGTTGGCTAAAGAACACGGTGCTCCCAGAGAAATAAAGATTTCCTAAATTCCAAGTAATCTATTGTTGCAAGAATATGTGAATAGAAGAAAATGTGTTTACTATTGACACCGGTGCTACGTCATCATTAATGCGGCCAGGGTTTATAATAATATCAGGCTTGCAGATTAAAAAGAGGCAAAATGAAGTCATTATTCGGACAGCCACGAAAGACAGGGCTGCGGTCCATGGCGAGGTCAACTTGGAACTGCAGGTTGGATGGTTGAGGTTCAATTACAAGGTCCATGTGGCTGACATTACGGATGATTTTATTTTGGGACTGAACATCATGGGAGAGCAGAGGCTTATTGTTAACGTGGGGGGGGGGGGGGGGGAGTGGTAAAAATTGGAAATTATGAATTTATTTTGGCAACCACAGACAACCAATTCCAATAGCAAGTGGTGACAACACGGACGGTTAAGATTCATGCTCATTTAGAACATATAATTGATGCTGCCTTGGAAGGAAATCCTGGAGGGTGCCGTGTTGGCCTGATTGAAAGTGACGAATCGACCACGTCCCTAACCAATATTAATATGGCAAGAACTTTAACCTGAAATAAAGACAAAATCCCAATTAGAGTCGTTAATTTAAATTCACACTCAGTGACAATCAAAGAAGGCAAACCGATTGGCTCCTATGAACCGGTCACATGGGTAGCAAGGTGCGAGGAACAAACTGAGGGTAATTCATCTACGAATATAGATCAGGAAGCTTTGACCTTACTGAGTTCCCAGTTGGAGCATTTATCTGTGAATGAAAGAATGGAGGCAATCAAGTTCCTCGAAAAGGAAAGTTCAGTATTTTCCATTAATACAGAGGCCCTTACAAAAACAGAGATAATCCAGCATCGGGTAAATATACTTGTGACTCACCCGCTATTCAACAACAACCTAGGAGGCTCCTGCTAGCGAAACAAGAAGAAGCCTCGGTTACGATAGATAAGATGCTACAATATGGAGTCATTAAGGAGTCAACGAGTCCCTGGTCATCACTAGTAGTTTTAGTTGCCAATAAGGACGGAACGTTAAGATTTTGTGTCGATTACCGAAAATTGAACGATGTCACAAAGAAAGATAGTTACCCATTACCCCGGATTGATGACACTTTCAGTACGTTGACGGGCTTTCGATGGTTTTCTATGATAGAACTTAGGAGCGTATACTGGAGTGGGACTTCATCCTTATGATAAGGAAAAGAGCATTTTCAGCAGGCAATGCTTTCCCAACTTACTGTGATGCCTTTTGGACTTTGCAATGCCCCAGTCACTTTTGAAAGATTGATGGAATTCGTACTGCGAGGGCTAATCTGGAAGACATTCCTGGTTTACCTTGATGACGTGCTTGTTATGGGACGAGACTTTTCGGAATATTTGAAAAATATTCAAGACGTATTTGGCCGAGTCAGAAACGCACACCTGAAATTGAACCGGAAGAAGTGCCTACTATTCCAGAAATAAGTCAAATTCTTGGGACACGTTGTGTCTTCAGAGGGTATGAAGACAGCCTCCGACAAAATTTTTGCCGTACGAGACTGGCCAAGAACATCTAACGTTCATGAAGTACGAAGTTTCCTTGGCCTCTGAACTTATTATAGACGCTTTGTGGAAGGGTCTGCGGAAATTGCGAAGCCATTACACCGGCTAACAGAGGAGATCAGTACCAGTGGACACCGGAGGGGGAAACGGCATGGAGAAAATTGAAGGCAGCTCTATGCACTGGTCCTGTGCTAGTATACCCACAACGGAATAGACTTTTTATTTTAGATACGGATGCCAGCAATTCTTCGGTTGATTGTGTGCTGTCTCAAATCCAGAACGGGCAAGAAAGAATGATCGAGTACTTCAGCAAGGTGCTCTCCAAACCGGAAAGAAATTATTGTGTAACCAGGAAAGAGTTATTGGCCGTCGTCAAATCCGTGTATCATTTCCATAAATATCTCTATGGACGACTTCAAAATCCGGACCGACCGTGCTGAATTGAAATGGCTGTTGCAGTTGAAAACCCCGAAAGGTCAATTGGCTCGTTGGATAGAGCAGCCGCAACAGTATGACTTCAAAATCGAACATCGACCTGGAAGATCTCGATAAGAACGCAGATGCTTTATCTAGAAGACCATGCAAGGACGACTGCAAGCACTGCCGCCATGTGAAGAAACAGCAGGGCACGGGAGTTCATATGTGAGTGGGCTCCTGTCAGACCCTCCACTGCGACCATCAGGGCACGGGAGTAGTCAACACTATTATGTAATGAAGCATCCTAAAATCATACCTCATTACTAATAAGTTTCAGTGTAGTGCCGTGTGCACATTTGCCATACGACGGCGATTCATATTCAATGTACTAAATTTGCACACCACCCGACCACAGCTGTCTCTAAGAAGGAGGGATAGTTTCGTGTATAAAAGCCCAGCCGCGAATCGAGAAGAGCACTGGGTACATATCCTCGTAAATTGCCACGGCGCGCTGAGCCGAATACACTTTGCTGATTTGTGCACTAGGTGACGTGCACTGAGAAAAACCGGCTAGGTAATAATTTAATTGTAACAATTATTTTTTTAATTCGGACAAGGCGATGTAACATCTCTTATAAATAAAATGACATTTCTAAAAACAGATACTTGTTCCTATTAATGTATTCTTCTACAAGTAATACACAGGTAATAAATGTGTTTAATAATAATTGCTCCTATTAAACTGTGCTTAGGAATAATTAAATATGTGGCTACCACAATTAAAGCAAATTTTCTAAAAATATATATCAGTAAGAACTTCTCTACTATTTGTGACAAAACAACATTTTTCTTAATCCAAATACTTGACTTCTTGTGGTTATTAAATCATTTGATTCGTGCATCTTCGAGTTTCGTTCGGTATCGACTCGTGAGTGCATATTTCGTCATACAGAATAAGAGAATTCATCATTTGTTAATGTGGTTCTGTACGTAAAGGTGCAGAAGTGCTTTATTCATTTTTACTTTTGTATGTTGAATCTACATTGTGTTTTGTCATTTAAAAAGTTTTAGTAAATTTTGTTAAACTGTGAAATAGTTTTAATCATTATGATTACCTAACCATTTTCAGGTATACAAAGTTTTCGCTAAAGGAAGATATTTTATAGTTTTCCCCTAACGGAAAATCTATGCAATATAGAGACCATGAAACATTTCAAATAGAAAAATCAAATGCATACCTATTATACGCATAATGACCAATCTGTTCATGCACTACTTATAAATACATACATTAGGTAAGTCTATAGCATATTTGCAGCTTTACTTGTATATAATAGTTTTAGTAGCTAAATTTTATAAATCATTGGAGACTTTATTTTCACCGGACAGTAACGTAACTTAAAACTATAAATAATTTTTATACTGCTCATCATAATAAAATGTATCTGCATATTATTTTTAAATAAATTGAGTTTAACAGAAATTTACACTGATAGTCCATAAATTGAAGATTCGATTATTTTTGGGGCACCCACTAGAATTATTCGAAAGTCAAAAAAATTATCTAACTGATCAAAATTGATTAAGATAATAATTTTGTTAGACTTTCAAACAATTCTACGGTATGCCACAAAAAAAATCGAATCTTTATTTTTAGCGATCAAGTGAAAATGTAGCTTTAAATAATTTATAAAATTCAGCTAGTAAAACCACTAATAGTACTTAAATTATGTACTTGCTGTAAATATACTATTTACCTACCACAGTAAGTATATGTGTATTTGTCACTAATAAATTATTTATTTACAATAGGAAACTACTTTCACTTGGTATGTTTTATTTATGACAACTAAACAGGATCAACAACACGATTTTATCTAGTACAATTAAAGTGTTCTCTTGTCTCAAATAGTACACAACTTTTTATTTGTTACAATTAAATTTTTATTTATCATTATTAAATTTTTCTCTCAGTGTGACTCTCCGGAGCGAATATATCTTGACCTAGAGAAGTCCTACGGCGCGCTGAGCCGAAGGACAGACCTTATGCCGAATGTTGTTTAGTTCAGCGACGTCCCGTCGTCCCGACGAAACCGACCAAGAGCAAATATAAGTGGACAGAGGAGTGACCCGGCACGTTGAGCCGATAGCTTGCTCGGGTTGACGGTTATTAGCCCGCCGCCGTTTCCGCCGTCAAAATCCCTACTCGTCGCATCGCTACATTACACTCTCGTCTTCTCTCTCACTCATACGATTGAAATGTCACCTGATTACCAATAACCGTAAAAGATACGGACCTGAAAACCGATAACCTGTAACCATTGCATATTATGTAAAGCTGCATATTTTACCTGTTGAAGATAATAAAATTGTTAATTTTGATTGGGTTGTCTTATTAAACTAATCTGGATCCTGAACTAATCTCCCACTCCAGTTACCCAGAGAAAAACACCGTTACAATTAAAAGATAAGTTCCGTATGATTGGACAAGAGACGAGAACAACTGAACGATACAGAGATCGACGCTATGTAGAGAGCAAAGGAAAAAGGACTTCGACCAGAATCGAAGAATATTTCGGACTAAGCTATTGGATTGAAGGCTTTGTGGGCGAAGTGGGACTCGCTTAGAGTTTTGAACAGTCTATTAAAGAGAACATGGGAAAGCCCGGATGGGAGGGAAGCAAGTTGTTATGCCGTTAGTAATTCCCAGGTGTCGAGTACCGAAAGTACTTCAGGATGTGCATAATGGAGCATCCGGTGGACGCTTCGATGTTAATAAGACCCTGAATAAAGTCCGAAAACGATTTTACTGGGTTAATAGTTGTCAAGATGTGGAAGCTTGGTGTAGTAATTGTAAAATTTGTGCAGACAGTAAGGGATCACAGACTAGAAGTAGGAGTGCAATGAAGCAATATAACGTCGGAGCTCCATTTGAGAGGATTGCCATCCATAAAGCCGGACCATTTCCAGTAACCATGGATGGTAACAAGTACATACTGGATTATTTTAGTAAGTGGCCGGAAGCCTATGCGATTCCGAGGCGGCCACTGTCGCCAAAGTCTTCGTAGATAACTTGGCACGTGAGTCTGGTGTACCCCTGGAGCTGCATTCAGATCAAGGGATAAACTTTGAGTCAGGGATATTTCAGCAAATCTGCAAGTTATTGGAACACCAGGCGGAGAACGGCTTTCTGTGAACAGCTATGTGGATGAAGTGAGTGAACGGCTAAAAAATGTCCCATGAGCTGGTGAGAGACTAAATCACCATAGCTAGTGACCGAATGAAGGCTCGATATGAATGTAAGGGTTACCGATACTTCAACCACCTTGGGAGGGATCGTATACTCTTATTACCCGAATTAATGACGTCGTCTATCGCATTCAACGAAGCAAAAAGTCCAAGATGAGGATGCATTTGGATAGACTGGCGAAATACATTGATGATTCTGAATTGCCTGGCCGGGATGATCAGGTTTAAGGAGGAGGTACTGTTACGCATTACGCCCTCTTGGGATGGGAGGCTGATACGCCACTGGTAGAACTACGATTCTAGACATTTATAGAAGAATATCGAGTTTCTACATTGTTCTGAATCGCCGCCGAGAAGGGTATAGAAGATTTCTAGATGGCTCTAGAGGCGTCTTTGGAGGATATAAGGCAAGATGCACGGCGGGTCCATTCCAAGGCGGTTGAAGTTTCGGTGACCTTCCGTTCTTTCGCCGTGTGTTGTACAGCCAAACCAGATCTCCTGCCTTGAACCCCTCTGAAGTACCTTTTCGGTCATAACAAGCCTTAATTCGGTCACTGGCTATGGTGATTTGGTCTCTAACCAGCTCATGGACATTTCTTAGCCGTTCACTTATTTTATCCACATGGTTATTCACAGGAAGCCGTTCTCTGCCTGGGGTTCCAAACATCAAATCACATGGCAGTCTAATCTCATGTCCAAATACTACACGGGCCGGTGTCTGTTTTGTAGACTCGTGGATAGCAGCTCTATATGCCATGAGGAAAAACTGTATGTGGAGATCCCGGTCAGCTTGATTTTTATGAACCACTTTAGAGAGATGCTCTTTCATAGTCTTGTTATGTAGCTCCAACATATCTGATTGCGGGTGCTGTTGTCCGTGTTTTGTGTATTCCCAATAACTTACAGATTTGCTGAAATACCCCTGGCTCAAAGTTTCTCCCTTGATCTGAATGCAGCTCCAAGGGTACACCAAACCGACATATCAAATTATCTACCAAGACTTTGGCGACAGTGACTGTTTCCTGCTTCGGAATCGCATAGGCTTCCGGTCACTTACTAAAATAGTCCATTGCAACTAGTATGTACTTGTTACCTTCCTTGGTTACTGAGAATGGTCCGGCTATATCGACCGCAATCCTCTCAAAAGTAGCTCCGAAGTTATATTGCTTCATTGCACTCCTACTTCTAATCTGTGGTCCCTTACTGGCTGCACAAATTTTACAATTACGACACCAAGCTTCAACATCTTGACGACTATTTACCCAGTAAAATCGTTCACGTTCTTTATTCAGGGTCTTGTTAACGCCGAAGTGTACACCGGATGCTTCATTATGCACTTCCTGAAGTACTTTCGGTACTCGACACCTGGGAATTACTAGACACATAACAACTTGCTTCCCATCCGGGCTTTCCCATGCTCTCTTTAACAGCCCGTTCATAGCTTCAAGTGAGTCCCACTGTGCCCACAAAGCCTTCAATCCAACTGCTTTATCCGAAACATCCTTCCACTCTGGTCGAACTCCTCTTTCCTTCGCTCTCAATATAGCCCCAATTTCTGTATCGTTCAACTGTTCAAGTCTCAGGGCTTCAGTTGTCCAATCATCTGGAACGTCTATTTTAATAGTGTTGACTATGTCCATGCCATGCTGTTTCTCTACACGTGGCGGCAGTGTTTGCTGTTGTCCTTGCATGGTCTTCTAGATAAATCATTTACGTTCCTATGAGATCTTCCAAGTCGATGTTCGATTTTGAAGTCGTACTGTTGCAGTTGTGCTATCCAGTTAACCTTCCGATTTTTCAATTGCAACAGCCATTTCAACGCAGCATGTTCGGTCCGGATTTTGAAATGTTGTCCATAGAGATACTTATGAAAATGGTCCACTGATTTGACGATGGTCAATAACTCTCCTGGTTACACAATAGTTTCTTTCTGGTTTGGAGAGCACCTTGCTAAAGTACACGATCACTCTTTCCTCTCCGTTCTGGACAGCACACAACCCGAGAAATTGCCGGCATCCGTATCTAAAATAAAAAGTCCATTCTGTTGTGGGTATGCTAGCACAGAACCAGTACATACAGCTGCCTTCAACTTTCTCCATGACGTTTCACACTCCGGTGTCCACTGGTACTGCAGTTTCTCCTGTGTCAGCCGGTGTAATGGCTTCGGTATTTCTGAAAAGCCTTCCACAAAGCGTCTATAATGAGTGCAGAGGCCAAGGAAGTTTCGTACTTCATGAACGCTAGATAGTCTTGGCCAATCTTGTACGGCAGAAATTGTGTCGTGGTCCGTTTCGTGGTCACTTCTTCGGGTTCAATTTCAGGTGTGCGTTCCTGACTCGCCCAAATACTTCTTGAAGATTTTTCGAATGTTCTGTAAAGTTTCGTCCCATAATCAGCACGTCATCAAGGTAAACCAGGCACGTCTTCCAGGTTAGCCCTCGTAGTACGAATTCCATCAACCTTTCAAAAGTGGCTGGGCATTGCAAAGTCCAAAAGGCATCACACTAAATTGGTAAATACCACTGCCTGCTGAAAACGCTGCCTTTTCCTTATCATCAGGATGAAGTCCAACTTGCCAGCATCCGCTCTTAAGGTCTAACGTAGAAAACCATCGTGAACCTGCCAACGTGCATAACGTGTCAATCAATCAATTCGGGGTAATGGGTAACTGTCTTTCTTCGTGACATCGTTCAATTTTCTGTAATCGACACAAAATCTTAACGTTCCGTCCTTCTTGGCAACCAAGACTACTGGCAATGACCAGACCAGACTCGTTGACTCCTCAACACTTTATTTAATAATTTACTGATTACACAATACTTCTTAATTAACCAAAATAACCTTTACACTTTGTTTACTTGATGTCTAACCTCTTTCACCTTTCAACTTCTTCCTCTTGCAATCTACTGTGTTTGCCCCATGAGGGATGCAGCCGGTTTCCTCTTTAGTTGGCGCTTGCCGTAGTGTGATTTTGATTTTTTCGTGGACTTGCTCTAATTTGAGGTAGCTGTTTTTGATGTGTGGACTTATTGTGCATAATGTGATATTGTAGATTGATATATATTTATGACTAAATTAGTTGGGTGAAAATATTAGTTGTGATTATTAAATGTTGGGGATGTTTTGGGATTTAAGTACACATGTGTTTCTTGTCTTTGGGGTCTTTAGTACAATAGGATTAGTGGTATTACGTGGTATGGCTCTTTTTCCACGGATCTTCTTCTTTTTAGCATGTGCGATGTTTATTGTTAATGCATATGATTTTTTTGTGTATTTTTGTTTATTTTTTGTTTCACTTTCCTCGCATGCCGAAGGGAAGTATTGTATTCGAGAAAAAATCACCTTACGAGATTTTTCAATTCTGTCTGTCTGTCTGTCCGTCCGTCCGTCCGTCCGTCCGTCGGTCCGTCCGTCGGTCCGTCCGTCTGTATGTCTGTCTGTTGGTGCATTAACTAAAAAACTACTTGACGGAGAGCAGTCATATTTTATAGGTAGTTGACGCTACTGTCAGCGAAGAAATGGTTGGAAATGGAAAATATATAGGGTGGACCATCTAAAGGGAATAAATAATGAAAACAATTTTCTTTGGCTCAAATTTAAAATTTCCACCTTCCACGCTAAACCAATTTCAGATAAGAACATTTTTTTCAAAATTTTTTTCACCAACATTTTTGAATACATTTTTACCACTGAAACAGATGAAAATTTTTTTTTCTTTGTTCAAATTTATCATTTCCACGTTTCATGGCATTCTAAACCTATTTCAAAAAAATAAAAAAAAATTGAAATTTTTACCATTTTTGAAAAAAATTTACCACTAAAGCAGATGGATTTTTTTTTCTCTGTTCACATTTAAAATTTCCACGTCTCCGTGGCATTCTAAACCTATTCAAACAAATTTAAAAAAATTTTTGAAAAATTGAAAAATTTTTTTGAAAAAAAATTTAAGCTATGCATGTATCACTACTTACTATAGAATAGATGAATTTTTTTTTGCTCAAATTTAAAATTTCCACGTTTCATGACATTCCAAACCTATTTCGGAAAAAAATTGCAACATTTTTTCACCATTTTGGAAAAAAAATATGCCTTTACCGCTAGAATAGAATAGATGGAAAAAATGTTTTTTTGCTCAAATTTGAAATTTTCACGTTTCATGGCATTCTAAACCTACTTCAGAAAAAAGAAAATGAAAATTTGACATTCTAAACCTATTTCAGAAGTAAAAAATTTTGAAAAATTTTTTACCAACATTTTTGAAAAATGTCAACAAAAATGAACCACTGTATTTCCACTCCACTACGTGAATGTGGAATTGAAAATGTGACAGATGGCAATAATATTTGGCATATGCACCTATTATACTTTTATTGAAAAATGTACTGGGTGGTCATCCCAAGAAATAATTCAGTCATGGTGGACATTTGTAAAGGTATTTGCGCAAGCCTTCCATATTTGGCACCTGTTATTTAGTATTGAACTTTTGCTGTTGGATGAGCACTCTGTATAGGTATTTTTTTGACCAAAACTTCTTTGTAATAATAGTGATAACTATATCCGATTATTATTTTCAATGTCATTTCGTAATTATTAATTTTTTAGAGTGACCGCCATGCATAAATAAAGAGGGAAGTTCTGTGTAAATACCTTTACCGATTTTTTAAATTCTTTTTCGCCCGTATTAGTAAATGTACATGTAAATATGCAGAAGTTATGCAACTATGGTAGCCCTATTGGATTCGCCATTTTGAATATTCAACTTTTGCCATCAGATTCAGTATCAGCTTCTCTGACTATTCAGAAATTAACTAATTACACATTGTTGACATTTGTTTCCCGGCGAGTCTGCCAAAATCTCGAAAATGTTCGAATAGGTATTTTATATTCCGCTTTTTGTTTACCGTATACTAGACAGCTTGATGAAACTATATAATATGCAAATAGCTTCCATACAAATCGCTTAATTACGCCATTTCATAGAAATATTTGAGCAAATATAAAAAATACCAACTACGGCTCAAATTGGATACGGCTCCTTTTTAAAAAGTTTTAAAGTCGATTAAAAATAGATTTATTTCTGGCTCCCTTGGTGGAAATCAGAATATTTTATGCATAGTCGTGATACTGCGACTATTCGCTGCAGGAAAAACGGAGTATATTATGTGTATATTGGCTTCTACAGTAAAAGAACTATATCTGACTACAGTTTCATCATCAATAATCATATATTCAAGAAGAACAAGTTGCGTGATGATGACTGATGACATGACTGTTTACACCACTATTCCCTATTTAAAAAGTGCGTGTTAGAAAGGGATAGCTATAAACAGGTAAGAAGGAAATAGTGGGAGCAACACATTCACCTGAATGCATTGTGAAGAACGGCTAATACCTACTTTAGAATTAGTTTTGCCAAGTTTGTAGTTCGTGTCGAATGTGTATTCGTGCCGGTTTGTGTGTGATAGGATAGGCATAAACATTGAACTATACCAGTTTTTGTTATTAATCAAGTGATAAAACTTTATTTAACAATCTGTAGGTCCCTCTGGTCAAGAAAGATGTAAGTACTTAAGTAGGTGTATTTGAATGATTTTTCCATATAATTTTACACAATTACTAGGTATATCTATTACTTTAAATGATTACTAGAAGAAAGTTAACGGCGACAAAATTAGATACCCAAGGACAGAGTTTTTGCAATGCTTACCTACTTGTTTGTTAATTTGAGATTTAAAGAATCTCTTGCAATTTTTTGCTTAATGATGAAAATGTTCGTATCTTTTATTGGTTTTTATATTTTTTTCCATCTGGAATTTGTAAGTCATTTTGACTTCCACATCCACGTAGTGGATTGCAAGTGTAGTAATCGTAAAAAAGTAAATAATGGTAAATAAGGGAAAATGAGTAAAGCAAGTTGGTAGGAGTACAGAAACTTGAGATTCCGTGTATACCTATGCTAGAAGCCAAGACTTCGCATATTTTTTTATAATATTCTACACCCCCCACCACACCCACTCCATTATTAAAGGGGTTGATAAAATAAAATTGAGATATTCACTTGAAGTGTGTATGTTATAACAACATCTTGAACTAGATTATATTTTGAAATTATTCCTTTGAAGGGTTGGGGGTTAAATAAGGGTAAGTAGGGAAAAATAAGTAAAGCAATAAGTTGGAGGAGTACCGAAACTTGGGATTTGGCGTATATACTAGAAGTCTCGGATTTTTATAATATTTTTCAACTCCCCCACCACTCTGATTCCATTATTAAAGGGGTTGATAAAATAAAATTGAGATATTCACAAATTTGGTACATGTACTGCCGTGAACAAAAAAAATGGGACAACTATTTTTTTCTAATGTAAATCTGTCTATTTGAATACCTATGTAGTGAGTAGCCGAAATAAAACAGGTAGCACTCTTATTATATTTTTTATTGTAATGCTGTAGTTATTGCTAAAGCACAAGATGGATTGTCAGTGAGACATATTGCACTGCGTTATAACATTAACAAAAAATCTACGTTTAACATTTTAAAAAAGTAGAAAATAAACGGTACGATTAGTAGAAATCCTGGATCAGGCCAACACAGGATATCCAACTTAACAAGAAACTAACTATTAATAGTTTGTTATTGCATCGTTTCTATTTATAACTTCTATAAGTCTGTTTGGCATATAATTACTTAAATAAACTTATACAATAATCAGTAGTAATAATATTTTCCCATGCATTATTTACCTTCCAGTAATTCTTGGGTATTCCGTGGTCTCACATTTCGTTTTTGGATACTCTTACGAGTAGTCCCCATACATCTTCCACGGGGTTAAAATCTGGACTAAGTATGACTGGGCCAGTTTAGAACATTAATGTTGTTATCTTGAAACAAGTTAGTCACGGTATGAGCAGTATGAACTGAACAATTATCTTGATGAAATATGAATTCATTATTAGGAAATAATTGTGACACAGAAGGGAGCATAATAGGCTCGATAATAGGTATTGTTCAATATGCCCCAAAACACCAAGACCACGTGTCGATATCCAAGTCCACATGTTAACGGAAAATCTACCACTTTTGTCATTGTTAGATGTAAACATCTCATCGAATCGAGTATTCGGAGGTCGCTAAACACGAATACGACCGCTGTGTGTAGACTGGAAAGTGTTTTCATCTGTAAAAATTACATTGTTCCAAAAATTTACATCATGCATTAAAAATTCAAGCGCAAATCTCAGTCGAGCTTCTTTATGTTCAGCTTTAAGTAGGTGTTTCTGTTATACCTCGTGAAGCTAAACATCAAGCTTTTGTAATGAAAAAAATGTTTATACCTGAGGGGAATCGTTGCTTTAAAAGTCATCTGGTAGCTAATAAATTCTATGCAGATGATCTTTCGAATGTCCGTATTTATTCAAACACCAGTAGTGTCAATGTTAACGAAATAAGTGCCCTGCTAAATCTTACTTCGATTTACTGTGATAATTCCCTTTTCAATAGTTCAGCCAACTGCACCATACCGGAAGAGAAACTAAAAACATTCACTAGACTGACTTGGGAGAACATTATTTATTTGAGAAATATGTTAACGTCGATGAGATATTACAGATTCTCGTAGGGTGACGCAAGCTTTAGTTGTATTTTTATTTAATAACTGGAAATTCAAATCGAATAATATCATCTATCTTTGATCTAGAACGAGAGCAACAAGTATCTGAGTTTTATAAACAAATATTAAAGGGTTTTGAAGTAGATATTTTACCACCGCATTTTGGATTTACTGCAAATACTATAGATACGATCTAATTAAAAACCATACAAGTTATGTAGCTACCAAATTGGTAAATACCGACCACAACCAACTGGCACTGATTTTTGACGGCGTGGCAAAAGCAGTAACAATGAGTACCAACATAAGTCGTATTCCGGTAAAAAAAAAACAACCTTTTTGTAAACCTTTTACAATATTATACTACGGATGGTTACATTGTGGATATTGCCGGACCTTTTTATGCCACCCAAAATGACAATGAAAACATTATTGACTGAGTCTGGTGATTTGAAACAGTTATTACAACCTAATGACTTATTCATTCTTGGTCGAGGTTTTAAGGATGCTCTGGAGGATATCAGCAATTCCAATAATGCCAGCATTCAAAGGTAATCGACCACAACTGACAACAAAGGAAGCTAATGCTTCTAGAAAGGTTACCAAAATACGATGGGTTATCGAAGCTGTCCATGGGGCAATAGCTCAAAAATATAAACTTTTACACAACACTATGCCGAATAAGATGCTTCTGGATGATAAACTCCTTTGCAGAATTGTTGGTTTTTTGCACAACACATTTGGAAAAAGACTACTCGGATGGAGAATTACGTGGCTATATTATTTACAGAATAAATAACAGAATGGATGTGCCAAACACTCGTAGTGAAGAGGTCGCTGCAAAACGTTGGAATCGACAGAAGAAGGCATTTAGACAATTAGTGGCTGCAGATGTAATGGATTTTCCTCAACTCAGTAAACATGATTTAATGCTAGCTGTAGCATATTTAGCAGAATTAATTGGAGACGACAATAATCGTCAAGTTAGATATGTTACAGAAATTCCAAATGTACTAAAGATGGAAGTGAGATCTCGTCACATAAACAGTAAAACCTACTTGGAATATGTCCCTCGCGGTTCAGACTACAAAAGTATTTGTCGGTATTGTTGTGATTGTCCTAATGGTAATAGAGCTTGTCGGCTCCTGTTCGCATATAGCGACTATCATCTATTACCTGTCACATGCGAGATATCTTTCAAGAATATTTAGACTGGCTGAAATATTTTGTAATATATTTGACACAAACAATATCATAAATGATGATAGTGACGAAGATTGACAAACTGGGGCAGGAAATACGAATTTATATACAGTATGTACAGATTTGACGATTCATAAATGTGAACCCCAATTATTTTATATTTTGTTTTGAAAGTGTTCTACCTTTTCGAGTTTAAAGTACTAGAAGGCTTTAGAATCTATTTATGGTAATTTTTAGAAAGTGGCCATTCAATGGAAACCATGTGATATAAGGCTTCGAATACGTTTTCTATTATTATTATTGCTGTATATAAGGGTTTAGCACAACTAAGTAGTTGCATAATATTCTTCACAATGTTAGCTTTCAATACTTTTTTTTGTTCATCTCCATAAGTTAAGTAGTATACGAGAAAGAAAATTTAAAAAAACATCCCCATGTTTTCAATTTTTTTAAAAATATCTCCGCAGCAGCTGAATGTTGGACTGAAGAACCTACATACATCGTTTACCCATTGACTTGCCTACACGGCACCATAGATGTTATAGGCAGTTCCTATCGGGGGCAGATCGCCCATTCCTTTCCGTCTATACATATTTTGGGCAAAACTAGTTTTATAATAGGAGAAATGTATCTGTCAAATAATGGTGGTTTGGTAAATAATATAAGTAGGTAAGTAAGTTTTTATGAAAAAGCTATTTTTTTTTACAGTGTGTAAAAGGCGCATTATTTTCAAAAGTACTTACTTACATTGTTAACACAGCATTCGAATCAGCCGAAATTTGAGGTATTTTCAGTGTTTACACTTAAAGAAAGTTCGTGTTATGGTGGTAAATTTCAAAAATTTCTTTTAGAAAAACTGTAAGTATCTAATTATTTGCATTGAAAACCACTTCAGATTCGCGTTCTACGACCCCAAATTATTATGCCCTGAAAAAATTGGGCAAACATTTCAATGCCTCGTTATTCTCCTATCCCACCATTTTTTTGTTTAAAAGTTTTGATCCAATATTGTCCATAATGTCAGTTTATGATAAAGATGACCCTGCCCGAAGTCGGACAAATGGTTCATTTCGTAGATTAATCGAGTATCTAATAATTATTGTTATCTTCTAATTTATTTGCAAATACGACGAGAATCTTGGCCAGATTACCTACACAGAGAGAAATCGTTTGGGTAAATACACAACGTTGTAGAACAAGGTCTTGTTGCATTTTCTAAAAACAATTGTTAATTTTCAAGGAAAAACGTAGTTGAGCCGTTTTAGGTATAGGTATACATTTTAATTGTGTATAAATAATAAGTATGACAATTATGCCAATCAAGTCAAGGGTTTTCAGTACCATTAGGCAGGGGCGGATAAAGACCTCTGGCTAAATTTTGAGCGGGGCCTTTTTTGCAATTCTCGTAAAACCGCAGACAGGCGAGTTAAACCCCAGATGTCCCGGGGAAAGCGAATTCAATACTCGTAAACCACAGACAAACAAGTAAATCATAGGCTACTAATTATAATTATACATTACATTTACGTGACACGTCTATGATCATATAGTATACTTTAAGGTCTAATGAGTTTAGGGTTTCTCTTCTAGGCGAATGGTTTGCTTAGGTGTTTTACTAATTTTTATACCAGTTTCTAAAACCTTGTTTAAATTTACATTTTTTAGGGAATTCGTCATATGGGAACCCATTTTTTAATAACAATTTTATAAACAAATCATAAATAACACCATTTTCTATTCCAAAATACTTGTATCGTAAGTATAGGTTAATACAATAAAAAAAGTCTTATATGTACAGTGTGTCTCATTTAAAAGTGGAACAGCGTAATAATTGTTTTGTTTTTAAGATTTGAATCAAACTGATCTTAAAAGATAGAGGTCACCAAGGTCTATTTAGGACCACCATATCACTTTCCATATTTAAATGCAAGGCCATCTACGAAACTAAATTCAAAAACCCTGAATCCGAAGTTTAGTTAAATTCTAAAAAAATGATGCCTTGACGAAAAAAATCCTTTTGAGGCATTTAAATGAAAATTGTTTCTAAATTTATTTTTTTCAAACAATTTGCACAAATGAATAAATCATACAACCAAAAGAATTAAATATTATGTTCTATCAAACCTCCATTAGCCCTAATATGCATGCCTCAATTCGCTTTCTGTTATTGTTGATAACTTTTCGGAGGGTTGCAAAATTTAACTAAAATTCGGATTCAAGGTTTTTGAATGATTTCGAACAAGTTTTTTAGTCGTTGCTACTTAGCTGTCTGAAAAGCTAGAGAGTAGTGTTACATAGCTAAAGACCTGATCGACATTCTATTTGATAATAAAAACATTGAAAAGTGCATTAAAATCGGTGCATTCGTTTACGAATTGTAATAGAAAACGAAGGGATAGACACACAAAGACAGGTGAAAACACCCTTCTTTTCACTCGGGGGTTAAAAGATTCACAGCAACTAAGACTTTTAAGCGTCCTTACCTACTGAACTTACTCTTGAAGGAGCTGGAACTTTCGATGTGACGCTGCTTCTCGATTTTACTCATCTCCCGATGACGCTAACGTGGTTAGCGAAACGCGTCGAATATTAGTATTCGAGTGTCGTGTTCAAGAGTTTTGGTGTTTGTAGATATTACGTCTGCAGTGGCTACTAACCTCACATTATACTCCACCTTATATTCACAGACATCCTCGGTATGCTAGTGGGAGTTGATTCACTGTGAGAAGACTAACAGCACCTGGGCAGCAAATAGTCAATCAAAAGAAGATAGGACCTAATATTCTATTTAATATTGCAGTTCAGAGCTTTAAAAAAAAAATCCATCGCACGAACAGAACACAACTACAAAGTTAAATACATATGCCTCGTATAAAATGAAACAAAAAATTGAAAATTAAATTATGCGGTTAACCTATTATACAATAAAAAGTAAATAAATACAAATTACTTAACGCTTTCGTGGTTTCCTTACATTATTCATACGTACATATAAGCCAAATGATTAACTAATTATAGTTATGTAACACATCAGACTGCGAATAGACAAATCATTTTGGGATTTTTAAGTTTTCAAAGTTAATACACTGGTTAAGAACAATTTGTAGTTTTCTGATTAACAAACATTAATTTTTGCAATATTTGTTATTTTTGACCACTTTAATGGGAAATCGAACCCCGGCAGATTTGGATGTAACTTTGGAAATGAGTAGAGTAGACGTTGAAAGTCTCAATGGGTCCAACCTTCAGAAATACATATTTTTAGGATTACGGGTACAAAAAGACTTAATAACAATATAGTGGTCAGAAGTCGTAAGGACACCCAATAGGTGGAGAGCCGACTGTACAGATTTTCTTTGAATAAGATACACGAAAAACTTTGTATGAGTAAGTAACTAGAACTACTACCATAGACCTACAGGGAGCTACTTTTTATATAAGCAAATTTTGCCCACGTCATGTAATTTTACCGGAAGTGACGCCAAAATGGGAGGATGCGGGAAATAAACATACGTTTATAGATAGCCAACATGCCAGCGAAGAAAGAAACTCAAGACAGAAGAGCGCCAGAAGAAACGACCCAGCTGGCAGGGTCCAACAGCCAGGACCAGGGGCCTACATCGTCTGCATTTGCAGGTGGGGTAGTCGTAAAAAGCAGGCCCACCCCTTACGAGGCCGGTCCAGGTCTACAGCGATGATTGGGGCAGAGCTCAAAGCTCGACCCCTAATCATCCGAGGCCGTCATCAAAGTCAAGAATATTGGCGCATAGATAGCCGATTATCATTTTCTCTACAACCCCCTTGATATGGATATCAAAGAAAAGGGCTTGACAAGTAGAAAGCGAGTGACGTCATACTAAATCCCATATGGAGGATTATCATATTCTTTACAACCCCCTTGATATGGGTATCAAATTAAAGGGCTGGACCAATAGAAAACGATAAGGTGAATGACGTCGTACTAAATCCAATATGGCGGATCACCTATTTTGTAAAACAAGTTTGGTTCTGATCTATGATGTTTTTAACACACTTATATTAGTTAACACGCTTCTATTAGCTTGACCTGTAACATTGTAATGAAATCTTACAACTAATTTTACACCCACTTCCAGATGTCGTGTTGACTTGAAATTTGGCATATTTATATTTGTATGGTTCACATGGCCATACAGTGTGAAATTTTTTATAGAAAAATTTAAGATGGGGTTTGAAAGGGCGGACAGTCTATTGTCATTTAATATTCGACTCTTGGTATCTGGGGATTCTTGACGTCGCAGATTATATTTAGTGGAAATTTCAGAATTCAAATAGGATGACGAACAGGTTTTGTCATTTGTAGGCAAGGAATTTTATCGAACAAAGACACTATTCTAAGTAAAACAAAGCTAAAAAGAGGAAAATAAATAAGTAATTTAAAAAAATTAAAAAACACTCTTAAACATAAACTGAAAGTGTTAAAAATGCACCAAAAATAAATGTAATAAGCGGGGGGGTTCAAAGTACCTGAAAAAACAGAGAACTTGCTCATCGGGCGTCCCACGCTTTTACGTTTATTAACATAATTATTGGTATTATTAACATTACTTTCTTTTTATTGCATTTCTAACAATTTCAGCTTGTGTTTAAAAGCGTTTTTTAATTTTTTTAAAGTGTGACTGGATTCATAACAGTTAAAATTAGGAAGTAACAGAAATAGAAGTTTAAAAATTATGAAACACTTTTGTACAATTTTTTACAGTAAATATTCGAGTTCCATAATAGCTAGAAATTAAAAAGAAGTAAAGTCAATAAAATAGTCTAACCGAAAATTATTTTCGAATATACAAGGCGAACCAAGACAATATTACAGGACCAAGTGCCTTTTTTAAATGGGAGGCTATGTATATCAGTACATTTTTTAAGCCTCGTTTTAGACTGCTTTCACTCTTATATATGGACCGAGCGTATGTACGTCTGCCTATACTCGTATTTCGATACCAATATGGCAGCAGCGTCAAGTGCGGTCAGTACTTGGACGGGTGACCCGGTCCAAGGAAATACAGCGTTCTAGCTCCATCTTCTAACGGTATGTATATTGGCGCATACGTAGAAGGTATGGTAACTTTAGGCGGGGGTTACATAGCGGATATACCATCCTTCGGAGGGGATGTAATGCAGTCGGCCCCTTGTCTATTAAATGTTAGTCAAGTAAAAAATGTCCCTACTCTTCAATAGAGAAGAGGTTCGGCAAAATTTCCAGGTTGGGGGTAGCTTGTCTCTTGGAGTCGCTGACGCCGACGTTAAATAACTGGGAAAGAAAATCCACTCCTATGTTATTATTGACTATCTCCCAATGTAATGATTTTTGTTGTTGAAATAATGCCTTCTGCAGAAAAGAACAATAAAATGTAGAAAAGAAAACATTACAGTGAGGGACCAGCTAAATAGTATCTACCCACTTCAATGGATTGGAATAAATGGTCTCATTAAATGGCCTCACTTCAAGCGCATAGAGATGTGTGTCAGTCAAAATGGGCTACGTGTGGGGCACTTACAATTCACTGGTTTAAGCATGTTAGTGAGTACAACCACTACCGCCTTATTGTTACTTAATTGACCTTTTAGCTCAGATTTTATAGCTTAAGGATAACCAAACATAAATTAGGGGTGGACATTTAATTATCTCCAAAATAATTTATTTTCAGACTTCAGAAGGCGTCGGCGGTAGCGACCTCTAAGATACCGCTGCCTACGGAATCACTATTTCCACATCCAGAGTTCCCATTTAAGTCTTAAACAAAAACATCTTGATTATATTTGCACTCCAGTATGTGGAAATAATTGCTCATAGAATTTTAATAGAGGTGTTTCAGAATCTCATGAGCCGCGAAATGCGCAAAAGGCAAAGTTTATTTTGCGTTATAGGCATTTTTTTGAAGACACTGGAGGCTGCCTTGCTGGTTACATAAGTAAGAGCTCGGGATAAATTATAGACAATAAATATAATATTTTTTAAGAAGTTTAACTGAGTCGACAGGAGGGATTATGTCTCTGCGCATATGAAGGTCACAGCTCATGAGATTCTAAAACACCTCTAATATAATATTTGGAATTGTCTGCTCCAAGTGGTGGCTAATACTAAAAATATTGAGAACTTTTGTTTTCATACACGTTAAATTACAGTTCTATATTGCTAACTCTATTAATGATGGAGTGAGGCTGTTGGAGGTGGTGGTGGGGGTGGCAGATGTCATAATAGTATATTACATACCGAGATGGAAAGAGTTTCATTGTTGTCGAGAACTGAGATAGTTGACCGAGGCGCGAAGCGGCGAGGGCAACTAATTCTCGAGACAGTAATGAAATTTTTCATCAAGGCTTTGTGTACTATTTTATTCACAATCCTCCCCCTTAAAGAACAAGGAGCCGAGCAAAAAGCCAACAAACCGTTTACTAAGTTTTTAAATAGCATTTTATGTTTTTATTAAGTAGGCAATAAACAAAAAATTCTTGTCAGAGGACAAAAAATGTCAAAGTGACGTGTCATTATTCGGTTTATTTGTTCAGCTAGTATTTGTATAATGAATAAACATTGTCTATGTCTTATAATTTATATTTCCTACAACTGAAAGAAAATCATAAAAAACATAGGATGGCATATGCCCACTTTTCAAATAGGCCAGTCACCACGGACTTCCATAATGCAAAGTTAGACAAAAATTGCGAAAGTCTTTAATCTTTGAGACAATATTGAGGGGGTGAAAAAATCATGTATCCGGTTTTGCACCCTTTTCCGCCCCCCGGAACATTGTTAAATTAACAAAAAACGTAAATTTGGAAATAACTTTTTGAAAAAAAATCCGATATTTATGCAAATTTTAGAGAAAATTTTAATAATTATTACACGTATTCTATCAGTTTGCACCCTGCTACGATGACCGGAACATTAAAAATAGTTGTTTTTTAACTTTATAATGAAATATTTTGTGAAAAAAAAAAGTGAAAGTTATGCAAATGATTGTTTATGCAACAGAGAAGGGTCACAAACCTGTTTGTAATTTTGCATAACTTTCTTTACCCCGGAAGGTTTTTTTCACAATTTTTTTATCTGACACGGACACTGACGTTTTAAACAATAAGTGTAGGTTTAAATAATTGCGAAAGTCTTAAAATCGGGTTGCAAATGTTTGTAACACCAATTAATGATACAATCTGAATTTGCAACCTCGTAAATGTCCCGGAAGATAATGAAATTACCTATTTGTTAAATAACGAAGCTATGCTTGTCTCGAAAATATTGGAAAACAGGTGCAAATTTCATGTAGCATTCTAATAATGGATATAAATACTCATGTGAATTCACAACCTCGCAAAATATCCGGAATATAATGTATCTATCTTCGCTTTCCTTCTGAGATATTTCGCAATTTCATTAAAATTTCATCAGCATAAAAATAATTCCAGAAAAAAATTGCAAATTCATTATTGTTTTAATTATGTGGGTATATAGCTTAACATCAAATTGTAATCCATTTATTAATGCGGAACATGATTTAAATAAATGAAATCTCTCGCACATACTCAACACACGAAAATACAAAAATCCCACTATCCTGCCTTTCCTCGCCATACCATGCTCCCTAAAACACCCTAAAAAATATTTTTACATGTAAAAAAAAACTCTAAAAATTATCCCCCGTCTTATCTTATGCCCCGATTATTTTTGTTCCGTCCAGCCACGCACTAACTATTATGCGTTAAGCGGCCCTCAGTACTTGTTTTTATGTATCAATAAAATAGTCTGTAATCTTGTTAAATGTTTTATATGTGCACTTTATATACACCTAGGCAATAAGTTTGAAATGTAGGATAGCTAAAAATAAAAAGAAAGCTTTAAATGGTAAAATTCTTTATGTAAAAACCCTCCTTACTAGCTGAAAAGTACATAGCTCTGCAGCCAGAAGTACATCCCGCGTTAATTTTTAATTAAAATAAAATCTTTGAGTGCAGCTCTGAAATTTTGTGTAGTTATATATTTTAACTGCAGAAAGAACTAAATAAATGCCATGTAATTTTAGAATAAGAAATATCAGCCAAAATGTTGAAAACAAATTAAAACAAGTACACCAGTACAGGATTCGAACCGAGAAATCCGCTGTGAATGTCGTCGCTTAACGCGATGGGCTACGGTCGGGGTGGACTTGAAATTTCAATTAGTCTCATCGGAAAAAGCAAAACATGAAATTTTTAAATGTTCATAACTAAATAAATGCATCAGCAGGAAGGCTTCGTAATGTCGATTCCGAAAGATCGAAATTGGCATTTTCACGGCATCGTTAATTACATGGGCGAAGTCGAAAGAAAATTCGAAACCACAGAAGTGAACGAAAAATTGCATTTTTTGACATTTCGCGAATTTGATTTGTTTTTTGTTCCATTAATGTCACTGGTACGTTAATAACCGGAAAAGCCGGAATAGGGAGATTTTAAATATAAAAATAAAATCGCCAGAACTGCACCTTGACCAATGTCAAATTTTAATAATTTGAACCATTTTCTTACAACTTTACCGACTTCTGGCAACGTTTAATCTCCGACCTAGACTTCTCGCAATAATTTTACGCAATTTCTACAATTAAAAACTATAACTACACATTTGCACCTATTTTCCATTTTTTTGAGTCAATCATAGATTCATTATTTAAATAATAGGTAATTTCATTAACTTCCGGGACATTTACGAGGTTGCAAATTCAGATTACCTATATCAGTTATTGGTGTTACAAACATTTGCAACCCGATTTTAAGACTTTCGCAATTATTTAGACCCCTACTTATTGTTTAAAACGTCAAAATCGTGTCCGTGCCAGATAAAAAAATTGTGAAAAGAATCTTCCGGGGTAAAGAAAGTTATGCAAAATTACAAACGGATTTGTGACCCTACTCTCTTACATAAACAATCATTTGCATAACTTTCGCAATTTTTTTCAACGAAATATTTCATTATATATTCAAGTAAAATACAACTATTTGCAATGTTCCGGTAATCGTAGCAGGGTGCAAACTTGATAGAACATGTGTAATAATTATTAAAATGTTCTCCAAGGTTTGCATAAATATCGGAATTTTTTTCAAAAAGTTATTGAAAATAAACGTTTTTTGTTAATTATACAATGTTCCGGGGGGCGGAAAAGGGTGCAAAGCCGGATTCATTATTTTTTCACCTCCTACAATATTGTCTCAAAGATTAAAGACTTTCGCAATTTTCCATGCCTTTTTTGCTTTAATGATTTGCCTAAAACGAGAAGTGGTAAGAATGTGGCCACTTTCCAACTTGAAATGTCATATTTCAGTTCAATGGGCTCATTCAGTTTTTATAGTTTTATAGTTATCATAAAGAGCTGACGACTGCAAAGAAATCGGCTCATGATAAATTTATTTTCAATTCTAATAACCAACAAAAGGCAATGTGGAGGATAATAGATAATAATAACGTAAAAAAGTAAAACTTTGAAATCACTATGCATCCTAACCAATTGAATAAACATTTTACTAATGTTGCTGATAGTATAGTAGGTAACCTTCCTATTTGTGAACAAAAATATAATGACTACTTAAATAATGTAAACTCGAACATCCCCACAAAAAATTCTGCTTTACGGAGATAACTTATAATGAAGTTTCCAATGTAAAAAACAGGCTTAAAAAAATTAACGGTCGTGATCCTTATAACATCAATATGAAAATTCTAAAATATATCATCTTAGTTCCGCTAACAAACCTTATTAACCTGTGCATTAGAGATAACATCTTTCCAGATATATTGAAAGTTTCAAAAGTTATTCCAATTCATAAAAAAGATTCTAGGAATGATCGTTCAAATTATCGGCAAATTGTCATCATTCCTTTTTTCGCAAGAGTCCTGGAAATAATATTAAAGAACCAAATCACTACCCATTTTGAGACAAATAATTTATTCAGTTCGCATCAATCCGGCTTTAGAGCAAAGCATTCCACAACATTAGCTATTCATTCTTTAATTGAAACTATTAACGACGGCTTTGAAGAGGACTTGCTTACATTTTCACAATTCTTAGATCTCACAAAAGCCTTTGAGTGTGTCACATAAAATACTAGTCGACAAATTAAGCTTTTATGGTTTTAGCAACAATAGCGCCCACTTAATAAGTTCCTGTCTAACTAATCGTTTTCGATATGTATCATCACAAAACACAAACTCAAATCTTTTTCCAACAAAATACGATGTACTTCAGGGATCTGTGTTAGGGCCGACACTATTCTTGATTTATATAAATGATCTGCCAAGCATTGCCCTGGATGCAAGCTTTGATTTATTCGCGGACGATACAACAGTAAACAAAATTATTTAAAAATGTTACAAGACTTAATATCTGAAATAAGTTGGAAAAAGAATCCAGTCCAAGATTGGTTCATAACTAATCAGTTGATGCAAAACGATTCCAAAACTGAAAGTGGTTTTTACTCTAAGAAATTTGAACAGCAATGATTTATCGCTTACTAATGATGTAAAATTCTTGGGAGTCTACCTTGATAAAAAGTTATCTTGGGAAACACATAAATTATATTTGTAGGAAAGCACTTACTGTATATCATGGCCTGATACATTCTGTTATCTCTTACGCTATTTTGATTTGGGGACACTCTTCAGCTAGCAAAGCAGTTCTTGGTATGCAAGGAAAGGCCATCAGAATAATTGCTGGACTTAAATACAGAGATTACTGCAAATCTGAATTTATTACGTTAGGTATTCTTACATTGTCGTGTGCCTTCATCTTGCAGTCACTCTTATATGTAAAAGAGAATGAAGACAAACAAGACAAACAGACACTACAAACGGTCAAATTCATAGTTATCCAACACGAAACCGGGATAAAATAAATATCAACTTTTTAAGGTTAAATAAAACACACTGGAACAAATTATTATGGTATATTGTTGTACAATGTTCTACCAATGCAGATGAAGCAACTTAACTTGAACAAGTTCAAAACCTCCGTAAAGAAAAATTTTTGCTGGCAAATTAAGCCTGGCACCCCACTACAATCTCATTGTATACCTCAAAACCTACATTTTGACATAAGTTTTATTCATGTATTCGAAGTCACAAGAAATCGTGACCGGAAATGACGTCAAAATTCCATGACGCGGGCAAAATTTGCTTATATGAGAAGTGGCTCCCTGTATGTCTGTGGTAGTACTTACACAAAGTTTTTCATGTATCTTATTCATAGGAAATGTGTACAGCCGGCTCTTCACCTATTAGCTAGATGTCTATACTTTTCAATTTGTGTTCTTAACATTATAAGTTTGAGTATTCGAGATACTTATGCAAATACAATATTTTGGTATTATTATAGTAATACGCATATAAAATTATTGAATTATACCTTGATAACACTTGAGATAAGATTTTAGATGTATTACTTGATTTCATATTAAGTAGGTATTGTCATGAGGTATATACCGGGTGAGTCACGAATTGCGCTCGCCCCGATATTTCCTAAAATATTTGGAATAGAAAATTGAAATTTGAAGGCCTTATTACACGACTAAAATGCCATCTTTTCAATAAAAAATCAAGTTTGGTGCACATCCGGTGTGACCGGAAATGCCCACAACTTTCGATTTTTAAATGGAACACCCTATATATTTTTACATTTTTGGAATCTAGAGGAAATTTTTAATACAATACATCCATTTTGGTCACTTTTTGATAAACATTACAAATTTTATTAAAAAATCTATTTCTGAATCCAGAGTGCTGTGGTGCCCAAAATATATTTTAGTTTGTGTGCTACGTTACTATAAAAATAAAAAGAGCAATATGATTGCATTACTTAATTCTCTAGAGGCGTTTAAAATTTTTAAATATGATTTTTACCCGCTAACTCGGTTTTTTTAAATGGGAATTTAATCGTTCACCAACATTTTTAAATACCTCATTTTCATACGAATCTAATGATACCAAAATTTTGAAAATCCGCTCAGAAACATTTGAGATTTCAACCAAAATACAATGCAACCAAGCTTTTAGAAACATGCGGCTAATAGATAATAGATTAGTGGGCTTTGGAAACTAAAATGGCACATTTCTGTGTAAATCTGGTAACCTAATAACATTGGAAAAATCATAGTAGCCATTGAATGTAATAAAACAATATCAGCTGTCAGACAGATACAAAATAAAGCGTTGCGGAAATCTCTTTGAGTAAAAATTAAAGAAAATGAATAATTTTAATAGAAATGAAAAGGTCGATATGTTACTGATATATGGAGAGCGTCTCAAAAATTCAACTGCAGCTGTAGAACTGTATCAGCAACGATATCCCAACAGACGTCATCCAAGCACACACTTGTTTGCCAGAGTGGAACAAGAATAATTAAGAAACGAACCCAATCAACAAGATGACCATCAAACATTTATTGTAAGTGAGGACAAAGAAATTGATGTATTAGGATTTGTGATGGTACACCCAACAACATCAACAAGGGAATTGTCAATGGAATGCGACATTAGTCAGTCTTCGGTTTGCAGAATTTTAAAGAAACATAAGTTTCGGTCTTATAAATACCAAATACACCAACATCTTTATGGAGATGATAACGACAGGAGGCTAGTATATTGCAACTGGTTCTTAAATGCAGTACAACAAAACCCAGGTTTTTCTTTTCATATTTTATATTCAGATGAAAGTAGATTTACGAACCAAGGTATGTTTAACAGAAATAATACTAGGTACTGGGCTCAAGAAAATCCGAGGTTGGTAGGGCGGGGGAATATTCAGGAAAGATTTGGGTTTAACTGTTGGCTTGGAGTACTTGGAGATCGAATAATTGGACCCATATTTTTTGATGGAACACTTACTGGCGAACGATATTTATTCTTTTTACAAAACCAGACAGCAGAATTTCTTGACTTACTTCCGCTTGCCTATTTACAAAATCTGTTTTTCCAACAAGATGGTGCTCCCCCACATAATTCCAGAAGAGTGATGGAATATTTAAACAACTTGCATGGTGAACGCCTTATCGCAAATCAAGGTCATATCAGATGGCCTCCTAGGTCACCTGACTTAACACCCCTCGACTATTATGTATGGGGCACAATCAAAAATGAAGTTTATAAAACTTCTTCAAATACCCTTGAAGAGCTGCAAAATAAAGTTGTACGGGCTCTTAATGAAATAACGCCGGCTGAATTGCGTAGAGCCATTCAAGCAACTGTACGCAGAGCCGAATTGTGTATAGAAAAAAATGGTGGACATTTTGAACAATATCTATAAATGTCAATTTATGGTTTAATTATATTAATGATTTTAAAGATACCTACTGTTGCCTAATTTAAGTTTAATTGTTCAAACCGAATTGATTTTTATTTATTTATAGGCGCGATATTTATGTTCATTTAAATAAAACTCTGAAAACCGAACTGATGTCACATTATATTGCAAATGTCCTTGTGGATGTAATTGTGTTTACCTCCACATACCTATGCTAAACTTAATTGTAACGTTCTTTGCGCTCACAATTATTAAATGTTTGATAGCTCAAGATTGCCTATAACTACCCTAGTCTGTCTGACAGCTGATATTGTTTTATTACATTCAATGGCTACTATGATTTTTCCAATGTTATTATTTTACCAGATTTACACAGAAATGTGCCATTTTAGTTTCCAAAGCCCACTAATCTATTATCTATTAGCCGCATGTTTCTAAAAGCTTGGTTGCATTGTATTTTGGCTGAAATCTCAAATATTTCTGAGCGGATTTTCAAAATTTTGGTATCGTTAGATTCGTATGAAAATGAGGTATTTAAAAATGTTGGTGAACGATTAAATTCCCATTTAAAAAAACCGAGTTAGTGGGTAAAAATCACATTGAAAAATTTTAAACGCCTCTAGAGAATTAAGTAATGCAATCATATTGCTCTTTTTATTTTTATAGTAACGTAGCACACAAACTAAAATATATTTTGGGTACCACAGCACTCTGGATTCAGAAATAGATTTTTTAATAAAATTTTTAATGTTTATCAAAAAGTGACCAAAATGGATGTATTGTATTCAAAATTTCCTCTAGATTCCAAAAATGTAAAAATATATAGGGTGTTCCATTTAAAAATCGAAAGTTGTGGGCATTTCCGGTAAAACCGGATGTGCACCAAACTTGATTTTTTATTGAAAAGATGGCATTTTAGTTGTGTAATAAGGCCTCCAAATTTCAATTTTCTATTCCAAATATTTTAGGAAATATCGGGGAGAGCGCAATTCGTGACTCACCCGGTATGTAGAGTGTGATCCATTTAAATTGAAATAATAAAATATCTCGGAAACCACATATTTCCAAAAAAAGTTCAAAAAACTATTTAACTTCTAGGAGAAAACCAAATGACTTTATTTTCTTTAGATTTGGTAGATTCAACTTAGTTTTGGTTTTTTCTAAATAGAAACTTATATTTTTGTATTCTATGAAAAAAATTGCAACTTTTCTCGGAAATATTGTTTTTAAAAATATGTAGTTTCCGAGATAGGTATTTAAGAGAAAACCTCGGAAAAAGCGTGTCGTGGTACATATCTAATCAACCCATCAGAGATGGACACGTGACATGATTTTCGTCGTGACACATGCGTAACATCGAAATAGAAAATCATGAAAATTTTCGTGAGCGTGCGTGAACAAGAATTAATTATTCGTGCGTGAGCGTGAATTAGGTATAGGTGCGTGACGTGATTTGTATCGTGTCACGCTTGATCACGACATCATAAAGCAAAAATTCCTCATGACAATTCGTGTTTAAGTGAGCGTGTGTGTGTTTGTGATCGAAAATTTGAAACAGGCGTGAGTCTACTTCAACATGGACCCATGTTTGTGAGTGAGCGTGCGTGAGTAAAATCTTGAAAGTCGTGAGCATGAGTGAGCGTGAGTCAATATTGACTCACGCGCCTATTTCTACAACCTAGGTTAGGTATCTAAATAGATTTTTTAATTGTTTTTGTTACTTTTATCTACAGGGTGATATCGATTATATTATTGGACGATTATCGGTTTCGTATAAAATTTTACTGTGCAGTAAATCTAAGTTATTTTGACTGCAGAAATTACGACCATTTGACAAGTGACGATCGGCTGGTGTCCTCTCAGCAGAAAATGCTGCCAGTTTCAGGTACTTGCTTTTCCATTTTTACCATTTTATACCACGATATTTTTCTATTTCCTCTTTGGGGGGGTAAAGGCATATTTTATTTGCTATATTAAAATTATTATTTTAGCAACTTGGCGCGAAACACTCCTTAAGTTTTAACTGGTAAACACAATCTCAACCTAACTTTCTGACATTCGATATGCCAGCTCAGTGGCCCAGTGCTAAGGTATTTGGCTTGCGACCACGAAATCCCGGGTTCGAATCTTGGCTGCGGTAGATGGCAATATCGCAGGGAATGGTTGTTGTGTTGATTTCTATGTGTACGTGTCCTGGTTGAGTGGTGGAACAGCAATTGCTAAACTCCGCCAGGACGTTAATGTATATAAGGCCATTAAAATATAAAGTGACAACTGATAGAGCAGTGAACAATTGACAGTCAAGAGAGCAACTTTATAAAATTAAAATAGTTATTGTGACATCATCCTTATTGGTGTTTAAAGGACACGCTAATTTCACATTTCTGATACTTTTTCTCTGTGAATTAGAGCTGATTTTTTAACGGTAGTATTACTTCAATGAGTACTTACTAAATAATGTAATAAAAAAAATCTAATAAAATTACCCATTAGCATTTCAACAATTTTATAAACAAATCATAAATAATGCGATTTTGGATTCCAAAGCACTTGTATCATAAGTATAGGTTAACACAAGAAAAAAAGTCTTATATGTACAGTGTGTCTCACTTAAGAGTGTAACAGCGTAATAATTGTTTTATATTTTTCCAATTTGAATCAAACTGATTTTTTAAAAGATAAAGGTCACCAAGGTCTATTTAAGACCACCATATCACTTTTCATCCTTAAATGAAAGGCCATCTACGATACTAAATTCAAAAATCCTGAATCCGAAGTTTAGTTAAATTCTAAAAAAACGAGGTCTTGACGAAAAAAATCCTTTTGAGGCATTTAAGGCTGTGTTATCAATGTCAAAATACCGCGTTCACAGTCGTAAATCTTTCAACATATTGTTCTCAAAAACAAACCAACAAAAATCGGATTTGATTTAAATATTAGAACTAGTTAACTTAAATCTAGTACGTATCATATTTTATATTTGAAAACTAAATCAAATTAAATATTTCCTTTGGATTATTACACGTGAACGTGCCACTGAATCGTCCGTAATTCACCATTAATTATTTTATATTCTTTAATGGGACTCAAATATTCAAATAAAATATGATACGTACTAGAATAAATATATTAAATGTAAAAAAAAGTTAAAACTCGGCATAATATTTGCTCCTAAGGGAGATTAATATGTTAGAAAAAATGTATTCAATTTTGCCAATTTAATTAGACGGTTTACTAATAGAGGGCGAAGCAGTAGCTATTCGAAGTACCAACTATGCTTCAAATCACTAAAAACTGCAGGGTCGAACTTTTTGTTTTCTCTACCATTTGAAATATAGCTTAAAATAATTTAAATTTACTTACCAATTGAATTGTTACATTTCTAGTAGCCCGGGAGGCAGCGACAGATTTTTCGCGTTAATATCTATAAAGCTAGATTTTTTTTCAAAGAGAGTTTAGATAGTATCTATAATGAAGGCGCAATTCTACCAAACTCTTAGTTATGCATAAATGAGTAAAAAATTAAATATTTAAAATTTCGTTTTTCGAATTGTCACGAATTGTCAAGAAATGATGATTCGCCTTCGCTCCTGCCGGCCCCAATTTTCGATTTTCACCTCGCGATTCATGTTGCACGGTCATGGCCGACCTTCTCCTCGCCATCGAGATATAGAACGGGTCTCCGATTGCCGTATTTGTTCAGTTCTTACGTTTGAAAAAGTGACTTGCGGTCGTGCCAATAGGCGACTATTTTTAAGTGGTTTCCCGAGTTCGAATCCCGCCCGGGGATATTTTTTTTTTTCATTTTCAATTTTTTGGCACATATTTTTGATTCTATAATTGCGATTTGCTCCGTTCTATTGCATTTTTCGGAGAAGTTTTGCATTTTCCGCCGCGGAATATTAAGATGCTCTATTTGGATCAAAAATCACATTCTACTTCCGGGTGGCTAAATCTTTGGTAGACATTGCAAAAACGGCAATACGTAGTCAAATCACGACAATTATATTCCTCATTAGTATTAATGAACAGACAGTATTTTTATAGATCTGGTAATAAGCTTTTATTTACTCCATTATGTTATATTATTTTGGTAAGGAAATTTCTAATTTTTAATCGAAATAGTGCAGATTAATATTTCGAGGCGGAAAATGCAAAACTTTTCAGAGAAATGCAATAGAACGGAGCGAATAGCAATTATAGAATAAAAAATATCTGCCAAAAAATTAAAAACGAAAAAAAAAAGTATCCCTGGGCGGGATTCGAACTCGGGAAACCACTTAAAAATAGTCGCCAATTAGCACGACCGTAAGTCAATTTTTCAAACGTAAGAACTGAATAAATACGGCGATCGGAGACCTGTTCTATGTCTCGATGGCGAGGAGAAGACCGGCGATGACCGTACAATGAGAATCGAGAGGTGAAAATCGAAAATTGAGAGCGGCAGGAGCGAAGGCGAATCGTAATTTTTTGACAATTCGTGACAATTCCAAAAACGAAATTTTCGTCCATCTGTTTTTTTCTTTAATTTGTTACCCATTTATGCACCACCAAGAGTTTGGTAGAATTGCACCTTCATTATAGATGCTATCTAAACTCTCTTTGGAAAAAATCTAGCTTTATAGAAATGATTTCAGTCGTTGCCTCCCGGGCTATAGTTTATTCTACATCTTCAATAACTTTTTGTTAGTAATATTGCTAATAAATCAGGAGCATATCTAATAATAACATATCATTACTGTAAAAAGTAATTTTTATATGGAGTAAATGTACCTATTTGTAATCCAGATCGTGAAAAATCAATGCCACGCGGGATTAAAAAGAACTTTGATCTTGTGGCATATAGACAAACTATCTTTGCATACACTCTAATAGTGTAGATTGTAGATAATCAATTATTATTTTGAAAGAGTAAAATGTCTCTTACTCCCCGAAGGAGAGCTTACATTTTTACTTGGAGCAAAAATGACACGTTAGTCTTTGAAAATGATAACTAAACTAGCAGTACAGAAATATTGTTTTGAAGAATTCCGATTTTCTCATTTCCTCAAGCACGCAAAATGTCTTTCCATTGTTTTCCTCTGGTTTTTGTAATTTCCTTTTTCAAACATTATAATTTTATGGTTATTCATTGCTTGTCGTGTGTATGTGTTTTCGTGATATTTCACTTTCGGCGTGAAAGTGATCATCATCAAGTGACGAAAATTTGATGTTTAAGGAAAAGCCTGCAAAACTTCGCACCCGCAGTGCGTAGGAAGACGAGAGAAATCGATTGGCGGACACCTGAGTGTTCCATCTGCGTTCTTCTTCTGAATAGGGCCTTCAGAAATTTGAAAATTTGTCACATTTTCCATGTTTAGGTGTTTTTCGTTGAATTTTTCTTTCGGTGTGAAAGTTACCATCATCGGGTGACAAACAATTCGATGTTTTAGGAGAAATCTAAAAAAACCAGGGATACGCAGTAAGCGGAGCAAAATCGAATAGTGGACACCGAAGTTTTTCATCTGTGCTATTTCTCTGAATAGGGGCCTTCGAAACAGTTTCCCATTGGAAAATGTCAAATTTTCCGTGTTTACGAGTTTTTCGTGATATTTTACTTTCGGTGTGGGTAGGGGTAGGTATGAAGGTGAGAGAAATCGAATGGCGCAAACCGCTCTTTATCTCGTTTCGTTTTCGAGATACGATCGCGGGAAGCGATCCTTAGTTTCCGAGATACGGCCGCTCAAAGACACCGGAAGGTAAAAATCGAAGTTTCTCACCTCTTCCCGAGGTCATATCTCGAGAACTAAACGAGATAAAGAGCTGCGGTTTACGCCATTCCATTTCTCTCGCTTACCTAGTTACTAGTCCAAATAGGTAGGTTAAATCGCAAAAATGTGACCGGAGGGGATCTCTACAGGAAAAGTTGTATTGAGCTGAGATGTAAAATAAAAAGTCTAATATATTATTAGTCCTACACTTTCCTTAAGGGTACAAAAAGGATGAAATTGTTTATTTTTGCGTATAAATCGAGAACGATGAGAGATATGGAAAAGGTTTCAGATAAAAAAATGTAGAGCTAATAATTTGGCTTACGAAAGGTCACATGCGTTTACATCCTATTTCTGATTGATTGGCTGTAAGATCTGTCTGATTTTTAGGGGATAAATGGAATAATAAAAAAATCGTTTAAAATCGAAAAGTTGATGCTTTTTGTTATTTCTTTTCTGAATCCCCTTAAAATAATTTCAACTTTCTTTGCAGAGATAAAGTTCCTCTGTTTGTTTAGATAGAAGTTATAAACATCTGAATTTTTAAATTCACGACTTTTCAGGGCTAAACGCTTTACTTTAATTTTTTTCAAGCAACACTGACCTCTTAATGAAATTTCTTTAAAAAAATTCCATTACAGTTTTTTTTCTCAAGCATGCCAACGTTGATATCCAGATATAATTACTACAATTCCTACGATTTTTATTTCACTCAACGCCACTGCAATATAGTCGTTGTAACTTTTTCTAGAAAATTGATCCCTCTTGTACGCTTAATTGATTGCTGATTAAATTTCCAATCCGATGATTTTCCGGTAATTTTTGCGTGAGATATGGACCGCTAAAGTGAGTCCGCTTCGAGGACCAATTCTCCCAAACAAAAAATCTTACGAGCTCGATGGCATATTTAGCTATTTAAAATCAAACAAGAAATCGAGTGGCGCAAACCGAAAGTCGCTGCGGTCCTTCGTTTCCGAGATACGGCCGCTCAAAGTTAGCGGAGAATGAAAATCGAAGTTTTTCACCGCTTTCACCGAGAACGAAACGAGACACAGAGCTGCGCTTTGCGCCATTCCATTTCTCTCACCTTCCTACGTCCTCCTGAGTTTGTTTAGATTTTTTCTGAAACGTCGAAATTTTGTCACCCGACGATAACCACTGTCATTCCAAAAATGAAATGTCACGAAAAACACCTACACGAAAAATGTGACATTTTTTCACTTTCCGAGGGCCCCATCCACATAAAGAACGCAGACGGGAACGCCACTGAGTGATATTCGATTTGTCTCCCATTATTGTATACCCCTGGTATTTTTCATATTTTTTCTAAAACATCAAAATTTTGTCACCCGATGATCACTTTCATACCGAAAGTAAAATTCCACGAAAAACACCTACACATGAAAATGTGACATTGTTTCACTTTCCGAGGGCTCTATCCACATAAAGAACGCAGACGGGAACACCACTGTGCGCTATTCGATTTGTCTCCAGTTATTGCATACCCCTGACTTTTATCATGTTTCTTCTAAAATATCAAAATTTTGTCACCCGATGATGATCACTTTTATACCGAAAGTGAAACGCCACGAAAAACATCTACACATGAGAAATGTGGCATTTTTTTTACTTTCCGAGGGCCCTATCCACATAAAGAACGCAGGCTGAGAACGCCACTGCACGCTATTCGATTTATTTCCCCTTGCTCTGTACCCCTGTTTTTTTTTCAGATTTTTCCTAAAACATATAATTTTTGTCGCCCGATGATGATCACTTTCATACCGAAAGTGAAATGCCACGAAAAACACCTACACACGAAAAATGTGACATTTTTTCACTTTCCGAGGGCCCCATCCACATAAAGAACGCAGACGGGAACGCCACTGAGTGCTATTCGATTTGTCTCCCATTATTGTATACCCCTGATATTTTTCAGATTCTTTCTAAAACATCGAAATTTTGTCGCCCGATGATGACCACTTTCATACCGAAAGTGAAATGCCACGAAAAACATCTACACACGAAAAATATGACATTTTTTCACTTTCCGAGGGCCCTATCTACATAAAGAATGCAGACGGAGAACGCCACTGTGCGCTATTCGATTTCTTTCCCCTTACTGCGTACCGCTGATTTTTTTCAGAATTTTCCTAAAACATCGAAAATTTGTCGCCCGATGATGACCACTTTCATAGCGAAAGTGAAATTCCATGATAAACACCAACACACGAAAGAAGTGAAACTGTTCTATTTTCCGAGGACCCTACCCGAAGAAAGAACGCAGATGGAGAACTCCGGTGCGCGACATTCGATTTCTCTCCCCTTACTGAGTACCACCCCTAATTTTTTCAGATTTTTCCTAAAACATTAAATTTTTGTCACCAGATGATGACCATTTCTACATTGAAAGTGAAATGCCACAAAAAACACCTACACACGAAAATCGATGAATAACCATTAAAATTTGAAAAAGAAAATCACAAAAAACAATATCTAACAATAATTGAAACTATTACTGCGTTATTAGATTTTGTAGATAGTTGCGGTGGCTACCGCCTAACGTAACCACGAATTGTTTAATTATTTACAATCATCAAATCCTATTTCAAAAGTTTAAAGGAACTGAATCATTTTTTATTCACTGCTGTAAATCTAGTCAAGGCTTCCAATAGTGTCCGTACGACCCTGCACAATTCTGTTGCCAACAACTGATGATGAAATCACTACTTATAGCTAGCCAATTTATGATTCCTATTATATCGGCATAACCATTAGTTCGCTTTTTCTATATACGAATTTATTGTGGCGTGCAAACACATTCTTAAATAAAAATTATTTCTAAATTTATTTTTTTGAAACAATTTACACAAATGAATAATAAATACAACCAAAAGAATTAAATATTATGTTTTATCAAACCTCCAGCAACCCTAATATATATGCCTCAATTCGCTTTCTGGTATTGTTAATAACTTTTCGGAGGGTTGCAGAACTTCGGATTCAGGGTTTTTGGATTGAAAGTTTTGTTAACAAAATTTTTTGATTAAGAAATGCCTACTATGATTTTTTGATTTTTTTTCATACAATTTAGTATCGTAGCCTTGCATTTAAAGATGGAAAGTGATTTTGTGGTCTTAAATGGAGCTTGGTGACCTCTATCTTTTATGATCAGTTTGATTCAAATTGGACAAAAAATAAAAGAATTATTACGCTGTTACACTCTTAAGTGAGACACACTGTATATGTCATGTCGGAAAGATTTATTGTTTAAAAATTTTTAACGTTTAAACATTGAAAAAATGCGATTTTTTCTCCTTTTTGACCTTTGATAACTTTTAAATGGAAATAAATTTTTAGATTCTGCAAAAGTAATCGGAAGCTTCAACCTCAAAATGCCGAAAGATTTATAAACATTACATGAATGGTTCCAAAGTTATAGCATGCTATGATTACTATACTTATGTTGCTTGCTGTTGGCGACATGGTCTGTAATCGCAGAAACATAGCGCGCTGCACCGAAAACTCCCAATTTTGAAATCGCTGTAACTTTTATATTGATCTAATTTTTATCATTCCTTCGGCATTTTGAAGTTAAAGCCTTGCACTTTCAGAATATTTTTTCAGAATCTAAAAATTCTTACCATTCTAAAGTTATTAAAGGTAAAAAGGCTAAGAAACTTTTTAAACTTGAACCTTTTCGACACAACATATATGAATTTTTTCTTGTTTTGATTCATATTTTACGATAGAAGTATTTTTGAATCGAAAATCAAGTTATTGCGAAAAATTCAAATTGTACACATCAACGAGTGCTCGCCAACATATCAGCAAATGTATGTGCAAACGACAATCATCTGGGAAACCATTCTGTGAACGATCATCAAGTCTTCCGATTATTGCTCGAGCCTTATTTACCAAATTGTTTTTCACACCATGCGCTTTCCCTCTTTTGAGTTTAATATTACCTCATTTGGGTTTAGGGTTTTCTGTCTAACTTCTTGTAGCACTCGCTTTCCCTCGGTCATTTGGGTTTATAGGGTTATCCTTAAAGAATTACAGGGTTCGCTTTCCTTCCATCTATTGGGTTATCTGTGAAAAATTCCTACCTACCTAATAATAATGCTGAAATTACGCCACTGGTTATGATAAATACTCTAGCGTATCACTTATAAAGTTTTGTTTATTGTTGTTAAATTTGTAAACAGTTGAGCAATATAGAGATTTCTAACAAATGTTTTACTTTTTTTGTTTAAATAGACCTCAGAAATCAAACGAGGCGAACAATTGATTGAGAATCAATGTTTATGTTATGTGTTACGTTAATACAGTGGTCAAAATGGCGGACGGATTTTTTTCTAAAGTAAATGCTTTAATAGGAACAAAAAAATTGAACACCTAGGTAATTAACATATTAACAAAGAGCGGTATTTACTTTTAAATTACTTGCTAATTATTTTTATTTAAAGATTTCGTCATAACATCTTTGCTTTTGCCCGAGAAAACCATTTGAAAAGCTTAATTAAAAATCTTTAATTTTGGACTGTAGTATTTTTAGCGTATGTACCTATATAGGAGATGTTAAACATTTAAAGTAAAAATTGCTTATAACTAATCTTTAAACTTCCACATCTCCGAAACTATTACTCATACAGAAATAGAAAAAAGATATAACAAATTCATCCTCAGTTTAAATAATTTTTTTATTCTGCAGTATTTTTTCGCTAAAATTCATATTTATTGAGATATTTGTAGAAAAGAAAACAATTTTGTCAGCTTTTGTGTAGAGTTTTTTTAAAGGACCCCGCACAATTCTTATGGAAAATGGCTCTCGGCTAAATCGGCTGAACTCGCAGTATATTGTAGATAATTTCTTCCTGATCAAAAGTTCCCATAGGCACAAGGTGGAAAATGGACAGTTTTCCAAATACCGGGGGTGCAAAGGGGATGCTCATTTCTTATGCGAAGTGGCCCCCGCCCCGGAGAAATTGTCTGGAATCGATATATGTTATTGCTCTCGAGCTCTTGATAAAAAGTTCTCCTGCGCACAAGGTCGGAATATTGAGCTGGAAGCCATTTTCCATTAGAATTGTGCGGGATCCTTTGTAGTTTAATTTATTTTAAAATTTTTAAATTAAACATACATAAAATCATCACGCATTTTCATATCACAAGATCCACACTGATCTTTTTGAACTCGAACAATAAAGAAAAGTAATACCAAGCAGTCAAATTAACAGTGTGTCCTTCTTCTCCATTATTTCAATGCGTTCCCGTATCAACCTATTTTTTTAGGAGCTTTCTGTAACCAACCATATTGAAATATCTAACTTCTAACACGACGCTTCCAGACCTACTTTCCTTTCCAAGTTTTAGTCCACCACTACGCCTCTGAAGTTCCATCGAGAAAGAAAAGAAAACGACACCTACGTTGCCTAAAAATTAGAGTATCTCAAATATCTCAAAAAACAAAAAAAATCCAACTGACTGTAGTAGTTATTGGGACTTCCAGCACAAAATCCCCATGCATTTTCTTATGGAAGTTCATTGTGGTTTTTAAGCGATGATATCAACTTTGTGGGCGAAACCGCAGTTCATCAACGAGTGTATTTCTAATATTACAGGTCTGTATACAGGTTATTAGAGGTTTGTACGAATCTCGGTACGGCTTTTAATTAGTATTCCTGCGGATTCGACGAGAAGGATAAACTATGTGTCGTGGTTGCATGGAATGGTGTATTCGACATTTACAACAACTCCAACTTATTAACTTTTATTATTGTGTCGATATGAACGAATAGTTATGGTGTCCTAGTGTAGTATTGTGTATGTTTTTTCACATGAAATACGTAAATGCAAAGTAAAAATATTGTTGCGAACGAGCCTGAGTACGACCCTCATAAATTTTAAAATGGCGCTCTGACACTCAAATACTGGTTACTATTCCTGCCTCATTATTAAAATATAAATAAACGTTAACGTTACTTAAATGGAACTAGATTGATGTCAGAATGACTCTGTCTTTTGAGTCACTCGATTAACAATCACGACATGACCGCTTTCTCGAAGTCATTTAACATTGCTGATCATTACTTTGGACCAACCGGTGCTATATGTACTGTATTTTAACAGGCCATTAAATAAATAATCTGCTGATTGTCCACTCGCTCAAATACTAGTGAAAATCAAGTGAAATGCGTACTGCTTTGCAATGACCAAAAATATTGTGAGAGTATTTATCGTTTGCTCCTTAAACGGTATTAATTAATAGTATTTTTGGTAAATGATAAATTAACAGATGAACCGATAAAACGGCCATATTGGTTAGTTTGCGTGGTTGAAAAATTTAGGTAGGTACCTAATACATTTTATTGGCTTAAGTAGGCAGGCAATAATCATTTTTCGACTTTAGAAGGACTGACTTCGTGTCAATGAACGGCTTTCACCATGTATAGGGTACGATTTATTATATACAGAAATCGTTGACGTTTTGTAGATATTTTAAAAATAATCTTATTCACAATGTCTTGATAAATGTTTTGTGACTCTGGTTGGTTTCGACTTGGTGTGTGGTACATCTGACAGCATTATGCATCTGTTACAGTTGCCTGTTAGATGTAAAATTTCACCAAATTTCTTCCCCCTATTTCTCTGGCGCAAGAGGCCAATGTTGTGGAGGGTGTCCTTTTTGCCGCTTACCACCTGATTTTTAAAAATCTTTAACCAATCTGTATTGTTTTCTCTCTGTTTCGTGTGGCCAAAAATGATAGATGCGGGAAAATATGACGAGTCCTGGGGGTACTTCCTGAAGAATCGAGCTGTTATTGGGCTGACAGCCCAAGTAATTTGTATCAAGCGTCTTTCCGTTCATTCTCGAAAACATTAGTACGCCGCCTGCCCTAAAGAATAAAATCGATTACAACAAATCTCAAGAGTAAATGAACCTACTGGTCTTCTTTCTACTGTGCCGCGGCACCTCTGTCTTTTGACCTTGAACAAAAACTGCTAACTCTACCCCATATACGAAAACATAAACATTTCCAATGTTAAAAATGTTATGTAAAGGAATCCCAAGGTAAAAATTAGAGAAAAATACTTTTGCGAACAACAATACATTCGAATATGTGTTACATAACCTAATTTTTTTTAATAAATCAATTTTATTGGCTAACATCGCCTGTCAGCTTTATATTTAACCAAATTTCTTTTTTTTTTTAATGTTTAGGATGAATGCATTTTCAATGGAAATCTGCTACAAATTTGATAACAGTAAAACATAATCTAAAAAATCCAAAATAATAGTACTTAGAACATTTTTGTAAAATAAAATTATCTATATCAAATGAGCCTATTAGAGCAAAAAATGTTCTATAATGGAATTACAAAGTAGCAACTGAAGAAAAATACTTTTGCGTAACAAAATACATACAAATTTATCTTACATCTTACATGATCTAAAAAATAATAATAATATAAACGAGCAGAAAGGTACACCTACCAAGCTGTAGAGACCTGCCATAACCTAATGGATTAATCCTCGAACGAGCAGAAAGATATACACAAGTCCTAAACCTAACATAACTTAATGGATTAATCACGAACGAGCAGAATGGTATACACGATAAGCTCTAAACATAAGAAAACTTAATGGATCGAACTATGAACGAGCAGAAAGGTATACACGACAAGCTCAACTATAAACAAGCAGAAAGGTATGAGCGATAAACTCTAATATAAGCTAATGGATCAAACCATGAAGGAGTCGTGTATACCATTCAGCTCGTTCGTGATTTGATCCACTAAGTTATGTTAGGTTTAGGGCTTGTGCGCTTTCTGCTCGTTCGTGGATGTATCCATTAGGTTATGGTAGGTTTTTATAGCTTATCGGATGTACTTTCTGCTCGTTTATACTTCGATTTATTTTCTGGGTTATGTAAGATGTAAGATAAATTTGTATGTATTTTATACGCAAAAGTATTTTTCATTTGCTATCTTGTAATTCCGTTAGGTATAGAACAGTATTTATTACAAAAGCTCATTTGATATACTTAGATAAATTTTTTTTTTACAAAAACGATCTACTATAATTTTGGATTTTTTGGTTGTTTTACTGTTATAAAATTTGTAGCAGATGTCCGTTGAAAATGCATTCATTCATCCTGAACTTTGAAAACAAAAAAAAAAAAAAATTTGATTGAGTATAAAGCTGACAGACGATGTTAGTCAATAAAATTGATTTATTAAATTTTTTTAGGTTATGTAACACATATTCGAATGAATTGTTGTTCGCAAAAGTATTTTTCTCTATTTTCTACCTTGAGGTTCCCTGAAATAACACTTTTTGCGATAATAGATTCATTTAATCTAGTTGAAAACAATTATGGAAATTATCTAGTATTATTTTTGATTTTTTAAGTTATTTCAAAATTGTAGAGTCGGACGTTGAGGCCAGATTCCTCACGAGAATTTAGAAAATATATGTATTAAATTTTGTCAAAATTTGAGCTAGCAGACGATTTTTGTCCACACATGTAGCTTTTTGCGACAATTGAAATTATTAGGAAAATTTTTTCACATTTTGGTTTACCGGTCACGGTTATGTAAGATAACGGGCCTAATTTTAAATCTGCTGATTTTAAAATGTTTTTAAAATCAAATGATATCAGTCATAAAGTTATAGTACAGGAGTCAGCGTGCAATAACTTGGCACATTTATAATAGCTAGAGATATTATTAATCCTGTTCCTTAGAACTTGACAGACAAAAAAAGTTATTTAAAGTTTTTTTTAGTGGTGAAATCTTCACTAGATGACTCTTGAAACTCGACATGTTTTCCATGGTTGGTGGCCGGTAGATTGACTGGATAACAGTGGTGCATAGGACTATCGGCTACCTTTCACTGTAAAAAAACCTAACGTGCTTATTTTCAGAACTTCTAGTAAGATTTAAGCACACGCGTGTTCCCCCCCCTCCCTCTCCCGGTCCACGAAGGACACATACCGCCATTACACGCACACATACATCTACACATGAAAACTACGGTCCCATATTATATCGCACATATCCGTTATGTGCATGTAAAGACCTTCCCATTCAATTTCCTATTAATATTGATTGGAAGGTTAATTCAACCCTCGGGGGTTGGTTGGGCCACCACCGGTCAAAGGTGGTGGCCCAACCAACCCCATCCATATTGACTGAAGAGAACCCGATCCGGCAAGCCGTCGTAAACGTAGAATAAAGAAATCTAAAAAAGGGTGATTTTTTTTCAATTTAGGGGTAGTTTGAGAAGGGTGGGTGGTCTAATTTTGCCTGCATTGTGTTCCCCATCCTCCTCGAAATCAGATAGAGATGTTTTATGCTCCGGTAACAATGTTTTTGGGCTATTGTCGACTTTGGCATGGATCAATAAGCATATTCCTCATTTTTCAGCTTCTTGACCCTGCAATTCGTTACCGCGTTATAAGGATCTTGTTGTACGGGTGAGAACTTTCGATCAGCAAAAAAAAACAAAGAGGTTCGCATAGGTTTCGACCCATTTGAGTGAAACCCAGTTTCATTTCAGAAAACTGCGGAGTCCTTTGTAATTTCACACGACGCGCGACGTGGGAAAGAATTGTTTTTAAAATTTCTTTAATAATTATTCTTCACAGTAGTGTGTTATCAGTGTCAAATAAATAAAATAATATATTGAATTCAGCAAATTGAGTAACGAATTTTAGTTACCGTGTCAAATTGCACATACAATAAATAAAATCAAAGGAATCTACAAATTACCGACCGATGTGATGTAGAAATGAAAAATGAACATTTTTGTATGTTCTTCCCTATGGCTAATTACAACCATTTTCGTTTTATAAATAAAAAAGCTAACCGTTATACTCTTCCGATTTACTGCACTTTTTATATAATTGTTGCACATTCTATAGGATACTCTTCTCAGTTTATTTTTGTAAATAATATTGGTTTTAGACATTTTTGGTTTAATTACAGAACTTAAAAAAATTATGTATTTTTTTTAATTTAAAAAATGTATAACTTTTTTATTTATAGATCGCTTTTGCGCAAAAACAATAGAGTTCTTCCTCTACCTAACACTAATTTATTGTCCAAATTTCAATACAATCGGACTTTTCGTTCTTAAGTTATCGTGCTTACAAGAAACGTGACGGACGGACGGATATCCTGAAAGTTATTCAGAATTCAATCACCAACACAGTGATATGAAATTTTTTTCTCTACGAGCAATATTACCGGTTTTAGAAATGTACCGATCGAATGCAATATACTCTTCGTTTTGTATTTGCAAAGAGTACTTATAATAAGTGTCAAATTCAAGAATAAACTTAAAAAAAGAGGTTCCCTCAAATAATTCATTAGAAAATTTTTTATTAGGTGTTCGACGTGTTGCCCATTTTGATTGACTCACGTCTTTATGCAATTTTGAAATGAGGCCATTTAGTGGAACCATTTCTTGAAATGAGTAAATAGTATTTAACAGGTCCTTTACTGTAATGTTTTTTTGTAAATTTTTTTGACGTTTTCGTTATTTGACAAGCAGTAAAACCTCCGTTTGGTATAAATTGTCGTGTACAACGGAGCATTTATCACACTTATCGGTCGTTAGTTACAATTTGTATTGAATTTAAAATATTTGGAATTGTTTACTTGCCAATAGAATTTATCACCAACGTGATCCCGAAAGAAGGATTCCTGATGTTAGCAGCTTCCAAAACCTTCTCGATAGATTTCTGGAAACTGGAAATGTCGAATATAAAAAAAGTGAACGAAGAGAATGAGTTTTCTGTGGTGCTGGCAACAGTTGAGAATCCCCGTGTTAGTCAAAGAGCAGTGAGCTCATTAGTAGGAATAAGTAGACGGTCTGTGGGTCGAATCTTAAAAACAAATAAGTTGCATGCATAGCATATTCAAATGCACCAGGAATTATCTGATGACGATTTTCAAAGGCGCCTACAATTTTGTAATTGGGCCAGAGGTAAAATGCAAGACGATGTCAACTTCTTCAATAATGTTTTATTCACCGATGAGGCAACTTTTTATAAAAATGGATTTGTTAATACGCACAATTTCCATTATTATGCTTCACTTCCTCACTCTTTTATGCAAGTTGATAACCAACACAGATGATCTATAAACATTTGGGGAGGAATTATTGGAGAACATGTAATAGAGCCACATTGACTGGAGGTATTTATCTTCATTTTTTGGAAAACTGTCTGCCACAATTATTGGTAAATCTCCCTGAAAGAATTCGAAATAGGATGTGGTTTCAGCAAGATGGTACTCCACCACATTATTTAAATGCAGTAAGAGACCACTTAAACCATACCTACCCTCATAATAAATGCCTTTAGATCCATCACACCGGCAGTTTTAGGAACAGTGGGAACCTCATTTCAAAAGCGCATAGAGATGTGTGTCAATCAAAATGGGCAACATGTGGAACATTTGTTATAATTTTTTCTACTGAGTTATTTGAAGAAACCTCTTTTTATAAGTTTATTTTTGAATTTTGTAATTATTACTCAATAAAACAAAATTGGTTGCCATTAGGCATAGGGAAGTACTTACAAAGAATTTCGTTTTTCATTTCTACATCACATCGTTGAAAACTATACAGGGTGTTCCATTTGAAAAAATTGAGAAAATTCAATTTAAAAAGTTCTTAATTGAAAAATAATTTTTGACACTGTACAGTTTTAGGAAATGAAAATGATTCAAAAACATTAATTAGATGTCTCGTAACTGGTATTCACATAAGTTTTTCTTAAAACCCATAATTATGACTGGTGATTTTCTTAATATCCATCTGCAAATTGCATTATTTCAACAAAAGAATTCATTACATACAAGTGGTTGGGAGATATTCAATGCTAATATAGGAATGAATAGACCCTAGTAAGAGGCTTCAAAAAAATGTACTGATATACATAGCATTTCATTTCAAAAAAAGGCACTTGGTCCTGTAATTTTGTCTTGGTTCGCTCTGTATGTTCGAAAATAATTTCCAGTTATAGACTTTTTTGTCTAGTTTACTTGCAATTTTTTAAATAATTTCTAGCTATCGTAGAACTCGAAATATCAAGGTCCGACGCACTATTGCCCCACCCTGTATAGTCAGTCACAACATAAAGTATTAATTTTATGAATAATCGTTTTGACGGTGTTGCAGTCGTGATGGATTTAGTATAATTTTATTTAAATTTTGTTAATTAGAGTAGTATGTATATATTTATGGCTTCTTAAACAGGAACCTGTATATGGTTTCCTAAAAGTGGAAACTTTACACTGGTCGCAACTCACTTATCCACTCATCCGTTCACAGTAACTTGGTGGAAACATTGAAAAAAAATCTGCTGCTTAACGTTGAATACCGGAAAAAATAGTAACACAAAATCTGGTCCGAAAATGTAAAATTTATAGTTTATTTTTTATTAGGTTACTTTAAGAAAAAAATAATTTTGGAAACAAGCTGAAAATTCTCAAAACGAAAACTAAAATTGTAGATCGAACAAATGAAAACCATTCAAATTTGTTAAGAATGTGAAGTTGTTAGAGAACATACTCTCCGCGAACTTTATAAAGTAACATGGACTCCACATTGGCTAGTTATACTGACATCTCCCCCTCCTATGCTAACGGCCACGATACGTCGACAACGCCTTTATATTACTATAGTATTTCTATTGTCAATTTAAAAATTCAGTCTAAAGCTTTGCCAGCAGGATAAATTATTACAAATCCTGATGTGAGAATAGCACCCGAGACCGTGCTTGAATATTGCAAACGATATCCCTATACGAATATAATTAACCAGATGCCCTTGCCTCAAACGAAAGTAGTCGATTATTTACGTGGCACACCATTACAAGTCCGTTATAAGCTCTTGGTTCATCCTTAATATTGCCGGTAGCATAGCCGTAGGTTAAATGATATTTATTTGCTTTTATTGAATCATTTATGGAGTGTGTATTAAACTTACATTATTTATTATAAATAAATAATTTACATCATGCGTATCAATTAATAGAAAGTAATAAACTAATATTTACAATAATTATTAAAAGATGATTCTAAAAATTGTCGGTCGACGTTCATGACATCGCTCGTATTATCAACTTTTCCTTGTCGGACTTTTTTTATGATTTTTAAACTGACGTTAGATAAACTATACTTTAGAACTCCTAGCCAGTCATAGCCGGATTGAAAATATTATTGCAATTCACGTAGCAAGTCAAAACAAAATATAAATTGGGTGTCGTCAGATTTCATCTAGTATTATCCCGTTGCTGTTTATAGACAAATGATTGTTCGTTTTTGGAAACGATATAATTAAAACTAAACAATCAATGAGTAGGTACTCCGTATGATAACTTATTACTTACTATAACCGACTCGGTGACTCACGTTAGGCTTGAGACCACGGAGTCCCGGGATCGAATCCTGGCTAGGGTATGGATGTTTAGTGGCGTTTTCCATGTGTTACCGACACGGTAGCAGTGGGCTAGACGCGATTGTGTGAGAGACAATGGCTAGTCGCTGTTACCTATCCTGAATTCGGGTCTCAGCTGCGGCAGATGGCAATGTCGCAGGGAATGGTCGTTGTGAAGAGGTTTGTGTGTGCGTCTGTCCTGGTTAAGTGGAAGAGTAGCTATAGCTAAAATCCGATAGGACATTAATATAAATAATAATTTATTAGAATTAACTATATAAGTAATTAAAAAACTAATACTAATTGTTTTAATAATCTGACATTATCGTTAATGATTTTTTTGTTTAGAGTCATTGGGGTAGCATTTCCGGAAAGAAGTATTACCGCTAGAAAATGTAATACATTTGGCAACATGTTGTAAAATAACAACTATTTAAAAGTGAATTATTTATTATTTGTTTGCTAATAGTAATGAAACATATTCTTTATATCATTTTGCAAACAGTGGAAAGAAAAGCTATCTATGAGAACTAAAGGAAAAACTATATATACAAATATTAATGAAATCTTTGCATTCTTTCGATAACCTGAACTTCTGGCTATGCTAACAAGTAAAAATTCTTATCTGCCATTCTCATTTTAACACTAGCATCCAACCTAGTCCCCTACGGCTAAGCAGGCTAAACTAGTATCCACATGAACTACTATGTAAATTTAGAAAAGTAAAAGTACACCTAATTATCCATAATGGTCGACTCATTTTGGTGTATGACGTAATAACTTTTCGAGAATATAATTTTAGCACATTTTTCTATTATTGAAGAACATGGTGGTCTATAAGAAAAAAAATCGGTAAAGGTATTTACACAGAACTTCCCTCTTTATTTGTGCATGGCGGTCACTCTAAAAATTATTAATTGCGAAATGACATTGAGAATAATAATCGGAATATAGTGATATTATTACAAAGAAAACCTGATAACTTTTGGTCAAAAAAATATACAGAGAGCTCATCCAACAGCCAAAATTCAATACTAAATAACAGGTGCCAAATATGGAACGCTTGCGCAAATACCTTTACAAATGTCCACCATGATTGAATTATTTCTTGGGATGACCACCCTGTATATTTTTCAATAAAAGTATAATAGGTGCATATGCCAAATATTATTGCCATCTGTCACATTTTCAATTCCACATTCACGAAGTGGAGCGGAAGTATAGTAGTGGTTAAAATATTTCATTTTTTTTTAATTTTTCAAAAATGTTGGTAAAAAAATTTTCTAAATTTTTTGCTTCTGAAATAGGCTAAGAATGTCATGAAACGTGGAAATTTTAATTTGAGCAAGAAGGAATGTTTCTGTTCTATAGTAGTGGTAAAAAACATTACAAATAAAAAAAAATCTTTTTTTTTAAATAGATTTAGCATGCCATGAAACGTAGAAAATTGAAATTTGAGCAAAAAAAATGTTTCCATCCATTCTAGTGGTAAATTTTTTTTCAAAATGGTAAAAAAAAATTCATTTTTTTTTTCTGAAACAGGTTTAGAATGTCATGAAACGTGGAAATTTTAAATTTGAGCAAAAAAATAAAAAAATTAAAAAATTTCCAATCTATTCTAGTGGTAAAATTTTTTTCCAAAATGGTAAAAAATTAAAAAATGTTCAATTTTTTGTTTGAAATAGGTTTGGAATGCCATGAAACGTGAAAATTTCAAATTTGAGCAAAAAATATTTTTTTCCATCTATTCTAGTGGTAAAAAATGTTTCCAAAATGGTAGAAAAATGTTCCAAATTTTGTTTTTCCGAAATAGATTTAGAATGTCATGAAACGTGAAAATTTTAAATTTGAACAAAGAAAACAAATTTTTCCATCTATTTTAGTGGTACTTAAAAAAATTTTTCAAAAATGTTGGTAAAAAGTTTTCAAAATTTTTTTTTCTGAAATAGGTTTAGAATGTCATGAAACGTGGAAATTTTAAATTTGAGCAAAAACAAATTTCTTCATTATTTATTCCCTTTAGACGGGGTCCACCCTGTATATTTTCCAGTCAAAGTTTAACCATATCTTCGCTGACAGCGTCAGCTACCTACCAAATTTGACTGTTCTGCGTCAACTAGTTTTTTAGTTAATGCACTAACAGACAGACAGACGGAATTGAAAAACCTGTATTTTCGTAATCTACGTGATCTGAAACGTGAAAATCCGGAAAAATCTCGGAGGGTGATTTTTTCTCGAATGCAATACTCCCCTTCGGTATGCGAGGGAAATAAGATTACAAATTAAAAAAAAAATAAAAAATAATTTTATTTTTGTGAAATAGGTTTAGAATGCCACGAAGCGTGGAAATTTTAAATTTGTGCAAAAAATTTTGTTTCTGTCTATTCTAGTGGTAAAAAATTTTTCAAAAATGTTGGTAAAAAAAATTTTCAAAAGAGTCTATCTTTTGAAAATTTTGGAATTGGTGGAATTGAAAAACCTATATTTTCGTAATCTACATGATCTGTAACGTGAAAATTCGAAAAAATCTCGGAGGGTGGTTTTTTCTCGAATACAATACTTCCATTCGGTATGCGAGAGAAGTAAAAAGCATTACATCATCTGTCTGTTAGGTAGTACACGAAGACCTTTTGCTGTATAATACGTCTAACGGTATCATGTCATTTACAATGAACTATCTGCTTATGAGAAAAGAACATGGCTGCCTATAAATAAAAGCATTATGCCATCTGTCTGTTAGGTCTTACACGAAGACTCTTTGCTGGTTAATACGTCTATCAGCATGGCTGCCCCTAAGAAAAAAGCATTACGTCATCTGTCTGCTAGGCAGTGTAATGATAACCCTTTGCTGTATGAACGCCTAATAGCATCATGTCATTTACCATGAGCTGATTGCCTGTCGGAAAAGAACATAGTTGCCTATAAGAAAAAAGCATTACGGCATCTGTCTGTTAGGCAGTGGAATATAAATCATATGTATTATTTCATGTTGACTCTTTATGTTTTAAGAAAATAATACTTTATATATGCCTATATATATTTCAATGCGATGACCACGAATTTAAGCTAGTCTATATTTCGTTGTATCTTTTCATGTCATTACCAACTTCGATGAGAGAAACCGTACCTACCTAATTAGGGATAACGACTAATGCGTCAGGTCTTGGATGTTAATAATAAAAGACAACAATACATTTCAGTTTTCATTCAAACATATTACAAATATATACTTAAATAAGTAAATAAATACGAGACATATTCTTTGACATAAAATTAGACATTTTTTAAAATGCTAAGTTTACCTATCTGATACAAAAATAAATAATAACAAGAGGTAGCGTAATTTTAAGAAGTTAAGAATTTCATTATTTGCTAATGACGTCATTTTGTATTTACAGACAGCACAATCTGAAACCATAATTTCTCAAAATTAAATTCCAGTTATATTTTGACCACTAAATTTAACAACTCTTGTGTTATTTTTTTAGTGGAGAATGGTATCGAACATACTATTACGATTTTAGAGCCCAGTTTAAAAAGTTAATATGGCGCCGTTTTAATGCATTTTTCGAATTGATATCATAAATACTTTGGAGGAGCTTTTACCTTAGACTGGCTTAGACCTAACTAAAAGAACATGCGTGAATACAATATGAACCATAATATTGAAAACATATTTTATTTAATTTAAAAGTAATATTTACCGTTATTTACTACAAAGTTTCCTGTACCATCATGAAGCAAATACATCGAAACAGTGGATCATGCAGATATACTTTCAAAACAAGACTAACTTTTATCACATTGTATTGGTAAAATATTTGAACTTACAACCTTAAAGCTCTGACACTGACATCAACTACAATAGTAGAACACTTTTGTACCATGGCCCACGTAGATCAAATAATAGGTATCAGAACTTGAACAATCCTTTTTTAAAGAAAAACATTAATATGTGATCTTTCGTTGAAATAAGAATAACATCTACCTTCGATAAATATAATAAAAATGCATACCATGGTGAAAAATAAGAAGGTTTATGGATCAAAAGGGCACTAAACGTTACCCGATCTGCACCAGAATCTTTTCAGCTACGATACTAATATCGCCCTTGTACCAAATTCCATCAGTCCGTTCGTAAGTTTTGGTGCTATCGTGTCTCTATAGATACATGCATATACACAGACATTTTATAACAACCACATTTTCGTGTTTCTGGGACCTCAAAACGTAAATATATGGTCTTATCTCAATTTTTTTTTACCAATTGCAGTAACCTCCTCATTTTTATGGATGGGTGGGTTCAAAAGAAATAGCAGTTCGCGCTGAATTTAGTTGCTTGAGGCGACTAAATTCCATTCTTAATTTCTATCGCCATATCTGCATATTTATTTCACATTTGAAATGCAACATTACGAGATCCATTGTCTTTCAAATAGTGTACTCGGAAACGAGGTGTACCACGTAGTCACAACTTCCTAGGAGATTCACGGTCATCATCCCGTAAAAATAAACAATAGACACGTACTTCCGTTCTCAGACCACTTGGACTATATAATGCCGTCTTGTAACTGACACCTTGAGAAAGAAACGTACTCATGAAAATAGATTCTTCTTAAAGGAACAATTTTTAAATTAGCTGGAAATTATTTAAATTCATTCATGTTTAAATTGTAATTAACTGTTTTTTTATATTATTACCGAATGATTCGGTCATCGATCATTCGCTGGAATCTTTTATAAAATGGTTACGAGATGCGTTTTGCAATTTTCAAGCAACTTTCGTTTTTTTCTTAGATCAGAAATATTAATTATTTGTTTTATTACTAAAATTCAGGGTTGTCAAATAAAGAGAAAATATTTTATTAATATATTTTTTACTTATTAAGCAAAGCTAAGCAGCAGTTTAAAAATGATCATCATTTAATGCGCGTTCCTCAAATTTACCGTTTTGATCGATACAAGTATTGTTTTTATTTCACATGCCTCTAAGTACTTAACCGTTACTGTTATCAAAATACGTAGAATAGTTTTGTAGAGCGGAATTTCACGATTCTTAACATTATTGTATTTTTAATTACGACTCATCTAAATTAAGTGATTCTTTAACGATGTCCGATAAATGAGTTTCTTCGCTTTCGATGTTTTGGCAATTAAATTTTTATCATATACACTTGCAGGATCCAATGCATGTCTTTTTTTACAAGAATGAAGACCGCTACAAACAGTCAGTATTAAAAAATTACGAGAAAAAATTACTAAATTTTTGTAATTCCCTCGCTTACCGAAGGGAAGTTCGTGAAAAAAATCATCTCCGAGATTTTTACGTTTCAGACCATGTACATTGCGAAAATGAAGGTCTCGCATTTCCGTCAGTCTGTCTGTTGATGCTGCTGCCAGCGAAGAAATGGGTAGACTTTCACTGAAAAATGTACAGGTGAACAGTCTTAAGAGAACAGATAATGAAAAAAAAAAAAATGGTTTCGCTCAAACTTAAAATTTCCTCATTTTCATGACATTGTTATTTATTTGTGTTTTTTATTTAATTGCCTTATTTATATTAACGCCCTGGCGACGTTTAACTAATGCTATTCTACCACTCAACCATTCTAAACCTATTCCAACCGAAAAAAAATGTTTTTTTTATATTAGTAAACTTCCACTCCACTGCGTGGTAGTGGAACTAAAAATGTGACAGCTGGCAATAATACTTGGCATATAGTTAACACAATTCGCAAGGAAGACACTTATTATAATTTTGTTGAAAGATATACAGGGTGGTCATCCTAAAAAATAAATCAACTATAGTGAAAATTTGTAAAGTTATTTACGTAAACCTTTCATATTTGCCACCTTTTATTTAATATTTAATAATAGTTGTGATTACTACATTCCGATTATTATTATTATCATATGTCGTTTCTTAATTAATATTTTTTAGCGTCATCGTCCTGTATAAATAAAGTGGGAAGTTCTGAGAACTGTAGCAATTTTGTTGTCAGCAATTTCCGCCCATTTTCCAATCGATCTGGAAATGTAGGTTTTGGCTGTAGGTTATTGATTCAGATAAATGTTTGGTAATGTGGGTATTTATGGTTTTAGAGGAAACCACGATGCTTCGTAAATGATTAATGCAATTTATGTCTGAAGTGGTAAATAACTTTAAAGTGAAGTGAAGCTATATGGATGTAATCTGAGTCGCGTATTCTGCGCCGCGTATTCTACGCCGAAATTAAAATCACGTTATTGAATGTAGGTCTGTTAATAGTCTATTATCATAGGGCTCAAAAACGACCGCTCGCATCGATGTCTTGCCAAGTTTTAATACGCTTTATTTATGAAAATATAAGCCAACGGGATTACCAAATACCTTGTTGGCATTTCTGAAAATGGGTTTTTCTCCAGTAATCCACAATTCAAGATGGCGATTAGGCGGGTTCAAAAAATCATATCTTTGCTAATATTTGACCAATTTTCAATTTCAAAAAAATAAAATGCTAACAAAAAAATAACCCTACAAATGTGCAAGAATATGACGTGCTCCATTGAGTCGCCCCATTTCAATTGGTATACACATATGTATACGTTTTTTCTTGAATAACAGGTGTTACGATCTGTTATTATTTACATTGCACTTTTTATATAATTGTTGCACATTCTATAGAATACTCTTCACATCTTTATCGTAAATAATATTATTTTAACATTTAATCTAATTACAAAATACCTATTAAAAATAAGTATTTTAAATTTTTTTATTTATTATCGATTTTGTTCGAAAACAACATTGTTCTTCCTCTAGCTAACACTAACTTCCTGTCCAATTTTTAATACAATCGGACTTTTCGTTCTTAAGTTATTGTGCTTACAAGAAACTGACGGACAGACAGATATACGCACGAACGGGCGGACATTTTTAAAGTTGTTCAGAATTCGATCACCAACACAGTGATATGAATTTTTTTTCTCTGCGAACGATATTATCGGTTTTAGAAATGTGCCGATCAAATGCAATATACTCTTCGTTTTGCCTTTGCGAAGAGTATAATAATGGAACTTCTAGTACATGTTCTGTGTGTCAAGAACCCGTTGTAAAAAGTCATGCAAGGACATGCTAGCAACTAAAGACAGGTTGTTTAAGATTTAATCTTGGACCATGAGTCTTTTATTGCTAACATGTGGGATAGGAAAGGAAGACTCCCTAAAGACAGCACAAAGACAAAAGGATGTCAGCAATACTTTGGCGCATCTTATCGCGTCTCAAATGGATCATTAATAAAAATATTTCCCTTAAAGATTTTTTATCCAACATAAAAACCAAAAAGAAGCTCACTGAATACCTTGCCAAGAAACTTCAGAATTAAGAAAGATTTAAGTATGTTGTAACTTCATATATCCCGCTGATAAACATAGAAGACAATAATCATAAAGAAGCTGATACTATTCTAATACTTCGTGTAACTCAACAATATAAAAATGACACAAATTTCCGTGCACAGTCCGTATACAAATGTGTTTCTGCTTCTGGTTAGTTTTTATGAGCAATTACCAAAGAAAGTCGTAGTGGTAACCAGTCGAGGAAAAACTGAAAAAGAAATAGATATTGGAAAAGTCGTCAAATCAAGTATCGGACACATGCATCATACATTTTTTCCATGCCTTTGCTGGAACAAATATAACCCTCAGATTCTCAAGAATTAGCAGAGAATTTTGCACTAAAGTATTTTTGAATCTGTAGGAATCATCAGCAATACTGAAATCGCTTCCATTGTTGGGAACTCTGAACACAACTACCATATAACTTGAAGACAATTTCCACGAATTAGTACGTTTGCTCTATAAAAATTAATTAATAAAGAAGATAACTGGCTTGTGTTTTCCACCAAAAATCAATAAGGAGATAACCTACCACCCACAGTTGATGGGTTTGGGGTTGATTGTTATTTTATTTTAGGGTCCATTACATTGCAACAGTATGGAGAAGTCCGAATGAAAATATCCAAAATTTGCCAGGTGCTAGTCTCTGTGGGTGGAGCAAAAATCACGAATATTTAGAACCAGTCTCCATGCTTAACCCGCATGCCTCAAAAGCTGTAAAACTAAGCTTGTCAAATCTAGCTGCAAGAAGGATATGTTCCTGAAAAAAAAAGAATAATTTGCACAGAAGCTTGTCAGCGTTCTGCAAGAAACTTCTTTTGTGCAAATACCCCAGATTCAGTAACTCCATGGATCATGGAAGAATATGAAGAAAAGTTAGGCAAATTGTGGTATTTTTACTTTAACATATTGTGAATAACCAAAAATATTTTTTAATATTTAAAATATTTTTTAGAACATGCAGATAACTTATAAATTATTTAAGTCTAAGAAGATAATTAAAAACGTAATTTAGGTCATTAGATTATATAAAATTATGTTAAACTATTACTTTATGATGTTGTGATATTAATAATAAAAACACATTTATTTAATCCGCAGTTTTGAAACGCTATAATTCTTTGCCACTAAAAAATTCAAAACATTTCTGGCATGGCCTGAATGCAATTTTTAACTTAGAGAAGCTGTATTATCGTACAAGAATTCCATTAATTAACTGTATACCCGACCAAATTCACCTTGCGCACTGCAATATTCTTCCACAATACCTATAGCGTGCCATGATTTTTAAATTTTAGAGCATTATTGTTTAACCATTACTCGATAAGTTTATCGATATATAGTTATATATCGTTGCATTCAGCGTTAAACTCTACACATTTTTTGTTTAAACTGTTTTTCCATATAACTTATTGTTTTTCAAATAAAAAATATTTAAAGAAGTTAGAGAACCAAAATTTTAAATTTTTTGCAACATTTTTAGTCAGATATTAAAAATTCCTAGATCTTGTACTTTCTATAGTAAAACCTACACTTTTTGAAGTATTCCTTTTTTTAGAAATAAAAGGTCCGACAACTACGACGGGAGATGCGATTTTTTTTCAAGTAGCCCTGTCCACTATCTTGATTTGTATATTACTGGAGAAAAATCCATTTTCAGAAATGCCAACATGCCATTCGGTGATCTAGTAGACCTAAATAATCAGAAAATAAAGAGTTTTCAACTTGGCAGGACATCAACTCGAGCGGACCCTGTGATACTAGACTATAATTAACCAGCCAGTTAGTCTCTAGCCACGCTAAATACGTTCCGTTCACCATACGCTAGGAATATATAACACTGTTTATAGTTAGAGAGACGGCGACCATAATGGCTGCAGCATCAGCAATGTATGATTTTTTTTTTCATCGAGTTTAGTCCCCTCTACAACTTCGCGCTGGGAGGCGCAGGAGCGCATTAGACAATTTTTTTTAAAATTAATTCAAAAGTATTTTTAATCATGTCTGAAAATGATTCCATAGCATATGTAATACTCCAAAATCACGGGAATCCCATTTTCAGACAAGTCACCCTTTGCAAATAAATTTTACCAGCATATAAAAAAAAAGAAAATGGAAAAATTTTAAAGTATTAAATGACGTAAGTCCAAGTGGGCTTAATCGATTCGTATTGGTATGGAGATTAGCCGAAAACACTTTTCTGATCAAACTGATCTCGCCAAAGTGCGGCTTTTTATCGCAAAGTGCGCGGTTGTGCTATATCTCATGCATTTGCGGAAAACCGGTCCACTTCTGATACTGGAATACGATTATATGTTCCCCTACGTAATTTTTTTGCGCTGAATCGACTGCTCCCCTACCCTCAAGTTTCACCCCTATCACCCAAAAACCACCCCCCCCCCTACGCGAATTTTTTGTAAATTTTTTACTCGCTATAGAAACTTTTATTGCAAACATATCCAATAATAAAAATATCTTATTTCGGGCCAAAAGTGGTGATTCAACTTTTTGCGCGACGATTTAGAACATTTTGTAAAGTCTGGGGTGATTTTTGGGCAATAGAGATGAGTCTTTGGGGCAGGGGTGTTGAAGCCTTTCACAACCTACTCAGCATCCCAAAAAATGTAGGGGGTAGTACTGTACTATAGGGTAGTTTCCACCTCTTTATGACCCCTTTCCGATTGGTAAAACCGCGCCTCTAACTGATCCGTGTTCTAAACCAGCGATTCAAGACAAAGGAACAAAACAGAGCCGCACTATGTATTTGCTCGAAAACGCGTTTTGGGGGTGGTTTTTAGCCAATAGATGTGAATTTAGAGGCGGGGAGGGTTCAGACCTATCCCAATCGATTCAGAGGCCCAAGAAACGCAGGGGGTTGTGTATTGCTCGTCTTGATCACCTCTTGTCATTTTTCCGCTCATTTGACTGCATGATACCTGCCTCTCGGCAGCACAGAATCATCTTGTCAGAATATGAACTAGCAGTGTCCCATTTTTCAGAAATTTATTTTTCCATAATATTTCAGTGTTTAAGAAAGCACAATTTCAGACATGGCACAAACGTTTTGCGAGTTTGGGCCTAACAATTTTTTAAAAATTGTAATAATAAAATGGTGAGACCTGGAGCGACAAAATCTTGGATATACAGGTTGGGCCTTTGAAAATGAAACACGCCTGTTTTGGGACACTTAGACTAGTTTCTTAAAAAAACGCTTGAAAATGTCAATTTTGATTTTTGGGGGACAACTGTTGATGTCAAACTTGACAGTGACACATCAACTCCCTAGCTCCAGCAACCCCTAACTCAAGAATTTAAATAGGGAAAGGGGGTCGAGCGACCCCTCATTTTTAGCGTCTGTCAATTCTCTATGCGACAGCATGGTCGAAATTAGTTTTTTTCAATTTTTTTTTTCGTCCCCATGAAAACCTCCTTCTAGATTAACTAAGGTGGGGGTGTTGTTTGGGAAAAATCCTGAAACACGTCACCTTTTATCTCTTGAACGGCACATTTTGATGCCAAATTTGACTTTGTGAGGTCAACCCCGTACCCCTAACAAAAACAAAAATTACGGTAAGGTGGTCTCATTTTAAAGGACTTTTGATTCTCTATGCGAGTGCATGATTGTTTTTAGCTTTGCTCGTGTTTTGTTTTAAACAACTGATAATACGCTTATTAATTTAAATTAAAAAAAAGTAAGCAATACATTTTATTTACTTTGGGTAATTATAAAGACCTTCCGATACTCTGATACAGTGATTTGAGAGCCCTTTCTGCCCTGAATACTAAACGGTTAAAATGTTTCAAATTTATTAGTAATTTAGTATTCAGGGCAGAAAGAGCTTTCAAATCACTGTATCTGAGTCTTGGGAGGTCTTTATAAACACCGAAGGCAAATAAAAATGTATTGCATACTTACTTTTTTTAAATTTAAATTAATCAGCATATTATCAGTTTGTTTAAAACAAAACACGAGCAAACCTAAAAACAATCATGCACTCGCATAGAAAATCAAAAGACCTTTAAAATGAGGGGTCACTCGATCACCTTACCACCTTACCGCAATTTTTGTTTCTGTTGGAGGTTGTTGGGGGTAGGGGGGTTTGCCATCAAAATATGCTGTTCAGAAGATAAGAGGTGACGTATTTCAGGATTTTTCCCAAACAACACCTTCACCTTATATAGTTAATCTAGAAGTTGGTTTTCATGGAGACGAAAAAATAACACAGCCACACAAACAAAAAATCTTTCTAGTCTGGGGATCTGATCATGTTTACTATATGTTTTTGGGGTCGCTGAATCCGAATCCGAGGTCTATGTAACTGCATCACATCAGAATTTTGCCATAACCTCAAAAAACCCATAATTTAAGCGATTTTGACATCTCTTCACATAAATCGCTGTAACTTTTTCTAGACAAAAATAACCCTTCTATTTTTTTGTACTAGGTCCATTGCAAATTAAATTTCCAATCTGATGATGTAGGGCACGATATTCTTCCGGCGCTTTGTAAGTGAGATATCGGTCCGAGGCTACATCACGAAAACGAAACGAAATATAGAGCTGCGGTATATAGGAAGGCGAGAGAAATCGAATAGAATAAATCGCAGTTCTGTATCTCGTTTCTTTTTCGAGATATAGCCTCAGGAAGCGGTAAAAAATTTCGATTTTCACCTTCCGGTGACGTCGAACGGCCATGTCTCGAAAACCAAGGCACGCCTCGACCTCAGATTTGCGCCTAACGATTTCTTCGATTTCTTACATCTTTCTACGTACCCCTGATTTTTTTTTATTTTTGTTAACTTTCGTTTGGGTGAAATGGCCCTCGAAGTTGGGCCGTATCGGCCGTATCGCTCGAGAAGCGAAATCCTCGGACCTATCACTTTCGTGCCCGATATCTCACTTACAAAGCCCCGGAAGAATATCGTGCCCTACATCATCGGATTGGAAATTTAATTTGCAATCGAACTAGTACAAAAGAGGGGGTAATTTTTGTCTAGAAACAGCGATTTATGTGAAGAGATATTGAAATCGCTTAAATTATGGGTTTTTTGAGGTTATGGCAAAATCCTGATGGGATGGAGTTAAACAGACCTCGGATTCGAACTCAGCTACCTCAAAAACATATAGTGAGCATGGTCAGATCCCCAGGCCAGAAATAATTTTTTTGTGTGTGTGTGGCTGTGTAATTGAAAAAACTAATTTCGACCATGCTGTCGCATAGAGAATTGACAGACGCTTCAAATGAGGGGTCGCTCCGCCTTCTTTCTCTATTTAAATTCTTGAGTTAGGGGTTGCTGGGGTTATGGGGTTGATGTGTCACTGTCAAGTTTAACATCAACAGTTGTCCCTCAAAAGTCAAGAATCAACCTATCCGAGCGTTTTTTCAAGAAACTAGTCTAAATGTCCCAAAACAGGCGTGTTTCGTTTTCAATAGCTCAATGTGCCATCCTGCCAAGTTTCAACTTGAAATTCGCTCCTTTTTTCTCTCTAAATTTGCCTTTTTTGCTCAAATTTTTTTATATGCTAGAAAATTTATTTGTAAAGGGAGACTTCTCTGAAAATGGGTTTCCCGTGACTTTGGGGTCTTACAGATGCTGTGGAATCATTTTCGGACATATTTAAAAATACTTTTGAATTAAGTAAAATTTTTCGATCTAGGCGCTCCAGCGCCTCCCAGCGAAGTGCTAGAGCATTACTTCAGAGAACAACGTTGTAGAGGGGGACCTAAACTCCATGAAAAAAAACAAAATCATCCATTACTTATTCTGCAGCTATTATGGTCACCATCTCTCTAACTATTAGTATTGTGTAAACTATACAAGCGTGAACAGCGTACAGTCCAGACAGAAAAGTTTAGTTAAAACGTATGATGTGGAAAACTTTATTTATGAGATTGAAAAATGCCCAACTATTTATAATTTAAAATTAAAAGAGTACCGTAACAGGGATTTTAAGATTAAACTGTGGGAAGTGGCACTGGCAATGTTCAAGAATTGGAATGTACTGCTTGTTAAAGAAAAAAATCGGTAAAGGTATTTACACAGAACTTCCCTCGTTCATGGCAGTCTCTCTAAAAAAATAATAATTACGAAATGACATTGAGAATAATAATCGGAGTAGAGTTATTGCTATTATTACAAAGAAAACTTGATAAGTTTTGGTCAAAAAAATATACAGATTGCTCATCCAACAGCAAAAGTTCAATACTAAATAGCAGGTGCCACATATGGCAGGCTTGCGCAAATACCTTTACAAATGTCCACCATGACTGAATTATTTCTTGGGATGACCACCCTGTACATTTTTCAATAAAAGTATAATAGGTGCATATGCCAGATGTTATTGCCATCTGTCACATTTTCACTCCAACATTCACGTAATGGAGTGGAAGTATAGTCGTGGTTAAAAAATTTCATTTTTTTAAAATTTTTCAAAAGATGGTAAAATAATTTTCAAATTTTTTTCTTCTGAAATAGGTTTAAAATGTCAAAGGTAGAAATTTTAAATTAGAGCAAAAAGGAAAGTTTCCTTCTGTTCTATAGTAGTGCTAAAAAAAGTTGTATTTTTAAAATAGGTTTAGAATGCTATGAAACGTGAAAATTTTAAATTTGAGCAAATAAAAAAAAATTCGATCTATTTTAGTGGTAAAAACTTTTTGAAAAATGTTGGTGAAAAAAATTTTCAAAATTTTTTTTCTGAAATACCTAGGTTTAGAATGTCATTTAAATTTGAGCATTCTGGTGTTAAATTTTTTTCCAAACTGGTAACAAAATGTTGCAAATTTTTTTTTCCAAAATTGGTTTGGAATATCATGAAACATGGAAATTTTAAATTTGAGCAAAAAAAATTTTTTCGTCTGTTCTATAGTAGTGATACATAAATGGATTAAAAATGTTTTCAAATTTTTAAAAAAATTCTTCAAAAACATTTTTAAATTTGTTTGAATAGTTTTAGAATGTCATGGAAACGTGAAAATTTTAAATTTGAAGAAAGAAAAAAAAATCATTTTAGTAGTAAAAATTTTTTCAAAAATATTGGTGAAAAAAATTTTCAAAATTTTTTTTCCTGAACTAGGTTAAGCGTGTCATGAAACGTAGAAATTTTAAATTTGAGCAAAAACAAATTTTTTTCATCTTGGTAAAAATTTTTTCAAAAATGTTTGAAAAAATTTTCAAAATTTTTTTTTTCCTGAAACAGGTTTAGCGCGTCATGAAACGTGGAAATTTTAAATTTGAGCAAAAAAAATTTTTTTTCACTATTTATTCCGTTTAGACGGTCCACCCTGTATATTTTTCAGTGAAAATTCTACCAGTTCTTCGCTGACAGTAGGGTTAACTACCTACCAAATTTGACTGCTCTCCGTCAAGTAGTTTTTTAGTAAATACACCAACAGACAGACAGACAGACAGACAGACCGACAGACAGACAGACAGACAGACAGACTGACGGAATTGAAAAACCTATATTTTCGGAATCTACGTGTTCTGAAACGTCAGAATCCGAAAAAATCTCGGAGGGTGATTTTTTCTCGAATACAATACTTCCCTTCGGTATGCGAGGGAAGTAAAAATCAGGGTAGACACATTTCTATGTTCTTGCCTGTACCGAATATAATAAGAAGCGCTCCCGTATAGTTGCTACATAATTCAACTTATTTTTCGCAGCGCGGAATACGCTAATACGGCTGTCTAGTTTTGTTCTAAAACGACTGGAAGTTGCATCTGGCATGACCGTCTGTGTATACCTATTTGGTTAACGTTTTGCTCGAAAACAACGTAATTCATGTGGTATCTGTGAGATTAAGTATGCAGCCAATAATTTTTAATATTGTTCAATTAATCCAAGGCGGCGTTTTTAAAAATACCTTGAAAACATTTAAAAGTAAAATAATTCATGTATTACATAGGTATTCTACGTAAAGTTCCTCAGAGGCATCCTGTATATTACAATATCTTGTACATTTTTGTATTTTTGTGTACTTAATCAAAACCTCATTATTTTTGCTTTAGAATTATAATAAAGCCCAGGGAATTTTTTAAGATTTTTTACACTGTATCCAATTTACGAAACTTTTGCATAGTTTGGTAGATGCACATGGTGTAAATGATGTGGAAAAAGAGGAAAGAAGCAAACGTAATGTTCCAAATTCTGGAAGATCTGCTGCTCGACTAGAAATTGTTGCGTCTTTTAAAAAATTTTTAGGCGCTATAGGCTTAATGTAGAAGATGATACTATAAAACATGTTATTGCTTCTTGGCGCAAAATCAGCAACAGAAATTATACCAGCTGGGCGACCTTTGATTGAGAATTTTTATGATAAAGGTGAGGTTACCAACTTTTCTATTGATGTTTGCGACTGCTGGCCGAAAATAGAAGAAACTGGGGAACTATGGGAACCAAATATGGAGACAAATTGAGAAAACTTTTAGTATGCACAAGAGATGTACTTAAAAGCTAAAAGCTCTTTGTTACAACGCCACATTCATTGACAACCGAGATATATAATCATTTTCCACTACAACAACGTCAACAACATTAAGACTGATCACAGAATGTCTTCAAGTAAAAAAACTATGAGCGATCGTCTCCTCATTACCTTAATTAGAAAAGTTACTGCTCACTTCGATCCCCAATCAGCAGTCTCAGAATTTTTACTAACCTAAGAGACGAGGTTTAGAGAACCGGATGTTGACATCTACCAAAGACGTAACTTTGTAAAGAAATTTTTCAAAGGTGAAAATCAGTTTTTATTGAATTTTGATATGTGTTCATAAATGTGATGTAAGATTTGTATTTGGAGTGAAATTTTGTTTTCTTCCTTTTATATTTTATTTGTTCTCGTTCCTGTTTGTTGCATTTTAAAAGTTAGAAATTTAAATAAATTTTAAGCCTAACTTACGTTGATTAGGTTGGTTTCGTTTCGTATTATTTTACGCTAACGTATCCATTTTGGTTCTATACTGTATCCACTTTAAAATACTGCATATCCACTTGGATACATAACATATATGTTAAAAAATGCACTGATAAAGCATAGTAGTATAAGGGTGAGCCAGTAGCGTCTGGCCAGTCAACATTTCCTCAATCGTTTGAAATTTGAAAAATGTCTGAGGTAAAAATTGCAGGAGATCAAAAGTGGCATATTTTAAAATTATTTTAAATTTACAGAGTGTTTTACATAGTGGTGGCAAGCTAATATTTACAAATAGAACAACCAACATTTTTTTATACACTTTTATTTGACTCTTAATTCTCTATCCAGGCATATATCATTCTTGGTGTTGCACTGCAACATTGCTCTATTTTTCCCGTTTTTCCGAAAAATAATATATTTGCAGAGGTCAAGGCTAAAATCTGTAAAAGATAATAAATTTGGCAGTCGTTTCACTTGGAATGTTAGATAAAACCATGTACTAGTTTTCAGCCCTCTCAAAGTCAAACTTCTACACTCTACAGAGTGTTCTCCACCATGATTCATTTTTTTTTATTTTTAAACTATCATAACTTCATTTTTCAAATAGAACAACCTATATGTTTTAACTTAATACGTTTCAGCTATGAATTACTTATACGCTGATATCCATACTGACTACTTTTTTCTACCTGAATTTTTCAAAAATCGTCGGTTGTCTTATCTCGGTGAAGACATCAAAGGCATCTTTCCATCTTGGGCTGATACTAAGGAAGTGTCCATATGTTAAATTAATCGTTAAAGCCATTTTAGAGACATTTTTTAATATCTACTCCCCACAACCCCGTCCCTGCATTCTCTAGGAGCAACTAGTTTTACTATGGGAGTAACAGAAATGGTAACACTGTTTATGACCTCGGGCACTTAGAGAATGTGACAGTTAATTACATCTCATAAATCTAACGTCAATTCCACTCTTCTTCTCAGGCCACATTCCCGTCTACTTCATCCTACCGACTGACGTAAGTCAGGAAACTGCGAGGAAGTTCTATAATTACGAGTCCAAAATAACGTGTATTTAGGCATCACAAATCAAAATTTGATCATCAACAACAATATTACAACACACGACATCGACGATGAAGTTGACCGACTGACGACAATTATCAGAAACGTTAGAACCACGAAACGAACACATAAAACCACGGGCTGATGAAATAGAGGAAGACATATTTAGACAGACATAAACTTTTAAAATAGAATAAAATGTAGGTGGCAGCGCAACCAACAGGACATTGACAAAATGTATGTATTTTGAATATAACTGAACTGCTGTAGCACACAATAAAGGAGAAACTGTCAAAGCATAGAAAGGGGTCCTGATATGACAGGTTCAGGCTCTGTCTAGACTGGACAATTCCCTGTGGAAAATATCCTGCTTGTTAAAAGGAAGATACTCGGCCTGCCCAAACCAAATCAAAGGTGACGTAACTTATGACTCGGATGCGGACAAGGTCGAGATACTAGCTGATCACTTACAAACGACAAATGCAACCACGCCAAATTCCTCGCCGTTGCATGACCGCGTGACGAACAGCACCAGCACTCTCCCCGACCGCGTCCCTATATCAACACAAGGCTCCCAATGGCTTTAGCCATCCCCGCAGAAATGATCAAGATCCTAAAAACTCTCCCCGTCTTAAGGCACCGGGCCCGGATACGACTCCGAACCTGTGCCTTAAGAACTTCCTATAATAGTAAACCCACACGAAACATTTTTTTTTCATTTTTGACTTCAGCGGAAAATTTTTCTAAAGATGGATAGGTTTTTTCGCCCAGTTTTCATTTTTTAATTTTTGGGGGGAATTGTGGTGTGTGGGGAACCCACACGATACTTTTTTTTCATTTTCGGCTTCAACGGAAAATTTTACTAAAGAATAGTAGGGTCAGGTCTCTATAATATTTTGTTTTTGTAGACCTGTGAATTGAACTTCATTTTGCAACAGAAATGCCCTATATCCGCGATTACATCGACGAGATATCCCAAAAATTTCCGACTACCAAAATTCTATTATTGGCCCTTACCACGTACCTTACTGACGTAAATATCAACGACCCTAGGACAGACACACAAACTACTACACCAACGACTACCCGTCTTTCGTGAAAGACGATAACCAGATTAATTCACGTACAACTCACTTGACGAACTGACAACAAACAACGGACGACAAACCCACCTATCTTCCAAACTTCCGTTCACTCCTGACATCTAATGCGTCGTGGAGTATCCAACTCTATTATAACTCAGTATTTTAATGGTCGACGCATTATCTTCAACAGGGTTTTGGTTTTGATTTCTCTGTATATCTGAAACATAGACCATATCTGGTTAACAAAATAAGTATATCCACAACCACATTATAATTGGAGTTTTATCCACACTTATGAAGCATATAAAGTACCACTTTATCCACTAGTAGAATAATGAAATTACTTTATTTCACTAGTGGAATAATGAAAAATACAATCTTATATCAATTACATTTTATTGATATTAACATTTATATTAATAGACATTTCCTTATTTGTTTTATCATATTTCACTTCGTTTCCATTAATAACAAATTTGTAGTTGTCATCGGTTTCAGAACGCATAGTGCTTGTCGAAGTTTTTGATAAATCTGTAGAAACAATGGGTGTCTCCTCTTGTAAGGAACGACTAGTACCAGGAGTACCTTGGATTCTTCTTGCGATATCAAGCTTATTAGATAGTGCCGTGCACCCCCTGCAGTACCCCTTGGCTACAGGCCTGGTTCTATACGTATGCCGTTGCGGAGATTCTGGAAAACAGCAGTATATTTGTGATGTTGATTCGTGCCTAAATGAAGGAACTCATTTTGTTAAAAGAGTCCCGTAAAAAAACAAGTTATCTTTGGCGTACTGATAGTGATGGATAGTCAACATATAACCTAGATTAAGCGAAAATTATGGCTCGGTGTAATATTCCGTGGAATAAAGTGAACAATCATCTTTTTAAATTCGTGCCAAATTGCGTGCGTGGAACATATTGTTATGTATTACACCCCCTTGGAACTGGAGATTGATACGCCTATGCCTAAGAGTGACTGGAAACTTGTAGAAAGAGATATAGTTTTCTAGAGTGTAGTGGGAGAAGATTCTGGATGGATCTAGAGGCTATTTCAGAGTATATAGGGCGCGATTACCGGCGCAGAAGAAGAAGTTTGATAAAAGGGAACAAGTTTATTAAAGTGAAGTTTCGCAGCGAAAAAAGTGAGGTTAAATATCAAGTAAACTAAGTGTAAAGGTTATTTTGAAGTACTGTATAGTCAGTAAATTATTAAATACATTATTAGTGCTTATCTCTTGTTAAAGTTATTTAGAACCCACGGATTCATACAGGGTGTTTCCTAAAAGGGCGGAAAACACGCGACAAGTGATGTCAGAAGCGGAATTTTAACAAGAGTATTTTTCGGAAGTGTTGAGAAGACTGGGACAGTGCACCATGGAACATTCGATGGACACTTCGGTGTTAACAAGACCCTGAAGAAAATACGAGAACGATTTTATTGGATAAGAAGTCAGGATGTGGACGCTTGGTGTCGCAAATGCAAGATTTGTGCAGCCAGTAAGGGACCACAGACTGGAAGTAAGGGTTAAAAGAAGCAGTTCAGCGCCGGAGCTCCTTTCAAGAGGTTGGCTAACGATATAGCGGAGCCATCACCAGCCAGTGACTGAATGAAGGCTCGATACGACCGGAAAGGTAGTTCAAAAGGGTTCATCAAGGTGGAAGAGCTGGTTTGGCTGTACAATCCGCAGCGAAGGAAAGGAAAGTCACCGAAATCACCTTGAGATGGACGTACACTGTTATGACCCGAATTAATGATGTCTATCGGATTCAGCAAAGCAGACAGTCCAAGATGAAGATCGTGCATTTGGATAGACTGGCGAAATACATGGATGATTCTGAGTTGCCTGATCGGGACGAACAGGCTTAAGGAGGGGCAGTGTTATGTATTAAACCCCCTTGGAACTGGAGATTGGTACGCCTATGCCTAAGAGTGACTGGAAACTTGTAGAAAAAGATAGTTTTCTAGAGTGTGGTGGGAGAAGATTATGGATGGATCTAGAGGCAATTTCAGAGTATATAAGGCGCGATTACCGGCACAGAAGAAGAAGTTTGATAAAAGGGAAGAAGTTTATTGAAGTGAAGTTTCGCAGCGAAAAAACTGAGGTTAAATATCAAGTAAACAAAGTGTAAAGGTTATTTTGAAGTATTGTATAATCAGTAAATTATTAAATAAAGTGTTAGTGTTTATCTCTTGTTAAAATTATTTAGAACCCACGGATTCATACAGGGTGTTTCCTAAATTGGCGGAAAACACGGGACAATATGAAAACGTTAGAGTTCCTGCGGAATCGACCAGAAAGATATGTTATGGTTGCATGCTCTGGTGTGTTCGACATTTACAACAACTTCAATTTATTAACTTTTATTATTGTGCCATCGCGAGTGAATAGTATTGGTGCCTTAACTGTTAACAAATTTTAAGATCATCACATTGACGAAGTATGAAGTATGTATCGGTTTTTCACATGAAATACGTAAATACAAAGTAAAAACATTCTGTCTGAGTCCGCCTCTCATAAATCGCGGAATGGCGCTCTGGCATCCGAGCTCTGGTTATTAGGTGTAAACATAAAGTAACGAAAAAGATTTATTTCTGTGAATACGGTATGACCAGTTTTTCTCAATGAAATAAGTTGCACCATATGGTATATTTCACTGGTTAACCGATCAGGTATAGAAAACATAATTATTATCGTACGACATACGGTTGACGTACGCACACTGTAAGCCCATGCTTCCTGAACAGAACTAACAGTATATAATAATGGTTTCGTTATTCGTTCACCTTAATATCCGCGAAGAAATTCCAAGTTGCGGAGCCTTGGAGAAGAAGGTATGCTGTGTGAATACTGATTCACCTGTGGAGAGTCGTATTGAGCGCGAAGCCAATGAACTGTGTGATTGTTTCGTACATCTGACACTCTCCACCGGTTTAACGAGGAATCCAATGAAATTTCTTAAGTAATTGCGATTGGTGGAGTAAATTGTGTAATTTTTTTTATTTAAAAGAATTTTGTAAATAATATGCCTTTTAAGAAATAACAGTAACCATTATATTATTGTTTACAGTTCCCTATCCACAGTACTCTGTCTTGGGTCCCAGGTTCTCTTCTTCCTGTCAAATATGTGTGTTAAGTATCAGTAAAGTGTTAGCCGTCATGAATAGAATAAAAGAGTGATCTCAGATTTACTTTACTATATATTTCATTTAGTACCGCTAGAATTAAAAAAAGTGAGGGCGAACGCCGTCTAACCTATAGAGGTTAGAGTTTTCGCAGACCTAATGCTTCGAGCAATTGCAATGAAGCAAACATGGAAGCTTAATAAATAAAAGGTTTCAACTTTGAAGCAAAATGTAATAATCAGAATAATTATCAAGGTGGTAGATTTTACCAAAGAATCTAGTTAGTCTGAATTTTAACAATTTTGAGGAAATAGCGATCATGAATGGATAAACAAAAATTAAAAACTTAGATGTTTTGAAAATCAAAATAATATTTGAAGGTTGGTTAAAACGTATTTTGGCTAGCAGGATCCAAACATGCAAAAATATATAGGTTGTCCCGTTTAAAAATTTGATTTTCATGTAAATTACATCGAAACCGGAAGTCGCCATTTTGATTATTTACATGACATAATTCGAAAGTCATATCACCGCACCAAATTTCAAAATGATTCTTTCGTCCATTCAACAAAGGTTACAAGACTGCAACTTTCATTAATAATATTGTCTATAATTGTTTATTTGTGGCATATTCAGATTTTCTTACTTTTAGTTGGGTATTTTGCCACTGAAAAATATTTAAAAATTGTAATGAAAAAACCTCTGCGCCAAACGGGGCAAAAAGAGTTGGTTCTTGAATACTTGATTGTTTCAAAAAGTCTCACACCTAAAAATATATAAACTAGAACAAAGTTATAAACTAAAAAATGAAAATGAAAGCTATAGGCAGTTAGCGTTTCGGAAGAATATCTACTTTCGTTCTCAAAAACTTTTTGGCCGTCAACCATGACAGTTTGTTGTTTGTGTATTTCCATAGTCACGTGAGACATTAATACTCTTATTAAAAACACCTTGCAAATATTTTGAAATCGGCGGCCCCCGATCCGACTGCAACTTTTAAAAGTTGAAAGAAGATGATCTTAATAAAAATACCACGATAACGATTTACAGTGTGTTCTAAAATTGTAACAAAACATACTTTTACTTCCACATCCACGTAGTGGAGTAGAAGTAACTATAGTAATCGCAAAATAAATCAATTTTTTTTAGAAGTAGGTTTGGAATTATATTTTGAATTTACTCCGGGGAAGGAAAATCCAGAAACTTATTATTTGGTGTATATACTAGAAACCAAGGCCTCAAATGTTTAACATCCCTCACCACTTCATTATGAAAGGAATTAATAAAATAAAATTGAGATATTGACAATATACTATTTGTAATTTAGTTTATACCTCCTATTCTGTATTGGGGTGTTTACCTATTGAATAGTGTATCAAATAAATAAATCACACATAGTAGACAACAGCCAAATCCAAGGCCTAGTCTTTCCTAATGGGGGTTACGCATTTGAAACAACGCAGACAGCATCCACTGCTCACCGACATTGATAACGTCGGACCTGGGGATCGAACCCAGTACAAGATAGACGGTCTAACCAAGCGTGTGATGGATTCATTAGGGAGTGTAATTACATACTATTCTACATATGTTCTAATTTCGCAATAAAACACTGAGCGCCCTCGACCCCACCCCCACCCACACTCGAACTTTCTTATTTCATTTTTTTCTGCTATGATTATTAAAAATATAAAAATTTATGGAAATAACTTACTGAACTTACAGATGAGTTTGCCGAGGATGAAACTTACGTCTACTCTTCTTTGATATATGTATCTATTTTTCATTGATATGGGTGCATGATATTTATAAAGCAACATGTGTCGAATTGGGAATCTAAAAATAAAACGATATGCCACTTCAATACCTCTTGGACCGACCGATGGACCGACGTTAAATGAGGGTGGGGATGGTATTGGAGATGACTAGTGCCAAAAAATCTTGTTGAGAACTTTCTTTCTCGTACACACACTAAATCAGAATTCCATTTTATAGATGGTTTTAATAATGAAGAGGAGGTGGTGGTGGGGGTTGGTTTCTAGTATATATACCAAATCCCAAGTTGCTAGAATCTCTTTTTGGGGCAAAGAGCTCAAAGCTCGACCCCTATTCAGCCGAGACCACCATCAAAGTCAAGAATATTGGCGCGAATATTGGCGCTAGAATCTTACGTGCTTGCTTTGCTTATTTATCCCTATTTACCCCGCATACCTGAATAGAATAAGTCAAAATATAATCTAGTCCCAGATCTCGTTATAGCATATACATTATACATATAGGCACCAAATTTCAACTCAATATCTTAATTCTATTTTGTTAACCCCTTTAATAATGGGGTGTTCGTGGGGATGGCAGATATCATAAAGAAATTGAGGCTCTTTGTATATACACCAATTCTTTAGTTGAGAATCCACAAAAATTAGCATTTGACCTGGACAAAATTAGTAAAAATCTGAATTTTTGCACAGACGTTCTTTAAGGAGTCCCAAACCCAAATCCACCAATATCCCAACATGGCTACCCAAAATATTGAGGGTCAAAGTTCTTTGCAAATATCTCGCATCCTATGCAGCGAATGCCCAGGGCCGTCGAGAGAAAATCGGGGCCCGGAGGGTAGTAACATACGACTCCCACCAATCTTCAATATAAATTACTAAGAGCGGGGGAGGGGCATTCATAATAGTAAACTATTTATCTCTACAAAAATTTAGAAAAGCGGGGGGCAGTATTCCTTAGAATTGAATATTTTTCTCGATCTGAAACGAAATTTTGAAGAGCGGAGGGGGGGATATTTCTTAGGTTTAAATATTTACCACGACATAGAAAATTTAAAAAAAGGAAGCGAAGATATTCCTTTAGGTACCTAACAATTTTATGGTTATCTCATTATAAACAATACGAGTCGTTCGGGACTCGTTATTATTTACATGACACTAATTATTTAAAAATATGCCTGCAATGCTAATAGCAAACTTCGGGTGAAACCTCAAAAACCGCCGGGCCCGGCCCCCCCGCTCCTCTCGGCGGGCCTTAGGATGCCCATGAGGTCAATGTGAAAGTTGTAGAGTATTAAATTATCTACAAGATTTCTTTTTTATTTTTACCAACCACCCCCACCCTTGTCGAGATATTCAAGGTTAAAGTTTTAAAAATATGGTTTTTCGCGAATATCTCGCGCCAAAAAACCCACACAGCAATAAAATTAACGTGGAAGTTGTAAAGAATTCAAGACTGATCTTTTGCATTTTTTCCCAAATCCTCGCCCTTCTCGATATATGAAGAAGTTTAAAAAACCTGTTTTTTGCAAATATCTCGCTCCCTGTGTATTAGACGACCGCGACAAAGTCTACATACAGATATTTGAAGAAAAAAAACTTCGGCCTTGGATATCTCGAAAAGGGCGAGGTTTTGGGAAAAAATGCAAAATACCAATCTTGTAAATAATTGAATTCTCTACAACTTTCATGTTAACTTTAGTGCAGTCAGAATTTTTGACGCGAGATATTTGTGAAAAACCATGTTTTTGAAACTGTGACCTTGAATATCTCGAAAAGAAAGGAGATTTGGGAAAAATCAAAAGACAACTTGTAGATAATTTAGTTCTTTACAACTTTCACATTGACCTCACGGGCATCCGATGCGTAGGACGCGAGATATTTGCAAAAAACTTTTTCCTTCTTTATGTTAGGTAGTCATGTGGGGATTTTTGTGATTTTTGTGGACTTGGATTTGGGACACTTCAAAGAACGTCTGTGTAAAAATTCAGATTTTAACCAATTTTGTCCAGGTTTCCTCCTTTCTTTGGCTAATTTCCGTGGATTATGACTCTTAATAGCTTGCTTTGCTTGCTTACCCCTATTTACCCCCAATCCTTCAACGGAATAAGCTCAATATATAATCTAGTTCTAGATTTGGTTATAATAGTTACATGTACCAAATTTCAAGGCAATATCTTAATTCTGACCTTTTCAGTAGAAACCTCTAAAGTCAAGGTTTCCATTAGGTAGCCCTATATCTCCTACAACTTTTCTCCGAAACATTTTTCGCTATCAACCATAACCTCGAAATTATACGCATGGAAACTATACAATGGCCTACCTTCAATTGGTACGTATCTACTTCAATCTTTCATATATCTCCCCAATGAAAAGTATGGCCAATTTGAATCTTTCAGAGGATTAATGTCTCATGATGAATAGTCATTTATTGCCGAATTCGAGTCCATATTTAACGACCTCGAAACGGGCTATTTTTTAGGCCACTCTTTCAAGTCATTATCTTATTACACTATTCTAGAGTAATAGTGTAAAATTCTATTCACCCAAATTTAAAATCTCGACATTTCACGACATTGCAAACGTATTTCAACAAAAAAATGTTTTAATAGGATTATTATACTTCCACTCCACTACGCGGATGTGAAAGTAATAAGAGTTTCATTCATAATCGCTAGACAATAAATATGCAAGATAATATATATTTATTTATAAAAGTTTTTTGTCCCATTACGGTCAGTTTAATTCATGAGCTATTTATAAAGCTACTTCACAAACCAACAGAGTAGTTGTTTTTAATTTTAATTTTGTTTTATACCTCATGTCATTCATCCCAGAACAATTTTTTCAGTGATCGAATGAAACTAATTTATTTATTTATATTTATATAAATGTTAATACAAATGCACTATTTATATTTTTATGTACCTAATATATTTGCATTTACAGTTACAATAATTGCATTTTAGTAAATACTCAATTGCCTTTTAGTAGGTATTTTAAAAGCTTTTCTTTGCTTATGTTTTATATTTATATTATTTAGTAAATGAAAATGGTACAGTTGACAGTAGTTTCAAAAATGGTGTTCCGAAGCGCTTGCTTTCGTTATTGTATAATGGCAACCTTGCGGTGTTCTCAGTCATTCAAAATGTAAACAAAAACCTGAAAAATCACACTTCATCTGCGGCCTCCAAGAGACACTTTTCGCAGCACAACAAAATTTTATATTTATTTCTATTTATGTTATTGTAAATATAGAAAAGTTACATTTTTGATTTGTTATAGTTGTATGCGTTTTTCGGGTCTTAGTAACTATCTGAGGCAATATTCGTGATATGGGACGAAATTTTCGACGAAAAAGATGTTCATTTTTTTGTTTTTTTTTTGTAGAACGAACACTGTATTTTCTTATTTATCGCGATGGTTATGATATTACGTCAGATGCAATAAATGAACGTTTTACTGAAATAATAGTTTTGCATTATAATTTGAGGTTTTTATGATGAAATGTACATTTATTTAATTCACATGTCCAATTTAGGAAATTCCAAATGGCGGACCGAAAGTACCGTCAATTTCTCAGGAAAAACTCGTACTTTTTTCGTTTTTGGGCTGACAGTGAGGGGTTTTCTTGGTTACTGATAAGGAATCCAATGTCCAATTAGGGGAAATTCAAAATTGCGGGTGGGTGGTAGGGGGGGCCATCTTTTTAGGAAAACCCAGAATTTTCGAAAATCCCCGAGCTCCCACTTTCAGTCCGAAAACGAAAAAAGTGTGAGTGTTTCCTGAGAAACACTCCGGTCCGCCATTTTGAATTTCCTAAATTGGACCTCGGATTTGTGACCAGCGAGTTCAAAAACCCCCGAGTATTCATTTTCACCACAAAGTCGAAAAAAATACGAGTGTTTCATGAGAAATTGACTCTACTTCCGACTCAGCACTTTGAATTTACCAAATTAGACCTCAGATTCGTAATCAGCGACTTCGAAAACCCCCCGAGTACAGATTTTCAAGGCCATAATATCCATTCTCCCTTTTTCTGGAAAATGGGATTGTGATCCGAACAGCCTTCAGCTTGGGTGTGAAGTTCGGCGGTGAAGGTCATCTTGCTGAGCAGGGTTATATACAGCACGTCGGGACTATGTCTTCCGTTGTCAAATTCGGTTCTTCTGGACCTAACGCCTGTACCTCATGGTGATCTTCTAGGAATCGCAGCATCGCCGTTCCACGGGCGTTAGTGAGCCTGCAATTCCAAACTGGTGATTTGGCGTTGAAGTCTACTATAGCCACCGTCTGGGTACTCCGTGTTATGAGGGCCCCCAGGTTATGCTTTAGGAGAGGACGTTGAGGTGCTTGGTAACAGGAAGCTATCTTGAGTGGGCCGTTTCGTTCCGTTGAAACTGCTATGGCGATGGCTTCCATGTTGTCCAGTTCCGGCGTGTCGATGAGAGGATGGTCTATAGTCCTCTCGACGAGCAGAGCTTCTCCTCATGCATTGGCTCTTCGTTGTTCTCTATAGACTTTGTAGCCTGGGTTCGAAGTTCCCTATTATCCTGGCCAAGTTTGTTTTCTTGCAAGGCCATCACATCGATGATGTACCTTTCCAAGATTTCTCCTATTTCTAGGTTCCTCCCTCGGATGCCGTTCACGTTCCATGAGGCGATCTGCAAGCAAGAGTTTTGGCTTCATCAGGGTATTAGACATTACTCTTGGAACATGTTTGGCATTTGGGCGAAGAATGCATCTGTGCCAGCGCAGCTGTGAAGTTATGAGCTACGGCACAATTTGGGGGTTTGACCCCTTCTTGGCGCTATCTTGGCCCTGTTTGCAGGTGCGGCTTTGCCCTGGGCGTTTGTTGCGTCTGCATTACTTCGCCCAGAAGTGACTTTTTTGGTCTCTGCCGTGGCCGTCTTTTACTTCTTGCACTCAGCCGAGTGGTGAGCCTGACCGCACTTGACGCACTTTGGCTGTGCAGTGCACCTACTCTGTGCATGGCCAAAGCGCTGGCAGCAGTGGCACTGGGTGACGGCAGGGGCGGCTCCATGTTTTTCTACCTTAACGACCAGGATGCAACATCCGGTGACTTCCAGGATCTTTTCCTGGTCCAGGGGGACCTGCACGAGGACGAGGGGCATCTCCTTCTTGGTTCTCCTGGATGTCATGCGCTGAATTGATTCTGGTGCAAGTCCTTGTGTCTTGAGGTCCTCCTTGATATCTTCGTTTGTGACACCGGAAGGGATTCCTCTCACTACCACCCTCAGGAGCTTTTCCTCTGGGAGGAGATACGTATGGTATTCCCACTTTTCGTTTGAGAATAACCTTGTCATCTTGCAGTAGTCGTCTGCGGATTGGGGTTCGACGACGATACCTTCACTGACGACTTTTGCTTTCAGGTATTTGATACCTGCTTCTCGTAGCCGTTGGCTTACAGAGGTCCATATTTCTTTTCTTCTCAAGATGACTGAAGGGACGTTCGTTTTCTTCACCTTGTCCGAAGGGGCCCCTTGGGGGCCGGGTCCGGTGCAGGGGTGGTGGTGGCCGCCATAGGAGGTCGGCCCTAGACGTTCTTCATTTTGGACTGTTTAGGCTCCTCTTCTTCGGTATCCATTTAATGGGTTGCCGAGTTTTTTCCCTTACGGGCTGCTGCTCCTCTATTGGCAACCGTGGGGATTGGGGTTGCTCGCTGGATGGCCCCCAGGCGTTTTGAGCGTCCAGCGCTGCTAGGCCTTGGTCGGCCATTTGCTTTTGCATTTGGGCCATTTTCACTGTAAGGTCCTGGATTTGAGTCCTTGGGGCCTTATTTTCATCTAGGAGCCGTAGTATTGTACGATCCTTTTCGTCCTGGACGGGCACACTGCTCCGAGAACTTCCGGAGTAGTCATCCATATTGCCATCTTCCTCAGTAAATGACATTTTTCTTTCCTGTAAGGGAATACCTAGAATATTATAGGAGAGAAAAAGTACATGTAAAATTAAAGAAAAACGATATTCGTCTCCAAAGGTAGACTTACTTATCTTTATGACTGGCAAGGCAAAAGAGAACATAAGTTGGCAATCAAGACGTAAAACTAGGAATGAATAGTTTAGCGTTATGCTACTTAGTAGTAGCAGCCCAGGTTACTACGTGGGCTAGGCTAGCAATGATTTTGAGATTGCTTAAATTGCCCAAAATAATAAATAGAAAAAATGAAATTAAAAAATTAATAGGACAAAGCGTTAATTATTTACTAAATTAATTAATAATGAGTAAATTAATCCAAACCTGATACAAAATTTTAAAAAATAGTAAAATTATTTTACTGGAGTTACTTAGTTTACTTAAATTTCTCAAAATAAACAGAAAAACTATACTAAAATTTAAAAGAATTAGCTAACAGAAAAAAATAATAGTTGCGAGCGTTGCGCTTGTGTATTCAGGAGAATTGGCTTCAATGAAATGTTTATTTATTTATTCAGAAACAGTAATACCAAAATGAAAAAGATATATCCAACTAGAAAACTAAATATGAAACAATTATGTGTTGAAGTAATTTTGTAACTGGTAATAGTATGAAATAGCTAAATAATTAATTAGTAATTTGATTCAGAACAAATCTCATTAAAAAATTATTTTATGAGATATTTCACTCTCACTCCATTATTAATGAGTTTAACAAAATAGAAGTGAGATTTTAACTTGAAATTTGCTCTACGTATATATTATAACGACATCTGGAACAAGATTAGATTTTGAGCTAATTCCGTTGAAGAGTTAATAGGGGTAAATAGGGGAAAATAAGTAAGGCAAGCTAGTAACACTCCAGGAACTTGGAATATGGTGTACGTACTAAAAGCCAAGGTTTTAATTTTTTATGACATCTACCCCCACCCCCCTCATTATTAAAGGAGCTAACAAAAAATAGTGATTTGATGTATGTATGAGAATAAAAGTTCTTAAGAAAATTTACAGAATTCACCACCAAGCAGACTTCTAATATACGTCTTTCTACGAATTTTTCCAGATATTTGAATTTCATGCTTTATGAGATATTCCATTTTCCGATAATGGTCTTTTTTTCATGTTTTTCCGAAATAACTTGGGCAGAGTGCACTTTAGAAAAAAGTCAGATAGGAAAAAAGTGTTGTATTTTAATAATACATTCAGCAGAATTTTCGTGGATTGTTTCTCGTGGCTTTATTCCCATCCCACCTTTTTGGAAAAATTCGAACCGCCTTATCTCGAAAAATACGCATTTTTTCGAAAATTTTACGAGAGTAAAAAGTTGTCATTTTTCGTCAGAATACCTGTTTTTTAAATTTACCTCAATTTTGGTAGTTAACAATAATTTGTTGCTAATGCAACAAGTCATTGTTTAAAAAGAATTCGGGGCAATATCGGCAATTTTTTTTGTGGAGTTTGATCTAGACATCAATACGAACAGAATCCAGAAAGTTTCGTGAAAATTCAGTCATTCTTTAAACTTTTTCAAGTTTAGGACGATTTTCGTCTAATTTGCCTACACTACCGTGGCACTTAGTAATTGATATTATTTACAAGACAAGGTATCAACTTCTGAAACCTTGCATTATTTACTATTTCAACCTTAAACAACTGAAAAAAATCATTAAAAAAATATATTTCTCTGTCAGTCTTCTGCTACTAAATCAATTTCACCAATCTAAGAACCTCCAGGATTGTAATGCTTAGAATGCAACAAGTACTGTTAAAATAGCTTGATGTCGATATAGTAATATATACGTAGACAAATACGCTATTAAAGTTAATGAAAAAGTTGATAAATTAAATAATAATTAGGTCATGTAATAAATATTCACATATGGCATATACATTGCGGCCTTTGGTGTCTACAAATGGAGTTGGCAACTTGTGACTCATTGCAGTTAAATGTAGTCAGGCCATTGTCTTTTTATATATTTTAGCCTTCTTTTTATTTGAACATATACAGGGTATTTTCTGGTATTGAAATTAAATTGGATAATGTTTCATAACCAAAATCGATAGATAAAAAATTACCCTACAAAAGTTAACTGAGATATTAATTACACAGGCATACAAACAAAATTGATTTGTTATTGGAACTACACTAGGGTATCCTATAGATTTTGACCTCTGAAGCCGAATCTGAGGTCAGAATTACTGAACTGGCAAACTATTTCAACATAACCTCAAAAAACAATTAAAAATTCCAGGTCTGAGGGGAGGTCCTGTACGGCCGTAACGGTCGAAGAACGAAAAGAAGGGTTGTGCCGGCATCCTGAGGACGAGTTCTATACGGACATGTCGATTTTGGATGGATCAAACGCGCCACCCCCTAGTTATGCCGCCGTCCACCGCGATTTCGTTGGATCGGCGATTTCTAAGATTAAGAACGCTGTAGTCACAATTTTGCTACTAACGAGCAACACGAGTAGAAGCTCTGGCGGGGGCTGCTAACACTGTTAATGAGGATTGATATTGCATCGAAATGTGAGGGAAATGAGAATGGCGAGACCCGCCTAGGCCCTTCCATGGCGGTAGAGGGGCGGCGATCGAGTCGATTTTTGCTACTAGCGAATTTTGAACCTCATCACGGAAAGGACATCCTCGCACCCATTTCGATGCTAGGTTCAAAATGCACTACGAGCAAAAACAACTAGATTGTCGCCCCCTACATACGGAACGACCTAATGTTCGTCACATTTCGACGTAGTGTCCATCTTCATCAACAGTTTCTTAGCAGCCCCCGCCAGAGCTTCGTGTTGCTCGTTAGTAGCAAAATTATGACTATAACATCCTTAATCTTCGAAACCGCTAATCCGACGAAATCGCTGTCGGCGGCGTCGTATAGTGATTTACGACTGGTGACGACATTTGTCGGGTTTATCACGCCACCCATATTTCCGTCCGTCTGGTTCTTTTATGATTGGAAAAATAACGCTCTATAGGGACGAAGAATGTTGGCAATGCCTATATCAATGTTAATCTACCGTTATTTAAATGCTATAATAAAATTGTTCTGTTAAAGGTATATACAGCGTCCACATTAACTGAATAATTCTTTGAGGTCAAACAAAACGTTTTTGTACGGTTTTTAAATTACGTAAACTAGTAACATAAACAAAACGTGTCGTAAACGCTTCCAGTCTATGGTGTCACTGACACTTTGTATGGATTAAGTAATCCTATGCTAACAGGTGCAAAAATTGTTTTTCAATTATCTAGGCCTCCATTGTAGCTACGACGAAAGCGATGATACCAGCGTAGAGGGCGCTTCGAGCACTACAACTTCGCTCATTTTGACTTCCGTCGTAACTGCAAAGGTTATTGATTTGGGGGTGGGGCAAACTTTTTCGGAGCAACAATTTATGTTAAATAAAATCGTTTACCCACAGTCACATTATAATTGGAGTTTTATCTACACGTATGAAGCATATAAAGTACCACTTTATCCACTAGGGGACTAATGAAATTATTTTATTCCACTAGTGGAATAATGAAAAATACAATCTTAAATCAATTACATTTTATTTTATTTTTATTAATATTAATATTTACATTTATATTAATAGACATTTCCTTATTTGTTTTATCATATTTCATTTCATTTCCGTTAATAACAAACTTGTAGTTGTCATCGGATTCGGAACGCATTCAGGCAATAATTGGAGAGTTGCTTCTTCAGCTTCCCGAAGGATTCTCTCAGGAACAAAATCGCTTTCTTGCATTTTTCACTAACTTCACAAATTTTTACAAATGGAATCGATAAACAATCAAAACCAAATAGCAACCATGCAACACCTTTCAATTTCAATAATTTTTTACGTTACAGCCGCTGACAGAGCGAAATGTCAAATCATGTTTTGATGAAATCTGATTCTGTGACCGTGATTGTGACTAAAACGTTGTACAGTATTCGTGTCTCAGTCGCGTTTTATTCACTCAAGAAAATTAAACTCTCGAACTTCGTTCTCGAGTTTAAACTTTCTCGCGTGGATAAAACGCTATCTAAAACACTTATACAATAAATAACTATTATTTGTAACTTGATTTTACTATTTTATACATATATGAACCTTTTTATTATTTATTCAGCGGTTATGAAACTTGTAAATTTGGAAACAACAATTGTCATGGTCATTGTAAGTTGGGAAATATCAACATTCTGTTAATAGGTGCGAATACATATTTAACAATTCCGTGCTAGTAGGTATATTAATTTTATTCAGCTTTTCTTCGCATTTTTTTACATTTGAATATACACACATATTAATGACACATTAAAATACAATATACATTTCATGTAGACTCTTTTCCACACCACGACAGAGACTGAGTCCAAGGCGCATTTTTTAACATGGTGTAGGTATATTTCACGATTCTTTTGCTGCTGCTACTCTGATTTCATTCCGTGATCCTTGTTTTTGGTCTTCGTTCGATGTTGTCCATTTGCACATTTCCACATTAATCCTGGTTCTCTTCGGTTTCTTCGGTTCTCTCGTTGTTTTCAGTGTTGATATTTTCTAAAGATTAGCCTTTACTAACGCGATAAAGTGATATCATCACTGAATGGTTAAAATAGTAAAAGCATGTTGCAAATAAAGAATTTCATAAAAAAAAATGTTGTTCCGAAAAAGTTTGCCTCACCCCCAATCGATAACCGTTGCAGTTATAGTATTATTAATTTGGAAATTCAGTCGAAAGCGTTGCTACCAGGATGTCATTACAAAGCCTATTCGTGATAGAATAACATGCGAGACCGCGTACTGACGTGTACTTGAATATGGCTAACGATATCCATATAAAAATATAGTTCACCAGATTCGTTATGCGCGTACCTCAGAAGAGAGGAGTCGATTGTTTACCTGGATCACTATTACAGGCCCGCCGCCTGATTTGATTTATGCCGGTAGCATAGCCGTAGGTTAAATGATATTAACTTACTTTTACTGAATCATTTATGGAACTAACATTATTTATTATAAATAAATATTGTACTATAAAGAAATAATTTACATCATGCCTATCAATTAATATAAAGTAGTAAAACAATATTTTCAATACTTAAAACGTTAATCTAAATATTGTAAGTCTACGGTCATGACCATCGCTGGTGTTATGAAATATTCCTTTGTCGGTCTTTTTTATGATTTCACACTAGCTTTGGATATCCTATAAGTCGAAAGTCATGAGAGCAAAGTTGTAGTGCTCGAAACGCCCTGTACGCTGGTATCATCACTTTGGTCGTAGCTTCAATAGAAACCGAGATAATTGGGACCTCCCTTCCTTCCTTCGAGACTTAAAAAATATAGAATTTTATGCATTTGGGATACTGAGGGGGGCATGAAACGTATGTAAAAAAAATCAGCGAGGTAGGGGGGGGGGGGTGCTTATCACAATAATTTACCTGCCGCCTGAAATTGTGTTACATTTTACAAAATGTCTAGAGTAGAGTGGCTGGTTTATAAAAAATAAAATTCCATTTTCTATTTGACCGAAGATAACAGATTTTATAAAACTGTTATTATTGAAAAAGTGCACCCACTTAAGACCCTCTTAAAGAAGAAAACCAAACAACACATATTTTTTTAAATAAAATTTTTAGTGACACTACGCGATTTCAGGGAAAAATACAAAAATTGAAATAACTTTTAAACCATCATTGAATATCCACATATATGGTTATTTTGATTGGACATGACTTCCCCCATCACCTCACTTTGATCATCCTGTATTCTATATTACATTATCCTCGTCTAATAAGCATATATTAACCTCCCCCCCAAAAAAATTGTGGAGGTTACTAAAATTGGTCCAAACTCGAAAATTGAAATAACGTCAAATCTTTACGTTTTGAGGTCCCAGGAACTCAAAAACTTATCCCAATATACACCCAAACTTATCCATCTTTGATTCGATCTTGTTTACTTTTGCCTCAGCGTTGTCCAATTTTCCTTCAACCTTGTTTACTTTTTCTTTAGGTTCGCTCACTTCTTCTTTGACTCCATTTATTTCCTCCTCGACCTTGTCCATTTTTAATTCGATCTTATTTTGGAGTTCTTCAATGACTGAAATGAAGGCATTCTGCTGGTTCTTTATAATTTTCCTTAATTCGTCATTTTCTTTTTGTCGCCATTTCTCTTCTTCTAGAAGTCTTCGTTCTTTTTCTTGTTGTTTTCTTTCCCATACCTCTTTCTCTTCCTGACGTTTTCTTTCTTGCTCTTCTTTCTCTTCGTTGCGTTTTTTTCTTGTTCTTCTTTCTTTTCCTGGCATTTCCTTTCTTGGTCCATCACCATTTTTTGGATTTGTACCATAAAATCCTGCATTTGTTTTTCGGATGAAATCTTTGCATTCTTTCGATAACCTGAATTCTGGTTATGCTAGCAAATCAAAATCCTAAAATGAATTTGTATAATTCCTTATTTGAAAATTCTCATTCAACAACTAGCATCGACACAGTCCCCAGATTCGGTTATGCAAAGATTTCATTAATATTTTACACATAGTTTTTCTTTTAGTTCTCATAGATAGTTATTTTTTCTGCTGTTTGCAAAATCCTATAAAGAATATGTTTCAATACAATTATAAGCAAACAAATAATAATTCACTTTTAAATATGTGACTATGTTGAAATTAAATAAATTGAACAATCACGTCAATATCGGTAATGGAACTTTCCAGAATGAATGTGGGGAACAGGACGAAATGCACTTAACACGAAATAGTTTTGATCATAGTCTTTATCACTTCTTCACTTCTTGGTTCAAAGCATTTAATTACTACCAATGCTGTCTTAATAAAATGTTCTGCAAACCTTCTCAAACGCTCCTCTTTGCTTTTTTTCCGCTTCTTGACAACAAATTTCCGCGTATTTCCACCCCTAGGAAACCGCCCTTAAAAGTCCGTGGGTTCCAAAATTATACCAAGAGATAAACACTAACACTTGAATTAAACACTAACTATTGAATAATTTACTGAAAACTTCACAATACTTTTATTAAATAAAATACACTTTTGCTGACTGAATTAACGTTTAACAATGTTTATTACCCACTTGGTATTTTCACGGTAGTGTTCACTTTGTATCACTTCGAATTACATCTAGAAATCTTCCATCAAATTTCCATACATTTCTGTAAACGCTAGTCTACAAGTCACCGCCTACACTAGTACCTGGCGTGTGTTATAGGCTTTGATGAATCCAGTTACAGTTGCCTAATTATTGCTACTCAATACTGGTAAGTACCAGTAAAATCGTATTAAGTATATACAGGGTGATTCACGTAGGCCATTCATTAGAAGTTTTTCAACTTGCAGTTGGATTAGAAACTTGAAATTTGGTATACAGCCATAATCGATCATGCCCGTTCTATCTAAAATATTTTCAGTCCTCCGACTATACAGGGTGTGCAAAAAATTGGTACCAACTTTCTTATTTTAAATGGAAACCTATATTTTTCTTTGCATGGTTCGATTGGTCTTCTAATTCTGAGTTTAGAGAACCTAAGTTATGTTAACTTATCTCTTACAATTTTTGACATATGTCCAATTTTTAAAAAAAAATTGCCGCTGTAGTAGTTTACGAACAAATTTGTATCTCGCAAACCTTTCAAAATTATGAAACCAAATTTGTGAAGCAGTTAGCTGGAAGACTAGGCTAACTTTTGATGTCACATCGGTGGTCCCATTTTGTACCATATGGGCGCAGTCGATTTTCAAATGTCGCAGTCAAAAATTGTCAAAAAATCAATTTTTTCAAATGGCACCTACTATTTTTTTTTACACCATTCGAAAGAAAATTGAATTTTAGAGTGAGTTACTTAAGCATTCCCTATACCTAACTTCACCCCATATCGAGTTATTAAATAAAAATCAAGAAATACCTTATCTTGGCGAGAGATTCCTTACTTCATCAAGTATGCCATGGAAACAAAAGACAGTTGTAATAATTTTTAAAGAAAAATATGGATTCTTATTTAATTACACACAACACCAACAAATTATTATTAACGAATAAGAACAATGTTGACGAAATTCTGTCAGTGAAAACGGTGCACACATTGAGCATTTGTATTGAAATAATTATTTTGTTAATCTGTTTATTTGTTGTTATTTTGTTGTTATTATTTATTATTGCAATACGATTTTTGAATAAAAATTAAAATGAAATGATTGTTTCCAAAGCCTACTACCCTTGAGAAAAAAAAACAATATTTTTTTCAAGAAATGCCAATAGCTCAAAAACGACTATAGATAGACATACACAATGTTAATAAAAGTTGCCCTAAAATTCAATTCTGCATTGATTTCTGGCGTCAAAAATGGTAGGCGCAAAGATGTGCTACGCAATCTGTTGAAAGTAGAATAATAGAATATTTGAACAAAAATATGGTGGTCACATTGAACATTTACGTCAGAATTTCGTCAACATTGTACTTGTTCGTTAATAATAATTTGTTGGTGTTGTGTGTAATTAAATAAGAATCCATATTTTTCTTTAAAAATTATTACAACTGTCTTTTATTTCCATGGAATACTTGATGAAGTAAGGAATCTCTCGGCAAGATAAGGTATTTCTTGATTTTTATTGAATAACTCGATATGGGGTGAAGTTAGGTATAGGGAATGCTTAAGTAACTCACCCTAAAATTCACTTTTCTTTCGAATGGTGTGATAAAAAATAGCAGGTGCCATTTGAAAAAATTGACTTTTTGACAATTTTTGATTGCGACATTTGAAAATCGACTGCGCCCATATGGTACAAAATGGGACGACCGGTGGGACATCAAAAGTTAGCCTGGACTTCCAGCTAACTGCTTCACAAATTTGGTTTCATAATTTTGAAAGGTTTGCGAGATACAAATTTGTTCGTAAACTACTACAGCGGCAATTTTTTTCAAAAAATTGGACATAGGTCAAAAATTGTAATAGATAAGTTAACATAACTTAGGTTCTCTAAACTCAGAATTAGAAGACCAATCGAACCATGTAAAGAAAAATATAGGTTTCTATTTAAAATAAGAAAGTTGGTACCAATTTTTAGCACACCCTGTATAGTTGGAGGACTGAAAATATTTTAGATAGAACGGGCATGATTGATTATGGCTGCGTACCGAATTTCAAGTTTCTAATTCAACTGCAAGTTGAAAAACTTCTAATGAATGGCCTAAGTGAATAATCCTGTATAGTGTGTTCTGGTACCTATACTAGCAGCATCGTATACAGAGTGGACCATTAATAGTAGGCCATAATTCAAGGGTAAATTCTTTGGACCAAACATGCTTTAGTAAATTGTTGCTGTGGAGAGAGATACAAGGTGTCAGAAAATGCATAGAAGTAGGTAGAGGCCACATCGAAAATTTACAGCAGCAAATCGTTCATAAGAAAGTCAGTGAGTTTGCGTAGTTGTCACTCTTTTCTTTTTACTTATGTCGTGTAATTTTTTTCAATAAATGCAATTTATCTTTTCAAATTGAGTTTGCTGTCAAAGAATTCTAGAAAGCTTTTGCGGCAATTCTCTCGAAAACGGTTGGAATTATCAAGTTCTAACAAGTGTACCTTTTTTTACGTAGAAATGACTCGTGCATGCGATTTTAGAATCAAGAGTGCCACAACGTTTTGTAAAAAAAAAGAGAAAAAAAATACCCATCATCAGGTATATAGCTAAAGAGGCGCTCTTAACGGACTAGCATGATGTGATACATAAATTATTGTTTCTTAGCTTAAAAATTGTTTCCTCACCAAATTTGGAGATCAGTCAAGAAGTAGTTGTGATATTACAAAATAAGAAGAATGACACCCTGTATCTCCTTCCACAAAACAATTTACTTCGGCATGTTTGGTTACATCCTCATATTTTGGTCCAAAGAACGTACCCTTGAATAATGACCTATTACTAATGTTTTTTCAAACTCAGTAAATAATTTGCGATCAAGATTTATTAGTTAAAAATATCCTCTTTTTTTTTCGCTTTCCTAGTGCTAACCAGGGGCGGTTTTAACATGCTTGCCGCCCCGGCACTATTTTAAGATGCCGCCCCTACTCTTAAAAATATAACATGTATATACTACTCAAAAAATTCTACCAAAAAAAAAAAGAATACTTACTAAACTTTCTCTTTTTGTATATTTTAAAAGAGCAAAGGACACATTAGAATAGAGTGGTACATAAAATGACTTTTCTGTATAACACATATTTATTAAAAATAAAGAAAAGATAAAATAATTTTAAAAAAATTATAAAAGATCAAGACGAACTTTTCCTGCTTTTTTCACGGCAAAATCATTGATTATATCGCCTGTTTGCATAGTTTTTAAAATGGCATTTTCAATTTTTAATACTGCTAGTGAATTTAGCCTTTCTTCTTTCTCCAGAACAGTTTGTAGAGGGTTTGCTTAAAAATATTCTGAAGCATATGTCGATTTTGGGGTACACGCCTTCTAATTTGTTTGACCTCAATAGCTTGCTCAATTCTAGAATTGTTAAAGATTTCTTCTTCGTCAAATCGTTCAGTTGAATTTTGAACTGAGCGCATTTTGGCGGTAGGGCCTCTTCTAAATCTCTGCTACTGTTGCATCTGATTTGTCTATGTCCTGGTCACTACTAGTAATTAAGTTCTCAAAAAAGCCAAATTATTAATTTAATTTCTTGTGAATTTCACCTCGTCTGGGCAGCTCCTTGGTTAATCTATCGATTATTACATGGCTTATGCAATATTCAAAAGAAAAAAATTTTGCCGCCCTTGAAATTTTGCCGCCCTGGGCACCCGCCCAGTGTGCCCAGTGGTAAAACCGCCACTGGTGCTAACTAGTGTCCTGTGGCCCTCGATTTATACTTACTCCACAGCGTTGACTGTAGATCCCAAAATTACGTGCTCTATATCAATGAAACGACCCCAACATAATTATCATTATCTTTATTATTTTGCAGCATTGTGTGTACGATACATGTGAATGTAGATATAGAATTATCTCCGCTATAGTGTCGTTACCTATTAGTAATTATTTATTATCAGTAAGCAAAATATAGACGTGAGAGTAACAATAATCGAAACACTTTGGATAAATTAGAGTTTACGATTTTTTATTAAGTGACGTTTCTATTTTTACAGGTTTGTGTTGCAATGGTTTTATTAAATTTGTGGTTCATCATAATAAAATAATAAAAATGCATTTGAATGGTGACTCCATGGAATCTCCAGATGAAAGTCGTAAGTGTTTTTATATTTACTGTAGTAGTACTAATATAGTTTAAGAAATAGTTAATTTTGTGCATAAATTGGACGTACAGGAAGAGCCACTAGTGCGTGGGCCGTTAATATTTCCTCAATCGTTTGAAATGTGGAAAGTGTCTCAGATTGTAGATGATCAAGAGTGCCATATTTTAAAATCTACGGTGTATTTCATATAGCGATGACAAGCTAGTACTTGGATTTAGACTTACCTTGCCTCTTTATGCCTCTTTTCCGATGGAAAAAAACATTGAATGTTAGTAAAGGGCATGTACTAATTTCCAGACCTCAGCATTAGGTTCGACTTTGTCGAACCTGCTACATGGTATTCTTCACGATGAGATCGAAAAAAAAGTAGTTACAATGAATATCAACGTATAGGCAATTGATTACTGAAATAAAATAAGTAAAGACATATAGGGTGTTCCATTTAAAAGTTTGAATTATGATAGGTTAATACATCAAAAAATTGAATCATGAAGAACACCCTGTAGAATTAAGTTTGACTTTAAATGGCATGGAAATTAGTACAAGACCTTGACTAAAATTCAAAGTGAAATGACGGTCAAATTTATAAAAATACATTTTTTGCTGGTTTTATTTTTCCAATGCATTCTTAATCGGAAAAGGGGGAATAACGTGACAATGTCATAGTATGAGTCCAAAAATTATACATGCTTGGATAGAAAATTAAGAGACGAATATAAATATACAAAAAAGGTTGGATGCTACATTTAAAAAAATATAGCTATTCGCTTACCACAATTATGAAACAACAAAATATACCACTCTTGACCTCCTACAATTGTTATTCGACATATTTCTTCAAGTTTCAATCGATTGAGGAGATTTTGACCATCCACGCACTAGTGACTTGCACTGGATAAAAATTCTAAATTGTCTTCCAACTCGTATATTTGAAAGATTAATCGACTTACTTGCGAGGACGATACAATCTTAATTATTCAAGCATCGTAATAGCATGATAGTATTGGAAGGTACACTTTATCGGCATGATTCACGCACAAATCATCTAATATCCATATCAACTAATAGTCAGCGATTAACATGCTTAGTTCATTTTGTGGCTGAACGAATCGCACGATAGTTGATGAATCTGATGGGTGGACCCTATCATAGAAGTTTATCAATAAGTTATCCTATAGTTAAACAGTGAACTCTATTGTATAGAGTTCACTGTAGTTAAAGCACAGTTTATAATACAATTGTACCGGCCATTAGCCCTGTTAGAACGCTGCAGGAGAGGGGGGGCGAACAAGTCTTTCAAATACAAAAAATACGTTTTTCTTCAAAATGGCGTATTTTCCAAACGAAATGGTATTTTAAGGTTTTTTTACTCTAAAATTGTTTGAGAGACTCTCAAATACACGTATGAATTTACACCATTCACGCCTTAAATTCACCCCAATATTTAATCGTGTTTTCACGCATATTTCAATAAAATTCATTTTTGAGGTGTCTAGTGGATCATAACATCCCGAAATAACATAAATTAAGTATCGATAAAAGATCATCAAATCCCTAATTTGCAACCACCTTCACCACTAAATATTATTATTATTATTATTATTTCCACAGTTGTCAAATTAGCACATTAAAATTTTCAGATGCATCTCCTTTATATCCCTATTTAGGGCATTATGGATTCTCGAAAATAATAATTAATAATAAACTGAAGTCATTTCGAAGGTTATTAATCATTATTTGTAAAAAAAGAACCACAGATTCGTGATTACCGTCCGAAAAAACCCCTTGTGGAGAATTTTGTAGAATAAACCTTAAATATCAGAAAGTGGGGTTATTTGTGGTAAGAAAAGGTTTTTTTTTCGGGACCATTAGCCATGTATTTAAAAAAATCACAAAAATGGTAATTAGAGTCCAAGAAATCCATTTTCTAACAAATAGGTATTGACAAATTGATAGAGGAATTGTTTGGGGTAGAAGGGGAAGGCTGTTGAAAAATTGACGACAAAATCATCATCAGCGACCAAAAATACCCCATTGACAAATTTCGTTGAAGCCTATTTACTAATATTTGAATGAAAAATTTTCCAAAATACGAGGAATGTAAATAAATTTATTTTAGGCTTTGTTCTTATTTTAACTGAATCTTCATCGCCGTAGGGGGTGGATACTGATTTACTCTGCATAGCCGTATGTGACTGTGTGGAAACTAGTGTTAGAATGGGAATTGTCCAATAAGAAAGACAAATTCATTTTGGGATTTTAATTGCTAGCATAACCAGAATTCATTATCGATTTTTTTCAATAAATTATTAAAAATTGATGTTATTTCGGAATGTTGTGAACCACTAGACACCTTAAAATTGAATTTGATTGCAATATTGCTTGAAAGCACGAGTTAAATATTGGGGTTAATTAAGTAAATCTACTGGTTCAAAATTCCACTACGCATTCCTACGTGTATTTGAGAGTCTCTCAAACAATTCTAGAGTAAAAAGAACTTAAAATACCATTAGGTTTAAAAAATAAGCCATATTTGATGGCGTTGGCAAACGTATTTTTGCATATTTAAACTTCTAGCCGCCGTAAAAAATGCATTAATTATTATTTCGTGTTCATATAGGACACGTATTTGCACCTTGTTAGAATAAAAGTCGGCCATAGCGGCAAAATCCGTTTTTTCATAATTTCCGGAAATTACCGGAAATCGAAACCGCCGCGGCCAAAAACGCATTATTAAGTATTTTTATAATCTTTGCTTCATGAAAATAGTTATTTTTATATCAAGACCGCGAAATTCCTTTTTACCTACCGAGAGAAAAATTATCGCCGAGGCAAGACAATCTCGAGGGCGCTAAAAAATTTCGCGGCCACGGGATAAACACTATTTTTTATGTAACCGTAAATTATAGTTAGTATAAGATGGTGAAAATGACACAGTATAGATGGTGACCATTTTACCATTTAAATATTGTTTATTATGTTTAGCTATGTAGCATTTCAAATACTTAACTATATTATGTACATTATATATATCTCATTCAATTTAATTATATAATATATAAAACAAATTAAAACGAGTGCCGATGGTATGGCAGGGAATCATTTTTTGTAGTTGTTGAAAATACTTCTGCTACTATAATACACTTATACAGATTCAGCAAATTTAGTTTAAGGTACGTAAACTTGTTTCTGCGCAGATAAACCACGCCTTGTCGTAGAACAATGCAGGGCATTGGTATAAAACAATAGTGCCATCGCTTGACCGCGTCGAGTTGAGAACAGCGCACCCATTCTGCTTTTCATAGCGTAGCTGTTTAGACGTGTGGGAATAAAATAAATTAATCTCAATTTCGTTATTAAAATGCCGCGTGTTTATACAACTACAGAAAAAGTGCAAATTGTGAAGTGGTATTTCGGGGGCCATTCCACTGAAGACACAATAAATTTATTTACTGTGGCATATCAAGACAGACCAATCCCCTCAGCTAGCATAATTTCATACATTATTAAAACATTTGAGAATTTCGGGTGTGTCGTGAATTATTGTAAAACATGCTGTCAACCCAAACCCCGTCATCAACAAATGAGCAAAGAACGTGAAATTCGCGAAATTAATGTCTGTGCACTTGTTGAAACTAGTGAACCTTGTTCTAGCAGGCAAATTACTGATGAAGTTGGCATGAAGGAAAGAACTGTAAGAAATATTTTGAAAAGTAATGGGTACAGACGGCACAGTTGTTTTAAAGTTCAAACAACGCAAGAAATATTTCCCGAAGACAATTTCAAACGGATGGAATTTTGTGAAATCATGATAAATAAAGTGAATGAGAATGAAAACTTCTTAAAGAATATATTATTTACAGATGAATCATCCTTTTCATTACATTGGAAACACAATCCATCCGTAGTACGATATTGGTCTCGGAAAAATAAACATTTGAGTGTTGCTGTGCGAACTCAGTATCCTCAAAAGTTGCACGTTTGGACGGGAATTTTAGACAATCATATTATAGGCCCAGTGCTAATCTATGGCAATTTAAATGGCAATAAATATTTAAAGCTTTTACAAAACCAAATAATTCCTGCAATTCTAAATCTTCCTGTCAACTTTGACGACATTTGGTTTCAACAAGACGGCTGCCCAAGCCACAATACCTTAACTGTTATTAATTTTCTGGAAAGAACATTTCCCAATCATTTAATAGCTACGAGGGGACTGATTAAATGCCCCCCCAGGTCACCTGATCTAGCACCCCATGATTTCTGTCTGTGGAACTTTTTAAAGGAAACCGCGTACAAACATGCGTTTGAACGAGCCAAGAATTCAGTTGAATTACGGGAAAAACTTATCCAACTTTGTGCAAGCATTACTTCAAATCAACTCAATGATATGAGAGGTTCATTGTATAATCGGTTTGGCTATTGTTTGGCACAAGAAGTTGGTTTGTTTGAATCCTTACTTCATTAATTTATTGTTTGATAATTATTAGTTGATTTTATTTTCTGAGGGTTATTTAATTTTATTTTAATGTTCAATTTTTGTAATTTAATGAGAATAATTTATTTTTTGATAATTATTAGTTGATTTTAGTTTCCGAGTTATTTAATTTTATTTTAATGTTCTACCTATTTTCTTTTCGGTTTTAATAAGAATTATTATTTTATTCCCATAGCATTTACGGCTAAAAAAGAAAGTGCAGAAATGCTTTCAATACAAGAAATTATTTGTCAAAAATGTGACAAATAAGTTCTTTGCTTTTGACGAAGAGATATTGTCTCATTTCGTATTAGAAATTATTACCTACGTCCGCACCCATCCTTAGTTCATGCCGTACTAAATCCAATTCATTGTGTGCCTCTGCTTTTACGATTTATGGAACTGGCGGGGCGTGGTCAATTACATCGTTATTCCTATACCATAAACTGCATTTTCCGAATCTGTATATGTATATATCTGTGTATTTGTTTACTTAATTTTCTACTGAAATTTAAAGAATGACAATTTTTTTATGGTTTACCGGCATACAGAGATAACTCAGATTCTAAAGGGAAAAACTATAGATGGTGACCGAAGCGAAGAAGGCCACGTTTATGCTAAATCAACGCGGTGGCCTTGTCAGAGCGTTTCTGTGGAAACGGTATATTTTGAATATACTTGACAGTTTTCGAATAATCGTAAAAATGTCAGAGCGATGAGATCTCAATTTCTTGTACTACTCCAGAGCTAAAAAGTACTGTAAATTCAGCGCCTGTTGATTTAATACCTGAACAATCTAAACAGCATGGCAATACGAAAACTGCTACAGCGACTTACTAATTACTAATCCTTTTTTTTTATGACAGTTTTTGGTTGTCATATTTTAGGAACGTCAATTAAGAAAGTGGACGCTAAAAAATTTCGCGGCCATGGTGTAAACACTATTTTTGTGTAACCCTAAATAATTATAGTTAGAATAGATGGTGAAAATTGAAATTTCAATTTCATGCACTTCTTCAGAGCTAAAAAGTTATAAATTCGGCGCTTTCTGATTTAATACCTGAAAAATCTAAACAGCATGGCAATGCGAAAATTGTTACGGTGACTTACTAATTACTATTATAATTCTGTTTAATAAAAAATAACGATTTTTGATCATATTTTAGAAATGTCAATTATGTAAGTGACTTTTAGTTGTACGGCCGTTACTAAGGATAACGGCAGTGAAATTCAATTTCACGGACTGATTTGAGGGCGTGATATACTCACTTCACGTACAGTTACACAAAAAACATGTTTTGGTACTTAGTGCAAAAAATTCCTTCGGCCAGACCACATGTTTCAAACTTCATTTCCCGAGAAATGCCTCGACCCTGAACAAAAATATATTTGAAAAACTTGTGCTATGGACTAATAGTATTGGTTGATGTTCAAAGGTTAAAAAGGTGCAAGCGCTATTGGGTGCAAATTAATAATATTTTACTTAACTAAAGGTACTGAAAACTCTTGAATCCTTGAAATAATCCGCTTTTTATTATCAAGTTAATACTTTGACCAGATTACATTCTTTATCTACGATCGTGTAAAAAGTAACAGTTTTTTACATCATTTCCAATGTAAAAAAGTGACATTTTATAAGAATAAAAATTTTATTGCACAATTTTTAAAAAATCTTAGTGGGGACAACTGTATTTTATTCATTATTAATTGTTAACAATATTTTATGGATTCTTGGCAACTCGTGACTCATCGATGTAGTATAGGCAGTATATCATTAGCGCCAATGGCATCGTTTGAGCTTGCTTCCTCAGATAGTTCTTTTTGCAAAATTTGATGTGATATCTCAATTTTGTTTTTAATTGATTCTTCAACGTAAGATGCTGCCACCGTCGATGACTTCCAGCCACCATGCCCCTTCAGCTGCAAAACATCTCCTCCCGCATCTGCGAGCATGGTGGCAGATGACCTTCTGAAACTATGACCAGTACACTCATGTGCATTGAGCAACCTAAGATATCTCGCAATTTCGCTTGGTATTTTCCCAAAGTTATTAATACCTATCGGCTGAACAGAACACTTTCCATTACGGTAGTTCACGAACAGTCGATCATGTTTTGTTGCTAGTGACCTATGAGTGGAGTATTTTCTATAAATTTCAACCATATTTTCCAATAACAACAATGGCGACTTCAACGACGCCAGTTTATTTATAATATCGTTTCCTTAGTTACTATCGTCACAGATTTTCAGTCACGACCATAAAGTAACAATCAGAATGGCGACTTCAATTACAACTCGAATAATACTAACCGTTAAAGTGACATTCACAAAAGGTTTATACAGTTTTACAAATATTCATGAAAAATTGCCAATTTCTTACAATAATTGACACGATCGAAGATAAAACGTTGCAAGACAAACTTGTAAAAAGCCACTTTATTGCACTCATGGCTTTTAAAAACACTCGCTTCACTTGTATTTTTAATCTAGCCATTCGTGCAATAAAGAATGGTTTTTTACACTTGTATCTTAAATAACTATTTGAAATATATGCCTCACACTATAACTGCTAAACATCGATGAGTGACACTCGTCGTAAAAAAATGTTCAAAAAATCTTTTTTATTGAAATAGACTTAGAATAGGTGAGGTTGTTTTTATCAGTCAATGTCAAATATAATTATTTCACACTTATTCATAGAAATTGTCTTGGTTTTGCATGAAACATCTTTATGTCTTTCTGATGAGCTCCAGAATAAGGGCGAAAAACGTTTCAAAGGCTAAACATGTTCGAGAAAAAGAATGATATAGATTTCATGAAAATGTAATCCATTAGAATGAAAATTTGTTTAAGGCAGGGTAGATAAATAAATTCATTTTAGGCCTTTGTTCTCATTTTTAACTGAATCTTCATAATTGTAGGGGGTTATATAGATACTAGTTTAATCTGCATGGCAGTAGGGGACTGTGTGGATGCTAGTGTTAGAATGAGAATTGTTAAATAAGAAATTAGACAAATTCAGTTTTTCTTTAAGTTATAGATAGTTATTTTCTCTGCTGTTTGCAAAATCCTATAAAGAATATGTTTCAATAGGCTTAGAATGTCATAAAACGTCAAAATTTTAAATTTGAGCAAAAAATGTCCGTCTGTCTGTCAGTCTCTAACTTTTTTTGTGCGCACGTTTTCTCAGGACCGGTTTAAGATATTGACTTGGAATTTGGTATCATGACAAGATACGGAACTAGATTATACTTAGCGCTAATTCCGGTGAAGGGTTGGGGGTTAAATATTAACAAGAGAAAATAAGTACCTAAAGCATGCTGGCAAAAGTACAGAAATTTGGGATTTGGTGTATATACTAGAAGCCAAAGCCTCAGATTTTTTAATAATATTTCCACCCCTCTCCATTATTAAAGGCGTTGGTAAAATAAAATTGATATATTCATTTGAAATTTGGTGCCCTGGAACTAGATTATTTTTTGATAGGATTCTGTTGAAGAGTTGGGGGTTAAATAGGGTAAATAAAGGAAAATAAGTTATAAGCAAGCTGGTAAAAATACAGAAACTTGCGATTTGGTGTATATACTACAAGCTAAGACTTCAAATTTTGTAGAATATTTTTCAACCGCCCACCCACATAATAATATATTAAATAGCTGTAGAAATACAAATACATAGGAATTTGATAACATTAATCGGTACAGACTCGTAAAAAGTGCATATGTTAAAAACGTAAACTGTCAGTGAGTTGATTGTCAGCTGCAGCAAGAATTGATCGCAGTCGATTAATTAATTTATTATTGAATCAGTGAAACAGTGATTTTTTGAATTTGTTTTTGTGATTGGCCGTATGCAGTGAATTATGAATCGATAGGTACGATTTTTAACAAAAAAATGCAAATAATTGACATAATGAAATAGGTCTAGAAAAAAATCAGAATTATGTCATTGATTGTCTTTATTGGTATACTAGCATGGTCAGAATTAAACCAACAGTATACAAAACGAATACGTAATTTTATGTTATTCATGTTAATTTTTAACATATTACTTCCACATCCACGTAGTGGATTGGAAGTATAGTAATCGCAAAAAAATTTTCAAAAATTTTTATTCGTGAAATAGGTTTAGAATGTCATGAAACGTCGAGATTTTAAATTTGAGCGAAAAAAAATTTTCTGTCTGTCGGTCTGTCTGTAACTTTTTTTGTCCGCACGCTTTCTCCGGAACGGTTTAAGATATTGACCTGAAATTTTGTACACGTATATATTATAACGAGATCTGGAACTGGATTGTTTTTTGAGGAAATCCGGTGAAGGGTTGGGGGTTAAATAGGGGTAAATAGGGGGAAATAAGTAAAGCAAGCTTGTAAGAGTACAGAAACTTGAAATTCGGTGTATGTACTAGAAGTTAAGGCCTCAGATTTTTTTATAATATTTTTCAACCCCCCACCACCCCTACCCCATTAAAGGGGTTGATAAAATAAAGTTGAGATATTCATTTGAAATTTCGTACACTTATGTATTATAACGATGTCTAGAATTAGATTATATTTTGGGATGATTCCGTTGAAGGGTTGGGGGTTAATTTGGGGTAAATAGAGGAATATAAGTAAAACAAGTTGGTAAGAGTACAGAAACTTGAAATTCGGTGTATGTACTAGAAGCCAAAGCATCAGATTTTTTAATAATATTTTTCAACCCCCACCACCCCTACTCCAATTTGAAAAGGGTTGATAAAATAAAATTGAGATATTCATTTGAAATTTTCTACACGTATGTATTATAACGACATCTGGAACTAGATTATATTTTGAGATAATTCCGTTGAAGGGTTGGGGGTTAAATAGGGGTAAATAGGGGAAAATAAATAAAGCAAGCTGGTAAGACTACAGAAACTTGAAATTCGGTGTATGTACTAGAAGCCAAGGTCTCAGATTATTTATAATATTTTTCAACCTCCACCACCCCTACTTCATTATTAAAAGGGGTGATAAAATAAAATCGAGATATTCATTTGAAATTTGGTACACGTATGAATTATAACGACATCTGGAACTAGATTATACTTTGAGATGATTCCGTTGAAGGGTTGGGGGTTATTTAGGGGTCAATAGGGGGAAATAAGTAAAGCAAGCTGGTATGAGTACAGAAACTTGAAATTCGGTGTATGTACAAGAAGTTAAGTCCTCAGATTTTTTATAATATTTTTCAACCCCCCCACCACCCCTACCCCATTAATGGGGTTGACAAAATAAAGTTGAGATATTCATTTGAAATTTCGTACACGTATGTATTATAACGACGTCTGGAATTAGTTTATATTTTGAGATGATTCCGTTGAAGGGTTGGGGGTTAATTTGGGGTAATTAGAGGAATATAAATAAAACGTTGGTAAGACTACAAAAACTTGAAATTCGGTGTATGTACTAGAAGCCACAGCGTCAGATTTTCTTATAATATTTTTCAACCCAACCACCCCTACTCCAATATGAAAAGGGTTGATAAAATAAAATTGAGATATTCATTTGAAATTTGGTACACGTATGTATTATAACGACGTCTGAAACTAGATCATAATTTGAGATGATGTCGTTGAAGGGTTGGGGGTTAAATAGGGGCAAATAGGGGAAAATAAGTAAAGCAAGTTGGTAGGACTAAAGAAATTTGGGATTCGGTGTATATACTAGAAACCAAGGCCTCAGATTTCTTTCTAATATTTTTCAAACTCCACCACCTCCGCTTCATTATTAATGGGATTGATAACATCAAATTGAGATATTCACTTGAAAGTTAGTACACGTATGTATTGTAGTGACATCTGATTGAGATGACTCCATTGAGGTGGTAGGTTGTAAATAGTGGAAAATAAGTACGGTAAACTAGAAACTTCATTTTTAACGTATATGGTAGAAATCAACTCCTCAAACTTTTCTATGACATCTACCCCAAATATTATTAAAATTCTATGACCAATAATTTCCACATTACTAGTTACTTCCTTTAAAGTGACTTGGACGAATATTTTTAGAGTGAGCGCCATGCACAAATAACGAGGGAAGTTCTGTGTAAATAACTACCGATTTTTTTTTGTAGATTTTCGTTGTACTTTCGAAAAAAATTGTCAAGTAAACACTTGTGATACTTACGAAATAATTTCGGCAATGTAGATTTTCGTTGTACCTTCGAAAAAGAATATCCTGCAGACAAAACATTCGCGGTACTTTAGAAAATAATTTCGTGGTATTACTTCCACATCCACGTAGTGGATTGGAAGTATAGTAATCGCAAAAAAATTTTCAAAAATTTTTATTCGTGAAATAGGTTTAGAATGTCATGAAACGTCGAGATTTTAAATTTGAGCGAAAAAAAATTTTCTGTCTGTCGGTCTGTCTGTAACTTTTTTTGTCCGCACGCTTTCTCCAGAACGGTTTAAGATATTGGGGGTTAATTTGGGGTAAATAGGGGGAAATAAGTAAAGCAAGCTTGTAAGAGTACAGAAACTTGAAATTCGGTGTATGTACTAGAAGCCAAAGCGTCAGATTTTTAATAATATATTTCAACCCCCACCACCCCTACTCCAATTTGAAAAGGGTTGATAAAATAAAATTGAGATATTCATTTGAAATTTTCTACACGTATGTATTATAACGACATCTGGAACTAGATTATATTTTGAGATAATTCCGTTGAAGGATTGGGGGTTAAATAGGGATAAATAGGGGAAAATAAATAAAGCAAGCTGGTAAGACTACAGAAACTTGAAATTCGGTGTATGTACTAGAAGCCAAGGTCTCAGATTATTTATAATATTTTTCAACCCCCACCACCCCTAAGTACTTCATTATTAAAAGGGTTGCTAAAATAAAATCGAGATATTCATTTGAAATTTGGTACACGTATGAATTATAACGACATCTGGAACCAGATTATACTTTGCGATGATTCCGTTGAAGGGTTGGGGGTTATTTAGGGGTCAATAGGGGGAAATAAGTAAAGCAAGCTGGTATGAGTACAGAAACTTGAAATTCGGTGTATGTACAAGAAGTTAAGGCCTCAGATTTTTTTATAATATTTTTCAACCCCCCACCACCCCTACCCCATTAATGGGGTTGACAAAATAAAGTTGAGATATTGATTTGAAATTTCGTACACGTATGTATTATAACGACGTCTGGAATTAGTTTATATTTTGACTCCATTGAGGTGGTAGGTTGTAAATAGTGGAAAATAAGTACGGTAAACTAGAAACTTCATTTTTAACGTATATGGTAGAAACCAACTCCTCAAACTTTTCTATGACATCTACCCCAAATATTATTAAAATTCTATGACCAATAATTTCCACATACTAGAGTGCAAATATAATCAAGATGTTTCCTTTAAAGTGACTTGGACGAATAATCTGGATGTGGAAGTAGTGATTCCTTAGGCAGCGGTTTTTAATCCAATATTTAATTTTTAAATATTGGATGTATGAAAGTTGTCAAAAGAACAATTTTCAATGAATTAAATGCAAAAATAAAAGAGATTATCGGCTGAGTGGCGTAATGCTAAGGTGTTTGGCTTGCGACCACGGAGTCCTGGGTTCGAATCCTGGCCAGGGTATGGATGCTTAGTGGCGTTTTTAATGTATTACCGAGATGGTAGCAGTGGGCTAGACCGCTGCCGCTGTTGCGTAGCACATGTCTAGTCGCAGTTATCTCTCTTGGGTTCGAGTCTCAGCTGCGGTAGATGGCAATGTCGCAGGGAATGGTTGTTGTGTTGATGTCTATGTGTACGTCTCCGGCAGGACGTTAATATAAATAAGACGATTAAATAAAAAAATAAAATAAATAAATATATATTAAATACATTCGAACAAGTAGTCCAAACTCTTAAGTCATAAACGGGTATTGGATTCTACTAAACTTGTCAATCATCACTAATTTTGCTAGTTTTAGAGATTTAAATTCTAATCATAAGGAGAAGCATGTTTGTGTATGTGAATATGTCAAACAATGTGACACTATTAACTTCGTCTACTACTGTAAAATATTATAATTAATACCAAGCACTACATTTAAAATGCCATCGTATAACTGAACTTTTGTGGGTGTTGGTTTCTATTTGTTATTGTAATCAGTTCACTATTTATTTAAGTTATTCAAACTTCTAAATCAATATGTGCTTATATATTTAATGATCTGCGCCATGTGAAGTATTTTGTCTTGTTATGTCATAAAATAATCCCACACTAATAAGATTTTTCTAAATTCACAAGTAAAGTACTGTTTGACCTTGTCGAGTAACATCTCTGATTAATTGTAAAGTAAATCTGCCAGGTGATTATACAGTTTACTTATAAGAAGGAATTAATTTGCATGTTATTAAAGGTAAAAAAAAACACGTAATTGCCTCCTACTAACGTTTCTAACACTACACTTTTTTACTTGACTTATAATAAATAACGTTGTTACATTAAAGTATCAATTATTTGCAACAAAAAAATTAGTTTATTTTCTTCATTGATAAGTAGAAAAATTTCTTTTCTTTTTTATTTTAAAGTGAAAGAATAATCCTATCAATACATTTTTAGAGCTGACTCTTTCAAATAGAACATATTATTTGTAGTCGAGTCAATGAAGGTTTTCACTTCTTAATTCTCAGCATGAGCTCCGATTTTGATCTTTTTGTTTAAATGTGTGTTTTTTAATATTATTCAAAATCAGAAACATCCCAAGTGGCGCAAATAATTATTTATATTGCTTAAACAATAAAAACAATATTTACATGGAAAAATATGTTTTAGAGCGATTTTTCACGAGTAACTCGAGAACTTACGTTTAATCAAAAAAATCATCAGAAGCAAGAATGTAGCTTATAAAATAACAAATCGATTGGTACTTGAAGAGACCTTTAAAATGAGCTTTAGTGAAAGTGTTAGCATAAAAACTTACGGAGTGAGTTATGATGAAAATAAACTGGTTTTTGAAATAAGATCGAGATGGAAGGAGCACTACTCTTCCATTTAATCAGAACAACGAAGTTGATCAGGCAATATTCCAGCTAATCCCTCAATATTCGACCTTAGAGAGCCTCAATGACACCATTTCCTTAAAAGAAATACGATCTGCTATTAACCAACTTAAGAACAATAAAGCAGCTGGCTCTGGCAGCATACCGGCTGAAGTCTACAAAGCTATTACTGAAGGAGTGATTCATCATCTCCACGCATCCCTCAACTTCTGCTGGGAGCAAGAACGAGTCCCTCAATACTTCAGGAATTCAAGTATTATCAACATCTTTAAAAACAAAGGCAGTGCATCGGACTGTAATAATTATAGAGGAATATCATTACTCTCGATTGGAGAAAAATTCTCGTCAGAATCATGACCAGTCGTTTAATACCGCTCTTGGAGAAGGTACTGCATGAATCTTAAAGTGGCTTTAGCTCAAACAGAGCAACCAGTGACTCTATATTCACCTTACGCCAACTCCAGGAGAAAACTAAAGAACAGCAAGCAAAAATGTACATCGCGTTCGTAGACTTAACAAAAGCATTTGATTCTGTAAACCGAGATGCACTTTGGACCATCATGAAACGCTTTGGTATTCCATCCAAATTCATTGGGGTATGCAGGAGTCTACAGCAGCATAATTGCACTAAGGTTCTACACAATGGGGAACTTTCTGATCCATTTTATACCATCATGGAACGCTTTGGTATTCCATCCAAATTCATTGGGGTATACAAGAGTCTACATCAGCATTATTGCACTAAGGTTCTACACAATGGGGAACTTTCTGATCCATTTTATACTCGAACGGGTGCGAGACAGGGGTGTGTAATGGCACCAACATTGTTCAACATCTTCATGACAGCCCTAGCACTCATTGTGGACAGAGAGTTACTTGAACGCGGTCTGGGCATTCGATTTAGAACCGATGGCGGCCTCTTCAACTTCAGTCGCCTACGTGCCAAGACCAGAGTACGCTTCATTACAGACCTGCAATACGCTGACGATTGGGCTCTTGTAGCGAACTCTGCCAACAAGCTACAGGAGATTCTTAATTCATACAGTTGAACTTATTACGCCCTTCCCCTAAAGCTAAATATATGGAAGACCAAAATACTCACAATGCCTTCAGAAGAACTGCATCAAAATATTTACAGCAATGATGAGCCCCTTGAATGTGGATACGTTCAATTATCTCGGAAGTGTATTCAATGGAAAAGGCACCATAGATGAGGAAGTGCAAAACAGGATAAGCGCTGCTTCAAGAGCATTCTGGAAACTTAAAGACAAGTCTTCTACAACCACGACCTAAATATTCAGAACAAGATAGCTGTATACCGAGCGGCAATACATCCGACATTGTTGTATGGATGCGAATCATGGGTCCGTATAGACGGCACGCAAAACAGTTGGAGAAATTTCAACAAATGCAGCTAAGGCAACTCATGGGAATAAGATGGTACCATCGAGTAACCAACTCTGAAGTCTTCAAGAGAGCTGGGAGCCAAAGTATAGAGGCATCAATAACAAAAGTCTGCCTGCGTCGGCTTGGACATATAACTCGCATGGAAGACAATTGACTGCCCTAGTGTCTTATTATACGAAGAACTGATTGAAGGTCGCAGAAAACAGGGAGGGCAGAGAAAACGATATAAGGACGTCATTCACGAGGACCTTAAACATCTATGAGTTCAATCCAACGAAAAACTTGCAGCTAACGTTATAATTACTTTCGAACTTGTGCCAGTTTGTGATAGGGAAACTTCGAGCCTAATGCGTAAGCAACCAGTCTTGTCTGTTGTATATACAAAAGCATTCAGGGGCTTGAAGGGCTTATGCAAAAAGTCCGTCAACAACCTCATGTTTATTCGATTATTTATCAATGTATTTAATAATTTGTTGATAAAATAGTTAATTATACAAAACGTAAGCATTTTCAAAAAACAAAAAGAATCGGTATATATTAAATATTAATTTAGTTATCAAGCGCGATAGATAGTTTCATTGCAAGGTTGCAATGGTCAAAATTTCCTTAAAAAGTAGGACATTTTTCAATACAACTTAGCAGAACTTCAAAACTGTCCAATGTACATTATTCAAATTTCAGTGAATGATTTAGAATAGACACATAATGAACACATTTTTTCAGTTTTCTCCGCTCCTCCGTTTCTAATATTCGCGGTTAAAGGAAGGGGTCAATACATTTGAATCGTAGGTTTATATTAGTGGTCAATCAATTAGGTAGTTTGTTTTATTATAATGGAGAATATAACTTTTGCTTTTGTATCATTCTACTGTGGTTCTATTTGACTGTTTTATTTTGCTTCTCTGTGATGTTCCCCACTCTGGAATTCGTTACTTGTTGGATGGAATTTGTCTAAATAAATAAACAAATAAATAAAATAAAATAATTATAAGGGAATATTTAAAAACTTACAATGTTATTTTAAACCAATTTTGTTAATTATATGCCTTAAATTCTAACGAGGTTTTTAATCATTTTATAAAAGTTATCTAAAGTAAACTGTTCATTACTTAGATAACACAGATAAATTATGCGTGGGATTTATCGTTATAATGTGACACAGTTTAAAAAATGATTGATTATATAAATTTAAAACAGGTAACACGTTATCTATTATAATATTATAGTTTTAATCGACAATATCAATAAATCTCCAAAAGTGTTGTTTGTTATTTTCTATATTTATTTATGCTTGTTAAATATCTCGAAACAGACAAGGAATGATATGTTTACAATGGGCTGTTTTTGCCACTGAGCCACACCAATTCGATTACGTTTTTCTAATTTTTTTACAAGACAAATGAATTTTACCCTTCAATATTTTACCCAAAAATAAATTTATTGGTATATATTAAAAGTACCTATACAAAAATACGAATATATAAAAAAGGTATTTTTATCTACACCAATTGGAAGCCGAAATATGACATTTTTGCGTTATGGCCATTTATAAATAAGCCAAGAGACATTATGACCTGAAATTTGCACTAAACATTTCGTAATACTTAAAAGTGAGCAAGGTCAATTATGCCATTTTTACGGGTATATTGTAAAAGGGACGTTGCTTCTTCAAGTTTGGAGCTATACAAAACTTTGATACAAAATCATTGTCTATCATATATAAAGGTTCCTGCCAAGCGATAAACCCATCCGCATCGTCGCAGAACACTTACAACCCATTGAGCAAACGCGAAAAAGAGCAAAATTACTGAACTTTCGGCACTGATCGTATTTAGAATATTCACATAGATGCAGAAATAGCCTGCTTTGTAAATTTGGAGAAAACTGATATATTATGCTTAACTCCTGGCAGTAAGTTTTGAAATTGATCCGTATCCTTACTTATTTTGCCATTACATGTTTCTGCTAATGAAATTGCGCATGCAACTACCTCATTGGTGACTTTACCCCTTTCGCTTTTTTTAATCCCTCCTTGAATTGAGCATCTTTATCCCACAAGGATGAATATTTATCAAGAAAGCACATCGGGATATTATTCATTATAAAAAAAAAATTGTTCTAGACGTTAAGAGATCCTGAATTTTGAGCCTTGCAATAGCTGCTGATTTCAGACTTGGTAGACATCTCTCGCGATAATATGCAGAGATGGATGGTAAGTTTGAAACCAACTAAAGCTGACTGTGAACGGTTATAATAAGTTGATGCACAAAATTGAGGAAATTTCTTGTTTTTGTCGGGTCCTGCTATCCATGACATAATCATAGCTCGTTGCGGTAGAGGGTAATCAAATTCACACGGGACCGTCACCAAATGATAAGTAAGGATGCCAGCCATGGTTAGAACCACTCGGATCAGACCGCGGAAAGTCGTAATGGATCAGTGCAGATAATTCAGTAATTTTGCTCTATTTCGTGTTTGTTCGATGAGTTGTAAGTGTTCTGCGACGATGCGGATGGGTTTAACCTTGGCAGCAGGGACCCGGACCCAAATGAAATAACGATTCCGATTCGGTTCCGGTTTCACATTAATTAGAAAATTGGGTTCTAATTCGGTTCCGGTTCCGAGAATATTTTTCGGTCCGGTTCAGACCAATTTTTTCGGTTCAAACGGTTTTTTTCGGTTCTTCAATATATTAGGATTAGAAATATGGTGATATGGAATATATTATTATGCATGTACTATAAGGTAGGTCACATAGGTAGGTAGTCAATATAGTATAAGTAGGTAAGTACAAAAGAAAAGAAAAGAAGCAGCTATAGATGTACGTGTTGTACCTGCAGTAGATATTGTATTTGACTTGCATAAATGAAATGGCTATATATTACAACCAACGCCTACAGCTCGGACTAAACTTCATCTGTTTATAATATAGCCTACATTATATGCTTGTTAACTAAAAAATAAAATACCATTATTATTTACTATCAAATAAAAAAGATTGAAATGTTTCATTTTAACTAAAATACATAACTAATACACTATTACATTACAACTATTTACAAGGTTTTTTGGAAAAGTAACTCGTTAACAAATTATACTTTGACTTTTCAAAGACCTTTTTCCTTTTTTTATTCTATCGTTCCAATTCCATTTCTAAATTCTCCATTGCTTCATTTTCTTCGTTATTTCACTTCATGTTCATTTTCTTTATCTTGATACTTTTCAATTTCGGGTGATTGTAGAGTAATACTTTCATTACCTTCTCTTTTGTAATTGAAAACCTACTAACTATTAAATCACAGCCATATCGGTATGTGATCAAAGCAGAGTCCAAATAACCGATAGAACCGAAAAAAACCGAAAGAGAAGTTTGTGTTTTTAGGGGTTCGGGTTCAGCCCCTAGCGTTAATGTAATATGAAATATCTGTCCGTTTTGGTTCCGGTCCACAACAAAATATCGGTTCCGGTCCAGTACCTGTCTGAAAACGGTCCGGTCCAGGTCCCTGCTTGGCGGGAGCCTTTGTATATGATGGACAATGATTTTTTAGAGTTCCAAACTTGAAGAAGCAACTTCGTCTTCACAATATTTCCATAAAAGTGGCAAAATTGTGCTTTTTTCAACGTTTTCTTCATTTTCTTGACCAAAAAACATGTGATGGTGTAATCTTGGGGTGTTTTAATCAGTGTCAACGTATGTCTTATCATAAAATACATAGAATCTAATGTCGGAGGAGGCTATCCGAGGTTGGTTTGCAATTCGACACGCTGTTTCCCTGCCAGATTTAGAAAATTCGATACTAGCGACTTGTTACACTAAAAATTTTTGCACCAAAATTTGGGAATCTTCTAATTATACCAAATAGAAACTTTTTCCCAATGGGCCTCTAAAATGTATGACCTTTTTTTATTTTGTAGACAGTCTAATATTGTATATTTAGTGTAAAAGATTAAATTTTAAATTGTATCGAATTGGTTCCATCTACTAAACCAGCGTTGTACTAAAATTATGATTAAATAAGCTGTTTAGGGCAAATTGGGTGATTTTATTTAACTCTTAAATAAGTGTAAATACTACAGGATTGTTGAAGAATGTTTTTGGCTAAAATTTACTTTTAGGAAGATCTCTATTCACATGGCGCGTTTATATTAAAATTTGACTAATATCTATAAGAAAACGCAGTTGTTTAAAATGAAAAAAAACATGATACGATGAAGTTGAACGACGAAGAAGCAGGTTTTAATTATACTGTGAAAATGATCGAGTATCGTAAAGTACCTGCAGAAATAGGCCGTGCGCTATATTTCCATTTGTCCACTGTCAACCAACTTCAACTCGATAGTTTTTTAACAATTTATGTGATAAAAAAAATTGTAACATGTCCAACAAAGTGCTGAAGTATTAGCAAATGTTCAGTGCAAATTTCAAGTCATAATGTCTCTTTATTTATAAATGGCCATATTAACGCAAATATGTCATCTCGGTTAAAAATACTTTTTTAAGAAATGGTTCGTATTCTTGTGTACTTTTAATATATATCAATAATTTTTGTTTTTGGGCAAAATATTGATGGGTAAAATGCATCTGTTTTTTTTTAATTGAAAAATTTAATAAAATTGGTTTTAAAAAAAATTAAATTTATTTTCGTTCATGTCACCGTAAAGAACAAAAAAATCTATAATCTGAAACAAACATGTTCATGTACGACTTGATACATCTAAACAATGGACGATTCAATTTTCGAATTTGCAACTGTTTTTTAGGTGACAGTTTTTGTCTTAAGTTAATTTTACGTTATACGTTGAGTTTTAAATCTAGAAATATTTTTTGTTGTAGATTTTAGAATATTTGAACAAAAAACTATGACCTACCTGATACACGCTTATAAAATAATTGAGAGTCCAAAAAAATATTTTACTTAACACCACACGCACGTACGTAGGTGCCAATTCATGTAAAGAATATAAAACTTCTAGGTTAGCATAGCATGGCAAGGGCCGCGCCAGGCGGTAACGTGAGGGAAAGCCACGCGACTGTCCCGCTGCACTGTAATAAGAAGTAATACTAACGTGGATAAAATTCTGTAGTATTTTTTTTAAATACTCGTTAGAAATAGTACTTCAAAATTTATCTGCAAGTTTTTTTATTGTTTTATTTAGTTCTTAGTAAAAATGGATTTTTGATAGAAAAATTATAAATTTTTAGTAAAATATATAGGAGTTTCTTAATGGCGTGCTAATATTTCAGGGTGTGATTCCTTAGGTCACTTTTGAAGAAAACTTAATTTGAACATATGTCCGCATCTTAAATTTTTTCCTACAGAGTGTTGGAATTTTTTTAAATCGTTATTCTTTAATATATCAGAAAGTACTAGATATTATTTCCAATCTTCGTATGTTAATAGGGTATAAAATCACATATTTTATTTAGAATAGTTGTTTTATTGCTCCACCAGTGGCGTCCCTGTGAACATGTCCTCCGACATTTTTTACCAAAAAAGTGGTACGCCACTGACATTTTTCCATGTGGTTTTTCCTGATTAGCCTGGTCAATTCTACATGAAAACGTACATGCTTCGTCTTGATTAAAATGTTCTATCGTTATTCACAAAGATAGGATAGGCCTATTGTTAATCGAGAAAAGATGAAGCTAATAAAATTGTGCGTTTTTTTTTGTAAAAACATGTTTTATCGCTCAATATATAGGTAAGATAAGTAAAAGACAAAAAAATATATTGATCCTATGCACTTTCATCTTATTTAATTTTTGTTAAAATTGACATTTTATTTTGATGTATATCAAACTAAAGACAATTATTTGGAATATAAATTTGAAAAAATGTTAAATGTTAGTTTAGATTGCTGTCGAAATTATCAGCAGTAAATCTAAATATTAATAATTTCCATTTTATCGTTATTTTTTACTATAGCGCATCAGTCTAGACCAACAGTAAAAGTCCGCAATTTTCATTTTTTATGTAACAAATCATGCTTAATTAGGTAGTGTAGGCAGGCCCGGATAGGGCCGGCGAGTTACCGAGTAAAACTCGGTTTGCCGGTCACTCCGGTGGGCCGGTGTTCCAAATTAAACTATATTTTAAATAGACTGAGAAATTGCTTATCGCAAGATCACTTGGAAGCATTTTTATTTATGTCGATAGAAAAGGACATTCTTGTAGAATTAGAAAACGATGAAATTATGGATGAGATTGCTCAAAGAAGTTCTAGCCTTAAGTTTATTATTATTTTAGTTAAGTACTTAGGTCTAAGTATTTTGTTTTGAATCAAATTTATTTAGTGTTTACATGGTTCCTATTACGAGTACTTTAGTTTGTTTGATTTTTGAAACTATTATAACTGTTTATTAGCATATCAATAATTTTTTTAATTTATATTTACATTTTTATCTGCTTTTTAGTAGGCCGATGGTTTAGTCTAGTCCGCTTTTATCCGGTATACCGATTTCCCTCTAACGCTTTATTCCGAAAATTATTCTTGGGAAAGTCTACATTTTTGTATAAGTGAATTTTTCATTGAAATTCGAAGGTGCCAGGAGATCGCGTGACCCTGAAAATTTTTAAAATTTTCGTCTGCGGCGCGCCATTGAGTAAGAAAATATTGGAAAAAAAAATTCTTTTTTTTCATTGAGATTCTAAGGTGCCAGAAGAACGCGTGACCGTGAAAATGTTGAGAATTTTCGCCTGCGGCGCAATTTGAGGGAGCACAAATTATAGATCCGCAATATAAGGAATCAAACTCGGGCCAAAAAAATTCCCAATCCGGACCTGAGTGTAGGTTTCATAAAGTTATACCGAAATATTGGATTCTCCTTTAAGGTGGTCATTCCCTAGAAAGAGACATCCGATAGGGAAATATTTACTATATTTGGCCATAACTTTTTTTTCTTAGTACGTATATTTAAAAAAACTATAAGACCACCCAAGTAGAACCATAACAAGACTACTATAAATTTTCACTGAATAATTTCAGTGGTTTGCCAAATAGCTAGATTTAAAACTACGAAATAGGAATATTAAGGTGGCCATTCCCTAGAAAGAGACATCCGATAGGGAAATATTTATTATTTTTGGCCATAACTTGTTTTTCTTAGTACGTATATTTAAAAAAACTATAAGAGTACCTGAGTAGAATCATAACAAGACTATTACTATGAATTTTCACTCAATAATGTAAGTCGTTCGCAAAATCGCTAGATTTAAATTTAAAAATTATGTTAATCTTCCTATTTCGTAGTTTTAAATCCAGCTATTTTGCAAACCACTGAAATTATTGAATAAAAATTCATAGTAATAGTCTTGTTATGGTTCTATGTAGGTACTCTTATAGAATTTTTTAAATATACTTACTAAGAAAAAAAGTTAAGGGTAAAAATAATAATTATTTCGCTATCCGGTGTCTCTTTCTAGGGAATGGCCACCTTAACATAATTTTTAAATTTAAATCTAGCTAATTTGCAAACCACTGAAATTATTAAGTGAGAATTCATAGTAATAGTCTTGTTATGGTTCTACTTAGGTAATCTTATAGTTTTTAAATATACGTATTAAGAAAAAAAAGTTGTGGGCAAAAACAATAAATAGGTATTTCCCTATCGGATGTCTCTTCCTAGGGAATGGCCACCTTAAAATGACTTCTTTTGATGGAATGGCCGCCCGTATATACTATTTAGAAAGCTCGTGGGATATTCTGAAGGGTTTTAAATAATAGATAATACTTTGTGGAAATATAAAGTAGTAAAAATGGGCAAGCCTTTTCTGTGTATAGGAAATAAAAGAAGACATTGTTTATTTAAAGGAATCACGGTCCAACACCCAAGAGATGCAAGGGAAATGAAAGCAACTGATGCATATTTAAATCTTCGCTAGCCTAGATAAACGGTGTTAAACGTGATGAAGTGGTATGTAAAATAATAATTTGCTTACAGAAGTACCCACAGGGATATATTTCACTGGGGTCAATTAATATGCCTATTTAATTAAGACAAATATTTATCGCGGTTCCATATGCTTGTTTTAATTGTCATGTTACGTAAAAATGTAACAAATACGACCAGAATGGATGATCTATGAAGGTTCTATATGACTTCACATTTTAATGATTATAAACATCTTAGTCCAATCAACGAAGGAAAAATAGGGGAAATAATTCGTGTAGTTGTCAATTTCTGTATAGTTAATGGGGGGAGTGCCCATAACTACATACTAAAAATCCTAACCAGTGAATGGTCTGCAGGGGGATAGGGGGTAGTTTAAAGGTCCCCTTTTCAGGTTTTTCTGGAATAAGTCGAAAACCACGCCCTTTAGCGAAAACGTATTTATACACAATAGTAAAATAAATGAATTTTCGAACAAATTCATTTTTTTTTCTGGGATCAATACTTTGCGAGATACAGAGGGTGGAAAAGTCGCATACTGAAGGGAAGTATTTTATCCGAGAAAAAATCACTCTCTGAGATTTTTGCGGATTTTAATGTTTCAGATCATGTAGATTACGAAAATATAGGATTTTCAATTTCGTCTCTCTGTCTATCTGTCTGTTGGTGCATTAACTAAAAAAAACTACATGACGGAGAACAGTCAAATTTGGTAAATAGCTAACGCTACCACCGAAGAAATGGTTAGAATTTCACTGGAAAATATACAGGGTGGACCATCTAAAGGGAAAAGATAATGAAAAAAATTCTTCTCCAATTTAAAATTCTCGCATTTAGTGACATTCTAAACCCATTTCTAACAAAAAAAATTTTGTGAATTTTTTTTAGCACTGCTATAGAATACTTAGATGATGGAAAAGAACTTTGGAAAAAGTATTGATCCTAGAACAAAATGAATAGTAATTTTTTTGTAGGAAATTTCATGTAGTTTAATATTGCATATAGACACTTTGCTAAAGGGCGTGGCTTTCAAGTTATTCAAGAAAAACGTTAAAAGGGGACCTTTAAAGTACAACCCACCCCCTCCCGGAGACAATCCACTGGCCAGGCCTTTTAATAAAGATGTTCTGGGCAGGGGGTGTAAAGCAGTTAATCTCTTCTTGTCTTCCTGTTGCTCTTACGAGAACAGTTTCGGCAAAATTTCCAGGTTGGGGGTAGCTCATCTCCTGGCGTCGCTGATTGATCTAAGTAGCGGAAATAGGCCAGCGTTAAATAAGTGAATAAAAAACACGCAATTTATGAAGCAGATTTACAAAATAATTAATAACATAGTTTGAGAACTGCTGGCATACTCTGACATTCGTGCAAATAAGTATGGTGCGCCTAAGAGATCATCGAAATGCATGCCGACAAAGCAGTTAAAAGCGACCGACAGAGGACACCACCATGTTTTTTGCTTCTTCACGGCCAAATTATCTTATTACGCGTGGTATACTCTCCCTTGTAATATTCTCAAGTAATAATTTCAGTTTGTGTCCTTATTTGGTCAATAACGTACTACACGACGCGACCTACCCGTTCCTTGGTTTTGTCTGTTGCTTTTGTTCTTTTTGAATTTTGTGCCACTTGTGTTAAGATTTACTTTATTGACTTATCGTTCAAGTCGTTAGTACCTACTTGGTTACGTAAGACTCTACTTCTCGTTCGTGCTTTTTGTGTTAGTTTTTGGATTTTGGACCAAGTTTTTTTTTTGTTTTCTCTATTGATAACGTTAATTCACAGTTTAGTGTGGTGTTTTTAAACGCAGATTTTGGACATGGGAGATTACACTTATCCAGAGCTCGCGAATATGCACTTGGTGTATGTGTAGAAAGTGGTGGAAATACAGCTGATGCGGAAGTGCTTTAGAACAATTGCAACAACGTATTTTAATGTGCATAGAATCCATAAAAATGATCCTAATTTACCAAATGTGTTGAACGGAGTGCGTAGGTCCTTAGTTCGACGTGCCGAGATGTGTATACGTGGAGATGGAGGTCATTTCGAACAATTTTTGTGAAAAATTCAAAATAATTGTTCAGTTATTGGGTGTTACCTATTGGGCTTTAAAGGTATGATTATTATAATTAGTATTCGCTGCCTTGTTTTGATCTGTTTATTACTGTTTACATTGATTTTCATAGAGACCAATGACTCGATTTTTAGTTTTCGATACCTGATTAGGAAAAATTATGCGCTCAATTCGTTAAAGAAATCAGATTTTCTCCTAACTTAAAATACACAACTATTTTCTGTTATCGTATCTCAGTCGTCTAACTGTTCGTTTTCCAATTTCATAAAATAATTACTAGTTTTTTAAGCTTTTTAACACAATGTTACAAATGTTAATAAACCACTTTTAAATTTTATAAATACTTATAAACAATAAAAGGTACAATACCTTTGTTCCAAATTAAAAAACACAAGTAAACAAATCCCATCCTGCGGCCATGCTATTCTTGCGTTGTACCCAAAGAGAAGGAATTATTTACATTTTTATAATTAGTGGTATAAAAAGTTCGGTACAATTAATCCCATCAAAGTGCCGAACTTCTACCGGCGTTAACACATGTCGGGTATTACAGTTTTTTATTATTTCTAATGTTCGGAACTATAACATCCATTGACCCTAAAAAACAGTGATTTTCAAATGTTTCCTACCTTAACATTAAAAATGTAAACCCAGGTCAGATTTTTTTAAAGTGGCCCTAGAGAAAAAAGTCATATAGGTTTTTTGTTTGTCTAGTAGGTCCCTATTACCAGTTTTTTTAATGACATGAAACTAATTACACCCTGGATCTCGACTGACGAACGTTAGAGCGCCATTTTTTGTTATTTTTGAATATGCATTCAAAGATATAAAGATGTACAACAATCGAGATTAAGAAATATATTACTTTAACTTTAAAATATTATTGTAGATCTTTAATAAGACTCTAACGAAACGAATGAAAGTTGCAGTGTTTCTGAATGCCTATTAAATGCGATAAGTTTTGTTAGATCCAAGATTTTTATCTAAGATTTATAACGTATGCAAAATTGCCTGTTAAAATATTCTGTATATCCGTTATACAGGATGTTCCTGATAAACGTATGAACAATTATGTTTTATATGAACTATATTTTAATATAATTTTGGAACAAAATGCTACTAGAATTTTCGAGGAATAGGAAAATACAATAATCATTGTATTTCAGGTTCGTAGGTTCGACCATCTTTATAGGTTAGGGGATAAATCTATTTTAGCTAGAATGTTATTGAGGTATTTCTGTTAATACCGTTACGAAGCTAATGAAAGTTTCAGTTAGACGTTGCCGTTTGAGAATATTTATTAATAGCGGTAACTTCTCTGTTATACTTAAACTTTTTATTTAAAATTTGGATCATACGTAAAATAGCATGGTAGAATACTTCATATGAAATTGGGCCATGCCATATCCGTTACGCAGAGTGATTGTCAGATGCATGTAAACAGTCAGGTTTTATATACAGGATGAGCCGTTAGTGCGTGGACGGTCAGTACGAAACTTGAAAAAATGTCTCGGTTACAAATTGCAAGAGCGTCACAGTTTAAAATCATTTTAAAACATACGGGGTGCTTCACATACCGGTGCCAAGCCAATATTTTTTGTAAATTGAACACCCAACATTTTTTATATATTTATTTTTGAATCTTAAGCTATTTAAAACATCCAAGTCTTAGCTTGCCACCGCAATGGGAGACACCCTGTAGAATTTTACGTAATTTTAGAATATGCCACTCTTCATACATTTTTATCTGAAATATTTGTTTAAATTTGAAACGGTTGAGGATATTGAACATCCACACTAGTAACTTACTATATTTATTATAATTTTAGAGAGAAAAATTACAGTTTTTACTTTCTTCGATTACCTAAGGGGAGTATTGTACTTTTCATGAAAATATACAGACCTGTCGCACTAAAAAAGTAGTTAATTAAGAAAACGGTGGAGGAAAATAATATCAGTCAATCAGAAATTGTTTTCGTGAATGGTATAGCGGTGGAAAAATTAAATCGGCGGCGGTTCAAGATAATAAAACAAAACTTGATTCCTTCGTCAACGTTTCGTTTATTAACGTATAAGTTTTCGCTTAGTAGACGAAACGTTGGCAAAAGAATAAAGTTGTTTTATTGTCTTGAACCGATGGTTTTTCTCATTAATATTTAGAGTGTAGTTAATAAAATTGTCAAGGAAGGAAACCTGCTAAATATAGTTAACTTCAGACTTATTCTGGGTATAAAAAATGTCGGCGCCTTTAATAGTGCGGTAAAGAACAAAGATCACGACATTTTTTATACTGACAATAAGTTAGGGATAAAGTATACTTTTAGTGAATACACGCTATTTTTAATAAGATTATTATAAAACAAGTTGCTGTATAGCGTTGTCGAGGGCAAATACCTATTTGACAAATAAAAATTTAGTGTTGGTTGTGTACTTCATCGCGGTGAACCATGTAAAGGTGAATTGAGTCGTATTCGGTTTAAATGTTAATCAAATAGGTATAGACCGGTAGCACGGGAAAGATTCTGGTGAACAATTAGCTAACGTCTGCGTCTCATGGAGACCTTTCTTAAGCATGTAAAATCGACTACGAGATATTTTTTATCATCGCCACTGGCGCAAAACAATTTTTAATTGATGTTTTATTTTGTAAAATAAATGCATCATTTTTATCAATTAGTTCACGTCTGCGATGTTAATATTAGTTTACTTTAGGAAAAAAAAAGTGACGAGAAGCGCAATCGCAGACGTGTAGGTGGCGCACTAGTCTTTGAAATCGGCAATCGCATTTGTATCGAAAACCGGCCTTTAAAAACAATCGGTTCACGTCTGCGAAATGCGTCACCCCTTATATAATGTCTTTTTAAGTACTTAAACAGTCTCCCAGACGATTTGGCTGTGTATGTGATATTTTTATACATTTTCGATTATGCTACCGATTCCGATAATTTTGTACAATAAGCTCACTTTTCACACAAATAGATATTGAAATTTATTGATACACCGATACTTATGGACGCATTCGCAGACGTTGCACGCGTGTATAAGTGTAAGTAAATAAAAATTAATTTGTAAAAAATAACACACATTTTTTACCGATCAGCTCACGTCTGCGAATAACTTGTTTATTTCTATAATGGTATAACAATATTAAAATATTTTTCACAGACGTTTAGCGTCCGCATAAATATTTTTAACATTAAGATTAAGAACTTTGAAAACCATATAAACAGTGGAACGATCAGTTCACGTCTGTGTGTGCAAACCGCGTTAATAATTGATTTCTGCTTACTTATTGTGAATTTTGCAGACGCCTACGACTTGCATATATTTCAATAAAATTAATGTATCAGGTGCTCACGAAAGTTCCGCACGTTCTCAATTTAGCTAGTGTACTCTATGGGTCTTGCTTTGTCATGAAATGTATTATAATTACCCTGTATACCTATATACCGAAGAATTCGTAGCATCTTGCCCAATTTCAATGAGAGAACCCGTTATACTCCCACCACCGACCGTTGAAAGGTATTCCCTTGATCCGGTACTGGCGGTACTGCTCCTTCTTGCTGATGTTGTCATTTTTCCTATTAGTCCTCGAGAGTGCTAGGTTCAAAGAGTTTAAAAAATAGAAGAGACAAACTCCATGAGCGTAATGTATAAGCAGCGCCTTCCATCGAATTAGCAGCATTGCAGGCGAGTCGAATTTGAATTTGAAAAAAGAAACAATTACAATACATGACTTACTTCGGTTTTACTTTCACAATTTTCATTATCGTACACGTATCTATTGATTAGTACAAGTTTTTTGTCTTATATGTGTGGAGAGTCTAACAAAATTAGATGCAAGTTAACAACAATAATTTACTAAGTGTACCACTGTTGATTAATTTCTGTAGGAAATATAGATGATTTTTCTGCACAAATGGACATTTTTTCTGTTAACACCCTGTAAAATATACTAATATTGGGCTACCTAACTTAAATTGTTTATATTTACTTACCTGTCTGCTCTGCTAGCATGCCATTTTGCCAGTCACCGCCCTTCTTCCCTCCCGAAAAATCTCAAAAATGAGCATCAGTTTTATGGCCCCGTTCTACGTCCAATTCGATGCCCAAAAGCTTTTATTTTTATAACTATTCAATGATTTTAAGCAGTCAAAACGTCAAACTTCACTATTGACCTACCCCTTGCCGCCCCCGTTAACTTAGAATGCCCGGACAACTTTTGTTCGATGCACAAAGGTCCAGCCTACACAACGCCACTCAAAGCATCCCGATCTGACCACCCTAATTTTCTTATATCGCACTTAAATCTCGACATAATTTTATTAAAATAGTCAAAACGCAGACCTTTACTATTGATCTCCCCCTTGCCGCCCCGTAAACTTAGAATGCCCGGAAAACATGTATTCGATACACAGAGGTCCAACCTACACAACGCCACTCGAATCACCCCGATCTGACCTCCCCTGCGACCAGCGGTGACGCCCGAACATTTGTTTCACTTCCGATGGATATGTCTCCGTATATCTACCATTACATTCCCGATTTCTTAAACATTTCCAATGTTAAAATACATTATTAAGAGCTATATTTCAATGAGACTTATTAAACTATTTTATCAACTTCAATAAAATTAAACATGTGCAAGGGCACCATTTGCCGATTGTGTGTTATTAGTATTACATTCTGTGTTTACATGAAAGTTATTATCGAAACGTTAATACACACATACAAGCAAACTGACTACAATTCTCAATTAATTGATTTTAATACGTATAATTACAAACATTTTTAAGGAAGCTTAATGTTCGTCTGATCTTAAGCTCCACGTACGATAAAATAATTGCAAAATAATGAAGCAAATACAAACAATTTTTTTTTACCAACAGATGAGAAGGACAATATAGTCGCTGTGGATCAGGATGAGGACAGCTGTTTTTTACAAATAAATGTTTTTTTTGTAATGCAGATATCTTTGGTTATTAACATCTATTGTGGCCTAATCGTTTAACAAGTGACGTGGGTGTTGCCGCGCCCCCCCCCCCTCTTTTCTTTACCACATCTTCATAAGAATTGTTTTTTTCCTGCCATTATCACGGTAGTAAATAGTTAAATGTTTGTTTGACCGACTATAAAATCAAACTCTTTCTTTGAAAGTAGTATTTTTAAGTGACCGCAAATAAAATTCATGCGATCGTACTCATATAAGCAAGTATGCACAATATACACATCTGCGAATAATCTCGTGGCCTAAAAGTTACGTACTTTGCATAAAAAACCATTCGCAGATGTAAACTAATTGTTCAAAAAAAATTTTTTTTTCACAAAGTAAAAGCGTACAGACAAGCGTCTGGGCTTGTTCTACGCGTCTGGGAATAATTTGATACAACAGTCCGAGCTCAAAGTTTTTGATAATGCACTTCGCAGACGTTAGCCAATCGTACAAAATTATCGGAATCGGTAGCATAATCGAAAATATATAAAAATATCACATACACAGCCAAATCGTCTGGGAGACTGTTCAAGTACTTAAAAAGACATTATATAACGGGTGACGCCTTTCGCAGACGTGAACCGATTGTTTTTAAAGGCCTGTTTTCGATACAAATGCGATTGCCTATTTCAAAGACTAAGTGCGCCACCTACACGTCTGCGATTGCACTTCCCGTCACTTTTTTTTCCTAACGTAAACTAATATTAACATCGCAGACGTGAACTGATTGATAAAAATGATGCATTTATTTTACAAAATAAAACATCAATTAAACATTGTTTTGCGCCAGTGGCAATGATAAAAAATATCTCGTAGTCGATTTTACGTGCTTAAGAAAGGTCTCTATGAGACGCAGACGTTAGCTAATTGTTCACCAGAATCTTTCCCGTGCTACCGGTCTAGTAGGTATTCATCCGCAGTCGGTCACTCCTGACCGTAACTTCTACTCGTTTTAATGTTGTATGATAACTAATAATAAATTATAATCAAGATAATCATCGACAAGAGCGAGCATCCTACAAATAGTTATTACATCATGCATTACACCTTTAAAAATAACGTTAAAATGCCACTCTTGGTCTATATTATCTAAAACATTTTTTTGCAAATGGTTGAAGAGATATTGACTGTACACACTCTACTGATTCACCCTGTATATATTCCTGCTTTCTAAATTTATTATATCATATTATATCAATGATTGTCTTATCTAAGCATATCTATCAATAAATAAATATAATCGCCAATAGTTTTATTATTACACAATAGATCAATAAGTATGTTCAGACCAACATAACGTTTTGCATTTTTAATATCAATAAAATCATCACTAAATATAGTTTTTATTTGTACTTACGTCACATTGCCTAGAATAGGCCCCACATTTATTTTTAAATGTTTGGATGTAAGTACTTTTATAAATATTAGCAACTTGTATATTCATGACGAGTATGTACAAAAATCATGTATTTAAGGTAGGTAGATATTCAACTAAAGTTTTATAAATATGACCTTTAAAAAATTATATATTCAAACATTTTAAACAGCTGTTATTTTTACACAAATTAAGAACAAGGTATTATGAAGGCACCGCAAAAATGGAATCGCGGAAGAAAGGTTATATGTATATAGAAAGGGTCGAGCCGTACTTCCACGATGGAAGGTGGAATTGCCTCCAGTAAGAACCTATATCGTTATCTATGGCATAATATAAAGGGGTTACTAGTAACTGATGCATATAGATATATCCACTCCATCTTGATCTGTCATGGAGAAAATGGAAGAAAACCGTCAGAGGACGACTTTTTTCAAATCGATATAACTAAACTACTAGAGGTAGGGAAATTAAAGTAATGAAAGTACATTTTAGAATTTATTTCAGTATATTTTCCGAGGATTAAGCTTCAGTATAAATATTATTAAAATGTATATAAAAATTTTAATAGTCGATTTCTAATGGTTTCCATAGAATGACCACTCTGGAAAAATGACTGTATATTCGTCCACATGTCATCTAAAGTTTCATTAAAATCGAGATGGTGCAACAAGTTCAAAAAAGCTTTAATGTAAGTGCGCATGCACTTGGCGACTGTAACGTTAAAATATAAATTAAATTAGTTTCACTGATTAAAATGATTTTATTCCATGAGCGGATTGTGCAAATAAAATTGCGTCGTAGCGCCCCTGAACTCCCCTGGCAAGATTTGAATTTTGCCCCCCCCCCCAGACTTGTTTTTTAGGAACAGAAACAAAACACATTTACTTTAAGGGTCTGCAAAATGCGCCCCCCTAAGGGGTGGGCCCCGGGCAGTCGCCCGCCTGGTCAGCTCCTAGCTACAACGCTGAATAAAATGTTAATAATAAGTACCTCATTTTTTAATGACATTATTTTGCTCCGAAAATAAATGTGCCACTAATTTTTACAAATAACTAAACACCAACAAAAAAGAATAATAATGGTTACCTAATTTTTGTTAATAACATTCATTTATTCCAAATATTAGTAAACAAAATCAACACTATTCATTTACTTTTAAATAAGCATATAAGAATAAGAAAATAATTTAATAAGAAATGTGAGCTTCACGATTAATTCGCGAAAATCTATAGTGTAATAAAAAATATTAATTGGATTGTATCTAAATATATTGAAAAAACCGTCGCCTAAGGAATCGCTACTTTCACATCCAGATTTCCCATCCAAGTCTCTTTCAAGGAAAGCATCGTCATATTATATTATTTACACCCCAGTATGTGGAAACAATTGCTCATAAAATTTTAATAATATAATATTTGAAATTGTCTGATCCAAAAACCTATAAAACGACGTGCCACACAAAACAATTTTATTTTTTCTGCACTTTTGTCTCACTTGCACCACATAATCAACATATTGAAATCTATTAATGGTTGTTCATCTCTTATGTTTCGGGATATGGGCTTGCACTGCACGTAGCTCATAATTTAATCGAGCGTTACAGCCATTTTACTAATAAATTTGCTCATTTAGTTTTAGAAAAAAACACGATTATCCATTCAATAACACTACACTTTGATCTTAGCCAGAGGCCGAGAAGTTTTGTAAACAACGACTTTGATGCCAGCGCCGCGGTGATAAATCTTGATCTCAATACTTTGTACATTCAATATTTCCTAACCTAAATCTTAGGCCTTGCTCAAGAAGGGTTGCACAAATCACCGTAAATTGTTACTGTGATTTATTGATATCCGTGATTTTAAAGCGTGGTGTGACTGAAACTTCCATCTGATTAAACCAATTAAAATTAATGGATATTTATTTTCAGATGAAGTAATTTAAATTTAGTTATTGCATAAAATCGCTTTTAATAAACATGGTCAAACCAAACGGATCTGAGTCGTGTTTATGTAATTTTCAGATTGTAAATGTATTGATCGAGATAATAATGACAAATCCTGATCACACAGTTTTGTAGCAACTTTAGGAATAGTCGTTACCAGTTGATTTTTTAATTTTACTGGATAAATCGGCTGTTCTTGCGGAACAAAATTCTTAAATGCGGAATATTTGTGGTACTTTTATGTTTGCGGGACACGCCATAAAAATGAGGGACAATCCCGCATAATACGGGACATATGGCCACCTTAAGTTTTGCATGAATTACGTACTAAGTAAAAACATTCTTATAAACACGTCTCAGTCCGCCCCTGATAAATTGTGAAATAGAGCACTAACATCCGAATCCTGGTTTTTAAAATTCCAATTTTCATATCTATGAGTCCCTTTCCCTTGTAATTTCCCTATTAAATTGCTCTAATACAATAATTCAAGTTATCTACTCCATCAATTAATAATAGCTATACACTATGTTGAAATGTGGGACATTTCACATTTGCATACCATTTTTGTTTTCTAGCCGTCATTGACCTTGTAAGAAATATTTTCTTTACGTTATTAATGGACGTACTTGAAATACATTCAATTATCAGGCGCAACACAATCTATTTACGGAGGTATTTCTAGAACAATTCGCTTTTTTTTCTACAGGATTCACGGCTGATAGCACCTCCTTCCGTAGACAAAACAGCTGCATTTACAACCTGAGTATAAACTTGCCAAAGGGCGTTTGTCTGCCCACCAGATCGGCACTACTCGATGCGAACTTCAAGTTCTCGTCGTAACAATGGAAATTAATTTTTTAACTGCCACCCAACGAGCCATGACCTACACTCAGGTGTATTAAATTTACTATAAGAAATTGTTTATTCACACTAGTCAGAAACAAATGAACTCGAAATGATCCATATTTATCTAAATATATTCTCTACATTATAACTTTCTAACGCTTGAATATACAGGGTGTCAGTTTGAAAACTCTACATCTTCGATATTTCCACGAAAAATGTTAGCGATGTGAACAGTTAGAACAATTGCAAAAATTGCACTTCTCTAAGCGTTTTTTGAGGATAGAAAAAAAATTGTGACGTGTTGGGGCAAAACTGACACCGGATTCGGATTCAGCAAGCCAAAATACACCGGAAATGATTGGTTTGGTCCGTGGAATCGACAACTTTTTTTGGGAGGCACAGACACACTTTAGTGTACACTTTAACTACAAATTGTGTGAGAATTTTGTTTTGCAGAAAGATCCTCTGCAACAATGTAAAGATGCAAAAATCTGCTGGTAGCTGTTATTCATGTACTACGCGATAATATACCAGGATCTTTAGGCAAAAAATCTAAGCAAAAACCAGAGGTTGCCTTACACATTTGCAATAAATACTTCTGACTTGAGCTTAAGGTGGCCATTCCCTAGAAAGAGACATCCGATAGGGAAATATTTATTATTTTTGGCCATGACTTTTTTTTCTTAGTACGTGTATTTAAGAAAACTATAAGAGTACCTAAGTAGAACCATAACAAGACTATTTCTGTGAATTTTCACTTAATAATTTCAGTGGTTTGCAAAATAGCTCGAATTAATTTTAAAAATTATGTTAATCTTCCTATTTCGTACTTTTAAATCAAGCTATTTTGCAAAGCACGGAAATTATTAAGTGAAAATTCATAGTAATAGTCTTGTTATGGTTTTACTTAGGTAATCTTATAGTTTTTTTAAATATACGTACTAAGAAAAAAAAGTTATGGCCAAAAATAATAAATATTTCCCTATCGAATGTCTCTTTCTAGGGAATGGCCACCTTAAATCATCTATGTCGAAATTGTCAAGATCAGGAGCATCCATTGCAACAGATTCAAAATCAATAATAGTAAGTTTTTCAGTGAACAACTTCCTATTGTTGAATATATAAAAGAGCTTGGACTGAGTTGTGTGCGTGTGATTAAATAAAAAAAAGAGAAAACTGGTGAAGTAAGACAATTTAGAATTCGGAAGCTTAAACTTTTGACGCACTGGATTATACTGAAATGGTTCAATGAAATGAATGCCAAGTAACTGAGCCGCCCATTCTGTGGCGTTTCAGATGACGTTCTGTATTCATGTATTTCAGGTAACGTAGACATTAATATTCCCAAATTTTCTTGCCACACTCAGAAAAGAATGAGCGGAGAAATGTGTGTTAATATTCTTACGGGAGCTGCCGCTTCAGTTTTTGGAATTGAAAATTGAGATGGTTTCATTAGAAGCAGATTTTGTTTTAGACAAATAATGCCGTTTGAGTGCAAATCAAACTAGAAGGTACCCAAAGCTCTCTAAAGGCGCCCCAAATGAAAGGGTGGTTGGGAGAACACCGAGGCCACCTCCTCGTGGTGAATTTCTCTGAAAAACTTGAAAGTAAACTAGGAGCTGTGCGGTTACACATTCGATCGTTAAAGACATTTAAATATTGTTTCCGAACTGTACCAACCATGAAACATTTTCTTTATAGGATTTTGCAAACAGTGGAAAGAAAAGCTATCTATGAGAACTAAAGGAAAAACTATATATAAAAATATTAATGAAATCTTTGCATTCTTTCGATAACCTGACTTCTGGTTATGCTTACAAGTAAAAATTCTGATTTGCCATTCTCATTTTAACACTAGCATCCAACCTAGTCCCCTACGGCTAAGCAGGCTAAACTGGTATCTACATGATCCCCTACGATATGTAAATTCAGTTAAAAATGAGAGCAAAGGCCTGAAATTAATTTATTTACGTACCTTGTCTTTAAAAATTTTTTTCATTCTAATGAATTACATTTTCATAAAATCTCATTCAGTTTCTTGGAAATGCTTAGCCTTTGAAACGTTTTTCGTCCTTATTGTGGACTCATCAGAAAAGCCTAAAGCCACTCATAACGATGTTCCATGCAAAACTAAGACATTATCCATGAATGGTATTAAATAATTATAATTGACATTGACTGATAAAAAACAACAGATCTTCACCTATCTATTAGCTAACTAGTACTGGAGCCTATATACTCTATGCATGTTTAAAAGTGAATTATTTATTATTTGTTTGCTTATAGTAATGAAACATTTTCTTTATAGGATTTTGCAAACAGTGGAAAGAAAAGCTATTTATGTGAACTAAAGGAAAAACTATATATAAAAATATTAATGAAATCTTTGCATTCTTTCGATAACCTGACTTCTGGTTATGCTTACAAGTAAAAATTCTGATTTGCCATTCTCATTTTAACACTAGCATCCAACCTAGTCCCCTACGGCTAAGCAGGCTAAACTAGTATCTACATGATCCCCTACGATATGTAAATTCAGTTAAAAATGAGAGCAAAGGCCTGAAATTAATTTATTTACGTACCTTGTCTTTAAAAATTTTTTTCATTCTAATGAATTACATTTTCATAAAATCTCATTCAGTTTCTTGGAAATGCTTAGCCTTTGAAACGTTTTTCGTCCTTATTGTGGACTCATCAGTAAGCATAACCAGAAGTCAGGTTATCGAAAGAATGGAAAGATTTCATTAATATTTTTATATATAGTTTTTCCTTTAGTTCACATAAATAGCTTTTCTTTCCACTGTTTGCAAAATCCTATAAAGAAAATGTTTCATTACTATAAGCAAACAAATAATAAATAATTCACTTTTAAACATGCATAGAGTATATAGGCTCCAATACTAGTTAGCTAATAGATAGGTGAAGATCTGTTGTTTTTTATCAGTCAATGTCAATTATTATGATCAGCACTTCGTGTTTTAATATTGGAGATAACAGCCGATATTAGATAAACTGTTATTTTAATATATAATGTCCTCTAATTCTGTAAACAATAGTAGGGAATTTCAATCATGGTACAGTAGTTCTCGCTTATATGTGAGAATATTTATAAAAGCGATTAAGTTGAGGAAATGGTGGTTTTAAAACAGACCGGAAGCAAACGCATTATGTTGCTGTTCGATGGTACCACCTGTGGTGGGTTGAATGTTATATTTATACCAGAGGACGACCAGACAATCGAACGACTTCATGGACATTCAGTAATATTCAAAAACCTTTGTTTCATATCTTTGTAGCAAAATTTTTACGATTTGCAATCTGCAAGAAAAGTAAACCCCACGTTCTGTCGCCAACTTTTTTAACAAACTAAGAACTTTAAATGCAAAAATGACTTTAAATTTTCAAATCATGATTAAGACGGATCTTTCTAGCCTGCTACGGGCAAAGTAGTAAGGTGCATGATAACGGGGCAAATGGGAGTAGATATCATTAAATAAGACCGTCCACACCGACACAGTATCGCCGCAGCCACCAGCAAAAACACTGCCGTTTGACTCATGAAAACAACACAACGCGAGCGTCCACCACCAGCTGTGTGTTGCATTTTCCCAGTAGCACAAGCATATTAACTAGTGCCAATATTCTTGACTGTGAAGCATGGTCCCGGATGATTAGGGTTCGAGCAGGACTAATGCTCTTTACTCCAATGCTGTTGGACTCTGCTTGTCTTGATCTTCTGTCTTCGTCGGCATGTCTGCTCCCGGGAGCGTCGCTCGTCGTGAAATAGAACGACCATTTTCGCCCCCTTTCGGGATTTCTTTGGATGTGTGGTTGACTGCCAGTTCCCGGGTTACCAAATGACATCATGTGTTCGGGACAGTCGGTTGGAGGAATGAATTGTGTGGCTTAGGAAGTGCGCGACCTAATTACACCTTTTTGCGTTTTTGGCCGGCCAGTTCCCGGGTTACAAAATCACATTATGTGTTCGGGACAGTCGGTTTAAAGAATGAATTGTGTAGCTTAGGAAGTGCGCGACCTAATTACACCTTTTTGCGTTTTTGGCCGGCCCAGGGCTAGAATGACGTGTTTCCGGCAGGATCGGGTGTAGGATGGGGTGTTTTGTCATTGTCTCTTCTGTGTCTTTCTTTGTCTGGCTGAAAGGAATGGGTTTAGTTTTACTTACCCGTTATTCAGGATTTGGAGTTTCTCAGCCTCTTGTGCCTCGAAGCATTGGCTGGGTCATAGTTAGTCGTCTCCCTATTCAGAGGATTCCCGTGCTCAGTTGCACAGGCGTAAAGTTCCTTTGCTTATTCCTGGATAAAGTGTAGTTCAGGTGTCTGAAGACATCGGCGTTTCGGACAAATCATGGTGCATCCACGGCGTATCTAAGTGCGACGTTTTCCACAGCTTATATCTTGTGGTAGGTGGCGCCTTGATAGCTACGGGGGCGTAGGTCAGTTGAGGTCCTGATAAGCGTTAGCTTGTTCTTCAGGTTAAACTGACTCTGCGTACTCACCATTGGGTAGATTAGCGCCCTTGTCCTTCACGTCTCTTTAACTACTTCCTCCGTACTTTGTCTCCACGTCAACCTTTGGTCCATGATCATGCCAAGATACTTGACGGTATCGTGTCATTGGATGTCCTCACCGTTTATGGTTACATGTCTTGTTGGTACCTCCTCTTGTTCTTTTCGGCGTTTACTTCAACTTTCCACTTGTTGCACCATTCTTCCAGAAGGAATGAATATGGACAGGCGGGGAGAAAGTACGGCACCTGATTCCGTGAGTCTATAGATGGACAGTTGGCCTGCTATCTTCACTCGAAATTCTCTCCTGTGGAGATAGGATCACATCAGCTTAACGATTCTTGCGAGGTATCCCATGTCTATCATCTTTGCTAGGCGACCATCGTGCCAGACCTGGTCGAAGTCTTGGCGACGTATAAGAAGATTGCTCCAAGGACTTGTCTATGTATTGATGTTCACCAGTACTACAAAATTTTAGACACAAAGCGCAACACAACTTTTATAATGATACACTAACCCGAGGTGCAAGTTAACACCAATACAGACAAAAATGCTTGATTTGTGTAATGCGGCGCAGTTTGTTATTACACCATAGCCAACTACTCCCTCAAATTTGTCTAGTACTTCTTCCGGGAACTACGTAGGTATCCTGTTAGTAGAGGACTTTAGCCGAAGTTGGGTCTCCCCCCACCACTTTTTGTGACCTTGACCTTGACCGTGAACGTGTATGCCGCCGTAGCGTGACCTTGAGCTATAGAGAGTGCCTACTGTTGAATTCGGTTTGCACTTGACCTTGAAACGTACGTTTATTAGTCAAGAGTAGAATATTTTTGTGCCCTTGTCGATAGCAAGCACGCCTCGACCGGGGTAGTATTATGTAACCTTGAGCTGCATGCATGCTCTGCCTTTACTAGAGACCAGATTGCATCCGAGGTTAGATGTTTCGTGACGTAGCAGACCGTTACGTTAAAACAGCGAGAGAAGTTAAAATTTCATCATTCCTAATGTTACTCTCGTAGAGTAAACTAGCGCGCCAACTCAATATGTCTTTTGAAGTTGGTGCGCCGGATGGGGTCGAGCTGACGCTCCCTACCTCAAATGCATCGCTGTAGGCCTGGCCATCGCCGTGGCGTGACCTTCAGCTGTAGACAGCGCCTACTGTTGAATTCAGTTTGCACTTGACCTTAAAACGTACGTTTATTAGTCAAGAGTAGAATGTTTTTGTGCCCTTGTCGATAGCAAGCATGCCTCGACCGGGGTAGTATTATGTAACCTTGGGCTGCAGGCTTTGCCTTTACTTTGAGTCCAGATTGCAATCCGAGGTTAGATGTTTCGTGACGTAGCAGACAGCGAGAGAAGTTAAAATTTCATCATTCCTAACGTTACCCTCGTAGAGTAAACTAGCGCGCCAATTCATTATGTCTGTTGAAGTTGGTGCGCCGGATGGGGTCGAGCTGACGCTCCCTACCCTAAATGCATCGCTGTAGGCCTGGCCCGGCGTTAAAATGTATACGTGTACTTTAAGTGAGATGACAATATGCAGCATCATTCAACGAAGACGTTTGCCAGGTACCTATATATATTGCCAACTCAAGAAACAGTCCTCTAGCGCCTCTGCCTCGGTTGCGTCCGGGATATCAACGAACGGTTACGTGATCTTATTAAGAAAGAGGGCTCTCGAAGGGTAGAGGACAGTGGAGGGATGCATTGCTAACACGGCCGTACTGTGGCTAAGACCTGAGCGTCGTCATCGCTCTGTTATTGTTATTGTTATTGTTATCTAGGTATCTGAAATGGTATAAAGTACGGAAACATAACTTCAAATAAATTGTGGCTAATTCTTTGTTCTTGTGCATTGCTTACATATATTTAGTCAGTTATAAGAGAGTGAGATCTGAGTGGAAATAAGAGTACTAATGTCCTAGAAATGTAATTGCATAGGTACGTAAAGTAAAAAAATAGAGAGGAAATAATCAACAAAATTAGATTTTATAACAATGTTACGTATAATTCTAATAATTATTTTGATCTTTTACATACTTCGCAATTAATTGCAAGTGTCATTTTGTATAATTTACTCATTCGTTTTGTATACCTACGCCAATAGACCTCGAAAAATGTTTGCTTGCGCGCATTACAAGAAGCCCTTTACAAACAAGAAGGTCACAAAATCGAGATATTAGGTGGATACAGATTTTGGCAATGGAAAAATTTCCTTATTTTTATTAAATAACTTAATATGCTTATTCTAAATGAAGAGCACTACTTATATAATTAGACACAATTATGCTTTATGAGTTATGCGATATTTTTAGGGGTTTCCACTGACTACGCTTGTAAATGTCTGCTTATTCTCATCTTGTTTTAATGATTTATAACTTTCAGATAGTTAATTTCTAATTTCTTCGGCAAAAAGTAATTTTTTAACAATTTTATCACATGTTTAGAAGTTTTATCATTTCTTTTGCATACTTTAGTCGGATCTCAGAAAATATATTGTTTAGTTGAGTTCTATTTCTACTTCACCTTTGGCGTGACCTTGAGCCGTAGCCGGTGCGTACCCTTGAAGCCGGGTTGCATTTGACCTTGAAAAGTCGTCATGACCTTGGCCGTGAATGTGGAGGCAGCTCCGTGGCCTTGAGCTGTAGCCGGTGCGTGTCCTTGAAGTCGAGTTGCATTTTACCTTGAAAAGTACTGTTGTAAAGCTTGACCTTGAAAGGTCGTTGGCAGTTGTTGAGTTCGACTTGCACCACTCCATTTGACCTCGAAAAGTATGTTTGTAATTGAAGAGGGGGAAGGCTTTGTGGCGTAGCAGAACGCTATAAAAGAGCGAGAGGAGTCTCTGTATTATCATTCTTAAAGTTAGATTCCTTCAGTAAAGTATCCAAGATGTATACGTGTACTTGCGGTGCTAGTTTTACTCGAGGTGATAATATGCGACGTCATCAGAGACAGTCATGTAAAAATATAAATGATAATGGGCCTGGGGCAAAACAACCAAAATTAGATTCAACTCCTTCGACATCTACAAATCAGCAAACGTGTTACAGCTGTAATGTGACTCTAACAGCTAGACAGATGAAATCTCATAAGAGGACATTGCAGCATAGAACAAATTCGTGTGTACCTTTGATGAATGGCGTAGAAATTGTCCGAAGTGCTTTCCAATATAGAATAATAAGTTACCGAGTGCATAGTGAAAATGAAAAATTGGACTATATAATGTTTTTCAACGAAATTAGACATAAAGTATTGGATTTATTACATGAAGTCCTGATGCTTCACAAAATAGTGAAGATAAACATGGAGACATTTGCCAGATACATATTGCAAACTCAAGAAGTGTCTGAAATGAAATCATTTAACACCTGCAATAAAATTTTGGATCAAGGTATGGATTTAGGCAGCTTTCTCGATACTTTTGTGGATATGATGGTTGCCCAAACTACAGAGTTCCAAGAACGCGATTCCGGTACGTAAATATTTATCGAAGTGTAGAATAATGATTAATAACTGCATATTATTTTTAGGATGGGCCCTTGAGGAAATAAAATTTGTCGAAATAAATGTGAATAAGTACAGTCCACTACGTGGTTCATCATATATTAAACTACCAAAGTACATAGAAAACAAAAAGGCCGTAGTGAATATAGAAAACCAGGATCAATGCTGCTTTGCTTGGGCTGTAACTTCAGCACTGTATCCTGCAAATGGTCAAACATCTGACATGTCATCTTATCCGCATTATTCAAGAGTTTTAAACTTGACAGGTATGGATTTTCCAGTTAAATTGCGCGATATTTCTAAATTTGAAGAATTGAATAATATATCGATTAACGTATATGGTTTAGAAAAGAAATTTGAGAATAATAGAATAAAGTATGATGTTGTCGGACCTTTGCGTTACTCTGAGAAAAAATTACGTATGCATGTTAATTTGTTATTAATTTCCTCGGAATGTGATGAAGATCACCATTGTTCAATAGACTGTGCCAAAACTCACTATTGTTGGATAAAGAATTTATCTGGGTTAGTTTCACATCAAATTTCTGCTCACGGACATAAAAAATATTTCTGTGACGGATGTTTGCTGTATTTTAGCAATGAGCGCCAGTTAATGCTTCATCAGAAAAATGATTGTAATCATATTTATACAACAACACCATCGACACAATTTCGGCTTGATAAATATGGAAAACAGGTACCGGAAAATATATTAAAATTTGAAAATTTTGAAAAGCAAATGCAAGTACCATTCGTAGTATATGCTGATTTTGAATCAATTCTTAAACCAATAAACACGTGTGAGCCAAATCCTCAGTGCTCTTACACTAACAAGACCTTCATTCATGAGCCGTATTCTTTCGCATATTTCATAAAATGTTCTTTTGATAATTCCCTTTCCAAGTTTGAACTATATAGAGGATCTGATGCTGCTAAGGTTTTTGTATCACGTATAGAATGTGATGTAAGAGAAATTTATAATACATATTTGAAAGATGTAACACCGATGGCTCCTCTAACACCATCGGAGATAGAAAATTTTAACAATGCAACCGTTTGCGGTATATGTGAGAAACCCTTTAAAGAAGGTGACGTAAAAGTGAAAGATCATTGCCACATAACTGGTAAAATAAGATTCGGTGCTGCTCATTCTATCTGTAATTTAAATTATAAAATTCCAAATTTTATCCCTGTTATATTTCATAATATGAGTGGATATGACATACATCTATTTGTCAAAGAGTTGTGTGCACATAAAGATAAAATTGAAGTAATACCACAAAACAAGGAGAAATATATATCTTTCACAAAACACCTTTACATGCATGATTATGTTAACAGCAAGGGAGAAAATAAAAATAAATTTTTAAAATTACGATTCATTGATAGTTTCAAATTTATGTCGGCATCACTACAGCATTTAGGAGAAAATTTATCAGACGATCAAATGGCTATGACTAGAAACTTTTGTGCTGATGACGTAAAATTTAATTTAATGCGGCGGAAAGGCGTATTTCCATATAGCTTTGTAGATAGTTTAGAGAAGCTAAATAATCAAAATTTGCCTTCGAAAGAAGAATTTTATGATAACCTAAATGAAACACACATATCAGACGAAGATTACGAAAGAGCTCAAAATGTGTGGAGGTTGTTTGAGTGTAACAGTTTGGGATCTTATTCAGATATTTATTTAACCACAGACGTGCTACTTTTATGTGACGTATTTGAAAATTTTCGTGAAATTTGCCTGAACAAGTATAAATTGGACCCGGCAAATTACTTCACTAGTCCAGGTTTATCATGGGATGCTATGTTAAAATTAACACAAGTAGAACTTGAGCTATTAACAGACATTGACATGATTCACTTTTTTAAAAGGGGTATACGTGGCGGGATAAGTCAGTGCTCAGAAAGGAAGCATATTGCAAACAATAAATTCCTACCTAATTATGACTGTACAGAACCTTCCTCATTTATTACATATCTCGACAGCACGAATTTATATGGCCATAGTATGTGTCAGATGCTGCCATCTAGCGGATTTGAGTGGATGTCTGAAAGAGAAATTCTCGATTTAGATATTACCAACATTTCAGATCAAAGCGCCATCGGGTATGTTTTTGAAGTAGACATACATTACCCGGAAGAATTACATGATTTGCACTCAGATCTCCCTTTTTTGGTAGAAAGCATTATACCACCGGAGTCAAAATCAAAATCCTCGAAATTAATTCCAAATTTGAATGACAAAAAGAGATATGTTGTACATTACAGAAACCTGAAACAAGCCATTAAACATGGTTTAATGGTGTTAAAAACACATAGAGTGCTTAAATTCAACCAGTCGGCGTGGTTAAAAAAATACATCGATTTGAATACAGAAATGCGAAACAATGCAACCAATAAGTTTGAAAGAGACCAGTATAAGTTGATGAACAACTCAATTTTTGGAAAAACAATGGAAAATGTAGATAATAGAAAAGATATAAAGTTAGTGACTCACTGGGAAAGTATCAAAAAAACTGTAGGTGCAAATGCACTAATAGCTCGGCCAAATTTTAAGTCATGCACAATTTTCTCAGAGGATTTTGTGGCCATTGAAATGGGTAAATTGAGGGTCTTATATAACAAGGCGATTTTTGTTGGCTTTTGCGTGCTTGAATTGTCAAAGACTGTATTGTATGAGTTCTTTTACGAAGTTATTAAAAGTAAATTTGGCAATGATGCTTCCTTGCTGTACACTGACACTGATTCATTAATAATCAAAATTTTTACTGACAATTTTTACGACTTTATCATACAAAATCCCGAAAAATTTGATACGTCCAATTACACTGTAGGAAACAAATTTAATATTCCAAAAAATCCATCGGTGCTCGGAAATATGAAAGATGAGTTTCCTGGGGATCCTATAATTAGCTTTTATGGTACGGGAGCCAAAGCCTATTACGTGCAATCCGTCAATAACGAATTAAAAAAAGCAAAAGGTGTCAAGAAGTCGGTTATTAAAAAAGAATTGACATTAGACGACTACAGGAAAGTTGTGGAACAAGGGGGTTTAATATTTAGAAAAATGAACACGTTTAGAAGTCATTTACATGATATATATACGGAGATGCGTAATAAAGTAGCACTTTCTCATCACGACGATAAGCGTTTTGTTATTCCAAATACCACAAAAACTTTGCCTTGGGGGCACTCTGATATAAGATTCTTTCAAAGTGAACCAAAGCAAAACGTCGAGATGCTAATATCAGCCGTAAATAGTCTCGAACGAGGTGTAGAAAAAAATAATGATAATTTAGATGCTTTACTTGCCGCAATAGCCGAGTTAAACAATTAATATGTGTAACATATAATGCTTTTAATACTAACGCAAAGATCGGCGAACGTCCTACTAAACTGGAAAATTCATCCCTAATATTTCACTTAATCAATTTAAAACAGTATTTAGTCAGTTGTAGCAAATGTATGACATGTGTTCTCTTATTGGTTGTTAATAAAATTTATACATGAATTGTTGTGTTTCTTTTCTCTCAAAATAAATTGTAATCAAATAATGTAAAGTGTATACTATTAACGCTTTCAGCTATTACACCACTTTCTTTCTGAGAGTGTGCATAGTCGAAGTTTGGTATAGTTCTCTTCATATACTTAAGGCACATAAAAAGTGTAGGCGCCTTTGACTTTAGGGTAAAGATCAAATACCCTGACATTTTGTTATTTGCTTTAAATATATGAAGAGAACTATATCGATGTGGGGACTTGAAATGTGCAGATACATTAACGATGGGGGTGAATTTTAACCAATCAGAAAAATGGGTGGGGAGGAGTAGTGGGGGTGAACTCCTCTACATAAGCGCCAGCAATGCTAACAAGATTCATTTCGTCTTCAGCTATCCTTAAGTGCTGACGGGTTGTTAAAAGACTTAAACGCTTTTTGCTTTGTGTTAGTTGTTGTTAGTGACTTAAAAAAATGGAAGGAAGTAGCTATTCGCAGATGGCTGGTGGTAGCAGGAAGAGAGCTGCTTCGCCAATATTGGATGTTTTGACGGCGATGGCCTTTGTGTCGAATTTTAGGCCATCACAGGAGGACGCCGTGCGTACAAACAGTGGTGGTGGTGGCGGTAGCAATAACTTCAACGACATCGATGTGGGTGCTACTGATTTTAACGACATCGACGTGGATTACCACCTGTCCCAGGATGTGATTGAAGAATACAATCCGGAGTTATATCGTATCCTGGATGAGGTGGAGCGTAATGTGGTAGAAGAAGCTGCTGTGCCACTTCAGGACGCGGGTCCCAATGTCGGTGGCGTCAAAGACCAAGGCAAGTTCAAAGAGCCGATTGATTTGCCCCTTCCTGCATTCGCCAGAAAGAATAATGCTGACGTTGTCGAAGATTCCGGGGATGAATTTCAACCACCCAAGAAGTCTAAGAATTCACCAGGTCCTTCTGGGATTTCTAGACCGGCTCCTAGGAATAATCGTTCTTCAAAAAAGGGTAAGGCGGCGAAATCCAAGAAGGGTGATCATCGTAGCATCCTTAGAAACATTTTGGAAGAACCAGCTCCTCTTACTTCTAGTGTGCAGAAAAAATCCAAAAAAAGGTAAGGAGCCTGTCGTGAAATCGAGACCACAGCACAGCATTCATCGTTTATCGCCTGTTAATTTAAGCGACTCTTCCGATGAAGAACAAGAGATTTTTTCTCAGATCGGTGATAGGGACATCTTCAGCAACTTCGGCAAATTACTGGAAAAAGTGAAGCGTGAAAGAGCAGAGAAAACGTCCGCCCGCGCTGGTGATGACAAATTACGAGATACCGCCAGGCGAGCCATTCTCTTAGCAAAACAAAACATCGAAGCCTCACAAAAGAAAATACAGGAAGAAAATGAAAAAATCAAAGCCGAAGAACAAACTATTTCGCATTACACCGATCTATTAACAGGTGCAGACGAACGAGAGGTCGCTGAAGCAAAGGCTGAAAAGAAGTTGAAGGTCGTGAAAAAACAATGTAAGGTCATTGAAAAAATATTGGTAATGTGAAAGTTGTGTTAAAAAAAATGTTAGAAATAGTTATAATTCATTCTCTGTAGGTTAGGTTGTAACGTAAATAAATGGTATGTTAAAAAGAGTATTCCCTTTCATTTCTTGTAACAGCGTAAACATATATTTGGAAATAAAATAAAATATAATATAATAATTTATAATAAAATAAAAAAACATGTAACGCCACTGTCACTGTGTATATTGAATTTGAATTTATATAGTACGCGGGTATTGGCAGGATACAACGGTATGCAACCAACAACACTACTATGTGTATGTGGAGATGCATACCGTTGTATTTACGGTTGGTACGTCTACAAAAATAACTTACTTCGTTGGGTGACATTTAGAGGTCGGTAGAATAATAACAGAATAATAACAGTAATGCAATCGGTCAGTGGCGCACTGTTACATATTTTTATATTTAATTACTGTATTTATTTTGATTACATTATTCTCAACTCAAAATTATAATGGTATAATTTGGTAATTTAAGCAAATATTTGTTAATAAAAAATACTTTTTCTGTGCTGATATTTTATTATATAACTCAAAAAAAAAAAAATAGAAAGATTACAAATTTATTTATTTTTATTACATAACATAAAAAGTTATACATCTATTTCTTCTTCTTCTTCGTCTTCTGACCCACTGTTCAGTGACCATTCACTCGGTGAACTAGATCTGCTAGGCGGCTCTACCTCTATAGATGAGCTAGGACTACTGGGTGGCTCAACTCCCAATGGTCTCCACCATTCTGAACCATCAGGACCATCCTGGTTTAGATCATCCAAGTAGCGTACTAACGGCACAGACCAAGTACTACTGTCTGGCATGTTACCATTATCTCTGTACTCCATGGCCATTCTGTATTCGTATTCCCAGAATGGCATTGTCGACTCTGCGCAGTCGCTGGAACTTATTGTATTGTCTTGAGCAGCCATTTCTTGCAACTTTGCAGTTTAACTGAGAAACATGATGAGGGGAGTTTCTTATATAAATGGACCCCCACTCTATATTATAACCAACATTTGCAAGAATTGTGGGTACTAGGTTCATCATATACGGATTTTTCTCATGGTAACATTGCCGTCGCCACCACTATCGTAAACGTGGGAGAGAAAGTGGGGGTAAACTGACATACTTAAAACTGAGAGAATCCTCTATTCTTTATCAGTTCTGTATTAGAGAGCTCTCACTATGAATACTGAGATTCAAGATCATACCGTGTCGTCCAGCAGTCATCCGATACTTGGACCAGATTATTGGACAGAGTTCTTTCTACGATACGAACCACCACCGCTACCATCATTGGAAGATATTGAGGGCACCCCACAGGTGCCTGATAGTACGACCGAGGACTGTGGAGACAGTAGAGTGGAGCCCATGGGGTCGATGGATCGGTCACCGTCACTCTGGAGTCTGGAGACCATTCCAAATGAGGACGACTATGATAGTGACGAGGTATCCGATGAAGAATATATGGATGATGAGGATATTTAATTTTTGTAATTAATAATTTATACAAATGTTTTTTTTTTTATGTAAATAAATATATCGATTCTAAGAAATTATTTGTTTATTATTCTCTATTTTAAGTGCAAAATAAAGTGGGGTAAATTGACTTACATAATAAGAAATTAGTACATTTGTCTTCACTTGAGTAGCATAATATCGCTTTACTATAGCAGTCTAGCCTATACCAACCCCATATTCATTTTATACTAGTGCCATTCAACCACCACAACGTACATTAAGAGTGAGGTGGTAGACTGTTTCTTATACACAGATTATTTTTTTCATAGCAGCATTTCCACCACATAGACAGATATTTTAAATTATATCTTATTTTTTTTAGACTTTACAAGATGTAAAAAAAAAACACATTTTCATATTACAGAAATATTTATTTACAAAAAAAAAAAAAAAGAATTATATTTACAAAAAAAAAGAAGTATATTTAGAAAAAAAAAAGAAGTATAAAAGGAAGTAAAAATATATATATATATTTACAATAAAATACAACATAACTAAACTAACATAACTAAACTAACATAACTAAACTAACTTAACTATTTACATATTTACAATTAGGTTTTTTTATTGTTGTTACATATATTGCAAATTTCCACAGGCCTTATTTGATGTAGTGGATTTCTACACGATTTACAGTCATCTCTCACACCATCGGCCAATCGTGTGGTACTATGTATGTCGATGTGCCGATGGAGTGAGAGATCGACACGTCTCTGGTAGTCCATGTAACACATGTAGCATAATTCGTAATCTGTACCACCTCTTACATCTATAGCTACATATGCCATGGTTGTACAAAACAATGCCTCATTATCGTGCCCTCTTTGTAGATACCTGTGGGCCTGTTCTACTTCGTTCTCCTCGTCCGATACATCAGCCACGATACCATCGTCGTCCGTATCAATATCATGTCGGACGACTTCCTGTTCTTCAACCACAGCTTCTTCATCTACGCCTGCGTCTTCGAGGATATCCCCCTCGTCATCGGAGCGCAGATCTTCTTCTTCTACCTCGCCCATAACGACCTCAGGAATATCGACTTCGGCATCAGGAATTTCGACTTCGGCATCCAATTCATCACCCCATTGGTTATTAATTAAATCAACTTCCGCCAACCAGTCAAGGAATTCAAAATTGGTGTATCCCGTGGGTGCACCAACCATAAACTTTCGTAAACCAGCCATTGAAGATTTAAGAAATTAACGTCAGTGTAGAGAGACACAGATAGTGTAGTGTTGAAAATCAACTGACTTGTATCGAGTCACCTCCTCGTTTATATACAGTTGATGACGTCATGTCACCTCTGACGTCAGCGCCCTCAGCATCTACTTAAATGAGAATGAACACAATATTGTAAAGTATTAAGAAGTATTAAAAATGCCTTTTCCAAAAGAGTGGCAGTCAAAACCAACCATTGCAGCATATCCTTTTAGAATGAATGACCAAATGGTGTGTCATAACTGCTACGTTTCCTGGCCGAAGGAATATTTCAATCCATGTACGGGCTTGTGTGGAATTTGTGTAAGAGAGTATCCTGTGTCAATTCAGAGGTTCCAAGGAAGAAAAGCTGGGGAACGTCAGTGTCGTAAATGTCTTCAAATGTTGGCTCGCAGCAACTTCGGAATAATGAGAGATGTTTGTGGTGTTTGCATGGTGGACCATCCATTAAGGCAGCGGTGTATGGCATGTGATAAATTCGGGAGCAATTGCTGGAATAATATATGCAGCCAGTGTAGACATAATAAACTATTGTGCGAAAATGTCGGTCACTATTATGTGGATATGTTGCATCACAATAGAAAATGCTGGTGTCCTGGAATCGAGAAATTCGAATGTTAAGGCGTGGGATTTCATGAAGAATTTTTTTTTTACAATAATTTGTATTTTTTACATATTTTGCTTAAAATAAAATATATTTATATTAATTTGTTTTTTCTTCTCTTTAACTTAACGAAATATAAAATCTAAATACTGTTACAGTGAAATAAAGCAATTCAATAATGAATTTTATACGTTTAAATAAAACACATTAATATCGTATACATATTTTATTTCCATATTACTGATACATAAGTAAATATATAAATTGATTATGCATATTTTACATTTACACGACATCCATTTTGTCAATCCAAGAGTTGTGTTCATTGGAAAGTCCAAGCCATTTGACAAATATTTTGTTCCCTTTCTTTCTTAAAACCTTCTCCACTAGATATATGTCGGGATACTTAGTTTTTTGTAACTCCATTTCATAAAAACATCCTTTGATTGGTTGTCCATGCATGTCCTCGAGCTGGTAAGTTGTTGGGTTCGTTATGTTTATTTTCACAATTTTAAAAAGTTCAGTTGAAAAATTAATTGTATAACCTTTTTCAAATACACCTTTGTATGCACTTATTCGAACTATGTCACCAACCTTAAACTTGGGTTTTAAAGCAATCCTAATGTGATTATACACATTTAAACATGTGGTTGGTTTAACGTCAGCAGGTTTCATGCCAATAGTTCGATGTACTTTATTGTTGTACTTTTTTGTGACGTTGGATAGAATATCGAACCATTTGTATTTACCTCTGGCTGAGAATTCTTTATATAACCAATTTTTTAATGTTCGTATCACTCTCTCCACAATTGCTGCTTTTTTCGTACTATATGTAGAGTAATGATTAATGCCATACTTTTTCATTAAAGTGGAAAAGTTTTTGTTGTAGAATTCCGTACCCTGATCGCTTTGAAGATTCTTAGGTGAGTAGTTTGATTTTTGCAAAATGCTCCTCATACCCTTCGTAATTTCTATACCCGTTTTATTTCTTAGGGGTCTTGTCCACACATATTTTGAATAGCAGTCGATCACTACGAGGATATATCTATAGCCCTTATTAAGGTTCGCATATGGCTGCATTTCAGCCAAATCCATTTGCCATAAATCCGCATACCCTTTGATGATTGTTCTTCTTCTACGAAAATTTTTTCGGGGTAACCTGTGCAGTTCCTGCACAATGGCCTTCTTTGTAGCACTGATTTCCATGTTAACTTATTGGATCGAATGGGTGTGCAGAGAATACACTAAGCTGTTACATGTTTGCCGATAGACTAATTTCTAATAAGTTAATTCTTCTAATTTATTAATTTTGTCAATTATTTTCTGAAGCTCTCTAGCTTGCTGAGAAATTGAATTTTCCACTGTTTTATGTTCCTTATCAATATTCGCTCGTATTTGTTCATTAATATACTTTTTCATCTCTGCAACAACCCGTACATTTCCTTTATCAATTTTTTTCGGAATTTCCTCATTTACATAAGTTTTTGCAGTAGCAACAGCTAACAAAACTTGACCATTAACATACTTTTCCATTTGACCATTAACATACTTTTCCATTGCTGTGATAATTAAGTTAGTGGCCTCATCCATAGCCTTGCGGATGTCTGCAAAGAAGGTAGTAAGTCGCTCTTCAACATAGTTGCGTGTTACCCCATCCTGACTATCTACCGGTTCTCCAATGTTCTTTAAACGTTTATTCTGAATGTCGAAGTGATTATCTGTAGTTAGCTTAAAGCCAAGACCTGGTGGACCACGCACGACTAATGATTTATTAGCGCCGCCTCTTCTGCGTCCAAATTTATCAATTGTGTTGTGACCAGGTAGCATTTCTAATTACATCTGATCTGATTTAAGCATTTCACAGTATATTATACTTCCCCATTATAATTATGTTAATAGATTATTTTTTCTTCTCTCATTTCCTCCAACAAACTAATTATTTCATTATTAACGCCACTGTTACCTGCCATTTTTGAGCTATACAGCAGACGTAGACGATCTACCAACTCTTTTGGCTTATTCCAATAAACATAGTCGACACCTTTACTATTGTATATTTTCTTAAGTGGCATTTGCGGAAAGCCCAAACCAGTTCTGGATCTCGTCATTACTGTAGAAGATGTTAGTGGTTCTATAATGTCACTGAATTTTTTCCATTTAGTTTTATTCAAACCCTTTTTGATATCATAGTGTTTATATGCTGCTCTCGTCTTTTTTAATATTTCGCCATATATTTGATACTCCTCGTCAAAAAGAGATACTTCATCGCTGCGTAGAACTAATGGGTACTTCAAAAATATTACATCGTACAACTTAGGACTGCCAGAATACGTTCCTAGAGACTTATTACCATTCCACAACGTAATATCCCCACTAGAAAACCGCACCTCGACATTACCCATATGTAGTTTGCCTGTATGGGGGTCTAGACGAACACCATATACAGTGTCATATTTATAGTTGCCGGACTTTACATTTTCTAGATGTTGTTTGATTACAGCACATTTCTCTTCTACACTGCCAATGGATCTTTCTGAGCCTGGGGTACTCATTAACGACGATCTTGGTGGTGTTTCCATATAATATGCTGCATTATTCTCGCCATCGTCGCTACTGGTTTCAGGTGTCGCTTTAAACATACTGGTCGTAGCTTTATTACTATCTCGAGATTGTGTCGGTGTTGGTGGTGTCTGGTTATGTGATTTTATCTGTGAGGCAGATGACATAACTTTTAAAGGTTTTGTTATGGGCTCATAGATCTTCTCAAGTGCTAACTGACTCTCAACATTTCTACTCTTCAGTGAATTAAATTTTTTACGTACAGAATCAGTAGCTTCAACTAGTTGCCGTTTGAGGTTTACTTCCCTTGCCATGTCTCCATCGATATTGCTATGGTCTTTCATTTTCTTTTCCAATGTCTAGCCTCAACGAAGTAGTCCCGACGCCGTCCACAGGTCGATTGAAACTTTAATTGTTATACTTTATGGATATATGAAACTATCAAGTCCTTTCCTATATCTCCCCTCATTTACATCTCTATCTTTGTCAATTACAAGAAAACCATACTTGTCTTTCCAACACTGGGCACACATTTCTTGAAATTGCTTAAAAGATACATCTGGTGAGACATGATCAGAGAAAACGTGATGCAAATTCATTTCGTCCTGTTTGAATACAGCTAAAAAATTACTATTGTCTCTTACGATTTGTTTATTTACACGAGAATATGTCTGTGCGAGATAAAAACAGTCTACATTTCTATGACGGCCCATTGAGAAAAATGCACGAATTACGTCTTGCTTTTCACATATAACGTCATCGAATATAAAAATAGAATTGAGCTTGGCATCAGACGGTTGTACTATTTCCGCATTATTACTGAATGTATAAAACCCTAATCCCTTAATCGGTGATAGTATGGTGCGTAAGAACTCATACTTGGGTTGATATAAGGACTTTGAATATAGGTATACATTTTCAAAACGTAATCCAAGGGGGTGAGTAAGCAAAGATATCATCAAGTTCGTCTTGCCACAGTTACTCGGGCCGATAAGTAGTCCACGAACAGTTGATGGAAGTAATGGCCCATGACGCGATTCAATTTGCAATCCACATCCAACTTTTTCATCTAAATTTTCTATAGAAAAATTCTGGCTCTGCTTCACAATGCGCATCGTAGCACGGTTGAAGACTATATAAATAGATGTATGCATTACAATTGTTATTTAAATGTTGTTAGTCAAGCAGCGCACAAGTAAGAACAGCCGATTTTTAAAGGTCGGTAAGGGGGTAGTTAATTCTCTAATAAATAAGTTTCCATTTGAACTACATTTACCCGGCGGTTACCAGTACTGTGGTCCAGGTACTAAATTAAGAAAAAGATTAGCACGAGGCGATCCAGGTATAAACAAACTCGATGCTGCATGATATTGCATACGATCAAAACTCGAACGATTTATCAGCCCGACATAGAGCAGACTATCAACTTGAACAAGCTGCGTGGAATCGAGTTAAATCCAAAGAGGCAAGTTTAAAAGAAAAGGCTGCCGCGTGGTTGGTTACGACTATAATGAAGGGAAAACAACGTCTTGGTATGGGATGTAAATCAACCACATCTCGTGCTACAAAAAGAAATAAAAAGAAGAATAAAAGCAGGAAGAATAATGTTAGAAAGGTAGCATTCGGGGCTGGAATAGTACGCAAGGTACGTGATGATCTGCGTAAAGCCGGTGGTAAGCGATCTGTAGCTAAGGATACTAGAAAAGTTATGCAAGTAGCGCTTCAAGCTGCACGACGACACATGAGATCAGCTGGAGGAAAACGCAATATCCGTACACCTCGCATAATACCGATTCCGAAAGTTGGTGGAATTCTACCCTTAATACCTATTTTTGCTGGTTTATCGGCGTTAGGTAGTTTAGCAGGCTCTGCAGTAGGCTTAGCCAAGGCTATAAATGACGTGAAAAAAGGCAGAGAGGAATTGGCAGAAACAAACCGCCATAATAGACATATGGAGGCAATTGCTGTTGGGAAAAGTGGCAAGGGACTATATTTGAAACCATATCGTAAGGGATTGGGCCTCTATCTAAAATCACAAAGTTCAAAAAACTACTAGACACACTGCCTCGAAAACCTCTCACCAACATCGATCTTAAATATTATGCTGAGAAGATGAAGGTGCCATATTTTCGGGGTATATTTATGCGCGATACTTTACCAAATTCCGGGCCAAATCGTAATGAATCCGCCATCATAAATTTGGATACTATAGATGGCCCGGGAACACATTGGGTGGCATATAAAAAACGTGGTAGTTTGGTCACATATTTCGATAGTTTTGGCGATTTACCCCCACCAAGAGAATTAATTCTGTACTTGCGCAATGGTTCAACGTTTACGGATAAAATCTACTACAATTATGAGCGTCAACAAAATTTCAACACAGTGTGGTGTGGCCATTTGTGCTTAAAGTTTCTTTCTTCGAAAGTTAAATAAAACTATCCAAATGGCATCTGTGACCCCATCGATGGATCGAGAGGCAATTAAACGGATGGGCCACTCATTGATTGCTTTCTCTAGACTACGCAGCTTGTTGAAGATGAGTAAACAGCAACTTTCAGATATGCCTAAAGAAGTAATGATTGCATGCGCCCCTTATGAAATTGCATTAGTGTGGGATAAACTACCCAAACATCTTCAGGATGACATTGATATTTTAAAATACCAGTACTGTCAAGAACATTATTCTCCTGAAGGCGAAAATAATGTTGATGTTAACGATGGTCCGTCCCCTCGAAAAATATTTTGCTGCTACTGTAAAGTGGACGGGGTGAACGTGGCGTCAAATAATGATATGAATCTATCTCCATCACCGCCCAAAAAAAGAAGATTAATACACAACTACTGCTGCAAATCGCAATAAAGGCACACACAATCTCCAAAAACATCAGTCATGTCACGCACTTTCACTTTATCAAGCCGCTCAAGCGTGCTCAGTGCAGAGTTTTATCCCCCGATTGAACTAGATATGAGCTGTCGATATGGTCTGGGATTAACCGGATTTTATTCATACAATTCTATATTTAATATAGATGAGACAAACAATGGTTTTTGCTATAGGACTTCACCGAAAGTAGCTCCCACATTTATCCACATACCGTACGGAGTCTATGAAATTGATGAAATATATAATGCAATACTGAAAGTTATGCCAACTAACAAAAATGAAGAAAAAGAAAAATTATTTCAACTGCGAGCAAACAACAATACAATGAAATGTGAGATTCGGTCAAAATACGGAATTGACTTTACACAAGCAAACTCTATTGGTAGTCTGTTGGGATTTGAACCGACATATTTAGCACCAAACAAGACTCACGAATCGACACTCCCCATTGATATAATGAAAGTAAGAATGATACGTGTAGATTGCAACATCATTTCCGGAGCGTATCTGAATGCTCTTAAATCCCACACACTCTTCGAGTTTGATATTGATGTTGAACCTGGATTCAAACTTACCAGGGAGCCAGCTAACATCATATATTTGCCTGTTAAACCTGAAGGACGCCAGTTTATCGACAACATTACTGTACGCATATTGGATGACAACGGAGATTTAATTAATTTTCGAGGTGAAAAGATTTTTGTGAAGCTAGAATTAAAACAATTTTAATATTTCGAGCAAAAGAAATGGGTTTTCGATATAATCAGGAAAGATTAGCACATTACCGACATAAAGTGTTTAACGATAAAAAGAAGGGTGGTTGTAGAAACCGATTCATTCAGCGTATACCTCTTAAACAGTTAAGACATAGATTGTCGGCAAAGGACCGTGCATTTCTTCAATCTATTGGATTAAAACTGAGAGAAAATTAACTAATAATGACAGTTACTACATCTAGTGAAAAACTCGAAGTGTTCGACGAACCTGTGTTTGATCAGTCACTTCTTAGTTTACACGAGCATACATACAAGCCGTACGGGTCACCATATTATAGAAACTCCGATGAAATACGTATCCCTATCAATTTTCAAGACCTTATACTCGATATTGCAGAAAGTTACATCTATATAGAAGGGAAATTTACACCTAACGATGTTACCAAGCGGTGTTATTTATCCAATAATGCTTTATCTTTCCTCTTTGAAGAGATTAGATATGAAATGGGCGGTGAGCAAGTGGCCGTCGTTAGGAAGCCTGGCATCACTACCACAATGAAGACTATGGTATCATATGGGCAAACACATCTGCGATCACTATTAACTACTGGTTGGGGCCTCAGCGAACAGAAACAAGATATTTTAGATAGTACTAGCCATGTGTTTAGTGGTAGACTACCCCTTAAATACCTTATGGGTTTTGCAGAAGACTACACCAAAGGTATTTTAAATGTGAAGCAGGAATTAATTTTAATAATAGCTCGTTCCTTCAAAGATTCCTACATTGGGGAAGTTGATGCAGATTTAGAAATTAACAAAATTGAATGGAAGATTAGGCATATTGTGCCTGAGGATAGACAAAAGCTTAAACTATTAAACAGAATTAATAAAAGTAGTAATAATGCTAGAGTTAAGATGGCTTACCGTATGTGGGATCTCTATGAGCTACCTACTCTGCGCGATACTGCTTCAGATGTCTGGGCCGTTAAAACCACTAACAGTCTTGAGAGACCTCGATACATAATTATTGGATTTCAAAACAATAGTCATTCCGATGATAGAAGTAAAGATGTGACAAAATTTATACATGCGGATATTAATAATATTCGACTATATCTAAATGCGGAAGTATTTCCTTATGAGCGTTGGAACTTAAATTTCGATAAGAAACTTGACTCTGCAGCTTACTACGCATATGAAAACTTCCAGCGTAGTTACTATGATAAAGATATGGGTGAACCTATGATGGATCTTGCAGAATTCAGAAAATCTCCACTGTTTGTCATAGATTGTTCTCACCAACCAGATGCAACGAAATCGTCTACTGTCAATATAAAGATAGAATTTGAAACCCGAAAGACGAAGTTCCCCGAACAAACTCGTGTATATGCACTTATACTTCACGATACATATTTAAGCTATAGTGCATTGGATGGTTCAGTTCAGTCTGGAATTGCCGGCGCTAAATAAAAATCTACTATTATAATGGCGTCATCAAGTAACGAATTCCCTACTTTGATTGTTGACTTACAAGGGTTTCAATATAAAGAAAATATGTTTACAGTGAAAGAGTTGGCTGTGCTGTGCTGTAACACTAATCAGCAAGCACATTACCTTTTCAAGCCTCCATATCCTTTTTCATCGCTAACCCGAGGGGAACAGAATCAGTATCGATGGCTACAGAACAACTATCACGGTGGCGTAAAATGGAGTGATGGATATATTCAACTGTCAGAATTCCCGACGATACTTCTACGGCTTTGTCAAAATATAGCCAATAATTATGAACGTCATATATCACCACAGGATGTTATAATTTTATGCAAAGGCAGACTAAAGAAAAACATTCTATTGGAACATCTAAGATGGAATCGAATCATAGACCTAGATGACAGCTCCCCCTGCATACCTAGTCTAAAATCATTGACTGTACCAAGATGTATGGAACATATTCAACCCAATTATAGTCATTGTGCTCTTGCAAACGTTCATTATCTTAATAAATGTATTGTAGATTTAGATATAAAATTTCAATAAATATCTTTTAGTATTAATAACCTTTTTTTTTAAACATGTATCAGAGGAATAGGAAAATAAAAGTATGATCAAGTAATGTGTTTCATTTATTTCATTTTATCCTTACAATAAAATAGATATAGTTCATTAATACATTTTAATATACATATTTATTATTATAAATATTTCGATACAAAATGAAAAAACAATAAGTGGTTAACTACTAATTGAGTTGTCTACAGTTTCTTCATCAAATTGCTCGAGTTGGCATTTTAAAATTACTTTTTTAGGTAGATATTTTTCTATATCATATAAAAAACATTTTAAATCTATTTGTACCATTTGTTCGCAAAATTCTTCTAAATTTAAGAGACCACATGAAAATTTGCCACACAAGTTAACACCGGCATTATACCTTTCAGAATCTTCCTTAAGACGTTCAACTAGTTCAGGATCGAAGTTGACACTTAGATCATAGTTCATAGAATGTAGAGAATGCAAACTTAGGTCACTCAGTTTACAAGACAGTCTATCAATGGCCGAATTAATATCTTCCTCCTTTGTCCACCTTTGTGCCGAATATTGCATCCACATATTTGTTGGTTGTAGTAAAGCTGGAAATTACATAAATAAATTTAGAAATATATATATTTTTTAATTATAAAATTACTTACATGGATGCTATTGATGGAAAGTAAATAAATTGAATCGAAGTACTTGTGGTACAAGTCTTTGATGACAAGACCCTACTAGAACTAAGCCTGATTTGATGTGAGATAATGAGTAATCTAAAAAAAATTATATTTTGTAATATTTCTACCACAGCCATTCTTTTACTATATTCTATTTACTAACTAGATAATGTTTTGAAACTTCGATAACATATTTAAAAAATAAGTTCGAATTTTAGTAGTGTTCTCGATTTGGCACCGATATATATGGGAGAACTCTGACCTAAATAAATCAACGCGTATTTACCATCAACTGAATTTATTTCATCTATAATAGGTACACTTAAAAGTTCTACAATACGTTTAGGTAAAAATGATTTGAAGGTATTATTTGAACCTTCATCAAACAAATGTACTAAAATCGATTTACCAAACCGTGTATTAACCACCATCATTTTCTTTATGACGTAAATCTTATTTAAAGTTAATGATGAAATGGGTTTTTGTTCTAAAACCTCTACGTCTTCAATTATACGTTCATTAAGGGCTGATAAATTGATATTGGTATTCATATTTGAACGGTTATGTATAGTGAAAGAATGACAAATAATTATATTACAGAATTTAACTCACTTGGAATACTCAAGATCACAGCACTACTCACTTATTAACTGTAGCCGAATCAGACTAAGTATGATACTTGCCCTGATAGCCTATTCTCTTTTATAGAGAAGAGTTGTTACGTCACAAAACGGAAAGAGTCACCCCACTTTACCGTTTATTTAAAGAACGAATGTACTTTTCAAGGTCAAATGCAACCCGACTTCAAGGACACGCACCGGCTACAGCTCAAGGCCACGGAGCGGCCTCCACGTTCACGGCCAAGGTCATGACGACTTTTCAAGGTAAAATGCAACCCGACTTCAAGGACACGCACCGGCTACAGCTCAAGGCCACGGAGCGGCCTCCACGTTCACGGCCAAGGTCATGACGACTTTTCAAGGTCAAATGCAACCCGGCTTCAAGGGTACGCACCGGCTACGGCTCAAGGTCACGCCATAGCGGCATACACGTTCACGGTCAAGGTCAAGGTCACAAAAAGTGGTGGGGGGAGACCCAACTTCGGCTAAAGTCCTCTACTCCTGTTATTAAATGCGGGTACATTTCTAGAAATCTGTGAGTAATAACATTTTGCAATTATTATTTGCTAGATAATTAAAATGATCCACTGTGCGGCGTGCCGATTCCCCGGCCCCTGATACCACAAGAGGAGCTGGAAGAAGGCCAATGCTTCGAGGCGATGCCGAATCCAACAAATTCCTCCGACGCCACGACGCTAGATGTATTCGAAGATTGGGTAAATCTATAACCACCGATGATGCCACTTCGACCGACGCTCCACTACTACCAACGCTAAGCGTCCAATAGCTGCCGCATCCGTCCCAGGGCGCTGTCGAATACCCGCAACCACTCCACTGATTTTGTAAATGCCACCGCCAGACTTCCAGGTGCTGCCGCACCCATTCCAGGGCGCACCGAATATCCGGCCTCCACTCAAACGGCGCCAATGTACAGCCATGCTTCCAGGCGCTGCTGCATCCATCGCAAGGCTCTACCGCATACCAGAAATCCGCTCAGCCGTCGCAGCAAATGCTTTACAACACTCCTGATCTTGACAAACACCACCTCTGCCCTAGAATGTCTAATAGCAAGACCGCTACCCATCATAGAAACGCCACTGCTGCAAGAAATTCCCAGAAGGTGTCTACGGAATTAAATCTTTACAGATTGCTGAAAGAAAAACGAAATTGTTTATTGTACCATATGAAATCTCCGAATAGTCCATTTCCGGTCAAGTGATTTTGACGCAGCTGTCTAAATACAAAACCTAATTTCAGGTTAATAGTTCAAGATCAAGACATATATATAAAAAAAAAGGTTATAAAATGTTTTGAACAAATCCTAGGATTTTTCAGAAATGTTTCGCATAATTCTCCCCATTTTAGAGACCTTATCCTGTTTCACGGCATTATTTTGACAGCTTGTTGTTATTTTCTCCACGCTCCTTTAAAATAGCAGCAATTCTAAAGAAACGAAGGTTGTATCTTTCTCATATATTATCTTAATTCAGTAGTAAGTAAAACAAAGGCAATTTCGTAATTTTTGCATATGAAAACAGCGGGTATTATAACATCCACACTTCAATAACACAGGAATTCAAAAATGGAACAATGTAGTCTGACCTCCACGCAAAATGATGCCGACGACAGCCTGACGTCAACCAAAAATAATCAATTGATCACCAGACGCCACCTAGTGTTTTCTAGACTATCGCACTCTCGCCAGGGCTTCCATCTGTGCATCCAGCCCGGGAATTTTTAATTTTTAAGTACCTTTAGTCATCTAGTGCCGTCAATCTAGACTTCAACATCATACTGTAATCCGAAAGAAATTTTGTTCACGATTTTAACTTTATATTTGTCGAAAATAAGCTGAGAACGCTCAGGGATCGAACCGTGGACCTCATGATTCGTAGGCTGATGCTTACACCAGCGCGTCACTTGAAAAGTGGTTAATGAAATCCTGAGTTATTCTAAACGTGTAACAAAAGCGTGCTCTGCCACACGCTAGTGTTTAGCACCAAGTTCACTCTAATGTCCTCCACACTCACAGAAATAATAAGCAAGCACACGTTCATCTTTACAGAAATAATCTCTACAAAAAGTAGTGAAATGCCCACAAAAACAGATTTTCTGTAAAAAAGTAGCGCCTAAAAGTACACTCTGTCCAAAAGAACATCTTTCCTCTCTACAAAAACATAAAATAAGAAAATGTGATCTCCAAAAATATTTGAAATCAATTAAAATCGCCAAGTCTGGTATCTATTTATAAAAAGAGAATTTATGAAAAGATTATGTTTTCAAATACTTACAAAAACACTTGGCGCGTTTCACTAAGAGGCAAAACGACGTTTGGATTCACTAGTGCCACTCAGTTAACCTTATGCAAAATTTTCCTGTCAACCTCTGACTGCAGTACTACATATTATTTCCGATTATCAACATGTGCAGGATCTGCGGAAACATGGAAAGTGAAACGCGACAAGTTTGTGTTTAACATTTTAAAATAGTAGAAATCCTGGACAAAGAATATCAACTTAGCAAAATTTGCAATTGGTAAATAAATTAGTAAAAAATCCATTTCGCTCAGTAATTCATGCTGCTGAAGAAACGAATTGTTACGTATTTCCACCTTTTAGGAAACACCCTGTATGAATCCGTGGGTTCTAAATAATTTTAACAAGGGATAAACCACTAACACGTTATTTAATCATTTACTGATATACAATACTTCTTAATTAACCAAAATAACCTTTATACTTTGTTTACTTCTTATTTAACCTCACTTTTCACTTTTCAACTTCTTCACTTTTATCAAAACTTCTCCCTCTGCGCCGGTAATCGCGCCTTATATACTCTGAAATTGCCTCTAGATCCATCCAGAACCAATCAAGAATCTTCTTCTACCACAGTCTAGAAAACTCTCTTTCTACAAGTTTCCAGTCACTAATAGGCATAGGCGTATCAATCTCCAGTTTCAAACGGGTGTAATACATAACAAAATTTTCCTGAATCGAGTAGTAGGTACCGGTCGCCGGCGAGTAAGAGAATTGGAGCTAAGCTGTCATCATCCAGTAGTACAGAAATACCTATTTAAAGCTGAACATAAAGAAGCTCGACTGGGATTTGCGCTTGAATTGTTAAAATGGTAGATTTTCCGTTAACATGTGGGCTTGGATATCAGCACGTGGTCCTGGTGTGTTGTGGCATATTGAGGAATGATTTAGTAGTGAAACGTATATTAGGATTTTAGACAATATTATGCTCCCTTCTGTGTCACAATTATTTCCTAATAATGAATTCACATTTCAACAAGGTAATTGTTCAGTTCGTACTGCTCATACCGTGACTAACTGGTTTCAAGATGACATTAATGTTCTTTACTGACCCAGTCTCATAGTCCAGATCTTAACCTTGTGGAACACGTATGGAGACTACTCGTAAGAAGTATCCGAAAACGAAATATGAGACCACCGAATGCCCAAGAATTACTGGAAGTAGGTAGTAAATAATGCATGGGAAAATATTATTACTAATGATTATTGTATAAATTTATTTAATTCTATGCCAAGCAGACTTGTACAAGTTATAAATAGAAATAGTGCAATAACAAAATATTAATAGTTAGTTTCTTGTTAAGTTGGATATCCTTTGTTGCCCTGATCCCCAGGATTTCTACTAATCGTACCGTTTATTCTCCACTTTTTTAAAATGCTATGCACAGAATTTTTTTTAATTTTATAATGCAGTGCAATATGTCTCTTGACAATCCATCTTCTGCTTTAGCAATAACTACTTACAGCATTACAATAAAAAATATAATAAAAGTGCTAACTGTTTCATTTCGGCTACTCATTACATATTCAAATAGAGACAGATTTACATTAGAAAAAAATAGTTGTTTTTTGTTCACGACAGTAGTAGCACTACAAAAATTATTTTTAAAGTTCCGTTGTACTTTAATTAATGAACATATTTTATAGTGTCCGTGCCCAGAAAATAATAATAAGAAGAATAACAAAGAGCCCAATCGTGGTCTGTAATTGCCTATATAGTTCAAGTTCCCTTTTTATTGATTTTATCTCCGTTAAAATATAATATCAATGAATGTGGCGCCAGCAACGGAATAACAATGAACTAGAACTAGATCAGAAATCAGTTCAGTCCGCCCACACAAACAAATACATGTGCACAGTTTTTGACGTCCCGTGGCTCATGATAAAAAGTAGTGGTTTTCTAATTTTTGTAGTGAATTTTTGAAGTTTTAAATTATTTTTAGTTTAGCGTGATAATTATACGTGTTGCAATGTAAATGGTAACGTTCACTAAATTTCAATGAATTAACATAAATAATGGCAGTTAAGTTTACAAAATATTTATTTCTGAATAAAAAGTATTAAGTAGTAGGCATACCTACGTATATCGTAAAATATACTATAACAGTTATGATATGAGGGTTAGATTTCAAACATGAAGAAATTAGTGGAAAAACAGTCTCATGGAAAATGCAAACCTGTGTACGTCGGTAACAGCTCATAGGTATAATCTTGAAAGAGTGAAGTTTACGATAAAAAAGTTTCGTGCATATTCCCCCCCAGTTTTCCAAGTTTAAATAAAATTCTGTCCGAGTTCATGGAGAATGTTATTTTGTGTGTTTAGCTATAAAGTCAAACCTAAGTATAACCAGAAATAAATTGTAGGGGGTGCTCATTGTATTTCAGGGGATGCCAATTCCTTTATAATGTACCTAGGAATACGCAATATACTTAGCCCAACATAGGCAGTATTGGAATTTCTCCAGGGAGGTGCTCAAGTGTTCTCAGGGGTACCGGGCACCCCCTGACGCCCCCTGGCTACAGGCCTGTATAATGTCAATCATTGTGGTGTTCTATTGTTGTTATTTAGTAACCACATATTTTTTCAACACTTAAGGCATAATAAAATGTATCTATAAAACGTATAAAATACTTTGAAGGTGTGTTACAGTTTGAAATACTTTAAAAGAACTTAAATGTTCTAAACGATACCGAAACAGTGGTTTTTAAGTTGTCTGTCTGCTTGTAATCACTAAGGTGGCTCTCAGGGCCGGATTTACCACGTGGCAGGCCTTCACAAATCCCCGGATATAACTATAATTTTTTTTGTAATTACTTATGAAAGTAATAATATATTTTATTACTTGAATATCCTTCAATATTTTCAATTTTTCATAGTTTATTATTGTGTTCTGTTTATACACTATCACACCAAAAATATAAATTTTGGTTTTACTGTCCAATAGCAATAAAATTAGTATCGTCAGCAATAGCAATAGGGGCATGTGTGTGAAACACATGTTTGTTTCTGTGTAATTCCCAATAAGTGAAGTTTATCTAAGAAATTAAGTGGTACGTTTTTATTAAAATAACGACAATATTGCACCTGTTTATATAACCTCGTATTTAACAAATATAATAGGTACATATAAGGGCCGGTATTATAATATTAGATTAAGCGTACAGTTTAAACCTAGGATTAAACCAAGCTTTAAGCTTTACTTTACAAAATGTCTGTTTTAGGTATAAAATAAATATATATTTATGTAGTTGGCTCACCTGTTGTTCAGGAAATTTCAACTTCACGGTCTTCAACTAGTGAATTCTAACCTAAGATATAACCTTGTTACTGTATTTTATTTCGGAATTTTATTTTTACAAAAAATGGATAAACAGAGAATGAAAAAGTTTACGGAAAATGAGACAGATTTACTAGTTAATCTGGTAAAAAAATATAGTGCCATGTGATTCCGACTGATTCTAAAATTTCTAGGACTTCGAGCACCTTCTGTTATATTAATTTCATAATTTATTCGTCGTCATCAGACAGAAAATAATCAATATTTCGAATACCTCCATCATCTTATATATAAAAACAAGGATTTTTTCAATTATGAGGTTATGAATACTTTGAAATCTGAAATCTCCAGTTTAAACGGTCTCCATCCACCGTTTGTAGTTTAACTTTACCGTGACGTATTTAATCTGCAAACTGAAGATTACCAACATTATAAATCAGACTTTTTTTCAAGGCCGTAGTTTAATCCGCACTCCGCGGTTTAACCAGACATTATAACACTAGTCCTAAATAGTGTATACATGTTTAATTCTAAGGGAATATATGGAACTGTATTAAAATGTTCATGCTATTCGTCTTTTTATGCGTAAACAGAACCCCATCATGTCACGACTATAAAGTTTATACTTACTTATGAACAGGGCCGTGTCGTGCTGTGATGCCGAAAGGCGATCGCATCAGGGGGCGGCATTCCAAGCAGTCAATTTCAATTTTTACAATTAGTCCAGCCAACGGAGCTCTAAAATGACTAAAGTTTCTAACTTGAGTGCTGGGAAATGGATTTTGATGAAACCTTGTGCAATGTGTTTGTAATGACGTTAATATAAAAGCAGAAAAAAAATAGAGTAGGAAATGATCGGAAGGGGTAGAAAACACCCCTTTCATCATGGGTTCCGTAACTTGTAGAATTAGGTCAAAAATGAAAAAAAAAACAATGTGTTTACCCTTTTTGGCCCAAAATAAGATGTTTTTACTCTGGTGAATTTTCTCGAGAAATGCTTAATTTTCGTGATATGGCCATTCGAAAATTCCTACAAGTGGAGGAAGGGAAATGTACAAGTTGAAAAAGATCTGAAAGAATTCAGGAGAATGTAGTATCATTGAAATACAAGGCTTTTTTATTTGCAACTTTTCTGTAAAGTGCGTTTTCAGGTTTTCCGGAAAAACATGAAAAACTACCCTTTTCTTTGAAATTGTAGTGCTTTAAACATGTAAATTAGAAATTTGAAAAAATTCAGACGTGTGCATTGTGCCTTCTAAACAGTTTTAGTCTCTTGGAATTTAGTTACAGGCAGTTTTTTCACGATAAATAATGTACTACATTTTTTGCACATTTTCAATTTAAAAATTATATTGAACCTTTAACAATGGTATAACTATATAGGTTTCATATTTTTTCATAACAATATATATAAATCACGCTAATTTTTTGAATTTTCAAGTAATTTTTTTTCAATCAAACACATTTTACTTCCACATCCACGTAGTGGATTGGAAGTATAGTAATCGCAAAAAAATTTTCAAAAATTTTTATTCGTGAAATAGGTTTAGAATGTCATGAAACGTCGAGATTTTAAATTAGAGCGAAAAAAAAGTTCTGTCTGTCGGTCTGTCTGTCTGTCTGTCTGTCTGTCTGTCTGTCTGTCTGTAACTTTTTTTTTGTCCGCACGTTTTCTCCGGAACGGTTTAAGATATTGACTTGAAATTTTGTACACGTATATATATTATAACGGGATCTGGAACTAGATTGTTTTTTGAGGATATCCGGTCAAGGATTGGGGGTTAAATAGGGGTAAATAGGGGAAAATAAGTAAAGCAAGCTTGTAAGAGTACAGAAACTTGAAATTCGGTGTATCTCTTTAGAAGTTAAGGCCTCAGATTTTTTTATAATATTTTTCAACCCCCCACCACCCCTACCCCATTAATGGGGTTGATAAAATAAAGTTGAGATTTTCATTTGAAATTTCGTACACGTGTGTATTATAACGACGTCTGAAATTAGATTATATTTTGAGATGATTCCGTTGAAGGGTTGGGGGTTAATTTGGGGTAAATAGGGGAATATAAGTAAAACAAGTTGGTAAGAGTACAGAAACTTGAAATTCGGTGTATGTACTAGAAGCCAGTGCGTCAGATTTTTTTATAATATTTTTCAACCCCCACCACGCCTCCTCCATTATTCAAGGGGTTGATAAAATAAAATTGAGATATTCACATGAAATTTAGTACGCATATGTATTATAACGACATCTGGAACTAGATTATATTTTGAGATGATTCCGTTGAAGGGTTGGGGGTTAAATGGGGGTAAATAGGGGAAAATAAGTAAAGCAAGCTGGTAAGACTACAGAAACTTGAAATTCGGTGTATGTACTAGAAGCCAAGGTCTCAGATTATTTATAATATTTTTCAACCCCCACCACCCCTACTTCATTATTAAAAGGGTCGATAAAATAAAATTGAGATATTGATTTGAAATTTGGTACACGTATGAATTATAACGACATCTGGAACTAGATTATACTTTGAGATGATTCCGTTGAAGGGTTTGGGGTTATTTAGGGGTAAATAGGGGGAAATAAGTAAAACAAGCTGGTATGAGTACAGAAACTTGAAATTTGGTGTATGTACTAGAAGCCAAGGCCTCATATTTTTTAATAATATATTTCATCACCCCACACCCTTACTCCATTATTCAAGGGGTTGATAAAATAAAATTGAGATATTCACATGAAATTTAGTACGCGTATGTACTATAACGACATCTTGAACTAGATTATATTTTGAGATGATTCCGTTGAAGGGTTGGGGGTTAAATAGGGGTATATAGGGGAAAATAAAAGCAAGCTGGTAATAGTACAGAAATTTGGGATTTGGTGTATATACTAGAAGCAAGGGTCTCAGGTTTTTTTATTAGTATTTTCCATCTCCCCACCACCCCCACTCCCTTATTAAGAGTTGATAAAATTAAATTTAAATTTTCACTTGAAATTTGGGACATTTATGTATTATAACTATATCTGAAACTAGATTATATTTTGACATGATTGCGTTGAAGGAGTGGGGGTTAAATAGGGGTAAATAGGGAAAATAAGTAAAGCGAGCTGGTAAGGCTACAGAAACATGAAATTCGGTGTTTGTACTAAAACCAAGGTCTCAGATTTTATAATAATATTTTTCAACCCTTCCACTACCCTTACTACATTATTAAAGGGGTTGATAAAATAAAATTGAGATATTCACTTGTAATTTGCTAGACGTATGTATTATAACGACATCTGAAAATAGATTATATTTTGGGATTATTCCGTAGAAGGGTTGGGGTTAATAGGAGTGATTAGGAGAAAATAAGTAAATCAAGCTGATAAGAGTACAGAAATTTGGGATTCTGTGTATATACTAGAAACCAAGATTTCTTTCTAATATTTTTCAAACTCCACCACCTCCGCTTCATTATTAATGGGATTGATAACATCAAATTGAGATATTCAGTTGAAAATTAGTACACGTATGCATTGTAGTGACATCTGATTGAGATGACTGCATTGAAGGGGTGGGAGGTGGTAAGTTGTGTATAGTAGAAAATAAGTAGGGTGAACTAGAAATTTAATTTTTAACGTATATGGTAGAAACCAACTCCTCAAACTTTTCTATGACATCTTCCCCAAATAATATTAAAATTCTATGACCAATCATTTCCACATGCTAGAGTGCAAATATAGTCAAGATGTTTCCTTTAAAGTGACTTGAATGAAGAATCTGGATGTGGAAATAGTGATTCCTTAGGCAGCGGTTTTTTTAAATATCTGACCAATTTCCAACAAAGAAATGTTCGATATCTTTTCTTCATAAAGTTGATATTTTCAATGTTCCTATATTTTATTTGAAATAAATGCAGTCTCGAAGCTATTGCAATTTGTAACTATTTTGTCAGATTGTGTGCGGATGTTATCAGAAACCATACAAAGACTGAAAACTTATAGACAATCTGGACATGAACAGATGAAAATTGCTGCTAATGAGATTGCAGAAGGTCTTGAACACAGCACAGAATTTCTAACCGAAACTCAAGTTAGAGCTAGAAGGAAGAAGCCTCTATTTGATTACGAAGCTGTCGATGAACCCTTAACAGGAGAATAAATTTAAAATAAACTTTTTTAATTATGTTTTTGACATTACCCCTTAATTTAAAATTAACATTATTTGTTTGCTTAATTGTATTTTCTGCTGTTTGCAAAATCCTATAAAGAATATGTTTCAATTACCCTTAATTCTCTGAATGAACGATTCTCGTTTCTGGATACCCATAGCCACAAATTTCAGTTTTAATATGACATTTCAAAACTAAAAAATATAGATGACAAAATGTTACAAAATTATTGTACGAATCTCCAGTCAACAATTTCTGTTGAAAATGATTCAGATTTGAATGCAACTGATCTTCAAGAAGAATTACATGATGTATCCCGAATCCTACCATCACCTATAAAATCTTTAGATTTTTTAAATTATTTGTGCGGAAATGACTTAAGTAATTAATTTGTATCCGAATACAATTATAGCGCTGAGGATTTTATTTAGAAAAGAATCTTTTCTAAATTAAAGTTTATAAGAAATGATCTAAGAAACTCATTGGGCCAAACAAAAATTTTAGAAATTTATCATTGATATCAATTGAATCCAAATTGATTGCCACTATGTAGATTACACATACCTAATTGACGAATTTGTCAAACTTGAAGTTAGAAGAGTAAAACTGTAGTAAATATGAACTGTAGTAGGTTGCCGATGTTAATTATTTTTAAATTGTTATTATTTTCGAAAATAGAAGTACCTGGACATTTTGTAATGTAGTTTTTTTAAATCACAGTTTAAGGTTACTTTTTTTAGTTTTCACATAAGGGGCGGCATTTTGAAGACTCGCCATACTGAAAAAATCTACCGCATGGCCCCGCTTATGAATTGATGTATTAACTTCCTTTTTAAACAGCATTTTGCAAAGAGCACAACACCTCACCATTTTGTAATGTGTATTGTTGATGAAATGTGCAAAACAACACTTTTTCCAGCACGAAATCATTGTTAAATACTAGAAACGTTGATAGCGGTCTCGTCAAATTACAATTACGATAATCGAACCCAACCGATCGTCTTGAAACTATACGGTTTTTTTTTAAATAAAAGCGCGAATCAGGAACTTACGGGATGTTTGCAACTGTAGTTTCTTAGACTGTGACTATCTCAGCAACAAACAAACCAATACATATCATGTACCTAGGGATAAGTTCTTTGATCGGAGGAAAGTTCATGTTATTATACTCTTCGTTTTGTATTTGCGATATTTAACAATGATTTCCAGCACGAAATCATTGTTAAATACTAGAAACACCTGTTAACGTTGATAGCGGTCTCGTCAAATTACAATTACGATAATCGAACCCAACCTATCGCGTTGAAACGTTACCGTTTTTTTTTTAAATAAAAGCGCGAATCAGGAACTCACGGGATGTCTACAACTGTAGTTTCTTAGACTGTGACTATCTCAGCAACAAACAAACCAATACACATAATGTACCTAGGGATAAGTTCTTTGATCGGAGGAAAGTTCATGTTATTATACTCTTCGTTTTGTATTTGCGATATTTAACAATGATTTCCAGCACGAAATCATTGTTAAATACTAGAAACACCTGTTAACGTTGATAGCGGTCTCGTCAAATTACAATTACGATAATCGAACCCAACCGATCGTGTTGAAACGTTACCGGTTTTTTTTAAATAAAAGCGCGAATCAGGAACTTACGGGATGTTTGAAACTGTAGTTTCTTAGACTGTGACTATCTCAGCAACAAACAAACCAATACACATCATGTACCTAGGGATAAGTTCTTTGATCGGAGGAAAGTTCATGTTATTATACTCTTCGCAAATACAAAACGAAGAGTATATTGCATTCGATCGGCACGTTTCTAAACACGGTAATAATGCTTGTAGAGAAAAAAAAATTCATATCACAGTGTTGGTGATCGAATTCTGAACAACTTTCAAAATGTCCGTCCGTCCGTAGTACCTGGCCTTGACCAACGTTGGAAGTAAAATAGCTGGTTATGGTGAAGTTGCGGTCGGCAACTTTGCGATCAAAAGGAAAAGTGGCGAACTTGTGGTCATCGGATGCTATCACAAATGCAGTGCGGCGACTTTGCGGTCCGACGTAGATTTTAATTTTAACATTGGTACGTTCGAAATTTAAGTTATTTTGTGGAAAAAAACCTATTAGATAGCAAAATAAAAATCAAACATACTAACCTAACCACCTAACCATCACTTGAAAGAATAAAATCAATAATTGTTAACAATTAGATAGCAGAATAAAAATCAAACACACTAAAGGCCCAGTTACACGGCGCGTGGTTCGCCAAGCCAACGAGCCCGGCTCGCGACTCGCGTTGGTGCGTCTTAAGGCGCAGTTACACGCGCGTGGTTCACCAAGCCACGAGCCCGGCTCGCGACTCGCATTGGTGCGTCTTATAGCGAGCCAGAGGTGGAAGATCAGTCGATCGCAATGGATGCAAATAGACAAACGGTTGTAGTTGTAGCAGCTACTTTGTGCGTAATTGCTGCTGGTAAATTTGCATGTGCATGTAAATGTCCGTTCAGCGTCTCGTACGCAAACTATGTCGGTTTTTAAATTTCGTCCGCCCCACTTCCGCTCCTCTTGCTGGCTACGAATTTCTGTGCTAATTTCCTATAAGTGGCCGGTAATCCATCTTTTTTCTTCTTTAATTATTTCATTGGTATTTCAAACCACTGCCACAATTTGTTGCATGCGTCGTACACAACATTTCTATCTTTGTGCTCTAAATGACGTGGGGATTCCATATTACTTCCTGTTCTTCCAACGCTTCGATAAACTCAACTGTTTTCTCTGTGGATCACGCCATAGTTAATAATACACAATAAAACTATATACTACCGATATCGTACTAGTATCAATACCTTTTATTCGATACCAAGTACTTTTGTATTCGATACTTTTCGTTCGATACTAAGTAGTTGTGTACTCAATACTTTTCTTTCGATACGATACCGGTATTGATACTTTCTAGCCGATATCGGTATTACTAAAATAAAAAGAAAAGTGATTATAAAATGGAGAAGAGTTTTTTTTGTAAGAAAATGTCCCCTCCTCGCTATACAAAAATTTCCAAAGAAGTATTGATACTTTTCTGCCGATATGATACCGGCATTGATACTTTTAATCCGATACCAGCATCGATACAAGTATCGATACTTTTGAGGTATCGGAACGTCCCTAAAAACAATATTTGCGATTCTCTGGAGACGAACTCGGGAGAGGATCGCGAAAAGGCGATCCTATACGAGCTTTAATAAATCAAGCACGCGCTAGCGGCTTTGACTCGCCAAAATGTACCGACACCTAGATGGAAGACGCGAGCCACGTCTGCCGAGTCACGAGCTATGCCAAGTTGCCTATGTCACACGGCGCTTGTTTCGAGCCAGGCTCGCCTAATCACGCGTCGTGTAACTGCGCCTTTATAGCGAGCCAGAGGTGTCAATACGGCTCGTGACCAATGCAGATTTCGTGTGGAGTTGTGGGTTGTAGGCTTGTCAAACTGCGTGGAAGATGAGTCGATTGCAATGGATGCAAATAGGCAAACGGTTGTAGTTGTAGCTGCTACTTTGTGCGTAATTACTGCTGGTCAATTTCTACAAGAGAAGTTTATAAAATGTAAAAAGAGGCGGTGGAAGACGAAAACGGCAAGTACCCGTTTATTTGAAGTTATGATTTTTAAATATATTAATCTTGTAATAAACTAGTGGGCCATGCCATAGTTAATAATATACAATAAAACAATATTTGCAATTCTCTAGAGACGACTCGGGAGAGGCTCGCGAAAAGGCGATCCCATACGAGCTTTAACGAATCAAGCACGCGCCAGCGTATCAGCGGCTTTGACTCGCCAAACTTTACCGACACCTAGATGGAAGAAGCGATGGAACAAATTGCAGCAGAGGGTTGAAATACTAATGAAAGAACTAAGATGGATTACTGGCCACTTACAGGAAATTAGCAAAGAAAGTCGTAGCCAGCAAGAGAAAGAAATTTACAAACCGACATGGTCTCTTGTAGAAATTGACCAGCAGGAATTACGCACAAGTAGCAGCTACAACTACAGCCGTTAGCCTATTTGCATCCATCGCGATGGGCTGATTTTCCACGCAGTTTTGACGAGCCTACAACCCACAACCCCACACGAAATCTGCCTTGGTTACGCGTCGTGTTGACACCTCTGGCTCTCTATAAGACGCACCAATGCGACTCGCGAGCCGGGCTCGTGGCTTGGTGAACCACGCGCCGTGTAACTGCGCCTTAACCTAACCACCCCGGCCGTATTTGCGGATGACCGCAAGTTCGTCACTTTTCCTATGGACCGCAAAGTCACCGACCGCAACTTCGCCGACACCAAATAGCTGTGTTAATTTATGAAAATATGTTTTTTGCAAATTTTACGCTTGACCGCTGTAAATACATTTTTTGTCGTATAAAGTGGAATAACGCGCCGCAGTGTAAGTTCAAAAATGATGGATAGAGTATTAAGGGTTAAATATAAATATATAACAAAAGCTAAGCTACAACGTTTATTAAAAGTGTAGAGGATACCATGTATTTTAAATTTTGGAGTAGATGTGGCTGGGTGTCATATTACTGGTCCGTGTATTAGGACACTACAAAGGTGGTCTTTCTAACTAATTGCGGCCCTTGAGGTGCACACGACCAACTTCCCAGCATGATATGAATGTGAACAATAATAATAACATAGAACTGTAGGCATTTTATTGTTTTTAAATTAATATTATTCCATTTTATGGATGTAAATATTGTTACGTGTGTATCCACCTCTTAGGAAACACCCGGTATTAATCTGTGGGTTTTAAATAATTTTAACAAGGGGTAAACCTAGTAAACCACTAACACTATTTAATAATTTACTGACTATGCAATACTTCAAAATAACCTTTACACTTTGTTTACTTGATATTTAACCTCACTTTATCGCTATTAATTTCACTTTAATGAACTTCTCCTTCTGCGCCGGTAATCGCGCCTTATATACCCTGAAATTGCCTCTAGATCCATCCAGAATCTTCTCCCACCACAGTCTAGAAAACTATCTCTTTCTACAAGTTTCCAGTCACTATTAGGCATAGGCGTATCAATCGCCAGTTCCAAGGGGGTGTAATACATAACAATATTACTAAAATATTCTGTATTGGAGGAGGATCTTTACTTGAAAAAATATCGTGGGTGTTTAAAAGGCTGTCATAGAAAGTGTGGTTGCAGAAAATTTCCCATGAAATGCTCCATATTTTTCAAGGAATATGCAGGAATTAATTAGGTGTTTTCACAAATTTTAAATTCACTTTCACTGTGAAGATAATGCTTTATTATAGTAAAAAAAAAACACTTGAATTTTGAGAAACAGTCGAATAATACCTTAAAATAAGCAATTTTAATTTTGTATTGAAATTTTTTCGCCAAAAACACTACATCAATTCACTATGCACTCATGACGTCATCAGTTATATTGTCAGTGTCATTTTGTGTTATAAACACGTTATTTTGCAGATAAATTTCCTAAAGTAGCTTTTACAAATCCCGTATTAGGTAGACGTTACTTATTTAACCACGCGTAAAACCTAAATAAAGTAAATAAAATGTTGTATGTAACAATTTTTAAACGCGATTAAGAAACTAATATAACCGATGACGTCGCCGCGAGTTTTGCGTACTCGTTCAATTACTAAAACTTGATGTTACTTATTTGTTGAAATTTTAATTTGATGGACGACAGAATGCTGTTTAAATATCAATAAGTGCTTTAGTATAACAAGTACTTCATTTTAATAACATCAAATAAGCCAATTTGCACATAGTGAAAACACCTAATCGAAAATGCAAATGTGCCAGAAATATCACAAGATGTCTATAAAGATATCGACAACAAAGTTGAAGAATCGACTTCTTAAAATTAATTCTGTAATTTATGTACAATATTTGTTTACCTTCCCGAATAAAAATGTTATTTTTTGAAATGCGTTTATTGTCCATGTTTCTCTACAATATTTATTTCTTTAAAAATCAGTTTATATAAAATAATGAATAAAATTTAATTTTAATATTATAAAGCTCATCTAAAAATATTAATTGTTTGTAATATTACTTTTTCCTAAACCGTAATATTTATTTTAGAACGTTAAAGAAAATAATTTGTATGGTTTTATTGCACAAAAATAAACTGGTTTTCTGAAAATTAAAAGAAAAGTGTATGAGAGCAAAGGCGGTAAAATATGGCAAAAAATGGTCAACTTTGAAAGCGATATCTCGGTCACCGTTGGCCGTACAGAGGAGAAAAAAAAACAATTTCATTGTTTTTTCAAGAACTTTTTTTCTCTAAATTTTTATATATACTTAGGATGTCGCAAAAAAAGTTATGAACCAATTACTGAAAAAGAAAAAGTGAATTTTCCAAATGTTTAACTTTATTCTTTAATTATTTTTAATACTAAAAATAGGAAAAATACAACGTATTTGGATGGGAAATTTAATTTCTACAAAAAAGTATTCTTGTAAAATCCTCCAAATTTGCATTGTTTTTGAGTTATATTGAAGGAAACAAGAAATGGGCTTCTTCAGTTGACTCTCAAAAACGCACCCCGGAGTTTAGTAGCGCTTTGTGCTTTTTTCGTGTTTAAGTGTTAAACTAACATATTAAACAATAAAAACCCTTTAATGCAATTGTTTATTACCAAAAGACATATTCAATAGCCTTTAAGCCTAGTTTTCATTAGTCGAGTTAGCGGTCAAGTAATTTGGTCAAGTACTAACTTACTAACTATCCCTCTAACTCTACCAATGAAAACGTAACTGGTCGAGTCGAGTACTAGATCATGGACGAGTAGAGTAGGATTACACGGTGGTAAAGTAACTCGCCCACTTGCCTTCATCTTACAGCGTTGCCAGTGCCAGTACTTTTGTACTGAAATCAGTACTTTTTATACTCTGTCAGTACGTCAGTGCTACTTTTACAGTTTCAGTACGTTTTGCGAAATTTCCTTTCAAGTGAATTTGTTTTTTTCGATAATTTATAATTTTGTTTAGTAGTTTAGCACATTGGCGGCTGTACAGCATTTATGTTTGTGATTTGTCTCTACTATTTAAATCCGGGCATTTCATTTCTCTGAGTGTATAGTAGGACATGTTATTGTCACTTCGAGGACATAGAAATCAGACTCCGAAAATCGGATAAAAAACGGATACATTTTAACCTAGCATTGTAGTGTGGTCCCGCTCGTCAAAATTTCGAGGGAGGGAAAAAATGCGTAGAGAAATCACCCCCCCTCCCCCCCGCTTTTCAAAAATTTCTAGCGAGGCGGAAAAAATGTGCACCAGAGAAATGCCCCCCCGCTCTTCAAAATTGCAAGGAAAGATTTTCAACGAAATCTATTTGCCTGAATACAGATATCTATATAGCCCGGAAAGGCTGCAGCATCACCGAATCGGACAGTATCGGACATTTTCATGTCAGTCGGCGGATAATTACAGCTAATATCATCGGCAACACTGTTTCGGACATATATACGTATTAGATATTTTGCTTTCAGTTTGTCAGTACCTTTTCACCAAAATCAGTACGTTATTTCATTCCAGATCAGTACATTAATCTTTGGCGCTCTGGCAACGATGCCTACTACCGATTTCTACTCTACTTGACAGGCGCAATGAAAATTTGTACGAGCAAGTTTAGTATAGTCGAGTGTCTAAAGTGTATGTAGACATCGCGTTACGATTACTTTTTATGTTCTATTGTGCGTGGTCTGAGTTGGAGACAATAAAGTTAATTGAATTATATGGAGAACATGAATGTTTGTGGAACATAACTAGCGTCAATTATAAGAACAAGCATAAAAGAGATTCAGCATATAGAAAAATAATTCGTGAATTGAGCAAACACAAGTTATATTCTTCTCTGTCCTCTTCATCAAGTTCTCTCAAAAGGAGAGCAGATGCTCCGTGACTATGTCTTCTTCTGATCTCGTCCATATTTTCTTTGTTCTGTTCTGTTCCATCTCAATAGCTAACGCCACTTCCCTCAGCAATATGTTAGCCACATTTATCAACGACTTCCTCACAACATAACGGCGACGCCTGATGTTCATTGTTGTAAATTCAATTTTGCACTGTACGACTTGACCACTATTTCAATTTGTGTGAAAACGGGTACTCTCCCAAATTCGCTAAAGAGCATGCCAGTCTACTCTTCCGCTAACTCGACTAATGAAAACTAGGCTATACTGTCTGCCAACAAATATGTCCTATTTGTTTTCCCTCAAAAACAGTTGCCAATTGTTTTATTGCATTGCATTTTGAACACCGCAGTTATCAGACACTCATTGCCCAGTTTGTCCTAAATATTTACGGTATATACATATACATATATAAGCCTCGAGAGGAGGTGCATTTGAGCACCCCCTGAAGAATTTACAACATTACTATTTCGGTTAATATCTTAAATTGTATGATGTCGGAATTGACACCCCTCCAAAATCCGATTATCACCTCCTACAATGTATTTCTGGCCTGACACTGATGCTGGGGCCCTCAACAGCCAACAGCCTAATCACGAGATTTTTTTTACAAACCTAAACGAAAGTTATATGAAAATTGTTTAACCTACATTCAAGATGGTTAAAAGTATCTAGGAAGTACGTTTTTAACATTATTACATTATAATTACTTAATTTTTAATATATTTACGCGATCATAAAATTTAATCTGAATAACAAATGTTTAAACAAGCGCTTAACACATAACTATGTACATGAACTCTGTTTTCGTGTGTGCGTGGTTTCGATTTCATTTGGAATTAGATTGTTCAGAATTTAGTTTAATTAAAAGTCTTACTCTCAGGTAATTTCTATTGTATGCAGCTCATATGTAAAATTGTTGATTTTTTTTTTTCGTTTTGATTATTACTGTGCCTTCATAGGTGATGTTTGGACAGAAGTGTGAAATATTAATAAATTAGAATTAATAAATACAACCAGTTATTAATTAAAAGTGTTGCTGCATGATGTAATTGAATAGTGAAAACAAACAATAAAATGAGTGATAGTGCAGATGATCTCTCAAAGTCTGAGGATATTTCGTTTAATAATAAAAGTGTTAATGATGATAGTCCTAATTTCACGGATACCTACAATGCATGGCGTAAGTATTTCTTTTCTGTATTTGTAGTTGAAGCTACTATTAATAGAACTCTAATCTATTGATTAAAACTAGTCCCTATGCATTCATGGAAGGCGGGTATTAGACGTTTCTTGGGATCTATTGAGTTTAGAAATTAGAAAATAAATCTAAGGGAGTTTTTGGATATGGCGGATCCAACGAAAATATGTCCATGCTTGTGTTGCTTCCGCTTACACCGAATTTATCAGTTTTATCACCTAACTTTGTTATTTTAAATGGAACACCCTGTATTTTGTTGTATATTTGGATTTTTGATAAATATTTAGCTTGGGTTTATGTACCACAGCATACTTATCGCTACGACTGGACAACACTAACAGTGTTTATATCGATAAAAACAAAACATTCTAAAATTTTTATTGCCTATTATGTAGCTGTATTAGTAAGGGGTTCAAATCATTAAAAATTGAAATGACCTATTCCAATGAGATAAATAAGTTTTGAGCTCGCATGTCGAAAGAGGGTCCTAATGGGCTTGTTAGACTTTTGTTGGGGATTGCACAACTTCTCCACAAGAAAAAAAATATGGCGGAATGTTCTTTCAAGAATTCGTCTTTTTAAACGTATACCTCTCGCTAGAAAATTAAGTACATGCGATATTGATATGATTTTTTTTTTCTTTACATACTACTGACATGAGCGCATATGTCTGTACTAGTAGAGTTTCAGAATCACTTACGGTTTTTTTCTAAATAAATCCTAAATCACAGGAACGAAATTTGTGTTTCGACGTGCGGACAACAACATTAAATGTTTAATTTTCTTATGTATTATATGCGAATGAAACATGGTCTAAAGATCAATAGAGTTTTTGCAAAAAAATAGCTCGATATCTCATACAGTTTTCGAGTTACAGATTTTTTAATTCGATCGTAATAATGTCTTGTTATGATAACGCGCAACGTGCAGCTACGGCAGGATTCGGTCCGTGTAATTGTGGATATACACAGACATTAGTCTAATAACTAATTTGATTAAGGTATTATATTACTGTTGATCAGTAGATTACCGATTGTCTGAAAATTAGACAATCATTTCTGTGTTAGGTTATAAATACGTGGTTTTAAAATATAGTGTATTAAAATGTAGATGCGGGAATAATGGTTTAATGCTTATTGAAAAAAGTCAATCATTAACAAGGAAACTTTGAAGTACGTCCAATTTGCTTAGAAAATTTTGAGTTAACGTTATTTTGGCTTAGGAGGACAGTATCGAAACGTGCAAATACAGTATGAAATCGTCAATAAGTTATACAAATTTGAGATTAAAAAATAAAAATTGAGCAAACACAAGTTATATTCTTCTCTGTCCTCTTCATCAAGTTCTCTCAAAAGGAGAGCAGATGCTCCGTGACTATGTCTTCTTCTGATCTCGTCCATATTTTCTTTGTTCTGTTCTGTTCCATCTCAATAGCTAACGCCACTTCCCTCAGCAATATGTTAGCCACATTTATCAACGACTTCCTCACAACATAACGGCGACGCCTGATGTTCATTGTTGTAAATTCAATTTTGCACTGTACGACTTGACCACTATTTCAATTTGTGTGAAAACGGGTACTCTCCCAAATTCGCTAAAGAGCATGCCAGTCTACTCTTCCGCTAACTCGACTAATGAAAACTAGGCTATACTGTCTGCCAACAAATATGTCCTATTTGTTTTCCCTCAAAAACAGTTGCCAATTGTTTTATTGCATTGCATTTTGAACACCGCAGTTATCAGACACTCATTGCCCAGTTTGTCCTAAATATTTACGGTATATACATATACATATATAAGCCTCGAGAGGAGGTGCATTTGAGCACCCCCTGAAGAATTTACAACATTACTATTTCGGTTAATATCTTAAATTGTATGATGTCGGAATTGACACCCCTCCAAAATCCGATTATCACCTCCTACAATGTATTTCTGGCCTGACACTGATGCTGGGGCCCTCAACAGCCAACAGCCTAATCACGAGATTTTTTTTACAAACCTAAACGAAAGTTATATGAAAATTGTTTAACCTACATTCAAGATGGTTAAAAGTATCTAGGAAGTACGTTTTTAACATTATTACATTATAATTACTTAATTTTTAATATATTTACGCGATCATAAAATTTAATCTGAATAACAAATGTTTAAACAAGCGCTTAACACATAACTATGTACATGAACTCTGTTTTCGTGTGTGCGTGGTTTCGATTTCATTTGGAATTAGATTGTTCAGAATTTAGTTTAATTAAAAGTCTTACTCTCAGGTAATTTCTATTGTATGCAGCTCATATGTAAAATTGTTGATTTTTTTTTTTCGTTTTGATTATTACTGTGCCTTCATAGGTGATGTTTGGACAGAAGTGTGAAATATTAATAAATTAGAATTAATAAATACAACCAGTTATTAATTAAAAGTGTTGCTGCATGATGTAATTGAATAGTGAAAACAAACAATAAAATGAGTGATAGTGCAGATGATCTCTCAAAGTCTGAGGATATTTCGTTTAATAATAAAAGTGTTAATGATGATAGTCCTAATTTCACGGATACCTACAATGCATGGCGTAAGTATTTCTTTTCTGTATTTGTAGTTGAAGCTACTATTAATAGAACTCTAATCTATTGATTAAAACTAGTCCCTATGCATTCATGGAAGGCGGGTATTAGACGTTTCTTGGGATCTATTGAGTTTAGAAATTAGAAAATAAATCTAAGGGAGTTTTTGGATATGGCGGATCCAACGAAAATATGTCCATGCTTGTGTTGCTTCCGCTTACACCGAATTTATCAGTTTTATCACCTAACTTTGTTATTTTAAATGGAACACCCTGTATTTTGTTGTATATTTGGATTTTTGATAAATATTTAGCTTGGGTTTATGTACCACAGCATACTTATCGCTACGACTGGACAACACTAACAGTGTTTATATCGATAAAAACAAAACATTCTAAAATTTTTATTGCCTATTATGTAGCTGTATTAGTAAGGGGTTCAAATCATTAAAAATTGAAATGACCTATTCCAATGAGATAAATAAGTTTTGAGCTCGCATGTCGAAAGAGGGTCCTAATGGGCTTGTTAGACTTTTGTTGGGGATTGCACAACTTCTCCACAAGAAAAAAAATATGGCGGAATGTTCTTTCAAGAATTCGTCTTTTTAAACGTATACCTCTCGCTAGAAAATTAAGTACATGCGATATTGATATGATTTTTTTTTTCTTTACATACTACTGACATGAGCGCATATGTCTGTACTAGTAGAGTTTCAGAATCACTTACGGTTTTTTTCTAAATAAATCCTAAATCACAGGAACGAAATTTGTGTTTCGACGTGCGGACAACAACATTAAATGTTTAATTTTCTTATGTATTATATGCGAATGAAACATGGTCTAAAGATCAATAGAGTTTTTGCAAAAAAATAGCTCGATATCTCATACAGTTTTCGAGTTACAGATTTTTTAATTCGATCGTAATAATGTCTTGTTATGATAACGCGCAACGTGCAGCTACGGCAGGATTCGGTCCGTGTAATTGTGGATATACACAGACATTAGTCTAATAACTAATTTGATTAAGGTATTATATTACTGTTGATCAGTAGATTACCGATTGTCTGAAAATTAGACAATCATTTCTGTGTTAGGTTATAAATACGTGGTTTTAAAATATAGTGTATTAAAATGTAGATGCGGGAATAATGGTTTAATGCTTATTGAAAAAAGTCAATCATTAACAAGGAAACTTTGAAGTACGTCCAATTTGCTTAGAAAATTTTGAGTTAACGTTATTTTGGCTTAGGAGGACAGTATCGAAACGTGCAAATACAGTATGAAATCGTCAATAAGTTATACAAATTTGAGATTAAAAAATAAAAATTGTCCGAAACTTCAGATTTAAGAAAATGTATGGTATGATTTAAAAAACCATCAGAATCCTAGTCTCGGTCATTTTCTCCATATCTCTGTGGTTTTCCGGGCTTTTCCGGGATATGCTGTAATTGACAAAGGGCAAACAACTAAAACCTTAAACTAGATGCCAATACCAACAAAAAATATGTGAGTCATAAATTCCCACGGGGGGGGGGGGGGGGGGGGGGAAGGGGAGGGTTTCATATTGGCAGCTCATGGTCTAATAATTGGTATTCACATAAGTTTTTCTTAAAACCCATAATTGTGACTGTGGTGATTTCTTTAATATCCATCTGCATATTGCATTATTTCAACAAAAAAATTCGTTACATCCAAGTGGATATTCAATGCTAATATAGGAATTAACAGAGCCTAGAAAGAGGCTTCAAAAAGTGTACTGATATACATTGCATTCCATTTTTAAAAAAGGCACTTGGTCCTGTAATTTCGTCTTGGCTCGCCCTGTATGTTCGAAAATAATTTCCAGTTATAGACTTTTTTATCTAGTTTACTTGCAATTTTTTTTTTAATTTCTAGCTATCGTAGTACACGAGATATCGAGATCCGCACACTATTGCCCCACCCTGTATAACTAAGAAACTTTTTTCTGTCTGGAAATTTTTTGTAAGGAGATATTTTTTTAACGAATGGTTACCGATATCTGATAGCTTATGTAGTTAGTATATGTACAGAAGACAGAAACTATAAGAAATTGTGGATGCACACAAGGGCGAGCATGCAAAAGTGTGTACGAACATGTATCACTTGAGAGAAAATGTACCTAATTCAGAATATCAAAACATGTACATTTTTTAATTTTGTTCGAATGAATTACAACAGAATTAAAATTTCGTGTCTATATTTATGTTACCCTGAATACGAATATTGAAATATGAATAACATTTAGTATTATATACGGAGTGTTAGAAGTATGACGTAGTTACATGTTTTTGCAATCATGTTCCATTACGAGCTAATTAAATTAAAAAACCGCTGCCTAATGATTGACTACTTCCACATCCAGATTTCCCGTCCAAGTATCTTTAAATGAAAACATCTTAATACGATATTTGCACTCCAGTATGTAAAAATATTTTCTTACACAAACTATATTACAATTTTATTTTGTGTACGAGTGGGTGGCAGATGTCATCATTCGCTTCTGGTGTATACACCGAATCCCAAGTTTCTGGACTCTTAATAGCTTGCTTTACTTATTTATCCCTATTTACCCCGATTTACCCCCCAACCCAACGAAACAGCTTAAAATATAATCTAGTTTCAGATCTCGTTATAATATATACATGTGTCACAAAAGAGTTACAGAACAGATAGGCAGATAGGCCGACAAACATATTTTTTTTTCGTTCTAATTTAAAAATCACGTCTTATGACATTCTAAATCTATTTCAACAAAAAAAAATTGAGTGTTCATTACGATTACTATACTTCCGCCCCACTATATGTGAATATGGAAGTAATACCTAGGGCATCTGATAATACCACGCTATACCAACTATAATAATCTTCGACCATGTAGCCTTAAACTTGAACTCATAAATACTACTTCTGGTAGGTTATGGCAATATTTCACGTTATCTTATTGAGATTCTTAATTTGCTCCATTAACATTAATTTATAATGTTTATAGTCGCGTCATTTTAGCATGAAAAATTTGAAAACCTCTGAAAAAAAGTACAATTCCAATTGACATTTTTGTTGCAGAGTTTAGAAAGGCATTTAGAAAAAACAGTACTTTTTATTTTTAGACGGAAATGTTTGGTTTCATATTTTTTCCAATAATTGGGCGATTTTAATGGCCAATTTAGACGAAAATTGTTACTTGGGGATTTTTAGGGTCTGAAGTCAGTCAAAATGGCGAACTGGAAATCGGGCCATTTTCCAGAAAAAATGAGAATGGACATCTGGGCCTTGAAAATCTATACTCTGGGGTTTTCGAGGTCGCTGATTACGAATCCGAGGTCTAATTTGGTAAGTTCAAAATGGTGGATCGGAAGTAAAGGAAAAACTGGTATGTTTTTCGTTTTTGGGCTGAAAATGTAAACTCGGGAATTTTTGTGGTCGCTGATAACGAATCCGATGTCCAATTAGAGAAAATTCAAAATGGCGGACCGGAAGTAGAGCCAGATCCAAAGAAAAACCTGGTATTTTTTTCTTTTGGGTTGAACGTATAAAAAATACGAGTTTTTCCTGAAAAATATACTACTTTCGATCCTTCATTTTGAATTTTCCCTAATTGGACATCAGATTTGTTATCGGTGATAACGAAAACCCCCGAGTTCCCACTTTCAGCCCAAAGAAAGAAAAGAATACGAGTTTTTCCGGAGAAATTCACTGTTCTTCCGATCCGCCATTTTGAATTTCGTTAATTGGACCTCTGATTCGTGATCAATGACCGCAAAAACCTCGAATACTCATTTTCAGCCCAAAAACGGAAAAAAATATGAGAAATTTACTCTACTTCCGGTCCGTCATTTTGAATTTACCAAATTAGGCCTCGAATTCATAATCGGGCGCCTCGAAAACCCCCGAGTACAAATTTTCAAGACCGAGATACCTATTCTCATTTTTTCTGGAAAATGGCCCGATTTCCGGTCCGCCATTTTAAATTTCCCAAACTTGATTTTATGGCATAACACCTTTTTCAATGAATTTAATTAAATGGCCATTAAAATTGGCCAATTATTGGACAAAAAATAAAACCAAATATTTTCGCCAAAAACTAAAAGGTACTGTTTTTTCTAAATGTCTTTCTGAACTCTTTGCAACAAGAGTGAAATCAATTGACCCTGTACCTTAAAATTTAGAAGTAAAATGCTAAAATGACGCGACTCTGAACCACTCACTAACTCCGACTTATCATGCAATACTGTGCGATTTGGGTCTCGTTCAACTGTGCCCAAAATTTATATCTCGGCAGCTAAAGTAGTCGCGTATCGTTGCCGTCCTTTATATACAGAAGGGTACTACACCAATTTTGATTTAGGTACACACTACAAAACACACAAAGCAATTGAGCGTAAGCGGTTGGTAGCCGTATTGATGTGAAGTCGAAGCAGACGGTCGATTGCTTCCGTCTTTTTCCTAATACGCTCCTGCAGTAATAACGTAACCACCGTATAATAATAATAATAATAATAATACATTTATTTTCCTTTAGACAGTATATACATGTATAGGAATCGTCACAATGGGGCATTACAATTAGTATACAAAAAATTCATTTAGTGTGTAAAAACATTTGTCTAATAAATATGTTCTTAGTTTAAATTTAAAACTATTGGTGTTTATAGCCTGTTTTATGTCATTAGGCAAATGATTAAATAATTTAAGACCTAGACAATAGGGTGCATTGATCGAAATATTATACTTGTAATGTGGAATATGAAATTTATCATTTTGTCTTGTATTTTTACCATGGAAGTTACTATTAATGATAAATTTTGCTTTATTAATAAAAACAAATACACATAAATCATAAATTAAAATACTGGTAAGGGTTAAAACTTTATATGACCTAAATACTTCTCTGCATGAGCAAGCCTTCGAGATCCCTGCTATAATTCTTAAAATACGTTTTTGTACAATAAAAACATCCGATGATAAGGTGGAGTTTCCCCAAAAAGAGATTTCATATCTTAGTCTTGATCCCACTTGTGCATGATATAAATTTAATAATTGATCTTTTAATAAGACAGGTTTCAAGCTTCTCATTAAATAAGAGATAGAATTTAATTTTGATATAAGCTGTTCACAGTGTCCTTTCCAGTTGAGACACTCATCTAATGTAAGTCCCAGAAATTTCACATTTTTGCTGTTTGATAGACTGGTAGGTATCATTAATTTTAATATTTAAATCCGTGCAAATTTTTTGTCGATTATGAAATCTCATAAATGTCGTCTTCTCAGCATTTAAGTGTTGTTTATACAAACAGTACCAGTTATAAAATTTCATTAAAGAATTATTACATTTATTCTCCACTAAGGCATCATGTTTATCAGATATAATTAAAGACTGGTCATCCGCATACATTATCAAATGAGCGTCATTTGTCAGGGTATCAAGTTCATTTGTATAAACAGAGAATAAAATTGGCCCCAGAACTGAGCCCTGGGGAACTCCCATATTAATTACCTTATACTCCGAATTGGCACTTTCAACATTTCCATCGAAAGAATGTGTGACAGCAACATATTGTTTCCTATTTCTGAGGAAAGAGGAAATCCAGTCTAATGCCACACCACGAATACCACAGGCATACAGTTTCCCTAGCAGTTTGTCATGATCGACACAGTATGTCCTCTTTACTCCGTTCGCTCTCATTGGTTTTTACCGATTCATCTAACTTTTCATACGACGTATCTTTGAAATTCCCAAATAAATTCCCTTATCTCTCTCAGCCGCCGCTAGAAGCGCTGACTAATATTTACAGAAGAGACTATAACAATTAACTCGACGACTATTTCAAGCGAAAGCATATGATATGGACAATACGTTAGCATGAAAATAGTCTATATAACACATTGGACTGTAATAAAGTGAACAGCTGAATAAAAACCATTGTTTAAAGTTTAAATGTATAATAATAATAATAATAATAATACTTTATTTCCACATTTAAAATGTAAATATACAACAAAATGTAGAGTACGTCAATCCTTATACTAGAGTGCAAATATAAACATAAACACTAGACCTGTAATAAATATTACAATAGTCAACAAGCAAAATTAAAGACACTTAAAAAAAAGAAAACATAAATTACTTATATAAAACGTGTAGACAGTTAAAAAATTTAAATATATCTGTATTAAACAAAAAACTCATCCAGGGTATAGCACACTTTATTTACTAATAAATGTTTGAGTTTTACTCTAAAAATCTTAATATTTGAAGATGATCTAATTTCATCGGTTAAAAAATTGAAACATTTACAGCCATTATATATAAAACTTTTCTGGTACATTGCTGTTCGAAAGGAAGTAGTATGCATTTGCTCTTTATGCCGCGGATCTCCAATATATAAGTACTCGCTAAAGTCAGAATTTTTAGATTTTTGAAGGCGTTTCTGCAAGTCTCTAAACTTTTTAATCCCGCAATTATGCGCACTGCATATTTCTGTAATATAAAAACCCTATTTACTTGAGAACTATTTCCCCAATTAATTATGCCATATTTTAATCTTGAATGAAAGTTGGCATAATATAGAGTTAGTAGAATTTCCGCACTACAATGATTGGACATAAATTTTAGTCCAAAACAACTGCTTCTTAGTTTCCCACATAGCATTTCTATATGATGATTCCACTGTAGATGCATATCTACAGTAATGCCTAACATTTTAATGGATTCTGTAGGAAATATTTGAAAATTGTTAGAAAAATGCAATTTCTCAGGGTTTCTCTTTAAGCTAAATACTATTGAAGTAGTCTTATTTTTGTTTAAGCACAATTTATTTTTGTCTGTCCAGTTAGATATTGCATTATATACTTTTTCAGTGGTAAGTTTTAAACTAGCTAAATTATCCTCAACTATAAGGATGTTAGTGTCATCAGCATAACAGATTGTAAGAACATTAGGTATTTTATTTAAGTATAGAATTAAATCGTTCGCAAAGAGTATAAAGAGTAAGGGCCCAAGTATAGATCCCTGTGGAACTCCCTGTTTTACCTCTAGGCTATTACTGGATACACCATTGGGCATTTGTACAATTTGTCTCCTGTCCTTTAGGTATGAGGATAGTAAATTTAAAGGAGAGCCTCTTATTCCATATCTATAAAGTTTAGCTTTTAGTAGCTGATGGTCAACACAGTCGAAAGCTCGAGAGAAATCTATAAAAAGCCCTAACACGAACTTTTTGTTATCTAGTGCATTAATTATTTTATCATGGAAGACACATAATGCTGTCTCGGTGCTTTTATTACTAGTGAAGCCATGTTGTGATTTGGATAGCAGGTCGTTACCATATAAAAAAGACGTGAGAGGTTCCTTAATGGCTAATTCAATAAGTTTTGACACACTAGAGAGAAGACTTATTGCTCTGTAGTTTTCATACATATTTGCATCTCCTTTTTTAAACATCGGTTGAACGAATGCTAGTTTTAACATTCTTGGAAAAGTTCCTTCCCCAATACAGAGATTAATAAGATGGGCTAACGGACTACAGAGTAAGTATCTAGATTTTTTTAGATTATTAGAAATATTGTCAAAACCGCTGGAGTTCGAGGATTTAAGCTTATTGATTAGGGAAACAACATCATTTTCCGTAACAGGAGGTATAAAGCATGTTTTTGTAGAAAAAGGAACATTCGACATAAGAAAATTGTAGTCATTCGATGAATTATTATTGTTGGGAAGGGCGGTAAAATGCAAGTTAAAATCGTTGGCTACTACTTCATCGTTTACTTTTACCCCATTAACACTTATAGTTATATCCGATATAGTATCTAATTACTCCTTTATAAAACTAATACTTCGCATTTACTTAATACAGTGCGGTCCACATATATGGCATAAATTTATTTTAAGCGTAATTACGAATTTTGAAACAGGTCAAATTTTATTTTAAAATTGCCATTTATTAGCATGAAAATAGTTACTCACGCGCCCGAAGATTTCAAATTATTATGCGGCATCTGGTTCGAAATGGATTTAGATTCTCTAGTTAGCAGTATAAAGTTCTTTAAATTTGGTATATTAATTGTTGAGAAAATTAATTTTGAAAATGTAAAATTTTGTTAATGTGTTGTAAAGTCAGTTCAGATATTTTTTGCTAAAATATTAGTTTTGAAGAAAAGTTGAAACTGATCTATTGTTGTTTTTAAAGTTTTTAATACAAAATTGTACCCACCACAAATTTTTTTTAATGAGGACTATAAAAAATTAATAAAAATAATCTAAAGAAATTACACCATTTACTGTCCTTTAAAAACCTATCAAGTGGGCCATGGAATATTTTTGTTTTCAAATGGTTGACACTAATTACACAGGCCCACAAAAAAATTGATCCGACTTAGTAATCCCTATGTGTTTCGACGGGCTAAACACGAATCCGATGTCCGTTTAGCTCCATCACCCACCATTTTTTTGTAAATCGCGAAAATAACCTAAAGAAATCAGGTTCCTTAGGTTATTTTCGCGATTTACAAAAAATTGGTGGGTGGTGGAGCTAAACGGACATTGGATTCGTGTTCAGCACGTCGAAATGCATAGGGATTACTAGTTCGGGTCTCGGTCATCATCATCATCACAGTTTGCATGATGATTTCAATATAAAACAATCCTGTTTATTTATACTTAAAAACTTACAACAAAGACTAGTGATATAAAAAATAAAGAAAGGATAAAATGCTGGGTCCACCTTTCTTTGTTATTATGTTATACTCTTCGCATTATTTTTTATATCTCGAACTTAACGCACTATGCGTTGAATTAGCAGAATGCTCAAGTAAGCAAAACAATGATCAGTGAATTGTTTATTCGGTGGTTTATTTGTTGTTACACTTTAATATTTGTGCATATTATTTAATTTTGTTATTGCCACGATTATAAGGAAAATATGGCTAAATTTTTACAATTGTGATGTATCTTTAGGGAATATAGAATACATACATTTTCTTCACGGAAATGCTGAGTTGCAAAAGTTCGTGTATAGTATTTTTTTTTTATATCTTGCTTAAATTTTGGAACAAGTTCTGTATTATGTTTCGAGTAATTAACTTTCAAAAATAAAGGTAAATAGTATTTCTTTCTGGTAAATCTGTTCAATTTTTGACACCAATTGAATGAGACTTTTAATTAGTTATTTCCTTTGACCCAATATATCACCTGCTTTTGTGGCCGTCATACTTCTAGCACCCTGTATAGTTCACGACCTTAATATCTTCTTTATTACGTGTACGCAAGTTGATTAGTGTTTCTGTTATTTAAAAATAGAACTGTGCAGTGTAGTGAAATTTTATTCACGTATTTTTGTGGAAATTTTTTTCGAAATGTATTTCCAACTTAGGCTCATAGAGCTTTGTAAAATGAACTTTATTTTTGGGTTTTTATAGTTCTCGACTTGCAGTTCAGTTAAAAATGAGTCTTTACAAAACCGCTATCCAAAACATGCATTTGATAAACATTTATAGTAAGTTAATTATTTGTATTTATTTTAAGTAATAAGGATTTAATTTTAAATTTAGCTGTAATTTGATATAGTGATGTGAATATATATGTCTGGCACACAAATCAAGGTATATTTATGCTTTTTTAATTTGGTGGGGTGAAAGGGAAGTAGCATTTTTTCGGTCTATTGGGACTTTAAAAATTAGGCATATGATTTTTAAAATTATATTGGTTAGTTTTCCTAGAACCTTAGTTTCGATGTTAAACGTCTCTTTTTATTGCTTAACTCTTCAGAAATCGATTTTTATTGTGGTTTTTTGAAAATGTAAGATTCTACTCTATAAAATGTTTATGTTTATTTGAGCTTTTATTAAGTCCTAAAATTTCTATTGAAAATTGCGGAACGTATCCGGCGACGACATCTTGGCGGTTGGAGATGGTCTACAGCTTATAATTTTTAACACTTGATTTTTTTTTTAATTGCGTCCTCTACTAGCAGAATAGAACCCTATTGAATTCCATATTGGTCCGTTCACTAGTTTAATTATTATAAATAATTATTTAACATAGTATTTGTGGATCATTTTTCCGTTCCTTGATGTATTCTATTATTAATATTAATTGAATGTAAAATAAGAAAACAATTACTTTTTAGTTTATCTCGCTTTAAAATCCCGGTCTACACACCTCTAGTAATTTAGTTAAGTAGAGTTCTTTAGTAGTTTAGAGTGTTTTTATTGATAGAGTACCATGATTTAGTTGACTATTAGTAGCAATTTAGTAAGTGTCTACATAAAGAAAATTAAATTCACTTTAGTTCATTAGTGGGCAAACCCAACTTTACTAAATCACTCCATATTTTCCGCAGTGTCCCGATGCCTAATAATTTAGTAGTGTAGAAGAGGGGAAAACAACTCGACCAAAAAATAGAAATGTTTCTATTCTATTCTACTGAATTGGTTACTCGACTAAGTCGACTAGTCTTCTTGACTAAATACTTGCGTTTACACGGGTCGAGTACTCCAATGTAGTTCAACTTGACTAAATTACTGGCCATGCCTAGACTGGGCTTAACTGAAAATCAGTTGATTTCAAAATTTTACCATGTTATCACATTTGCTAATAAAAGTGTGTTAATATGAATATATGAACAATATATCAAGATTAAGAAATATCAAGACTACCGAGAGAGTTTGTCAAGTCAATGGCATAGATATAATTAGATCATTCTTGTCTTGTAAATTTAAGACAAGACGATTGAGACATGATTTTAGGAGGGAGCTTAGAGACGCCTGCCTATACTCATATTTTGATACGATATTTAGCTTTTGCAAATCTTTCCTGTCCTTTTTTTCTTTTTGTCTATTTCTTATCTTTTTTTGTCTCGTTTATTTGTCTCCTAAAATTCTTCTTCCACAATCAAAACAAAGTCGGTAATTGCCTTGAACGGGTTTTCCGATGATCTTTTTTCCGTATCAACTACCAAAATTATTCAATAAACGCTTACTTTGCTTTAATTGTTTTCAAAACTATTTTTAGTTAGGAGTCGTGGTGTTTATTGCTTTTTATATACTTTTGATAGATCCAAACCTGCCTCGCCCACTGGGGAAGCAATTTTTTTATTCCAATTAAATAAAATTCTTTTGATTCGATACGAAAAGGTCGAAACGTCGGGCACGGTTAGTACTTGGATGGGTGACCGCCTCCAGAGCAATACAGCGTTCTCGCTTCACGTTCTAACCATCTGTCCGAAGGGATGAAAAACAGTCGGTCCCTTGTCTATTAAATGTTTGGGAAGTACCCCTACTCTTCGATGGAGAAGAGGTTGGCAACATTTTCAGGTTGAGGGTAGCTCGTTTCCTGGCGTCGATGGGCCTTAGTAGCGGAAACAGGCCGACAAAAAGACAAAATTTCTTGTCTTGATGAAACACTAAGCAAAGAGGCAGGGCCGGTCCAAGGCCCATGTGACACATGCGGCCGCATGGAGCGCCGAGCCAAGGGGGCGCCAGCGAACGAATCGCCCATGACGTTGGCGATTCTATCGATTTCGCTGGCGCTGGTGCACGCGCCACTCGTCTACGCGTCTCTCTTTTCTTATCTATGGTCTACGCTAGTTGAGAGTTGATCAGTTGATGAGTTATTCTCATTAGGTACCTTTGCGAGCTGTTAGCTATTATATAAATCTCGTGCTTTTGTGGATTGTTGACATTTTTGAACTATTAGTAGTGACAGTGTGGGTAGGAAAAGTAGTGATATAGTATCAATACGAAAACATGTCTGAGTCTGAAAATAAAAACAAGAAGCCCTCGGGTTCATTTTATAGAAAACGTAATAAAGCAAATTTAAAACAAAAGGCCGAAAAGCAGGCCAAAATATTGAAGCATTTTTTATTCAGATCTGGACGACCATCTAGTAGTGCAGAGAGTGATATAGTATCAATACGAAAACATGTCTGAGTCTGAAAATAAAAACAAGAAGCCCTCGGGTTCATTTTATAGAAAAAGCAAAGCAAATTTTGAACAAAAGGCCGAAAAGCAGGCCAAAACATTCAGGCATTTTCGCTTCAGATCTGGACGACCATCTAGTAGTGCAGAGCGGGCTTCAATTGAGAACAGTTTCGAAGTTCACGGCGTTGAACAACATTCATCGGTAAGAGTACATCCGAAATTAAATTTTAAATTGATTCAGTAATTAGAAAAAGAAAAGGTTGTAACACACTCGTTTAAAAAAAATGAGGATGAGTCCGATATCGATGGTAATGAGCTTCAGAAAGAACTGCTAATTTTGGCACCAATGCTGTCCAAAGATAGCTGCCCCGAAACCACTTTATCGTACACAACTGTGAACTCCCTTATTGACGTTCTCCCTAATATCTTCATAGGGTTGAGAATACTACTGACACTGCCAATACCAGTGCTACTGGAGAAAGGAGTTTCTCAGAGCTCAAACTCATAAAGAACTACCCACGGTCGATCATTATTTCACAAGAGCGTCTTAGTGGATTGGCTACGTTAGCCATTGAAAGTGAAGTTTTGTATATCGTTGATACCGACACAATTTTTATTAGTATAGTGTTTAGTTTTAAGTTACAGTACAACTACCATTATAACTTATGTTGATTTCATTAAAATGAATAAAATAAATTGTGTTTATTTTATTGTAAACCGTAATTATTGTATGCAATTAATATAACCTTCCACATAAAATTTACCTCAATAAATTAAAAATTGTTAATCCTAGATAAAATTTTATTTCATATATTACAATATGTTATAAGTAAAAAGTAAAATAAAGGGTAGGGAGATATGACAGTATTTCAGAACGTTCGTGATTGTTGTAGGGGGAGTAAAGGGGCGCGAAAATCAGACCTCGCATGTGCAAAAAAAACCCCTTGGACCGGCCCTGCAAAGAGGCATGGTTTCATCTATATAACTGGTTATATGAACAGTTAGAATATGAGATAGACAGGAAAACCTCGCAAATAGGAACTTGAAAGATCCATGCCACCCTTCAAATTATAGAGCAGGCCAATAAGTCCACAATCAATGAAAATTGTAAATAATATATTAGGTTCAATTGGTGCATCTCAAATTTGCGTCGATTTCGAATCACTTATTGTCAATTAAAGTTGCAAAAAGTATGGTTTCCGGTATTTAACTTGAAACGCTGCCAAAATGTTGTTCTAAGACACTGACGATAAAATATGAGGTAAATATAGCAAGTGGGAAACTGTTTATCTCTCGAAATGAGCACCAAGTATATTGAGAAAGAATAAAAATTAAGGATGGAGGCACTGCAGCTTCGTTATTTGTCCATCTTTCTGCTACAAATGCAATTATAATTTCGAGCATTTCTAATTAAACTAGAGCTTTGAAATTTTGTACATGTATGTAGGTGACAATGCAACATAGTATATCTAATATCGTGCTAAATCCAATATGGCGGTCGTCTCAAGATGGCGGATTATCTTTATCTTCATAACCCCCTTGAAAGGGATTGACGCGAGGATTGACGCGTAAAATACTATGCTATACTATACTATACTATACTATACGGATGTATCTGACGTCGTTCTAAGTTCTAAATGAAAGGGTTTGACGGGTAAAATATGATAAACTATGTAACATCATTATAAATCCAATATGGCGGACACCCCCAAGATGGCGGGTTAACTTTTCTTCGCAACCTTCTTGATATTGGTATCAAATGCAAGGGATTGACGGGTAAATACGATAAACTATGTAATGTCATTGTAAATCCAATGTGTTGAACGCTCCAGGATGCAAAGACTTCTTCACAACCCGCTTGACATGGGTATCACATGAAGGGGGTTTGTCTGTCTGTCTGTAAAATAAATAGAGGTTAAAAAGGTAAAAAAATTATATACAAGAAAAATTGTTTAAAACAAAGCTTTTATTTAAAAAAATGTACTAAAAAGTAAAAAATAATTTTTAAATTTATACATCTTGAAACTAAAATCATTGGGGGCGGTCACTTGAACAAAGTAACTGTACAGTAGTGTTATATGACCGCCCCCAAAGCTTTTAGTTTCCAGATGTATAAATTTAAACATTATCTTTTACCTTTTAGTACATTTTTTTAAATAAAAGTTTGGTTTAAAAAAAAAATTATTGTATATAATTTTTTAATAAATATAAGCACCTACATATACAGACTGTCTATTTTACGAGGGCCACACCAAATATCTCGCTTAATATCTATTGTAGAAGAATAAAGTTTTAGAAACAGTTATCCCATTTTTTGTGAGCTATATTTCAGTAAAAAGAAATTTGAAATCCATAGCCTACTTTATGAGATATATTACAAAAACCTGAAAAATAGGAAAACCACAAACGGTTATAGCTTCCTTATTTGAGGAGATACGAAAAAAGTTAAAGGAATGAAAGTTGACGGCAAAGACAATAAGAATAATAACGTGTAACAAAAAAATCGAAAAATGCAGTTAGCTTTGACATACGCTATTGTGCAAAATTGAAAAATACATATCTCAAAGTAGGCCATGACGCCATTAATTCCGTTATTTTTTTCTTATTCCAACGATATAAAACATGTCACAGAAATTTTAACCGATAGTGTCAATATTTAATATTTTACGAATACCACAATTCATATAATTGAATCGTAACAATCAGCTGTGCCATAATAGTAAAAATTCACTTTATAATAATTATAATTCCGTAATTATTTATTACAATTTAATACAAACCAATAAATATCTCATAAATAAAAATACAAGTACAAAACGAACATCCAAAGGAAAAAACGAAAAACTATGTATAACAGTACTACCTACTACTATATTGAAAAGAAATTGTGTGTATTTATTTTTCTAACTACAAATGCTCAAATTGTGCACCATGCATTCTGACACATAAACGTGCTCTACGAGACACGTCACGCATTACATTTTGGAGCATTTCAGGAGTAATTGCCTCACATGCGTTTCGAATTCTGGTTTTGATGTCCTCAATATTTTCAGGGGCAGTTTGAAATACCTTGTCTTTAATGTAACCCCAGACGAAAAAATCCAAGGGAGTAAGATCTGGTGATCGAGCTGGCCATAGAATGGGTCCATAGGTGCCCATCCAGCTATCTGGCATAACTTGATTTAAATAATTTGTACATATTACAGCAGTATGAGGTGGAGCCCCATCTTGTTGAAAATATGAATAATTTAATCTTTCTGCCACTGTTAATTCATAAAGAAAATCTTGAAATTCGTTTTGCAGGAAATTAAGGTATCTACGAGCGGTTCATTTGCCATCATAAAAATAAGGTCCAATTACTTTAGTCCCTAAATGACCCAACCAAACATTCGTAGAAAATCTTTCTTGGAAAGCAGTCTCTCTGCACCAATGTGTATTTTCTCGTGTCCACTTGTAATGCATATTTCTATTGAAAAATCCATTATTAGAAAAATTTGATTCGTCCGACCAAAGAATTTTGCTACATATCAGCGCGTCATTCCTTTTCTTATTTAATAACGATGTACAAAATCTTACTCTCCTTGGCTTATCTCCCCCATTTAAATGTTGAACTTTCCTCATTTTGTAGCATCGAAATCCGTTTTTTTTCAATATTTTTCTTGCACTGTCTTTTTTTATGCGACAGTTTCTCTGAATTTGTCTCAAAGAGGTTTCCTCATTTTGGTTAACATAATTCATTACTCTATTCACTTTTCTTACATTATCCGCAACATGCGCTCGCCTTACTACTTTTTTTGAAAATGAACCGTGCGTTTTTAGATTTTGAACTAACTTCCTAAACATAGTTCGATTTGGCTGCGGAGCATCTGGAAATCTATCTCCGTAAACCGTGACTGCCATCTCAGCGTCAAAATTGCACTGACAATAAATGCTAATCATATCGAATTTGTTATTATTGGTGTACACCATAATTACTGATATAAAATTTGTCTTAGAACTCGACAACGCAACATACAACATACAACAGTGACAATCTGTCAAATTTATTAATAACTGTATACATTGTTTTTCACTAATTATGGCACAGCTGATTGTTACGATTCAATTATATGAATTGTGGTATTCGTAAAATATTAAATATTGACACTATCGGTTAAAATTTCTGTGACATGTTTTATATCGTTGGAATGAGAAAAAAATAACGGAATTAATGGCGTCATGGCCTACTTTGAGATATGTATTTTTCATTTTTGCACAATAGCGTATGTCAAAGCCAACTGCATTTTTCGATTTTTTTGTTACACATTATTATTCTTATTGTCTTTGCCGTCAACTTTCATTCCTTTAACTTTTTTCGTATCTCCTCAAATAAGGAAGCTATAACCGTTTGCGGTTTTCCTATTTTTCAGGTTTTTGTAATATATCTCATAAAGTAGGCTATGGATTTCAAATTTCTTTTTACTGAAATATAGCTCACAAAAAATGGGATAACTGTTTCTAAAACTTTATTCTTCTACAATAGATATTAAGCGAGATATTTGGTGTGGCCCTCGTAAAATAAACAGTCTGTATATGTTTTACTGATGACTATAATAAAAGTTTTTCTGGGATTTTTTTTTAAACTTTATTGAATTAAAATAAACATTTTTGACATGTACACTTTTTCCTTAAAGTTAACGTAAACCAGAGCACGGACGAGTTGTATCAACCAAATTTAAACCAAAATCAGCTTGGTTAAAGACCAATATCCATGGTTACGGTTGTTGTAACAATGATAACCATGAATATTGATCTTTGGTCAAGCTGATTTTGCTTTAAATCCTGTTGTAGTCCAAGCTCCCATAATATAAATTTGTATCTCACAAAACACCAAAAAGTAAACATATTGGGAATAATAGGAAAACCTATTAAAAAAAATTTAAAACCGGCGGATTTACGTTTCGTTTGTTATTTTCTATTTTTTATGAATTTTTGAAATCAACGAAAATAATAGACTTAAAATTTAAACACCAAATTGAAATGCATACATTTTATTGAAAAGAATATATTTTTTTTGGAAAAACGTATCTGCCTTCCTAATTTTGTTAATTAACACCTGACAGACTTATATATTAATTTCAATTTGCCCAACTTTCGGAAATTCGGGAAAGGCGGCTCTCGGCCAAATGACTGACGAAGGAAAATGCTGGCAGGGATAGTATGGATCGTTCTCAACGTCTGGAAACATGGTATCATATTGCAAGCAAAAGTCTTAATAAAGCATCGATGTGAAATATCAATTTGAATTTACTAGGTCACGTGACCGTTTCCACCGCCCGCTCGAATATAACAAAACTAGCCAATTTCACACATCAGGAAACATGTTGAGCCACTTCAGTTTACAAAACGCTAGCCAACGGGTGGGTTAATATGAAAGTGCTGTCAGAGTAAGAAAAAGTTGCAATCGCAGTAGGCTTTACAACGCCAATATTCTTGACTAAAGATGACGGTCTCGGATGATTAGAGGTCGAGCTTGAGCTCTTTGCCCCAATCATCTCTGTAGACCTGGATCGGCCTCGTAAGGGGTGGGCCTGCTTTTTCGCCTATCCCCCCGCAAATGCGGACGGTGTTAGTAGACCCTGCCAGCTGGGTCGTTTCTTCTGGCGCTCTTCTGCCTTGGTCTTCTTTCTTCGCTGATATGTCGGCTCCCGGGAGCGTCTTTAGTCTGTAGTGAGAGAGACCGGATGTTGCCGAGCTCTCTCGGAGTTTGGGGGGTGTTGATTATTCGGAAGCTCAGGCTGCCACTAGGCAGTATGTGCTCCGATTTCGTCCGAAGGAAGTGTGAACTGTGTAGCTCAAGGATTGTGTTCAGCCAAAGACGTTTATTTTAGTTTCATAAACCGGCACGGGCTAAGGTAAGGGTACCGAGCTTTTTGTTTGCTTGGTACCCCTGAAATCGGGTGATTTGGATGTTTTTGGTCTTGCGGCGTGGCTTGAAGGTCGGACTGAAACAGAAAAACGGTGAAGTTATACTTACCCGTTATCCATGATCTGGAGCTTCGGCCTCTCGTACCTCGGAGCGTGGTTGGGGCCGTAGCCAGTCGCCTGTCTGACCAGCGGATTCCCATGCTCTGCCGCACGGGCGTATAGATTCTTCGCTGTGTCCCGGATGACTTTAGTTACCAGGGTGTATTCCAAGTCTCTGAAGATATCAGCGTTTCTGACAAACCATGGTGCATCCACGGCGCACCTACGTGCGATGTTTTCCACAGCTTGTATCCTGTTCAAGTGGGTGGCTCCTTGGTATCCGCAGGCAACGGAGGCGTAGGTCAGAATAGGTGCAATGATGGTCCTGATAAGCGTGAGCTTGTTCCTCAGGTTGAGTTGGCTCTTTCTACCTATCATAGGGTAAAGTAGAGTCCTCTTCGTCCTCGCTTTCTGTATTATCGCTTCCGTGTTCTGTCTCCACGTCAGGCTTCGATCCATAGTACGCCAAGGTACTTGACAGTATCGTGCCATTGGATGTTATCGCCGTTCAAAGAGACCGTGTCCTGTGGGAGTTTGCTTCCCGCATCTCTTGAAGAGGATGGATTTGCTTTTCTCTGCGTTGATTTTGACTTTCCACTTGTTGTACCACTCTTCCAGAAGGGATGCTGCTTCCTGGAGGTTGCCATGGTCTTGCGATTATGGCCGTATCGTCTGCGTAGAGCGCCAAAGAGGTCCTTGCAGTTCTTGGCATGTCGTAGGTGTAAAAGGTGAACAGGTTGGGAGAGAGTACCGATCCCTGCGGTACGCCTGCTTCCATGGGCCTGTAGTTCGACAGCTTGTCTTCAATCCTCTCAGGGAATTGCTTCCGGTGAAAGTAGGATCTGACAAGCTTGACTATGCCGACAGGGTAACCCGTCGATAACATCTTTGCCAGGTGTTCTTCATTCCAAACCCTCTTGAAGGCCTTGGCTACGTCTAAGAAGGCTGCTCCTATGACTTGGCGGTGGTTGAAACCCTCCGTAATGTACTCCGTTAGACGTAGTACTTGGAGCTCGGTGGAATATTCTGTTCGGTAGGCGAACTGCTCATCTGGGATGATCTGAAGCTCATCGGTTAGGGTTTTAAGTCTCTTCAGGATGATCCTCTCTGCTACTTTACTCATCGCCGATAGAAGACTGATGGGCCTGTAATTTGAAGGAAAGGTTAGATTCTTACCTGGTTTGGAAATCAGGATGACGCCTGACTTCTTCCACTTGGTGGAGAAATAACGTAGTCTCAAGATGGCCTTGATGATGTTCACCATTGCTGCTACTCCTTTGAGAGATAGTTTTTTGAGTACTGTTGTATGTTTACTATTCCGTCGCACTCCGGCGCTTTGAGGGGTTTGAGGCTTCTCAGGACTTCCCTGACTTCTTCAGGAGAAGTCGGGGGGATTATTTCTTCATGCGGCATGCGTCGCAGCCTTCTGACTCTGTGTATTACGTCGGTCTCCCAGTCCTCGCCCTCGTCGACGATCTGATTTATCCCTACACTATAGTTCCAAGCTGCCGGCAAAAGCTTCGGCTTTTTCCTGTCGAGTGTAGACAATACCATTCTCTCCATGGAGGGGCGGGACTGGTTTTCGCTTGGCACGCAGATCCTTCTGGGTAGTTCACATGGTTCTGTCCTGAGGGTCTAGCGTCTCTAGGTGACGTTGCCATCGGTTCTGCGTGTATTCTTGCAGGGCTTCTTTAACTCTTTTAGTTAGTTGGTTGTATTCCCTCCGGTGTTCAGAGGAGTCTTGTCCTCTCCACCAGTTTCTTCTTTCTGTCTTGAATGAGCTGCATGGTATTTACGTAGGGAAAATTAGTAAATCAGAACAGATTTCTTACCAGGTCCGGTAAATACGTTGCTATTTAAGTAATACAGAGTTATATGTTTATAGAATTTATTATATAAAATCAAACTAAGTTTTAATATAAAAATTGGACAAAATTGAAACACGTAATAAAGGAAGAAGAAAATATGTTCAAATTGGATAACATAGTGGAACAGATGGAATTGAAATTTGTAGTAAATGCAGGTTCATCCGATGAAAACGCCGAATTTTCTGATTTAGATCAATTTGATATTCTCCTGGAATAAGTTTTAATATTATACCCATTTTATGAGGTAGAGTAAGAGAACCTTTGAAGTGGTAATTCCTAGCCGCCAGGTATGGAGCTCTGGAGGTCCACAATGGGAAAAAGGATCACTCATCTGGTACACGGATGGATCCAAAACGGATGAAGGAGTGGGCGCCGGTGTATATGGCCCAAACTGCAGGCTGACAATAGCCTTGGGTCACACTCCCACCATCTTTCAGGCAGAAATATATGCCATAGATCTTTGTGCTCGACAGTGCATAAATAAAGGCACACGGGGATCAAGAATCTATATAGTTTCAGACAGCCAGGCAGCACTCAAAGCTCTGAGTTCATTCACCTTTGAGTCACAAATTGCCTGGGAATGTCTACAAACAATAAAGCAACTGGCAAGAAACAACTTGATGTGGGTGCCAGGGCATGAAGGAATAGAAGGGAATGAGATTGCGGACGACCTTGCAAGACAGGGTGCCAAATCGTCATTCATCGGACCAGAACCGTTTTGTGGGATAGCAAGAAGTAACACGACGGAGGAGGTAAGAACATGGGAGGATGAACAAAAATCCTCCTACTGGAACTCAACTCCAGGACAAAAACAAGCGAAAAAGTTCATTACTTATTCGCAAAAGAGAGCTAAAGAGCTACTTGAACTCAGCAAAAAGGAATTAAGACTACTAACAGGTCTTTTCACGGGTCACTGCCCATTAAAATACCACCTTAAAAAAATGGGCAAGGCTGAGGACGAAAATTGTCGATTCTGTACAAAGACAACCGAAACGTCGGAACACATACTTTGCACATGCGAAGTACTAGTCCGGCAAAGGCTACAACACTTGGAACAGGTGATTCTGACACCTGCAGAAGTGTCAAAGTTAGCCCCCAGGAAAATTCTAGGATTCTTTAGAAGCCTAGGATTGGATGGGAACATATAGATATGGGGTAATCACAAAAGATCTTTATAGGTCGAGGTGAGGAGAGGTCAAACGCCTGAACAACCCTACTGTAATCTGTAATACCCATTTTATGTAAAACTCATGTTGTTTAAGTTAATAATTTGTTACATTTTTTATTTCAATACACAACTTTTCATTTAAATATAATGAATCTGTAGTATCACAATATATTCATTTGCAGTTCTTGAATGCGAAATGATATCAATTTTTTTTACAATTTTTAAAAAGTTGACATTAATTATTGTCGAACCATGTTATATGTGCAAAATAAATAGTGTATTTTTATTCTTACTGCAATAAAATAAGAGCATTTATGCTGCAGTGTAAATTAATTAAATTCAATGTATAGCCAAATGCCAATAAAAGTGAATTTAAATCGTTATTTTATTTGGGGGGGGTTACTAATGGCTTTGAGACGGCCTTGATGGGGATTTCACTTACTTGGGAATTCCCATGTACCCATGTAAACTGTGCTTCGCTCATAACATAAACAACTGCATTCTAAACTGAGACCGACTATATAATCTATCAAAAGACATGCGTTCCTAAATTCATATTTATTTTGCCATTAATCATGTTTTTTGTTGTTTTCTCGTTACACACAGTGTTGAGACTAATAAGTGGACATGAACAACTTCGTGTTTCATGATCAGGTCAAAATATGACGATTTAACCTAACATATACCAAGTTACACCTCAGAAGAGATATAGCCCTCCAATCTATCCCCTAAAATTGATTGAATGAAGGAAAATTTTCAGTGATATTTTACGGGTGACCTCAATTAAGCATATTGTAATATTTTAATTAACTTCTATTCAACTTAGTGCCAATTAAAATTTGTAATGTGTGTCAAACTAAAACCTTTTAAGTCAAACGATGTCCAAAATATTAATATTTTTCGAAATATTAGACATCCTGTACTATGTCTTAACTAAACTCAAATCTGACTTATGTCAAATATTTTAGGTTATTCGAGATGCTAAAATGTTAATTTGAGTAATACTATGAAGTTAAAATTATTTGTGATACCTATTTTGTGAAGATTATTCCCATGTCCTATCGACAGTTCTTTAAAAGCAAGTAGATATTTCTTAACTACCTACCAAAATAACATGTTGCCTTGTGTTTATGTAATAGTTAATAAAATATTTTTTTATGTTAAGTTTTCTGTAAGGCAAACAAATTGGAACAATACGTTTTCTTCCATAACCAAATTCTAAAAAAGATGTTTACATTTGCGTAGGTGTTGCTTTAAATATTCCTTCGCGAGGTTAGAACTTTGGTTTTAAGTATCGTATATTTTTTATATATGTATTGAAAAGCATGCGACTGAAAATAATAAATATTTTCAGACCTCTCTCTCGAATACTATACAAACGATATACAAAAATAATACTTGTTTGTTGTTAAAGTTACGGTAGCAAAATCGTGCAAAAAGTGCAACGTCAATCTGCATGAAGAACCCATGCGTGGTGTACACTATAAGAACGTAGAAACACTGGGCTTAGTCCAGCTAATATTCGCCTTTTTTGGGTCAGCTGAGCAAAGGTCGGAGACCGAGGAATTCAGTGTGGACTGCCAAGATGGTGTAATTAACACTTTGGTCTACCGAAGCCGCGTAATGGGTGTAGGGGTACCTGATATCAACTGCAGGATCATCCGTCAGGCACCAGAATCGTTTGTGCAATTCCTTTCTGTATGTCTCGTACATGCGATTTCGTCCTACATCCACCGCCATAACGTGACGCGGCATTACAGGGGCTGTACTATCATCTTCGGCACTCGAACGTGATAGACCAGACATCAAGCTATCTTACGTCCCCGAATATACCAGTTTCGTTGTGGCGAACGAAAAGGGTCAAATTTATTGGAACTACTCATTTCCGACAGTCAGGATAATGCAAGCCAACAAGGTGATGTTTGTCGTAAAATTCTCAGCTACAGCTGAGTCAAACATTGTCGAATGGTCGGCAGGCCAGATGCAGAATCTTGAAGTCTCTTCATCTATTTAGGGCACACTATTGAGGTATTTACAGTCACTAATTCCGTAGGAAGTGGCTGTAATTAAATCGCTGGCGCGGCTACCGTGTGATGTCGGAGATCACGCAACAACAAAAAATCCTAATATTGTAATAATAATTCTATTCATTACTTCATAAATTAACCAATTTTGTGAAAATAAATGAATTACAAACTTTTTACTTAATACTATTGTTTATATACATTTATATATATTGTATATATATTATATGGAAATTTTTATCTTTTCAGATGAAATGCTGGAGTCAGAAAGCCGTGGAGTTGCCGGACGAGTGGCCGATCTTGAACGTAAAGTACTCGAGCAGGGTGATGAACTGGTCTGTCTTAAGGCCACCTTAGCTGAAGCTCTCCGGAGGCTTAACCAACTTGAGGGCTTGCGTTTGAGTAAATTACCCTCTACTCCTAACACTCCTATCCGCATTAATGGTACTTCTAAGGAGTCCATAAGACAAAGACCTGTTAGTTATTCGGCTTCTAAAGCTGAATCTCAAAGGAGGGTGTTCACGGGTTCTTGTCTACCTCAAAGAAGAGCAGTGCACTACCAGTCCACAGGAAGTTTACACAGTGATAGTCAAAGTTCTAGTAGCGTTAGTCCTATTCCGTCCCCTTCACCAAGAGCGACGCCTCTACCAACAAACAATAGAAAGCAATTTACTGCTAACTCATGTCCCACAGTTGCTAATCCTCTGCATAAAAGATGGAGTTCTACTGGTGACTTTAACCAGAGTAATATCGTGACGCAGAGCGGTTTGCAATCAAAGTAAGTTCTAATTTGAGTATGCTAAAATGTTAAATGTATTTATTAGTCGTTCTGTAGTCTCAGTTAATGTTTGTACTTAAAATTTGATCTTTTTTTACACATAATACCTATTTTCATCCTAAAATACTTTGACCAATATTTTGAAATACTGTATTCAAGGGAGGGATTTTGATAGAAAAACATTTACTATGTTCTATTATAATTTTTCAATATTAAATTTAGGCGCAGTCATTTGGAGATTCCTACCTCTCCATCCTTGGTCAAAAACTTGTATTTATATATTTTTTAATTTATTAGGTTATTGTCGCTACGAAATGGAGGTAATTTTTGTATAATGTCACAGCTAAAAAAATCAACCAATCCAAACACATGGTCACCGTGTCAGGCCCCGCGAGACCCCTTCGAACTTACAAAAAACTGTAGGAAAACCTATACAATTACAGATGTCCATTCGGTAATGGCAGTTGTTTGAAAACTAATAAATCTCTTAGAACTAAATGCAAACATTACCATTGTTCTGAGATTTATATGTACTTACATATTTTGCAAGCGATTGTTATTAAATGGAAATTAATAATTATATTCCTGTTATAGCTGCACTTAAGTGATAGCGTAGTTTATTGGAACTATGTTATTACTTATTAAAAGAAATGTTATGATCAATAATATTAAATATTTTCTTATCGAATCTCTTTGTCTTGAATATGGGAACCTTAATTTTCTTAACGATATTTAATGCAGCGCTTGTAGGATAAATGCGTCTTGTAGAACAGATTTTATTATACACTATATTCCAAACTCTTGGCCCTCTATGTTGTAAAAGAGACGAGAACTCAGCTTAGTAAACACATAGTTAAACTATAATGAATATTATGCCCTTCTTCGATTTATTGAACTTTTAAGTTATTTAAACGTTATTTATACAGGGTGGTCACTAAAAAATTATTAATTACGAAACCACATAGGAGAATAATAATCGGAATGCAGTTATCACTATTGCTACAAAGGAAACTCGATAACTTTTGGTTAAAAAAATGTAGAGTGCTCCTCAGACGGAAAAAATATATAATAAATAAAAGGTGCCAAATATTGAAGGTTTCCGTAAATACCTTAAAAATTTTCACCATAGATGAACTAATTCTTAGGATGACCACCGTATATATTCTTCATTTGATAATTCCTTGATAATTTGTGGTGACTAAATGCCAAATACGAGGCCAAATGTTATCTCCATTTCCCACATCTTATTCATTATTTATTCTTTTTATGCGGGCTACCCTGTATATTTTTCTGTAAAAGTTTACCCATTTCTTAGCTGGCAGTAGCGTCAACCACCTACCAAATTTCACTGTTCTCCGTCAAATAGTTTTTTTAGATATAGCGTTAACAGATAGACAAACATATGGATAGAATTAAAAGACCTTCATTTTCGTAATCTATGTAGTCTGACACCGGAAAATCCGAATAAATCTCGAAGTGTGATTTTTCAATACTTCCAATACAATACTTCCTCCCTTCGGTACGCCAGGGAAGTAACAAATTGTTAGGCCATCTGTCAGCCTGTGAACAAAAATGGGGGTAAGATCCTCGCTTAATATTTGTAAATCCTGAATATGCATTATTGATCCATTCATTACATTTTGTAATTACAATAACCTAATAAAAATGATGACTATTAATAACATAAACATGTGTTTAATTTGCTAGTTAGAGAACTAAATAATAAAATAATTTAACTAAAATTATTTGTTGGTACTGTCGTGGACAAAAAATAATACGGCATTCTTATGACGTATTTTGTTAAAATGGAACCTCGTAAGATTGATCTGAAGCCAGCAAGTTTTTTAACCGGGTCACCAAATTTCGCTTCATCTGAGGGTTTAAACAGGAAGCACGTTGTGTCTCGAAGAGAGATTTTGTATGTAATAAAGCACTACAAGTTTTCGTAGACAATATATTTCCATGTTTAGTTTTTATTGACGTATTTTTGATAAAATTTAGTTGTGTACAATGTAATTGCCATTTATTTGTTAAAATATATTGTGTGTAAGAACCAATATGCCCCAAGTGATTTAGTTAAAACTGGTGTTATTGCTAAAGCAGAAGATGGTTGGACAGTGAGATAAATTTCACTGCGTTATAAGAACAAAAATTCAGTATTTAACATTTAAAAAAAGTGGAGGAAAAAACGATATGACTAGTAGAAATCCTGGATCAGGCCGACGAAATATATCAATTGAATAACAAGGTTTGCAATTGATGAATACATTAAGAGAACATCCATTGTACTTAGTTATTCAAGCTGGTGAAGAAAGTAATTTTCCTGGATCGAGTCGTACTGGCCGCCGGCGAGTAAAGGCTAGTTTTCAGAGTGCGATCTACTGGGTGACCAATTAGCTAGTTGACAAGGGCCAGTGGCTGGCCCATTAACGTGGTGGGAAGGGGTCACTGGACAGTAGAAACAAATATATTTGAAGTAGCTGGCTATGCCAATTACTGGCCCACTCGTACGGTCAGTAACTCGCCCGCCTGCACCCGTTCTGTTCTCATGTCAGTTACTGTAGCCCCTTCAAATTAGTAAAAAAATCGCTGTTTTATGGAACAACTTCCTACAGCTATATGAGACCTGTAAAAAATGCAGCATTTGAATTGCCTAAGCATGATTTTCACCCCCCGCAGTTCTAAAAAAAGTGGTTTATAGATGAATTTTAACCTTTTCGCCTTTTTTTATTTTGAGCAAAAACTATGCATCAGGAGAGCAATGTTGAACAGCATAAAATTGCCTATAAATTTTGTCTCTACGTTTTTCTCCGAATTTCTCAAAGTTTCGCCGCTAGAGGGCGCGAAAAAATATTTATATATAGACTTTTGTACTTTTTTTAGATTTTCAGCGAAAATTATGCATTTTGGTGAAAAATATCAGGAGAGCAAAGTTTGGAGAGCATAATATTTCCTACAAATTTTGTCTATACGTTTTTTACGTTTTTTTTTTTCGAATTTCGCATAGTTTCAACGCTAGAGGGCGCGAAAAAATATATATTTATAGACTTTCGCGCCCTGTGCATAATTTTGGCTAAAAATCTAAAAAAGGCACACAAGTCTATATTCATATTTCTTTCGCGTCCTCTACCAGCGAAACTATGCGGAATTGGGACAAAAACGTAAAGACAAAATTTGTTGCTGTACAACTTTGCTCCCCCGATATTTTTCACCAAAATGCATAGTTTTTCCTCAAAATTGATAAAAGGCGAAAAGCTCTAAAATTCATATATATGTGTATACTTCTCAAAGCTCACCCTTTTTTAAAACTGCTGTTTAGACAGCCCAACTTCACTTTTTACAGGTCTCATAGCTGTGGGAAAAAATTCTTAAATTTTTCCTAATTTGAAGTCAGCTTGCAAGCCAACTCGCACCGTGAGAACTAGCCTTAAGGAAGTGAAGCTGCGCTGTCATCCAGCAGCACAGAAATACTTGCTTAAAGCAGAGTGTAGAAAAGTTTTAGTAGGATTTGCTCTAGAATATATTATAGTCCTATTTGGTAGAGATTTTTTGAATAATGTAGTCTTTACAGACCAAATATGTTTCCAGTCATTACATAGCGGTCGCATTCATGTTTACCGATCTGCCAATACTCGATTCGATGGGAAATATATACCGGGTGGCCACGAGTCAATGTACGCCCCCAATATTTTGGTTGTTTTTGTATTTAAAAATTAGGTTTTTGGTACACATAAATTAGACAATAATAGGCTACTTTTGGACTAACAGGAATGAAAATATCACTTCCGGTTGAACCGGAAGTGACATCAACTTTTTTTTCTTAAATGGAATGACTATATTTTTTTGATAGTTTCTCATTAAGCAAAAATTTCTAAGTGCAGCAGTTTTTTCAGATGTAAAAAATTCCAAAAAATCGGTGAGATACGAACAATTTTTTAATTTTTTCAAAATGACCGCTTCAGATGAATGCGATGTAAGAAAATTACTAAGTAGGCTATGTAAATTATTAGTAAGGTTGTAGACTTGTCTGTAAAGAAGAAAATTGATGTTTGAATTACTGATAGGTACCAGTATTTTTAGTTCTTTTTCAAAAAAACGGAATTTCATTTTCATTTCCGTAGGGGTCCTATGGAATTTTTTTTAATGGAACTGTGCTATTTCTTTCATTAATCAGAAGTAATGATTCATAAACTATAATTTTTTCGCCATTAATCGTTTCTTAACGGTATCCTTCGTAATAATAGAAGTATTTTTAAAAAGTAAACACAAATTGAACAAGAAATAATTTTAATAGGTATAACGTTACAACCATGAATAATTTACCAAGAATAATAAAACTATTTAAAACCTAAATTATAATAAACCATTATATAAATTGTTCAAACTGTTCACCGTTATGATTAATACAAAGAGTAGCGCTACTTATCGTTGCACGTCTAACATTCTGTAATTGTTGAGGTGTTTTTGAGCAATTTCGTGTCGAACTCTTTCTTCCAGATCTTGCCTTGTGGCTGGAGCAGTCATGCCCTAATAGCACACAATATTGGACCAATATTGAACCAATATTCTCAATATTGGTCCTATATAGGACCAATATTCATATATTGGACCTATATGGATTGTGTATTGGTGCAATATTGGTGCTACTAGGGTGTAGACACTATTTTTCAAATGCGCCCAAATAAAAGATCGAGCGGGGTTAAGTCAGACGACCTTGCAGGCCATCTGACTGGGCCATGGGTCCCAATCCAACGATCTGGAAATAATTGATTTAAGTAATCCCTAACGATAATAGCATTGTGTGGTCCAGCCCCGTCTTGTTGGAAGTAAACCTCGTCAATATTGGTATTGGGAATTTGATTAATCTGTGGAACTATTATATTTTGGAGAAATTCTAGATATCTTGGTCCAGTTATAGTTTCGTTAAAAATTATTGGACTTATGATATGGTCGCCCAGTACGCTTAACCAAACATTGAAGCCAAACCGGTCCTGAAACCGCCCCTATCTCATAATGTGAGAATTATCCATTGCCCAATATCGAGTGTTGTTTCGATTAAATAACACAAGGTTTGTAAATTTCGATTCATCAGTGAACAAAATGTTTTTGATAAAATTCTCATTTCTTAATTGGCGTAACTGTAACCAATTACAAAAGGTTATTCTTCATTCTCATACAAAAATTGATGCAATTGATATTTATAAGAACAATAGCCGCGTTTTTTAAAAAAATTTCTGGCTGATTCTTTGGAATGTTCAATTTGTCTTATCGCAATGGTTGGGTCAACATGCACTAAAGCTAATACATTAATTTCCGTTTCTTCATCCACAATAAATCTTTCTTCAATTTCTACATTAGGTTCAGTTCTAAATTGTTGCTCCAACCGGACGAAATAGTTTCGCGCAGGTTGTCTTCTTTCTGGATATCTCGTCCATACAGACTTTGTGCTCTAGTTGCATTACGTAGAGTCTCTCCATAAATAATGATCGTCAACTTTTTCATCTCTTGAATAATTTTCAGCCATTCTATATTAATTTTCTTGTTTATGACAACTTTAATACACTTGCTTCAGAAAATTAGTGAGTAAGTCAAGACTAATTCAATTTTTGCGAATGTCTGTCATTTTCATGGCTATCTGCAATTTTCGATTTAAATGTAGATAGGTGCCTTATTAAAATGATTTGTTGGCGCTTACTTTTTAAAAATACTTCTATTATTACGAAGGATATCGTTAAAAAATGATTAATGGCGAAAAAGTATGGTTTATGAATCATTATTTCTGATTAACAAAAGAAATAGCACAGTTCCATTAAAAAAAATTCCATAGGACCCCTACGGAAATGAAGAAATGAAAATGAAATTCTGTTTTTTTTTTTAACTAAAAATACTGGTACCTATCAGTAATTCAAACATCTATTTTCTTCTTTACAGACAAGTCTACAACCTTACTAAAAACTATTGCACTTTGTTGAAATTTATGCTTAATGAGGAACCATCAAAAAAATATAGTCATGCATTCCATTTAAGAAAAAAAAGTTGATGTCACTTCCGGTTCAACCAGAAGTGATATTTTCATTCCTGTTAGTCTAAAAGTAGCTTATTATTGTCTAATTTATGTGTACCAAAAACCAAATTTTTAAATACAAAAACAACCAAAATATTGGGGGCGTACATTGACTCGTGGCCACCCGGTATATCCAACAACGACCATATCAGCATATCTTTCGTCAATACGTGGTCCTGGTGTTTTGTGGCATATTAAGGAACGATTTAATAGTGAAACGTATTCTAGATAATATTATGCTCCCTTCTGTCTCACAATTATTGCCTAATAATGAGTTTATATTCGAACAAAATAATTGTTCCGTTCATAGCTCTTACCGTATATCATGGAAAATATTACCGATGATTAGTGCATGAATTTATTGAATAATATGCTAAAATAGACTAATAGAAATGGCGTAGGTAATAGCCAAGTATTAACAGTTAGTTTTTTCATTTTTTTAAATAATATTTCTTATGAAATAATTAAACTGTTTATTCTCCACTTTTTTAAATGTTAAGGTAGTTATATCGCGAGGGGTGCGACATCTGTTAGCGAATCGATAAACTTGAGACGCGAGAGACAGAGAGGGAGAGAGTTGGGAAAGATTTGGCAACGCCACATATAATTTCTGATTCCAGCTGATCGATTCGTCACTAATGTCAAGATATTATTACTTTTAATAAATTAATGGAAAAATATATTATACATACAATAAATAAAATCGGAATGAAAATTTGTAAATCTTCTACTTTCTTATATGATACCTACTTTTAAAATAAACGCAAAGTATTTTCAAATATCCGCGCCAAAGTACGACGTTGCCACGTCTACTACTCATATCCTCCATTCAATAAATTTAACAATTTCAATAATTTTCGGGTAGCTGCCATTATGTTATTTTACGGTGAATCATCTCGATATGTATACACGTGCTTCGTCAGGAATTAATTTAAATTTGCCTCATTTTTGAGATCATTCTTAAATAAGGATCAGTCGTAAGAGAGAAAATAGTGTCACATCAATTTATTTCGGAAGGATTCCATAAGCGCGATGTTATATGTCGTTAAAAACTGCGACCTTTGAGCGAATTAATTTCAATTTGCCTCGTTTTTAAGATCATACTCTTTAAACGCAACAACGTTTTATATGCATCCACGAATACCTAGGTATGGCCAGTGATTTTTAATACAAATGCACAAATATAGGATTACTTGCACCATCTCTTTTCAGTGCTCTAAGGTTGAGAAGAGACTGAAAAAAGAAGTGCTAGGGACGTAAAGTATCATAGGATTCTTCAAAAATCTTGTTATAAATACACAAATATTAAACACGCTTTTATTTAATTTATGGTGTTCTTTCAAAACGTTACACTCTCGCTACCCCCACTCTTCGCCTCTTGCACAGCGCTGAAATTAACGGTTTTCGATCGCGTTTTTCGCATGCTTTCAGATTTTTAGCAAAACTAAAAAAAAATCGTTGTAGAGTAAATCTCGAAGAATAGAATCGCTTGGTTTATATCAGTCCGACCGCCACAGAGCTTTCGCGGCGTGCCTTTTTTTTTGGAAAAAGCAACGGTTTGCCTCATTTTTCAAAATCTACGTAATATTTTCGATTGAAATTTTGAGGGTAGATTAAGGACTACCAAAACTCTAACGTGTGCAAATTTCAGTCTTTAATATGTATTTGAACCGGAGTTATGAATTTTTGAAAAAACGTACAATTTTGGTGGTTTGTTGTAATTTGCGAGGGAACCACTGTGCCAATTGAGTTACACCGGGGCTCATTTTGGTCATTATTTTATTGCGCATATTTTTAACTTCAACACTTTTTTTTCGTATAAATTCAACTTTTCCTTTAAAGCGCGAAAACCCGTTTTTCGCGACCTTTCAGACATCGCAAACTACATGTGATTATTTTTTCTTTTGCTGAGGTTGCAGTTTGTCTGAGATTTGAGTCCCTGATGAGCTAGCTCGCCTGTACTACTTACATACAATATTTATTAGGTTCAGACCTTCACAACACTTCCAGCAAGACGGAGCGCTCCTTCACACTTTTAGGCATTATTATTCGTAAATTTTTAACAATACTTTCCCAAGGCGTTGAATCGGCAGGAGAGATGCCATAACAGTGACTCTCGGGCCGTCAGATCTAGCCCCTTGGACATTTAAAAAGTAATTTTTATAGGACAAATCTTGATAATCTAGAAGATTTGAGACATTGTATCATTGAGGTGGCTCAATACATATCCCCACAGCAATTACAAAATATCTTAAATGAACTCCATCGATCTTTTGCATATTGTTAAACTTTTGAAGGACGTCAGTTTGAACACTTAGTTACTATTCTACCTTCATCAGCGTGTGCATTGCAGAACAGAAAATAGCTTGGAGCCTTTAACTGCTGGGAAGTGACAAGCCACGGGGTTCTAATATCTGCACGGAAGTGTTTATCGTAACTGAGATGCTTTGGAGTCTCTTTAAATACCTTGAAACTAATCACCTAATGACAATTTGTTATAGTAATCTAATTGATTTCCAAAAACTGTGAAACTTGTATACGAACCATCCGGGCCCGTCTGGTTTTACCTAGCTCCTGAGGAGGGTTTGAGCCCTTCGGTCCCAATTTGAGCGCTCCGCACTCAGTTTTTATTTCAAGTTTTGTTTTTCAGTCTTCACTTTTTTATATTTTTGACTTTCATTTCCATATTGGTTACCTGCGACCTCTATCAGAATCAGATATCGATTTGCAGTCGAATCAGACGATAAATGAGAAAACTTGTCCATGCCATGTTCATGACGTCGTCATTTAAAATTTTTCAGTTCCGATCTCAAAGAACCTGACAAAGTTTAGGTGGGAAATTACTTTTGGTCAAATTGGATGAAACCAAATGCATATTGAAGCTCAATCCGTCCCGAACAAAAGTTCTCGTAGGCACAACGTCGAAAAATGGACAGTTTTCCAGATATCCGGGGTGCAAAGGGGTACTCATTTCTTATGGAAAGTGGCTCCAGCCCCAGTGAAATTCGCTGAAATCGATATATGTTATTCCTCTCGAGCTCTTCATCAAAAGTTCTCATGGGAACAAGGTCGGAAAATCGGAGGTGCAAAGTCGACTTTGCAACCCCCGATATCGGAAAGTCGCAAATCCTTAATAAACAAATTAGCTTATTTGTTTAAGCAATTACAAAATGCGCGAGACACAAAAAAAACCTGTAAATTCTATGAACAAAATGCAACATTTTGACTACAATAAAATATCCGTATGACCTTTCGTTGAACAGGAAAAAAAATGGTTAATTTAGGACCCTTAATTTGTTTATAACAATTGAACGGTCAAAGATAAAAGGTTGCTACGGCGTTCATAAATTAATTGTTATAAAAGCATAAAATGTATGAAAAACGAATGGATTTGTGTGACAACTGTAAACTAGTTAGTTTAATATATTAACTTTATGTTGTTACAAGATTTTTTTTTCAAAAATTAATTAATAAACAATTGACAGTAGAAAACGCAAAATGGTCTATGTCTCTGGTTCTGGTTAACGGATCGAGGTCAATCTAGACTCAAAATTTTCCTTTTTTTTTTAATTATCTTTCATTTTCCGACAATTGCACTTCGATACGACGTTCCTGAGCCGAGATATTTAATTTACTAGCTAAGCAATTTTTATAAAAACGGCGGGGGGGGGGGGGGGGTAAAAAAGAAAAAAGAGGCAAGATCACACAGAAATGGTAGTTCTTATCTTTATCGATTGTCGGGGGTGGAGAGTGTAAAAAATGGAAAGTCGCAAATCCTTAATAAACAAATTAGCTTAAAAAACAATATAAATTCTATGAACAAAATGCAATATTTTGACTACAATAAATTATCCGTATGCTCTTTCGTTGAACAGGAAAAAAAATGTTAATTTAGGTCCCCTAATTTGTTTATAATAGTTGAATGGTCAAAGATAAAAGGTTGCTACAACTCTCAGACGACGCGTATTGTTAAAATATTCATTTTTTTTATATCTGAACTTTTATCCGATGCGCCGTTTTCCTCAAAAAGTCAAAGAAACATCAATGAGATTTTTCGCTCAAAATCATTGTTTTTAACAATGAAGCCTGTGTTTTATGATTTTTTTAATGCCACCGTCGTGTTCAGCGCAATTTTTCCTATAAGAATAGTCGATAAAATTGCTGTTTTAAATTTTTACCCAAAATCGATGATTTTGACTTTACGACGACCGGCTTATTATTTTTTTATGTCTCTATTTACTTCATAGTTTTGAAATTTAATTTAGTAACAAAATAAGTAATTTTAAATACCAACATTAACTGAGATATAATTTGTGCTTATCATTGCTCTAATATTGTATTTGTTTTGTTTTATTTAGAAACTCTCTATTATTTTTGTTTTTTACTTATAGGTTTTCCACAAAATCATTTTTAAATTTATACACAAAGACGAACAATTTTCCCTCGTCAAATTATAAACATGGGTATGTTTTTTGTTTTTTTTTTTTAATATGATGATTGCACTTGAAATTTTTTAAGTTGTATGCATTTTTATATTATTGATACCTAATGAGTGTTCTGGTTTAATTAGTTTTTACCTGAAGTATGCATATTTTTAAATATGTACAAACCTCCATTCAATGTATTTCCTGCGATAAGAGAAAAGGAAATATTTGCGTATTTATATCGGATCTATCGGTCCAAGGGGCCACGACACTAAAATCTGTCTCACAGAATTTGCAAATTATGTTAGAAAATATGCTCCTACACACTGAACCGTCGGCAGAGTTGAAAACTGTGACCAAGGAGTTTTTAATTAAATTTATTGATAAAGATGTTTCATGCAAAACCAAGACAATTTCTATGAATAAGTATGAAATAATTATATTTGACATTGACTTGTTTTGCATGAAACATCTTTATGAGTGGCCTTGTGCCTTTCTGATGAGCTCCAGCATAAGGACGAAAAACGTTTATGATAGATTTCACGAAAATGTAATCCATTAGAATGAAAATTTTTAAGTCAAGGTAGGTAAATAAATTAATTTTGGGCCTTTGTTCTCATTTTCAACTGAATTTTCATGACCGTAGGGGGTTATGTAGATACAAGTTTAATCTGCATGGCCGTAGGGGACTGCGTGGATGCTAGTTGTTGAATGAGAATTTTCAAACAAGAAATTATACAAATTCATTTTAGGATTCTAATTTGCTAGCATAACCAGAATTCAGGTTATCGTAAGAATGTAAAGATTTCATTAATATTTTTAAACATAGTTTTTCTTTTAGTTCTCATAAATACTTATTTTTCTGCTGTTTGCAAAATCATATAAAGAATATGTTTCAATACAATTAAAAGCAAACAAACAATAATTCACTTTTAAACAATAACACTTATAATAATTTTTGTCGATATGACTGACTTTTGTATTCCTTTGTATTTTTTTTATTATATGTTTTCATGTTAATAGAGAGTATAATATTTTTTCACAAAAAATATTGTTCTTTATTCGATATATTTTACAATCCTCTCAAAAAAATTATATTATTAGTTAGTAAACAATATATCTTATATAGTAGGGGAATCATTGTTGAATTTTCCACGTGATTCATTTACTACTAATCTCTATTTAGCATGGGACTAGTAGGGAGTACCGAGCACATAACGAAACTCCAATCAGTAAGCACAACGTGGTTGCATTCCACCCCCTACCCCTACTGGGGGTTGCAAGTGGTCGTGCTAGAAGTCCATTTATGTCGAAATTTCAACTATAGTAGTTTGCGCAATAAATAACGCAGAGAAAATCGTCAGTCGGATCAGGTAGGTTGTCATCTCCGTCTGTCAAGGTGTCAAACAGTTTTAAGAACACCTTTACGAGCATATCTTCTACCACAAATTTAAAGAAAATTATTAATATGCATTAATAAGCACATCATTCTTACGTGGCCCTTCAGGATGATTTAAATCTTATTTATAGTTTAAAAATCGAAGCACCCTTAAACTTGAAGTTAATACCGCCAAAAAAAACTATAACGAAATTTTAATATAACGTGCAAAGAAAATTATTAAAATGATAGTATTATTGAACGATTACATATAGTTCTTGTCGTTCATCTTGCTGCTAGTAGTTTTGCTTGTGCGATGTTGATGGATTTATTGTGGTTTATTATGGGCTGTTTTATGTGGATTCATTTGAGAGCGGCCGGTCAGTTACCAGTGATATGCAAGACAATATTTTTAAATAGTTTTGAAAGTTTAAAAAAAATTCTTTTATGCTATTGTATTTATACGGATCCGTTCTACACCCGCGAGCCATTTTCCTTACAAAATCTGAATCAACCTGTATATTTTAAATTTTGGATTGTGTCATGATATAAGTTTCACGTTTTGCTGTCTCTTATTTATCGTGCCCAGTAGAGGGCGGGCGTTGCACGTCTTTCCGGTTGTCGAAGACATATTGTAATAGGAAGTAGTTTTAGTGCCAGTCCACTACGGAGCACCGACCAACGCACCGCACCAACATTTATATGGGCTGTATTATCAAATGATGGTGTCCACTACGGCGCATTGTCGAGAGCAGCGCACCTTGCCTCCAACTGTGCAACGTCCCAAGCATCGTACTGTTAAATTGAGCTTAAGGTGACCATTCCCTAGAAAGAGACATCCGATAGGGAAATATTTATTATATTTGCCCATATTTTTTTTTCTTAGCACGTATATTAACGTATATTAAAAAAACTAAGAGTACAGAACCATAACAAGACTATTACTATGAATTTTCACTCAATAATTTCAGTGGTTTGCAAAATAGCTAGATTTAAATTTAAAAATTATGTTAATCGTCCTATTTCATAGTTTTAAATCTAGCTATTTTGCAAACCACTGAAATTATTGAGTAAAAATTCATAGCAATAATCTCGTTATGGTTCTAGTTAGGTACTCTTATAGTTTTTTTTTAAATATGTGTACTAAGAAAAAAAGGCTATGGCCAAAAATAATAAATATTTCCCTATCGGATGTCTCTTTCTAGGGAATGGCCACCTTAATAATCTTAGTATTTTTCTAGCATCGCACCACGCACATTTCCAATGCTTTCAATCTGGATGGAAGTTCTTAGAGTCGGGTACAATTTAAACTGACTTGTGTCAGGGGGTCAGGGCCGCTAAAACGTCTGAACTAAGATTTTATTTGATGCATAAGAAATGCCAGTAGTTCTCAAACAGTTCTCAACAATGATGTCGCTAAATAGTTTTTAAAAAATAGGAAAGATATTTTCATAAAATGTTTAGATTATTAATTTAGTAACTTCATAATTTTAGTGGAATTCTGGTTATACAGTGTCCGCCATTAAGTTAGCTACATATGGGAAAAAATTGTATTTTTTACCTTTCTAAAAAACTATTGGGGGTTCGTTTATGCATGTCCAACAACAAAAAATTACATTTTGACACATGTCATGTGATCACCAGTTTGGCAGGACTGTAAAAAATATTTGACGGTGGTACCGAAAAATGGGTCAAATTGTTAAGATATCGAAATATTTTATGAAGGAAAAATGCATATAGAATACAACAAGTGAAAAAAACTACATTTTGATGTGCTTTTTGTCCAATTTGTTGGGATGATTCATTACATATTCAGCAGAGGGTCGCAAGATGACTCAGTGCTTTGACATGTTTTATTTTTCTTTTTTTTTTCTTTTTGCATTGACTAAAGTAAAAGCTAACTACATTTTGAAACACGGAAAGGGCATCGGTTCTACTTTTATTTAGTAAATGAAAATAAGGAAATGAATGATATTTTAAATATAACATTACATTATTTGTTTGCACCTATATCGCACGGAGAATGTATCAATTTGTAATCTTTTTTTAAATAATTCTATGGAATGCATTTTCGTAAATAACTCGTTTATTTTAAGTTTTTCGAAAAAACGCTATACCAGATTTTTTGTCCAAAGAGGTCCATGCCTTATACTGGTTATAGAGATAGATCGACGGAATAGTTAATTTTCGATTTTTATTAGAAAGCTGTTCGGAATTTGTAGAATTTATAAAAAAAATCAAGTTTTCCAGGATTTGTAGAGTCGCTTTTGTTTTCTCAAATTTCTGACAAATGTCAACTAATAGACCTAATCGAGCCCTATAATTGCTATTTTTGAAAATCAAAATCGGACCTTCGGTTCGGGAGTTATTAATTTCTTTGGAAAATCATACTCGGCCCTGGAAAACATACTTGCGGTCAACGCATTCGGGCCGCCAGCAATAGGCTTGATTTGTGGCCGGGTACCTTTGATCCCACCAAGTCTCGTCGAAATCGATCAATTTCTGGATAGTTATCGTGCTTCCTAGCCCGATTTCGAGAAAACAAGTTTTTTGCAAAAAAAATCAATTTTCATTTGTTTTTCGACATAGCCTCTGGTATACTTATTTGTAGAGCATTGCCAGCGGCACCATTTCTTTTTTGAAAAGTCTCGATCCCTTTATGGAGTTATTCAATTTCTCCCGAAAAACTCGAAACGTCTATATCGGGTACTTCCGGTTTCCGAACGGAGCCGAGCTTCCGGCGTTAAGGTTTTCTAAAGACCTCCTATTAACCACCCAAGTTTCATCGCAATCCGAAAACGGATTAAGGGGGCTGGGCGTGACAGACAGACCGACAGACAGACCGATTGACCGACGGACGGAATTTTCTAAATTCGCTCTCGAATCGATAGATATGACTTTCACATCGATCCGACGTTTTTTTCGGGTTTCGACGGTCCACCGGAAAAATGCTAAACGTATACTACATTTTATTTCAAAATGTAGTAACAAGGACACCATATATCAATTTTGAAGCAGATATGAGGAAAATCAAAAAGTGCAAATTTTACCCCTACTATATGAAAAATCATAAACTCTTGTGTCTATTTCACAAATATTTGATTAGTTTCGACAAAAACTTTATGTATTTAGTTGAATAAAGGTATTTGCATGTAAAAAAAGAAGCGAACCCCCAATATAGTATTTTTTAGAAATCTCAATAATACAAATTTTCCTCATATGTAGCCAACTTTATAACGGACACTGTAGGTATATAGGTTCGGGCACAAATGAAACTGATAACAAAAAATGAATTGTCCAATTCAGTGAATAACAATGAGTGATCAGAAAAAGAAATCAAAGACTAATATTGATACAGTCCAGCAAGAAACACGGGAAGGTTTGGGCATTTCTTGCCAGGAAAGGATAGGATCCTAGTTAGTAGGGGAAACGATGTCAGTAAAAATAAAATATTTCATATAACAAAAAAAATATGAAATCTCTAACGAAAATAAATTATTTTTCTTTTAGCGGTAATAAATAAAAATTCTGGTTAACAAAATAAATATTAAAAAAATTAACAATAAGTTTAAAACAAATAAATTGAAACAATTCTGAAAGAACAACGCATTGACACGTTTTCATAAACACTAAAACACTACACTTGAACAATTTATCTACTCGACGCACATTTCACCATTCGTGTATTAATATATAACGTAAGAAAGTAGATTTTATTAGAGATATACACGCGCTAGTAGTAATAAAAGACACATTTTTGGGGAAAATAAAGTTTTAACAAAACTCTTGGCGCAGTTTAATAAAATAAAAATTTTAGAATGGAAATTATTAACTTTTAATAGAGCTTGATCAAATAAAAAAAAAGTAGAAGTGCTTGGGAATCGATCTTGCAACAACCCCATTTATATTTATTGCTGTTCGAGCATCTTACCGATTGAGCTACGCGATCCCGTTTGTTCTATTCTACAACGTGTAATATCTACGTACTAGAGAATTGTAAGATTTAGTGGTTTGACATTGTTCGTTTGACGGATGAATATCCAATATTTACCACTAAAAATAACTTAAATATTTCATGTAAAGACGTTTTTCATATTTAGAGTGGTGTTAGTTCACGGAAGTAAATAATATTCATCGTCAGATCACACACAGTTTGAGAATCGCTGATCTTATGACTATGTTTCTCATTCCTGTGTACATTTCATATTTCCGTCTCAAAAGAAGTGGGAAAGAATCTTGGTAGACATATGTTGATAATGTCTTTAGGCTATGGCTTTAAGTTTGTGTGCAAGAGATAGTGAAATGCAATATTAATTCATACATCGGTCTTTTTAAACTTGACCCAACACCATCTAGTTTGTCTCTACTTTTGTCTGCGATGTAATCAAAAGTAGTAAATCTCATTCTCATATATTCAAAAAAATCGTTTCTCAAATGATTGTGCAAGTTATGAAATTCACCAAAATGGCTTCGCTTCTTGCTTAAAGGATGAACTTTGAATCTCCTGTTCTCACGAATAACATTGCAAAAAGAATCGATTGAGCTTGGGGCGGTGCGTCGATGTGTCTACTCGGTGTCTTGGTCCATGGCGTCAGTGCGGTACTATGCTTGGTGCAAAGGTCAGTGCATGGTTTGATGCTCCGTAGTGGATTTGCACTTACTGAAAAAGGTTACCTTTTCAAAAAAAGGTCAAGAGATATTTTCTCTTATTTTTACTCAAAAAATAATATGCAGTGCCAAGAATTAAAAAAATATATATTTTCTATCATTTTTTTTCAACGTCAAAAATTTTTTTTGACATCTTTCTGCCTTTTAGGACTGAATTACCCATAAAACATAAATATTATAAATTGCGCCACTCGTTCGTACAGTAGACATTTTTTAAAATCTTTTCATGTTCTGCAACAATATTTTTGTATCTCCGAATTTTGAAAAAAGTGGAGTCGCATTTTACCAGAGAATACCCAAATGTACATTTGTATTTGTGTTTTATAAGTTTGTGTGCCTTATTTTAACTTTTTATTACTATAAGGAAACATAAATTAATTATGTTTTTAATTTGTATGAATTAGCTTAATTAAATATTATTTATTAAAGTGCCAAATGTATTTGTATCAAAAATTGGTAAAATAAATTCTTTTCTATATGTATTGAATATAGCGGCTGTGTTGAGGTGACGCGGACAGATAGTTATTGCCGTTTCTCTTCTATCCATTGAGTAATACATTTTATTGTAAAATTAAAATAAAACGTATTTTTACTCAAATTTTTAAACAACTGTAATAATAATATACCGAACAATGAAATTTAAAAAATATACAGTCTGTCTCACTTAAGAGTGTAACAACATAATAATTCTTTTGTTTTTTGTCCGATTTTAATCAAAGTGGTCTTAAAAGATAGAGGCCACCAAAGTTTATTTAAGACCACAAAATCAGTTTTCATCTTTAAATGCAGGGCCATCTACGATACTAAATTGTATGAAAAAAAATCATAGTAGGTAGTTTTTAATAAAAAAATTTTATTAAGAAAATTTATTCGAAATTATTCAAAAATCCCGAATCCAAAGTTTAGTTAAATTCAGAAAAATTTGAGGTCTTGGTGAAAAAAATCCTTTTGAGGCATTTAAATAAAAAATATTTCTAAATGTATTTTTTTGAAACAATTTACACACATGAATAATAAATTCATCCAAAAGAATTAAATATTATATTCTATCAAACTTCCCTCAGTCCTAATGTATGCCTCAATTCGCTTTCTGTTATTGTTCACAACTTTTCGGGGGGTTGCAGAATTTAACTAAACTTCGGAATTAGGGTTTTTGAAAGATTTCGAACAAGTTATGTTAACAAAAATTTTTGATTAAAAAATGCCTATGATTTTTTTTTCCAAACAATTTAGTATCGTAGATGGCCTTGCATTTAAAGATGGAAAGTGATTTTATGATTTTAAATAGACCTTGGTGACCTCTAGATTTTAGATTGTTTAAGGGGTCGCTGGGCTCCTTCAGCCATTCCTCACATTGACCTAAAAATCTTTTGTGAATTACCCTACAATTAGTTGTTGCCCTGGACTCCCAAGCTTTTTACAAAGCTTGTGATTTTCCTGGGGGCTACTTTCCCTACGTCTTCAGGTGTTAATTCCTCCTTTTCTAGGTAGCGCGGACTAACATCTTGCAGTCGCAAAGAATATGTTCCGCAGTTTCTATTGCAGTATCACAGTATCTGCACATATCATTGTCTGCCTTACCCACATTCTTGGGATGATATCTCAAGCAGCAATGGCCTGTCAAAAGGCCTGTTATCAGCCTTAAGTCGGACTTTTCGAGTTCGAGAAGCCTTGTGGCATTCTTTGTCGAATAAGTTATAAACTTTTTCGCTTGTCTTTGGCCTGGTGTATTCCTCCAGTAGGTTTCTTTTCCCATTTTAGGATCTCCTCCGTTATGTGCCCCTTGGATAAGCCACAAAACGATTCGGGACCAAAAATGGGGCTTCGACCCTGCTCGTCTGACGGCTTTCAATTAGCACATCAAACGGACAGTCAAAGTCCCGCTTGATTGGCATTGAGTCAGTGGGTTTGGTCGTGGAATCCAGCTGAATTAACCCCAGAATCCTTAGGTGACCAACCATATCGCCTGGTTTGAAATAGAGTAACTGCTGCAGCCTTAGGGCACTGAGTGCTGCCCCTCCTTCTTTACATGCAGATGTAGAGGAAGTAGGTCTAGCATTGCCTCCATAGCTGCTGGGGGACAGGAGCCCATTGCTCCTGTAATCCCTAAGCAGGCAAGGCGTTGCAACTTCTGCAACTTTACCATGGGTATAGGTTACCATGGGTCTCACAACCGAAAGATAAGACCAGTAGATCATTTTCGGTTTTAGACCTTACCTTACCAGACCTTAGTCTTACCAAACAGCCTGCGGCACGTGCAAATGGCCACAGTGTTATCTCTAAATGTGAGTTACAGGTAAGTTTTGATCCAGAATTATTCCTAGATATTTAACTTCCCTGGACAAATTCAGCACTGTTCCATTTAACATAGGAGCTCTTAAACTTAGTTTTCTTCTTTTGGTAAACGGAACAATAACTGTTTTGCTCGGAACATGTTCGATCACTAACTGCCCTGTTTGAGTTCTCTCACGCACAAAATGGTAACGCACATCAATGTGCTTTGACCGCTTATGAAACTCAGGGTTCTTTGCCAACTTAATGGCACTAGCATTATCTACTAAAAGCACTGGCACATATCTCAATGGAGCAATCTCACTAAAGAGACGATTCAACCAGATGGCATCCTTTGCTGTCTCACTTGCAGCCACATATTCGGCCTGCGTTGTTGACAGGGACACACTCGGCTGTCTTCTTCTCGCTCAGCTGATTGCCTCTTCACTGTACTTGAAAATGATTCCACTTACCGAACGCCGTGTAGTGGAGTCACTGGCATAATCAGCATCACTGTAGACTTCCAGTTCACGTTCTCCCTTTGCAACTTCGTACCGGATGCCCATCGGTGCTGTTCCTTTCACGTACTTCATAATACGTTTGACCATCGTCCAGTGCCTTTCTTCTGGCTGTTCGAGGTACTGAGACACATAGCTTACTGCGAAAGCAATTTCTGGCCGAGTAACAGCAGCCAAATACATAAGACAGTCTACCGCCTCCCTATAAGGAGCCGCTGTTAGCTCAGTATCCCTCATCTCCTGCGTCGGTAAACACTTGTCCGTGGTGTCAAAACAGGATTTGAATCCTTCATATTGAAGTTTCGAAGTACACCCTCAGCGTATGTCTTCTGGGTAATCAGAATCGAACCATCTTCCATCTGTTCGATTAACATGTTCACGAAATGACCGACTGGTTCAAACGTTATCTTAAATTCTGACTTTAACTCACAGAGGAATTAGTCAACTTCAGATTTCTTAGTTACAGCAATAAGTCCATCATCAACGTACAGCACCACTATCAATTTTTCTTCACTGGTGATACGATAAAATAAACATGGATCTGCTGTGCTCTCACACAAGCCAAAGCTTAACAATACATCTTTAAATCGCTTGTTCCAGCACCTTGGGGATTGTTTCAGCCCATATAAACTTTTTTGAAGTTTGCATACACGTCCAGTACCATCATCGTACCCCTCAGGCTGCTGCATGTATATCTCTTCCTCAATCACTCCGTTGAGAAATGCTGTCTTGACATCAAATTGTGCCAACTTGAGAAGCTCGTTTGCCGCAATACTTAATACCGTTCGGATTATGTCAAATCTGGCAACAGGGCTAAATGTCTCGTTATAGTCCCCTCTCGTTGACTGAAGCCTCGGACAACTAACCGCGCCTTGTATCAGTCTACTTCACCATTAGCTTTCCGCTTGATCCGGTATATCCAACGATTCGAAACAGGTGTACGATCTACTGGCAACTCCGAAAGATTTCACGTCAAATTTTCCTCCAGTGAGACTTCTGAGCTCTTCTATTTCAGCTAGCATTGCTTCAATTAAACGCTCAGGTGGTTTAACTGATGTCCGGTCTCTCAGTTCTCGCGTCAGAGGCTCAACTAGGGCATCATTTGACGAACTTGCCGCAGGTTGGGCTTCTTGTCATCTTGTAAATCGGGTGTCAACTCACATTCACTCTCATTGAGGCTTTCATTCATATCATATGGAAACACAGTCAGCATCCTATCAGCAGTCTCTGGTTCGAACGTCCCTACTTCGGACTACACGATTTTCAGATTGTATCCAGATACGATAACCATCCACCTCATCTGAATACCCAATGAATACACCGCATTTTCCTTTTGTGTCCAATTTTCTGCGTTGTCTTGCCGGCACATGCACGAAACATTCAGTTCCGAACACACGGAGCTTATTCAGGTGTGCTGTCTTTTCTGAAAACAACTCATATGGTGTCTTGTCCTCCACACTGCTTGATCCCGTTTGATTAAGAATATAAACAGCAGTATTTGCTGCCTCCGCCCACAAGAATTTTGGCAGATTCTTTGCCAAAAGCATTGTACGAGCAAACTTGACCACCGTTCTGTTGGACCATTCAGCACAACCATTCTGCTCTGGCGTATAGGGATTTGTGATAACTAACTTCACCCCGTTTGCCTTAATGAGTTTCTACACGCTGTTATTATCAAACTCACGCCCACCATCACACTGAAACGTTTTCGGAGCCCGTCCATGATGGTTTTTAAGATTTTTAAAATCTATTCAACCTTTTAAGCAGATTCCGATTTCTCTTTAAGGAAATACACTATGCGCAAAGGCGAATAGTTTCATGTGAAGCACAAAAAATACTTTGCTCCAACCCAACGATGCACACTCCATGGGACCACATAAATAAGCATGAATTATTTCACCAAGCTCCGTTGAGCGTTGCTGTCTAGACTGGAAGCTATTTCGATGTTGCTTCCCCTCAACGCAAGCACCACAAAATTTATTGTCCACCGTAATGTTTATGCCACGTTGTTTCAAAAAGTTTTGCACATGTCGTTTGTTTTGATGTCCCCGCCGCTCGTGTCAAACTTGCAACGTTTCCTTAACTGCTAGGTTTGCGACGTTTCCGGCTACTTCACACGTATGTATGTTCATTTTGAACAATTTACCGAAACGAACACCACCGGCTGTAACAATGCTACTTTTTGTAAACACGTACTCAGTTTTTGAAGTTGTGCACCCGAAGCCCTTGTCAACCGCACATGTAACCGAAAATAAATTTCTGCGTGCAGTCGGTACAAACAGAACGTCCTCCATGTGGCACTGCAGCCACTTCCCATTTACAGATGCTTCAAAATTAATCGTTCCTTTGCCAAGTGCAGCCATTGTAGATTTATTCCCGATATTTATTGTTACAGGCTCCACGAAACGCTCAAACGTCGAAAACCATTCTCTACGACATGTTATATGATCTGTTGCACCAGAGTCAATAATCCAGACGTCATTATCAAGTTCAGCAGTCATAACCTCACCTATATACGCTTAGTCACTGCCGCCAAAATTCCGCGCACTGTTGTCTCTTTGTCCTATCTGTTTTTTCGAATTAGGACATTTCCTACGAATATAGCCTTTCTCGCCGCAACCGTAGCACTTGAAATTAGATTTCTTTTCCCTGATTTTCCCGGCTGTAAATCCAACAGATTTCCTGGCTTGCTGATTATGATCGCCACTAGAGCCACCACGTTCGCTGTATCCTTGACTCTTGTTTTTGGCCGCCATTAACGCCACCAACTCTTCCTGTTTTTCAGTTCGCTGTTTTCGTCAATTCTCATCAGAGGTCAGTATCTGAATTAAATTGGAAAACGTTTGTTGATTTTCTGGTCGGGCCCACCATGCCTGTCGAAGAGTTTCGTTGTCTGCTGTCCATAAACACTATGCAACTTAAGCCACATTTCTTGTACTGATTCATACGCCACCAACGGCGCCATCACCTTGGCGTCCACCATTTTGACGATTATTTGAATGGCTGCACGATCTGTCCTATCCTATGTGTTCAGGCTTCCATATACTTCAATTTTCGGCACATCGCAATTTTTCGATTCCTTGGTACTCCATGCTTATTCCATTGCTAATTTCAGTGAACTCACGACTCGCCACCAGTAATCCACGTGCGCAACAGCCGAAAAAAACAAAGCACTTATTCCACACGCGAACCACGCTCTGCTACCATGTTGAGATTACACGAGTGTGGAATAATCTCAATATGCTTTAATTAGTACATGGATAGCAATCGGAAAACGTGATATAAGTAACAGACTTTATTAACAGGAACAAAAACCTAACCGAACACGTCTCATCACTATGGCATCATATAACTAAACTTAGTACTAAAAACAAACATGGATACTACTACAGGAAACCGGATACACAGTAGTACCAATAGTACCAATCACACAACCAACTACATGGTTGTACCAACCTAGAATATAGCTATATCTAAAGCACACCTAGCCACTTCTTTTGCAGTAAATATCTTTTCAATGCCTTTAACCAGACCATGTAGAGCATTTACTGTCGATTTGCCAGATTGATAGACAAATTGTTTTGGATGAAGCAGAGCCCGTGTAAGGGTGTCACTTCTGACATCTAGTATTTTCTCCATTGTTCTCAGGAGAAAAGAGGTTAAACTAATGGGGCGATATGATTTTGGTTCCTTCGATGGACGCCTGCCTATCTTTGGAATATACGCCACCTTAACTTCCCTCCAAGCTTGCGGAATGTATACAAGAGAATAGCTAGCTTTAAATATGCTTCTCAAGCATGGGATAAGTTCCTCAATGCCATGTTGAAGCAGGGTGCCTGGTGACTTAAATAAAGGGTTCGAAACTCGACACCGCCCATTTAATTTTATTAGAGGTGAAAATGTTGTTTCCTAGCCTTTTTCCTTCTCTGGTGGGCCGATGTATATCCTTCTCCAGGTAGGTTTGTGCTAGATCATCTTCGATGACGCGGGAGTCAGGGAAAGGAATACCTAAAAGTACTCTTCTATTTTCCTGCTGACTCTCTGCGTAATTGCTGTCAGGCTTTTTAAGTAGCCCTATGCCATTTGAGTGGTCTTTTGCAAGGACTTTTTGTAGACAGACTGCAGGGGCTAATTCATCTATCCCTTCGCAGAACCGTCTCCATGATCTCGTTTTAGACCTTCTCAATTCTTTATTGTATTCTGCAAGGGCTTTTTTGTAGCTCTCCCACTCCCAGTCCCCAGAGCTCTTAGCCCTATTGAAGGTTTTTCTAATCTCAGATCTGAGATGGCTGAGTTCCCTATTCCACCAAGGCACATCTCTTTGGACTGCCTTTTGTTTTATAGGGCAACTTTTCTCATAACAGGAAATCATGAGATGTTGTAGCTAGTAGGAGGCTATATCTAATTCCTCTATTGTGTCGATGGAATGCGTGATGCCTTCGACCTCTGATCTTAAGTGCTCTCTATAAGCACTCCAGTCTGTCATTCTAGGCACTGCATTGCTCGAGGTTAGGATTGTCTCCAAGTCGAATCTGGATAGCAAGCAGGCCCGGACAGGGCTGGCGAGTTACCGAGTAAAACTCGGTGGGCCGGTTCTCCAAATTAAACTGTATTTTAAATAGACTGAGAAATTTTTATTTATGTCGATAGAAAAGGGCTTCTTGTAGAATTAGAAAATGAAGAAATAATGAATGAGATTGCTCAAAGAAGTTCTGCCTTAAAAGTTTATTATTTTAGTTAGGTACTTAGGTATAAGTATTTTGTTTTAAATCAAATTTATTTAGTTTTTACATCGTTCCTATTACGAGTATTTTAGTTTTGTTTGGTTCTTGAAACTTTTATAACTGTGTAGTAACATGTCAATAAATTTATTTATTTGTATTTACATTTTAGAAAAAAATTGTTTTTTTCCGTTGAAATTCTAAGGGGTCAGGAGAACGCGTGACCTTGAAAATTTTCAAATTTTTTGCCCGCGGCGCCATTGGGTAAAAAAATATTGGAAAAGAAAAAAAAGTCAATTCTTTTTCCATTGAAATTGTAAGGCGCCAGGAGAATGCGTGATCTTGAAAAATTTCAAAATTTTCGCCTGCGGCGCAATTTGGGGGAACACAGATTATAGATCCGCAACTGGTGGGCCAATATAAGAAATCAAACTCGGGCCGAAAAAATTTCCCAATCCGGGCCTGTTGGCAAGAGCGGTTCACCGTAATTTGTTGAACTCTACTTCACTTGAGCGAAATTATATTTCCACTTTTTGGTTAATTTTCATTGTATCTGGTATAAAGTTGATTCTGGTGAAGTAAGTGGGCTGACAACGGTGTTTTATAATTTCTTGAATGTTTCTTTTGGGACGCCCATGCTATTATTGCTAAATATTAGAGGTACATTCTGTGATGACTGGTGATTCATATTTGCATTAGCATAAATTGAAGCAACCATTTGACTAAAATTGAATGTTTCATCTAATGCAGAAGCCGCCACACGTTTTATTGTTGAAATACCTCTTTGTAGATCGTTCATTGTTGTGCGCGTTTAAATGATCGCTGTTCGTAAAACATACGTTCAAAATATTAGTGTAGAATATAAACTGTAAGCAGCTCACCTGTAATTGTGTAATGCGGTATGATACGGTACGGTATATTGCTGCAATACATGAGCAACCATTTGTATCGAACCCAAATTTGCGCCCGAAAAGAATATTTCTACTCAGTTGTGATTTGTATTTCGTACATTTCGTGTGAAATTTGACTGCTTTGTAAAAGGACGCGCAATCATGTAAGAATTGAATTAAATTATATTATTCATTTTAACTTAAGTATATATAGTAATGTTTACTTAATTTATATCGAATTATATTTTTTTATTATTATATTTAGCTAAAATACCTACATCTAATGATAATCACAGGAAACTATTATTTACATCCTGTTTTCTGTTTTAACATTGAAATCATTCAGTATGTTTTTACCTATCTGGGTATACTCGGGTCGATGTTTTTTATCCTGCCAATGATTCTTATCAAATGTGAGTTTACCGGAATCTTTAGGTATATTTAAAAATATACTGCATAAACATTGACAATGTGAGTAGATATATTTGTAATTTATAGCATTTATTATATAAGACATATAATAACACAATGCTTAGTCAATTCGTCATACTGTAAACTTTATTTTGCAACTAATAAATTGCACTGTTCCACTACTGCGAGACGTTCAATTTATATTTACTGAAAACGTATAGGCATGCCCGCGAAATATGAAAAAAATCACTTTGTTTCCATTGCATATTTTCTATTTATATTTATTACGTCGTGTTCTTGAACATTTAAACATTTATAGGTGTTAACGAATTAGAAAATGGTGTTTTGTTTATACCACTTGCAACACCTTATAATAAGCCGCTAAAAGATTTATTGATGGGTAAACAGAAAAACTATGCATATAGAAACCAGTCGATACTGTTGCAAACATCATTATGGTACAGTGACGTATTTACAGTGGTGCTCCTACATCGCCTCGTCCGTAAACCAACTCGTACTGTAACAAGTCACCTACCGGACTTATAACGTGAATTACTTTTTGTGGAAAAAAAAGCGACGGGACACCCGACACCCCTCGTACCTCCTTTCTTTGTCTGCGACGCTAATAATGCCTGCGGCGCTGATAATTATTAACATTTAGATAGCAAAATAAAAATCAACCTAACTAACCTATCCTAAAGAAATCACATGAAAGAATGAAATCATTATAGGAAAAAGAAGGAGAACATTATTTCTGCCGTCAAAGCAAACCTGAATTTGTGAAAAAATACATTAATCGTTACAAAATAGAAAATAAAAATTCCGGTGTGTCCAGAAGTTGAACCCGTGACCTTTCGCACTCTAAGCGAGAACATTACCCATACCACCTGACAGTCAGCGCTATAGTACGGAATAAATAGGTTGACAAGGCGGTACAATAACCAACTGTTATTCGTCCCCCGCAGCAGCACTAATACACATGCGGAATTATTTGTGTTCGCTTGCTAATCCCTTTACATGGGTATAGGAATAAATCAGGGTTGGCTTCAGGTGATATGTCACTCCGTAGAATTATAGCAAAATCCCAAAAACACTGCTCAGATGAAACTCAGAAAAGTCACGACATTGGATTGAAAAAAAATATATACAGGGTGAATTACTAGTACGTGGACAGTCAATATGTCCTCAACTGTTCAAAATTAGAAAAAATGTCCAAGATAAAAATTGTAGGAGATCTAGAGTGGCATATTTTTAAATTACTTTTAAATCTACAGCATGTTTGACATATGGTGGCAAGAATATACTTGAATTTTTCGATGGAACACTCAGTAATTTTTTTATATATTTATATTTGACTCCTAGTTCTCTATCCTGGCATATATCATTCTTGGATTTTCACTGCAGGGTTCCCATGTTATTCCATATTTTTCGATAAAATGCATGAACAATAGTCAAGAATAAAATCTCAAAAAAATGCATTTTCATTTTGACTGTTGTTTCACTGTGAGTGTTAGCACACCTGTGTATCTATAATTAATGTATACTTACCTTTTTCACAAGACGTTGTTTCATTCGGATTTACTCATTGTGTATTTTTGGTTAGTGATATTTATTGAAACTACTATGCATTCTATATGTAATTAGGTTGGTATTATGCTGTGGTAATGAATGTTGTAATAATTTTTTCAACGACGGCTAAGTTAGGAATATATAGGTAATATAACAACAAATGTTAAATTTTGCATCTATAATTTACTTCCTAGTTAAAGGGACAGTTGCTCAATATCAAAGAATTTAAAAAAATTCGTATACGGAAATTTTTCAAAAATTCTGGTAGTTATACGTGAGATCTAAAGTAAGACGAAACATCAAAATTTATTAGAGAGAATGATTAATTCGATGTTCGACAATGCATTTTTCAATCATTCAATTAAAATAGTGAGAGATCATGAAAATGCAAAAGTGGATGCAGTATTATTCAAGGCGGCAAATAGAGCCGCAGATGAACTTACTTAGTCTCACATTCGACGACGCAGAGGCGGTTACTGAACTTCGGCCAACTCTTCTAAAGACCCAAATAAAAGTTGCCGAACAAGAACATTTGTTTAGGTAGCATGTTGATAAACCCATGCACGGTGTATATTGCAAGAACGCAGGAAACATTGTGGTTTGTGGTAGAGATGGGCACTTGACGTGATTTTCATCCTGTCATGTTGTGTCACAACATGATAAAAATAGAAAACAGTTATTTCCTCGTAGTTGATAATGAATTTTTCTCAAATTCTTACTATGTTATCACTGCATATTTGTTAACAAAATGTATAAATATGAGGGTCAAATAAAGTGTTATCACTGCATATTTTTTAACAAAATGTGTTAATATGGGGGTCAAATAATGTGTAGTAGTTTTAAGGTTATGTCGATAGAGTGTGTGAATATGCTAAGCGGGAAACTTTTTTATCTTTTGAAATAGTGAAATCTCCGGCTCCAAGACGGCAATGGGGGTTTTATTTCGTTTACTCCTTTAATGATGGAGTGGAAATGTCAAAGGTGTTGGTGGGGGTAGCAGATGTCATAAAAAATGGATTCCTTGGCTTCTAGTATAATCCAAATTCCAAGTTTCTGGGCTCTTACTAACAGGTTTTCGATAGTGCGTAAAAAGTAACGAAAGTTAATAGTGTACGGTAGTACATAGTAAGTAAAAAACTATCATCGGCACTATTTGCAATAAAAAAGACCTGAAAGAGGACTTCGCCACCCCCCGATGGGATCCAATCAGTGGAGCAGACCACCTTCCAATCTGGAAAACTGAATTGACAGGCTTCGCCAATTGCGAGAACAGACAGAACGGCTGTCCTCTCTTGTCAACCTCGAACTTCTGCTGACGCGGATGAAGGAGCTTAACGAAGAGCTCGAGAGGTGCACTACCTCCATGGAGAAATTCCAGATGGTAGTGGGTTTCCGCAATGGCCTGCCCGACAATGCCTTTTAAACTGAAAATATCTTCCTGGAATGCAAACGGTATAGGTAACAAAATTCCTTTTCTAATAAATTATTTAATGAGGCACAAAATCGACATTATGCTTCTGAACGAAACTAAACTGAACCAACGGGATAAACTACGCGTTCGAGGGTAGGGCCGACAATAACAGCGGTGGCGGGGTGGCCGTGCTCATAAAGTCGGACATTGCCCACACGCACCGTACTCTGCCAAACACTTCTGTGGAGCACGTGTGTGTGATGATAGACGGCGGCGTGAGTTTCGTGGCCGCGTATAACAGACCCGTGAACGGTTTCACAGCTGGTTGTCTTGAGAATTTGCTGAACGCAGGCCCGCGCTGTCTGCTCATACGCGACCTTACCGCGCGGCATCACGCATGGAACTGACATCGCAACAACACCAACGGCAACACTCTGTACGATTACGTGAGTAATCGTAATGTAGCCGTGCAGTATCCGGATTATCCCACGCATTTTCTGGATAACGGTACAACACTTTTCACCCTCGACATAGTGGTTAACAAGGATGTGAGGGACTCTACACAGCCGGTAGCGCTCGAGGAACTTCCATCCGACCACAATCCGATTCTGCTAGAATTGAATATGCCGAGGGAAGACATGACACGAAAGATCACCTCTTATAGAGACGCCTATAAGGCACACATCAACACAAACCTTACACTAACAAACGAAATCGTCACAGCCGCCGAGCTGGAAAATGTGGTGGGCGAGTTCACAAGGGTACTGCAGGACGCCAAACGCAGTGTTGCTACAATCGTAAAACTATTAACCCATACAAAGAACGAGTCGACGATGCGGTCAAACAAGACATAAGGGAGAAAAATATGCTCAGACTGCTTTAGCAGCGAAATTGCGATGTCGGAGCTAAGGTCGAGATGGTCAGGCTGCAAGGGCAGGTCAGGACCGCCGTCAATACCGCGAGGAACCGGAAATGGTGTGATAGGCTGGAAGCGCTGAATCCTCAAGACTACTCTCTATGGAAGCTGGCGAGGGCAATGAAAAATACGCGGGAGCCCACACCCGCCTTGATAAAGACAAACGGATGAACGGCTTTGACGGACTGGCAGAAGGCGAACGACTTAGCGACGTTTTTTCAGATGATACATATCACGGACGTACCCAACGACGTTGAGCAAGGTCGCATAGAACACGACATAAACGAACTGATAGGTCATGATGTTCACTTGACTAGACGAGAATTTTGAAAGGCATGACCAAGCCCTCGGAAGTGGTCCGCATTGTCCGGACATTATCTAACAACAAAGCTCCAGGGAAAGACGCTATCGAGTATAAGCTTCTCAAATATCTTCCGAGGAAGGGCATTGTACAATTGACGTACATTGTCAACGCGTTCCTGCAGCTGCAGCACTGGTCCAGCCAGTGGAAGTGCGCCGTGGTCGCGCCTATCCTGAAGCCGAACAAGAACGTGAAGCTTGTCGGCAGCTGTCGACCCATTTCGTTGCTGTCGGCGATCTCCAAGTTGGTGGGGAAGGTCATCCTGGTCAGACTGAACGCTGGCTAGGATGAGCTTCACATCGACGATGGGTGCCAGTTAGGTTTCCGGAAAGGCAGGAGCACGGTGCATCAGGTCATCGGGATCGTGAATGACGTCAAGGTACAATACAACTTCGGGAAGAGCACCGCCATGGTGCTCCTCGATGTTGAGAAAGCGTTCGATACAGTCTGGATTCCGGGACTTATACACAAACTCAACCTGCTGGACTTTCCAATACATATAACCAGACTGATTCACTCTTCCCTGGCGGACAGGTCGCTGCAGGTCAGGGTGAACAATAAACTATTAACATAGCGGGACATTCGCGCAGGCGTCCCACAGGGGTCGTGCCTGTCACCAAAGTTATACAACCTGTATGTATCCGACTTCCCGGAGTTTCCGAATACCAAGCTTGCCAAGTACCCGACGACACGGCCATGTATGCACATTCGCATAATGCAAAAGCAGCGAACATGCTGCTAAGGGCACACATGGCCCGTATCACGGCGTATTACGACAAGTGGAAGATTCGAATCAACGTCGCGAAGTCGGAGGCCATTCTCTTCACACGTCGATTCACTGAGAACCGCATTTTGACACCTATCTCGATCCGGGATCAATAAATTCCGATAAAAAGGTGCGTGAAGTATCTGGGGGTGAACTTGGACAAACGATATATCAATTTTATTTTGTTAACCCCTTTAATAATGGAGTGGGGGTGGCAGATGTCTTAAAAAAAATTTGAGGCCTTAGCTTCTAGTATACACACCAAATCTCAAGTGTGTGGACTCTTACTAGCTGGTTTTACTTATTTTCCGCTATTTACCCCTATTTAAACCCCCAACCCTTCATGGAAATTTGCTCAAAATATAATCTAGTTCCAGATGTCGTTATAATATAATACATAATATGTGTACCAAGTTTCAAGTCAATATACAGGGTATAATTAGTTTCATGTCATTAAAAAAACTGGTAATAGGGACCGATTAGACAAACAGAAAACCTATATGACCTTTTTCTCTAGGGGCACTTTGAAAAAAACTGACCTGGGTTTACTATTTTAATGTTACGGTAGGAAAGATTTGAGAACTGTTTTTCAGGGTCAATGGATGTTATAGTTCCGAATATTAGAAATAATAAAAAACTGTAATACCCGACGTGTGTTCCCGTCGGTAGAAGTGCGGCACTTTGATGGGATTATTTGTATTGAACTTTTTATACCACTAATTATGAAAATGCAAATAATTCCTTCTCTTTCGGCACAACGCAAGCATAGCGTGGCCGCAGGGATTTGTTTACATGTGTTTTTTAATTAGGAACAAAGCTATTGTAGCTTTTATTGCCGTTTATAAGAATTTATAAAATTTAAAAGTGGTTTATTAACATTTGTAACATTGTGTTAAAAGCTTAAAAAATTAGTAATTGTTTTATGAAATTGGAAAACGAACAGTTAGACGTCCGAGATACGATAACAGAAAATAGTTGTGTATTTTAAGTTAGGAAAAAATCTGATTTTTTTAACGAATTGAGCGCATAATTTTTCCCAATCAGGTATCGAAAACTAAAAATCAAGTCTTTGGTCTCATGAAAATCAATGTAAACAATAATAAACAGATAAAAACAAGACAACGAATACTAGTAATAATAATCATACCTTTAATGCCCAAAAGGTAACATCCAATAACTGAATAATTCTTTTGAATTTTTTACAAAAATTGTTCGAAATGACCTCCATCTCCACGTATACACATTTCGGTACGTCGAACTAATAACATACTCCGTTCAACACATTTGGTAAATTAGGATCATTTTTTATGGTTTCTATGCACATTAAAATACGTCGTTGCAATTGTTCTAAAGTTCTTCCACACCAGCTGCATTTCGACCACTTTCTCCATGTACCAAGTCCATATCCGCGAGCTCTGGATAAGTGTAATCTCCCATAATGTCCAAAATCTGCGTTTTAAAACACCACAATAAACTGTGAATTAACGTTATCAATAAAGAAAACAAAAAGAAAAACTTGGTCCAAAATCCAAAAAGTAACACAAAAAGCACGAACGAGAAGTACGTGTAAGTGTCTTACGTAACCAAGCACTAACGACTTGAACGATAAGTCAATGAAATAAATCTTAACATAAGTGCCACAAAATTCAAAAAGAAAACAGACAAAACCAAGGAACGGGTACGTCGCGTCATGCGTGCGTTCTTTACCAAGTAAGAACAAAACTGAAATTATTACTTGAGAATATTACAAGGGAGAGATAGCACGCCTAATAGGATAATTGGCCGCGAAGAAGCAAAAAACATAACGATGTCCTCTGTCGGTCGCTTTTAACTGCTTTGTCGGCATACTTATTTGCAGGAATGTCAGAGTATCTCGTGCGTCAAGACGCGAGGCAATAAAACCTACCCCAATATGCCAGCAGTTCTCAAACTAGGTTATTAAGTATTTTGGAAATTTTTGTTTATTTTTTTTCTCCAAAACTATGAGCTTTAGACCCCATGTTATATAAGGTTTTTTTGTTTGTCTTGTCGTTTCCTACCAGCAGTTTTTTTTTAATGACATGAAACTAATTACACCCTGTATCTTAAACCGTTCCAGAGAAAACGTGCACACAAAAAAGTTATAGACAGACAAACCGGCAGAAAGGTTTTTAACATCTCGACATCTCATGATATTTAACCTGTTTCAGCGAGAAAATAACATTTTTTTATAATTACTTACTATACTTCCACTCCACTGCGTGAATGTTGATGTCATAAAATGGTATATCAGTAAATTCAATATCGTATACTAAAAAAATTGTATATTAAGTGGACTGAACGTGTTTCTGCGCATTCTAAATTCGATCATTTTAATGTAGTGAGGTTTTACAAATGAGTTCAATAATGTAATAAGACCTGCGTGGTATTGTAATAGGCAAAATATTAACAATTTAATCCATACAACAGTCATATTCGTTTAGTGGCAAACCATGTAAGTGGCTAATTCTTGTTCATATTAAAATTTTAAAAAGGGACAGATGGATATTGGGTTATCGTAATTTATGTTTGTAATAATTTGAATGAAGTATCTAACATATTATTAAATGAAATAATATATTAATGTCCTGGTCCCCTCTATAGCCGGCCTTGGCCGGAATCATGATTCCAATAGATTTGTCCTCAAAATTTTGATTTTAGTTGGAAATGATGGATTTATCGGTATTATAAACTGCTATAACAATTAAAGAAGTGTGTTTTTAATTATTGGTAATAGAAATAGCCTTAATAATTTAAGAGTTGATGAACAGTTTGTTCAAAATGATTTATACCACTGAAATTTTGTAGATTTTTTTTAATTAGTAGTGCACTTCGAATAGAATCCCAATTCTAAATGCCCAGTCAGGTCGATACCTTTTCCAGATGAAAAAAATATCTTTATGCAAAATATTTCCTTTTGTACATGGGTAGACACCTTTCCAGTTTACAGAATAAGCTACCTTATATTAGAGGTGGTGGGGACAGTGCGGGCAAGATGTGCGAAAGTGAATAAAGATGGTGAGAGGCATAGAGGATAGTGGAAATGAGGGAAGATGGTGAGAAGGTGGAAAAGTAGTGATAAAGTGGGGAAAAGTGAAGGAAGGTGGTGGAAAATCGGAGAAGGTAGTAGTAAGGTAGCAGATGGCCCGAACCGTAATCGACGATACAGTTCCACTAGTACATAATCACGGAAAATCACGCTTCCATGTATACTAGTTCGTGCTGATTATTTGTGAAATGTTGCAATATACAATTTGTAATTTTTAAGAAACAATCAAGCGGCAGTAGAGAAATATATAATACCAACCAGCTTTTACAAAACACTTGGAGTTGGTTGAATAACTGTTTGCTAGAGAATCGAACTCATAATTCCTACGTTGGCAAGTTATGTGAATCTCCTTTCTGGAGACATTCGTCCTTATTATACTCTTCGCAAATATAGAAATGAAGAGTATATTGTATTTGATCGATAAATTTCTAAAACAACAAATATCGATCCTAGAGAAAAATGTTTACATCGCTGTGTTAGTGATCGAATTCTGAACGACTTTCAAAATGTCCGTCCGTCTGTTCGTCCGCCCGCCCGCCACATTTCTTGTAAGCACGATAACTTAAGGAAGATTAGTCCGATTGTAGTGAAACAGTAAACAGAAACAGTAAACTACTGTTGTCTAGAGGAAGAACCCTGTAGTTTATGAACCAAATCAATCTGTTATTAAAAAAGTTATTAATTCTTTAAATTAATTAAAATTCTTATTTTTCATGGTTTGAAATTGAACAAGTTCATAAAATTGAAAATGTCTAAAACATTTACAAAAAACTGCTAAGAGTATCCCATATAATCGGGAATCTAGCTTCTCAAAAGTCGCTCCTAAAATGTCTAACGGATGAAAATTGAGTAATTCTATGTTTCCACCGCATCTTCAGGCTTATTTTACTTCCACATCCACGTAGTGAATTGGAAGTATAGTAATTGTAAAAAAAATCATTTATTATTTTCGAGATTTTAAATTTGAGCGAAGAAATATTTTCTGTCTGTCTGTCTGTCGGTCTGTCTGTCTGTCGGTCGGTCGGTCTGTCTGTCGGTCGGTCTGTCTGTACGTCGGTCTGTTTGTCTGTAACTTTTTTTTTGTCCGCACGTTTTCTCCGGAACGGTTTAAGATATTTACTTGAAATTTTGTACACGTATATATTACAGCGAGATCTGGAAATGGACTGTTTTTGGAACATATCCGATGAAGGATTGGGGGTTAAATAGGGGTATTAGGGGGAAATAGGTAAAGCAAGCTGGTAAGAGTACAGAAACTTGAAATTTGGTGTATATGTACTAGAAGTCAAGGCCTCAAAATTTTTTATAATATTTTCCATTCCCCCATCACCCATAAAATAAATTTGAGATATTCACTTGAAATTTGGTATACGCGCGTATACAGGGTGATTCACGTAGGCCATTCATTAGAAGTTTTTCAACTTGCGGTTGGATTAGAAACTTGAAATTTGGTATGCAGCCATAATCGAACATGCCCGTTCTATCTAAAATATTTTCAGTCCTCTAACTATACAGGGTGTGCCAAAAATTGGTACCAACTTTCTTATTTTAAATGGAAACCTATATTTTTCTTTACATGGTTCGATTGGTCTTCTAATTCTGAGTTCAGAGAACCTAAGTTATGTTAACTTATCTATTACAGTTTTTGACATATGTCCAATTTTTTAAAAAAAATTGCCGCTGTAGTAGTTTACGAACAAATTTGTATCTCGCAAACCTTTCAAAATTATAAAACCAAATTTGTGAAGCAGTTAGCTGGAAGTTCAGGCTAACTTTTGATGTCCCATCGGTGGTCCCATTTTGTACCATATGGGCGCAGTCGATTTTCAAACGTCGCAATCAACAATTGTCAAAAAGTCAATTTTTTCAAATGGCACCTACAATTTTTTTTCACACCATTCGAAAGAAAATTGAATTTTAGGGTGAGTTACTTAAGCATTCCCTATACCTAACTTCACCCCATATCGAGTTATTCAATAAAAATCAAGAAATACCTTATCTTGCCGAGAGATTCCTTACTTCATCAAGTATGCCATGGAAACAAAAGACAGTTGTAATAATTTTTAAAGAAAAATATGAATTCTTATTTAATTACACACAACACCAACAAATTATTATTAACGATTTGGCCTACGTGAATCACCCTGTATATATATTATAATGACATCTGGAACTAGAATATATTTTTGGATTATTCCGTTGAAGAGTTGGGTTTTAATTAGGGGAAAATAAGTAAAGCAAGCTGATAAGAGTACAGAAACTTGAAATTCGGTGTATGTACTTGAAGCCAAGGCCTCAGATTTTTTTATAATATTTTTCAACACACTCCATTATTAAAGAGGTTGATAAAATAAAATTGAGATATTCACTTGAAATTTGGTACACATATGTATTATAACGACATCTGGAACTAGATTTTATTCTGAGATGATTCCATTGAAGGAGTGAGGATGTAGGTATAAGTAAATAGGGGAGAATAAGTAAAGCAAGCTGTGTAGAGTACAAATAGTTGAGGTTTGGTGCGTACCTATACTAGAAGCCAAGCCCTCAGATTTCTTTATAATATTTTTACCCCCACTCCCCACTCCATTAATAAAGGGGTTGATGAAATAGACTTGAGATATTAACTTGAAATTTGGTACACGTATGTATTTTTTGTTGAAGGGATGGAGGGGGGTGTGTAATTGGGAAAAATCAGTAAAGCAAGCTAGTAAGAGTCCAGAACTTCAGAAAGCATTCGGTGCTGTTATATCGCATACTTTTTGAAAGGTCCAAATTTGATTTTGATTAATACATTTTGATACCTTGCTTCTTGTGTATTTGATAAATTTTGATATCTAAATCTGTTCTTGCATTTTTACGTCTCGATGCCGACCGACGCCTAGCGTCGTTGTTGTAAAACTTGTGTATTTGAAAAATTTTGATATCTAAATCTATGCTCTTGCATTTTTACGTCTCGACGCCGACCGACGCCTAGCGCCGTTTTTGTAAAACTCGTGTATTTGATAAATTTTGATTCCTAGATTCATATTCTTGCATTTTTACGTCTCGATGCCGACAGACGCCCAGCGTTGTTTTTGTATAACTGGTGTATGTGATAAACTTTGATATCTAAATATATATGTTCTTGCATTTTTACCTCTCGACGCCGACCGACGCATGGCGTCGTTGTTGTAAAACTTCTGAATTTGATGAATTTGGATACCTAGATTCATATTCTTCCATTCTTTCGTCTCAACGCCGACCGGCGCCTAGCGTCGTTTTTGTAAAACTTCTGAATTTGATAAATATTGATACCTAGATTCATATTTTTTATCTTCACGTCTCGACGTAATTGAGTGGAAATATAGTAATCGTAAAAACTTTTTTTAAAAGATTTTGATTTAGAATGTCATGAAACGTCAAGATTTTTAATTTGAGCAAAAATAGTTTCTGTCTGTCAATCGGTCTGTCTGTAACTTTGTGCGCACGTTTTCTCTAGAATGATTTAAGATATTGGCTTGAAATTTTAGTAGAGGGTCCACACCTTCGAAAGCCGTCTAAATCGCCAAGTAACCCATTCCAGCAAGGTAAATGAATTTTGAGCTCGCATATCGAAAGAGGGTCCTAATGGGCATCCGAAATGGCTTGTTGGACTTTTTTTGGCGCTTGCACAACTTCTCCACAAGAAAAAAAGATGGCGGAACGGTATTTCAAGAATGTGTGTTTTTAAATATATACCTCTCGCTGGAAAATTAACTACGTACGATATTGATGTGATTTTTTATATTTGTATACTACTGACATGAGCGCATATATCTGTACTGTTAGAATTTCAAAATCACTTACGATTTTTTTCTAAATAAATCCTAAATCACAGGAAGCAAATCGACGTGCGATCAACTATATTAAATGTTTAATTTTTTTATGTATTATATGCGAATGAAATATGGTCTAAAGATCAAAAAAGTTTTTGCAAAAAAAATTAGCTCCATATCTTTTACAATTTTTGAGTTACAGACTTTTCAAATTAAACCATAATTTAGGTCCGTGATACTCCTTTACCATGCGGCTATTATCTCACGTACTGCTATGTGGTTAATTGTAATGCATCAAGATAGTAAGCCAATACATTTTTGATATTGTGTTATTATTATTTATAATTTTACAAAAATATTAATATGTAAAATGAAACTCATTTGGCATAGTATTTATTAGATCTATAGGTTATGAAGGTGTTGTATATGGAGATATTTATTATATATACCATCATTATACAATATAGAAATAAAATATAAACACGTACACAAAACGTGTTATTTATAAGTAATAATAATAATAATAATAATGCATAATTATACACAGCTCAGTAAGCATCGACAAAGCACTACTAGACTAGTAAGAATTACTGTCTGTTAAACACTGCTCTGTATTATTTCTGCCCTTAAAACAATTGTAGGAAAGGTCACATGCACATGCAACATTTTTAGTCACACTCTACTTTACAGTTCCACTTTTTGTTTTTTTTTTAACCACTTGTGGTTTTTTGTCATCATTTGTGGGTTTATTTGGTTATTCTCTATCAGATATCCAAATTTTCTGGAAGAGTGTGATGTGTTTTCCTAACCGTTTTTCAAGTCATCGAGGTAATTTGTTTAAAATCCAGAATTTTGTGTTAGGTAAGGAAAGTATAGGAGAATCTAAACCACTTCTTGTGAATAACTTTTACAATTAAAATTATTTTGCAGTAAGCAGGGTTTGACCGTGCTTCGCAAAGTACTTCAGTTGCAAGTTAAGCTAAGCATACCAAAATACTGGACTTAATGACCGTTTCAAATGCAGTAAGTAAGCTCTCTTGTAGGACTTAGCGAAAGTATGTCTAATAACTTTATGAAAAATAAATGCTACCTTGGTGAATCTAATTAAACTCACTATGGCCATACAGATTCACATAGGTCTTACGACCATCTTCAATGACACGATCACCAATTGCATCGCAGTTATCTCCAAGATTAGTCAAACTGTTTAGATGGCCTGTTTGATTTAAGGCAACTGTAACTGCTCACTTTTTCCCCTTCGGAAAGAATAACTGACAGGTCACACAATACATAGACTGCCAATAAACAATATGTACAATATTTTCTTCTTCATGTTTTTCACCTAATTATTTATTGGTTTCGTGAATACTATAAAATACCCTTTGTTGTCGTATACCCACAAAACTTTTGTAGTTTTTCTATTTTGGAAAAATTAAACATACCTTTCGTAAATATTATTGTGATCGTTTGTTCATCGCTGCACTTCAAATTTTATGCTAGGCGTGAGGAATCCAAGTTCACATTGTTGGGCAACATTTGTCCTTATTTACACCAATATTCAGGGCTTGTTTTCTTAAGTCATATCGTATTTTTTTTAAATCCGAAGTTTAGGTCAATTTTTATTTTTAAACTCAATTTATTAAAACTTATTAACGATTTCGTACACTATTTGCAAGTCTAGATATACTGTCCTAAACCAAAATGACGTAACTTAAAATTTCCTAAGCAAATTGGACGTAGGTACTTCAAAGTTTCGTTGTTAAATGACCGGCTTTTTTCAATAATCAATAAACCATTATTTTTGCATCTGCCTCATAGAATTAAATTAAAAAATAGAATGAAACTATTTAAAAAAATAAGATGTGCTGAGATTGGCGGCATAAAATGTCAAATATCTCAAGAAGAGCGTATAATGAAGTACGTCATTTTGGCTTAGGACGGCAGTATATTACATGTAACAAATTACATCATAATTTAAAATCACTTATTTATTGCACCGAAATAATTGTTTAATAATTTTCAGACAATGAGTGATCTAATGATCAAGAATAATATAACACCTAAATCAAATTAGGTATTAGACTAATATATGATCTATCCACAATTGCACAGAACGAGCCCTGCCGTAGCTGTCACGTTGCGCGCTAATAACAAGACATTATGACGGTCGAATTTAAAAATCCGTATCTCGAAAACTGTATAAGATATCGAGCTAATTTTTTTTGCAAAAACTTTTTTGATCTTTAGACCATATTTCATTCGTATGTAATAGATACAAAATTCGAATATTTAATATAGTTGCCCGCACGTCGAAATTTCAAACACACAAAATTCGTTCATGTGATTTTGGATTTATTTAGAAAAAAACCGTAAGTGATTTTGAAGGTCTATAGGTACAGATAGATGCGCTCGTGTTTGTAGTATATAGATATAAAAAATCAGATTGATATCGCAAGTAGTTAATTTTTTAGGAAGAGGTAAACGTTTAAAAACACAAATTCTTGAAATAACATTCGGCCATGTTTTTTTCTTGTGGAGAAGTTGCGCAAGCGCCAACAAAAGTCCAACAAGCCATTTCTGATGCCCCTAAGGACCCTCTTGCTGAATTCGTTTCCAAAAATCATTTACCTTGTTGGAATGGGTCATTTCAATTTTTAAAGCTTTGGACCCCTTACTATTTGGTACACGTATGTATTATAACGGCACATGGAATTAAATATTTTGAGATGATCCCGTTGAAGGGTTAGGAGGTAAATAGGAGAAAATAAGTAAAGCAAGTTAGTCAGAGTCCAGAAACTTGGGATTTGGTGTATATACTAGTAGTTAAGGTCTCAATTTTCTGTCATCTGCCACCCCAATCACCACGTCAAGCATCCACACTCCAATACTAAAGGAGTTATCAAAATAAAATTGTGTTTTAGTGTGTGTATGAGCACAGATGTTCTCAAAACATTTTTGCAGATCAGGCGCCCGCATTACCACCTCAGAGCAGACCATTTCAAATATTATATTATTAAAATTCTATGAGCAATTATTTCCACTTACTCGAGTGCAAACATAGTATTAAGATGGTTTCGTTTAAAGAGACTTGGATGGGAAATCTGGATGTGGAAGTAATTCCTTAGGCAGCGGTTTTTAAAACTATTAGATAGATGCAGGCTTCTACGATATTAAATACGCAGCAAAGAATGGATCAACTTTTAGCAAAAGAAACATTTCTTAGTTGTTATAAAAAATATAACTAATTTTGTACTGCGCCGCTTTGCTTTTCGCTACCCTTTTGAATTTATAAATGCGCATGGCCAGAGTATACAGTGTACTGTAAATGGAAAACATTTACAATACATTTTACTACGTTTATTACTTATATGTAAATACACGATAACAAATAATATTCGTTATCGTGGAAGAAAAATAAGAAAATTTAAAGATGAATTTACCTACAAATAAAAATTATTATACCGGATGTCCAGTTAGTGTTCCTTCGGAAGATTGTGCAAAAACGGCTAACTTTACAAATAAACTTTCTTAAAAAAACTTCCAACGTTTCGTTTCTATTACAACGTAAAATTATTTTCAATTATACAAGATGTCACAAAAACGAGTTACACAAGAAAGTATGATTTTTTTAAATGAAACACCCTGTATATTTTAGCCGTCAGTTAAGCCTCCAAAGGTTCTGTACTACACTCTAGATGCAGCGCTGCGCAGTTATGATTTTCTTCCTGCCTTTTTTGGAAATTTACAAACATTTTTTTGACTGCCATATCTCCGCGATATATTAATTGTTTTTTTCTTAAGATGTAGGATATTATTTAATGATGCTGTATTTTTTCTTGAAAAATATTTTTGAAATAAATTATTATTGTACCGGATGTTCAAAATATTTGTTTATATTTCTTGATATTTAATTATTATTTTTCTCAATCTTTTAAAGTGGAATGCCTATATTTTTTACATGGATAAATAAAGCATACAATTCTTCACATTTTAATATCTTACACTTTATTTTTATTTCAAACTTTTTTTGAGATATTATTCCAAATGATTTTTGCGTAAATTGAGGTGCACTTTATTTTAGCATTAAAATCTAGCATGGTTTTGGTCTTTTGTTTTGCGTTTGGTTTTCACTTTATGAAATTTCTGTCAACAAGATTTGATATCTATGGGTAATTAGTGAATCCGATGGCATCAAAAGTGTATGGTATAAGATATTCCGATAGAAGGTGTCCTGAGGTTTCTAGAAAATTTGAAATAATATTTTGAACGTACTGGAAGTGTTGCTTATGAAAAGAAGGCGAGACGACGAAATGTGAAGAAAATGAGCTGGTTATAATTTTAGCGGTAATCGAAAATCCTACAAGTGTTCGGGAGTTAAGTAGATATCTAGTGTATCCCTATGTCTTTGTAGAAGTAAGTTTCACCCATAAGGAGAACAGCTGCATCAAGAACTTTTGGATGTGGATTTAACTCGTAGATTAAATTTTTGCCAGTGGGCTCAAAATCAAATTGGAGAAAATGAGGAATTTTTCAAATTTGTGTTCACGGATGAATCAACGTTTCATCGCAATGGATTTGTGAATAGGTTCAATTTCCATTATTATGACAGAGAAAATCCTCACGTTGTACAAAAAAATCATTACCAGCACAACTGGAGTTTGAAGGTCTGATATTGTAATAAACTGTTAAATTATATCTAGTTTATTATTTTATTAAATGATGTTAGGTCCCATTGCATGGCCACCTGGGTCACCCGACCTGACATAAATGGATTTTTTCCTTTGGGGATTTGTGAAGTCAGACGTTTATAAAGTAGAACCAACGATTCGAGGAGATATGAAGGAAAGAATTCGTCAATGTTTCATTCGTATAAATGTTGATATGCTATACAATGTAAGACGTTCATTTACCAAGAGACTTCAGCGTTGCGTGGATCAAAATGGTGGACATTTTGAGCAATTGTTAGGTTAGTTTCAATATCGTGAAAAAAAATTCTCAAAAGCCGTTCATAATTATTAAAGGAAACTGTATGATATCAAAATGTGAGAAATTGTATGCGTTATTAATCCATGTAAAAAAATCATAGTCATTCCATTTAAGAAAAAAAAGTTGATGTCACTTCCGGTTTAACACGTAGTGATATTTTCATTCCTGTTGGTCTAAAAGTAGCCTATTATTGTCTAATTTATTTGTACCAAAAACCAAATTTTTAAATACAAAAACAACTAAAATATCGGGGGCGTACATTGACTCGTGGCCACCCGGTATACTAAAAATGTATAGTTTTTGAATTATAGTTAAAAAACTAAAATTTACGCCGTTCTCAAAAATCCCAGCCTAAATTTAATAGCACTTTAGATTTATCATCTTTCGGGTACAATTGAACATATGAAACCATAAAATACCTTTAACGAATCAGTTCCTTTTACCCCTGTTATTTTCGACATAGTCAATAGCCTATAATTGTAGTAACCTGTCTCCTTTACTTAGACAAATCCTATCTCGTATCAACACCTGCAATTATTTAGCTACCAATTAGAATCAACTAAATATAGTGAGGATGAATTTTAGACGAATATCATGAGAACCAAATGATTTATGAACAGTGGCGGTTTTACCACTGGGCACACTGGGCGAGTGCCCAGGGCGGCAAAATTTTAAGGGCGGCAGAATTTTTTTCTTTTGAATATTGCTTTAGTCGTTTTTATGATTCCGCTAATGCGACAGTTCCATTGAAGTCAAAACAACGCATCGAGCAATATGGTTGGCAGCCAGAAGGGGCGTCCTTTCATATCTAATTTATATTAGGAAATAAATACCCGCTACAAACTGTTCTGGAGAAAGGAGTTTCTCGACCTTGCGACGGGTAAAGAATTACTTACGGTCCACAATGACGCAGGAAAGGCTAAATTCACTAGCAGTATTAAATATTGAAAACGAAATTTTAAAAACTATGAAAACAGGAGATATAATCAATGATTTTGCTGTAAAAAAAGGAAGAAAAGTTCGTCTTTACCTTGTATAATTTTTTTTTAATTATTTTATTTTTAAAATAATTTTATCTCTTCTTTATTTTTAATAAATAGGTGTTATACAGAAAAGTCATTTTATATACCACTCACCTCTAATGTGTAGTGTCCTTTGTTCTTTTAAAATTAAAAAAAAATTTTTTAGTAAGTATTTTTTTTTAATTTTTGGTAGGTAAACATTTTTTGGGTAGCATGTATATTATGTTATATTTTTTAAGTGTAGGGGCGGCATCTTAAAATAGTGCCGGGGGCAGCAAGCATGTTAAAACCGCCCCTGTTTATGAATAAAGGAGGATTAGAATTACACAAATAATTTTATTTTAATTTTAAGAAAATCTTTTAGGCGAGTCTGCCTGGAGTAAAAAAGAGGTAATTTTACAAATTTTGTATACCATTTGAGTTAGCAACGGATTCTTATAGGAAAAATTCCGCTAAACAAAATTTTCTTATGAAAAATTTTCCTAAACCGCGAGCTTCATGGTCAAATAATTGTTTAAACAATTTTTTTTCGTTTTAATTTAATAAAATGGAAACGGTTTGACGGATCCGAAAAAATCTTGATTCAGTCGAAAAATATTTTCAATACGCGTCGTTTGGCGCAAGGCACAACTCGTTTTGTCAACCCGTTCATTTGTTATAGCCAAAATAAATTTCTTAATTAACAAATTGATTACTCCGAAACTAATGAGGTCAGGATATTGTTTTTTTCAAAATACGTGCCTTTTATACCAAGGAATATACCATTTTTTTGCCCAATATCTTCAATACTTCTTGATTGTTTGAACAATTGGCATAATTTGTTAATTAGCAAATAACTTTTTTTTTCGAAAGTTTGGTCGACTTCAAACCAACTTTGAACGATAAATGTTGATGTCGGACATAACCCCCATAGAAGTCTGCACGAATGCAACTTTTTGCTTTTGTTTATTTGAAGTTTAAATTCATTTTTCAAATTAACAAATGGAATATCTCGGCTCTGGGTAAGCGTATCGAAATGGGGTTTTGTGCATATGAAAGTGGTTGGAAAAAGGAAAATTTTGATACCAGAAAGAACTTGATCGAATAATCGGAACCGGAAATAAAAGTGATATTGCGTGACAGGCTCTAATTTGTTTATTAACAACTTTTTGGACACGAGGTTTGGTATAAATGAGAGATAACAAGTCTTTTCATCAACCACAAAACGTTCTACAAAAAATATTCAATCCCTGAAGAGTTATACGCGTTATTGACCCTTAAGAAAATCTCTCCCGCAACGTGAAAATAGTAATAGTCGGTGTGGGCAGATTTTTTTTCGTCAAATTTGCTTGTTTTTCATGCAACCAAGTATTTTTTATGATAATAAATGTTTTTACTTTCTGAGAAATTTTTAAAAACATCGTAAATAATTGTTTTTGCAATTTTCATTAAATAAATGGCTATTTGCAACAAACATATGATTGTTCTTGTCCAAAGAGGGTTTGTCGGTAGTTTTTGTTTTTTTACTACTTTTTGTGAAAGAGGCCTTCTCTTTCGCCCACCTCAAATAAAGTAAAACAAGCCTTTTGTTTTACTTTATTTGAGGGGGGTGCCTGTCGAAAAAATACCAAAAATAAAAAGGAAACAAATTTGTTTTTCACTTTTTTCGTATAATGAAAAAAAAGTTCACGTCTCTTGGAAAAACACACTGTGTTATTTGTAAATGACCAATCAAAAGAATTAACTATTTTAATGGCATTATTATTTTATTTTTGGTCTTTTTTCGACATGCACCCCCCTCAAATAAACTAAAACAAGCCTGCTCTTTCACAAAAAGTAGTAAAAAAAAACTACCGACAAACCCTCGTTGGACAAGAATAATCACATGTTTGTTGCAAGATAGCCATTTATTTAATGAAAATTGCAAAAAAATATATTTAAAACGTTTTTAAAAATTTCTCAAAGTAAAAAGATTTATTATCATAAAAAAATACTTGGTTGCATGAAGGAAAAGCAAATTTGACGAAAAAAAATCTGCTCACACCGAGGATCGAACCAGCCACCCCATCGCGCGTCAAATCTTATTATTTTCACGTTGCGGGAGAGATTTTCTTAAGGGTCAAAAACGTGCATAACTCTTCAGGGATTGAATATTTTTTGTAGAACTTTTTGTGGTTGATGGAAACACTTGTTAGCTTTCATTTGCACCAAACTTCGTGTCCAAAAAGTTGTTAATAAACAAATTAGAGCCTCTCACGCAATATCACTTTTATTTCTGGTTCCGGTTATCCGATCAAGTTCTTTCTGGTCTCAAAATTTTCCTTTTTCCAAGCACTTTCATATACACAAAACCCCATTTCGATACGCTTACCCAGAGCCGAGATATTCCATTTGTTAATTTGCAAAATTAATTTAAACTTTAAATAAACAAAAGCAAGAAGTTGCAATCGAGCAGACTTCTATGGAGGTTATGCCCGACATCAATATTTATCCTTTAAAGTTGGTTTGAAGTCGATCAAACTTTCGAAAAATAAGTTATTTGCTAATTAACAAATTATGCCAATTGTTTAAACAATCAAAAGGTATTGAAGATATCGGTCTAAAAAATATGGTATATGCTTTGGTATGAAAGGCATGTATTTTGAAAAAAACAATATCAATACCTCATTAGTTTCGGAGTAATCAATTTGTTAATTAAGAAATTTATTTTGGCTATAACAAATGAACGGGTTGAGAAAATGAGTTGTGCCTTGCGCCAAACGACGCGCATTGAAAATATCTTTCGATTGAATCAAGATTTTTTCGAATCCATCAAACCGTTTTCATTTTATTAAATAAAAACAAAACAAAAATTGTTTAAACAATTATTTGACCATGAAGCTTGCGGTTTAGGAAATTTTTTTATAAGAAAATCTTGTTCAGCGGAATTTTTCCTATAAGAATCCGTAGCGAACTCAAATGATATAGGAAATTTTTGGGAACAATCCTAAGCAGACTCGCCTATTTATAATAAAATTCAAACAGTTGAGAGGAAATAACTAACATTACAATTTTCACAGGACTAAAGACGCAACCTATAATGAGGAAGACAAAACACTTAAAATGTTCATTAAGGGACGACCCATCATATTATATGCTCCATCAGACTTGGCTGAAAATTATGACATCATTAAGGTATCCATCGCTCCTTCAAGAAGACTGAAACTCGATTGGGTTTATGGATATCGGGGGAGAGACTGTCGATCAAATTTGTATTTCTTACCCACAGGAGAGATGGTATACTTTGTCGCAGGTGTTGTAGTTTTATACAATGTCGAGGAACAAAGTCAGAGACACTATGTAGAACATACAGATGATATTAAAAGGTAAATAAACAGATTTAAAATATTCAGAATATGTTGGGTTCTGAAATCCTAAGATGTACGTCAGTCACTTCACAAGAAGTAGTTTACATCACAAAACAGGTTTTCCTTTTATCTGACAAAAATCTCTACTTTGTAATCTCCACTATTTAATTCAGTCATTTTCAATATGACCCAGCAAACATCAGTGCAAACAATTTCAATATTTTTGTCAACAGACAAAAGTCTGGTGGATTATATCAATACCAATGTCACGAATTGTTTCAGATCTACGAAAGCGTAGAATGGCTACAATAAATTTTAAATATTTTTTTCTTAAATTCCGACTTCAAACTCAGAATTTTGTTTAAATTCCGAATTTAAACTAGGAATATTGTTAAATTCCGACTTTGAAATCGGATGTATTGCTTCACATGCATAGGTAGTTAAATGTTTAAAAAATGTTTTCTTAACCGCTTCTCAAGTCACCAAGGTAACTCCTTGAAAATCCAGAATGATTTTGTGTTAGGTAAAAAGAAATTCCGACTTGGAATTCGGTATTAGGTTATATTTCGACTTTAAACTCGGAATTTAATAGTATTCCGAGTTCAAACTCAGAATTTGACAAAATTCCGAGTTTGAAGTCGAAATTTAACAAAATTCCGAGTTCGAAGTCGGAATACAAGAAAAAAATATTTTAAATTTAATGTGGCCATTCAACGCTTTCGTACAGATCAAAATTTAATTTGAAAGAATAACTTTTAATCAAGTAGGATCAATAGTAAGAAAACTAAAAGACAGTAAAAGCAAAGACCCATAAGTGTGTCATAACCGTAGAAATAATCAAATCCTTGTTAAACATTATTATTGTGTCTCTTAGTCCAGTCAACGGAGTGTTAAAATGACCAAAATCTCTATTTGAGTGCTAATGAATGGATTTTGATGAAGTCCTATGAAATGTGTTTGTAATGACGTTAATAAAAAAGTTGAACAAAAATTAGAGTAGGGGTAGAAAACGCCCCTTTTATCAGGGGTTCCGTAACTTCTAAAATTAGGTCAAAAAAACAATATGTTTATTACCTTTTTTGGCCCCAAATAAGATGTTTTTACTCTTTTTTTCGAAAAATACGTATTTTTAGAGTGGCCACTCGAAAATTCTAGAAAGTGGGGGAAGGGAAATGTAAAAGTTGAAAAAAAAAATTTGAAAAAATTCAGGTGAAAGTATCATCGAAATGTAAGATTTTTTTATTTGCAACTTTTCTGTAAGTCAGTTTTCACCGAGTTTTTCCGGAAAAGCATGAAAAACTTCCCCTTTCTTTAAAATTGTAGCGCTTTAAAAATATGTAATTTAAAATTTTTTTAAAATTCAGATAAGTATATGCATTGAGACCTTCTAAACATTTTTTGTCTCTTGGAATTTTCTTGTAACGTGCTAATTTTCCGAGTTACGGGCAGTTTTTCACGATCAATAATGTACTACATTTTTTGCACATTTTCGATTTACAAATTACATTGAACTTTTAAAAATGGTATAACTATATAGGTTTCATATTTTTTTTATAACAATATACAGGGTATCCCAGAATTGAGTTTCCGAACGGGAACCTGTGATTCCTGAGTTCATATTGGGCCCGTATACCCCTACTTACCTTAGTCCAAAAATGCATCCCTGAGGAAGTACATTCTCTTAAAGTGAGACAGAATTTTTTTCCAATAATTTCCGTTATATTGGAGATACAATTTTCAAATTTTCATGGGACCTGAATCTCTATAAGTACACTCTATATATAAGCTTGATAACAACTAAATATCTTTTCTTTCTCAGACGCGGCAGGTTTCCTGTTTCGCAAGCACCTATGACCTACAGAGAAAAAATTATAATTCTTGGTTTTTAGTTGATATTACACAAAATTTTAAAAGTATTAATTCGTGTACTGAAACAGGTGGACGTGTCATGTGGACCATTTGTTATTAATGCATACGGACATTGGACATGCTTGTTATCAGCAGCGAGAGCCGCATGACGCTATGGGTGGGAATATAGGATGGAAAGTGTAGGTTTTTGTGAGATGCTTCTTTTAAGTTTCCATGCTTCTATTAAGTTTCCATTTGTCATCATCGACTGGGGTGTGGAGGTGTTTGCGAGATGCTTCTTTTCAGTTTCCATGCTTCTTTTAAGTTTCCATCTATCGTCATCTTAATTTTCTTCTTCTAAGTTTTCTGTTCTTCTGTTTCTGAATCTGGCAGCTTTTATTTTTTTAATATTATTTTTGTTTTTTTTTGTTTTTATTTATTAATTGCTCCACGGGTAAATATTCATTTACGGTGGAGTTGCCAATGGTGGAAGTGCCCTATCTCGCAACAAAAAAGTTTTTATGGCGGATTGGTCATGAGAAACAGGCCCGAGAGAATATTTTGCACACCCTGTATATTAGTTTGTTTCTACAGTAATTACTTGCAACCGCCACTTTCCAATTTCGAGTATTTTCTATTTCATAACCCATATTCAATACCTTTTTATTTTTACAAATGGAGAAAAAAACGATAATTCCTTGTATTTTGATTAATACAAAAAATTTTAAAAGTACCCTTTTGCAGCCCTTTCAATTCTCTGCAAAAATATTCAAGTATTCCGTAATTTTACAGGGCCAATATAGCCAATCAAATATTAATTACTATGAAAAAAAAATTGAGAAACATGAGATAATTGGTTGTTGTCAAGTTTACATAGAGTACTTATAGAGATATAGCTCCAATCAAAATTTAAAAACTTTATCTTCAATATAACGGAAATTATTGAAAAAAAATGTTATTTTCTATCTCACTTTAAGAGGATGTAATTCCTCAGGAATGCATTTTTGGACTAAGGTAAGTTGGGTTATACGGGCTCAATATGAACTCAGGATTCACATGTTCCCATCCGGGAACTCAATTCTGGGACACCCTGCATATAAATTAAAATTATTAATTAAAAGATACATGAAAATTCGAAAAATGAACGTGATTTTTATATATTACTATAAATAATATGAAACCATACTATATAGTTACACCATTTTTAAAGGTTCAATATAATTTTTAAATCGAAAATGTGCAAAAAATTTAGTACATTCTTTATCATGAAAAACTGTCCGTAACTCGGAAAATTAGCAAGTTACAAAAAAAATCCAAGAGACAAAAAATGTTTAGAGGGCTTCATTGCATACGTCTGAATTTTTTCAAATGTTTAAATTACATATTTTTAAAGCGCTTATAGGAAAGGGGAAATATTTCATGTTTTTCCGGAAAAACTCAGAGAAAGCGCACTTTGCAGAAAAGTTGCAAATAAAAAAAGTCTTACATTTCTATGATACATTTTTCAGATTTTTTCTCAACTTTTACATTTTCTCTCCCCCACTTTTAGGAATTTTCGGCACAAAATTATTAGAGTTGTTAGTTAGTAATCCTGAATACATTTCTAATCAGTACAACAACTTTTTTAATAAAATACCAACAGCTCTGTCAAACACAAACATACTAAAAAATAACCAACCGAATTTGTCCTTCAGAAATAACCCTAATTCACTTTACTTCGAACCTGCTAATGAACATGATATTCTGGATATTATCAAAAATCTAAATAATTGCAATGCATCGAGAGATGACAGTATAAGCACAAACCTACAAAAAAAATGTATGCATCAAATTAGTAAACCATTAACTGGATTAATAAATTGCTCACTTAATGAAGGCATCTTTCCCAAAAAAATTAAAAATCGCAAAGGTTATACCATTGTATAAGTCCGGTGACAAGACAAATATTGAAAATAATAGGCTCATATCGTTATTAAGCTCCTTTTCCAAAATTTTTGAATAATACGCATCGCTACGTATTATAAGTTTTTTTGACAAATATGACTTATTTAACCACTCGCAATTTGGTTTTCATAAAGATTTGTCAACCATAAATGCTATTATTGAATTTCTTAACGGTTTATACAAAAATCTGAATGAAAAGAAAAAAACAGCAGGTATCTTTGTTGATTTAAGCAAAGCATTTGGCCTCGTAAAACAGAATTCTTCTAGAGAAATTAGGAAAATATGGTGTACGAGGAATACCTCATATGTGGTTTACTAGTTATCTGCAAAATCGGATGCAATATTTTGAAATCAGCAATCATGAATCTAAAATATTACCTTTAACCATTGGAGTACCACAAGGGTCCATTTTAGGTCCTCTGGTATACATCATTTATGTAAATGATTTTGTCTACCAAATTCCATTATGTATGCTGTTTTAAAATTTAACTTGTCAAAAAAAACCACTTGATCAGAGTTTGGTATTTAGAACAAAAAGTGGCACTCTTAGACAAGAGAATAACATCAAATTTTTAGGTATCTGCTTATCTGACAACTGTACTTGGTCCCCCCATATAGAGGCAACATGTAAAAAAATTGCATCAGTATGTTATGTTATACATCGGTTACAAAAAGTGATTGACAGGTCTGTATTGTTAATGTATTATTTAGCGCATTTTCATTCAGTGATATCTTACCGCATTATAGCATGGGGTGTTTCACATGAAAGTATACAGGTTTTCAGATTTCAAAAAAAAGTTATTAGGTACATTGTAGGAGTAAGTAAAAGGATAAGTTGTAGAGAAATTTTTAAAGAACTTGGTGTACTATCTTTACCATGTGTACTAATTTATCAGTTACTACTTTACGCTAAGTCTGAATTAAGTAGTGTCAGTACATTAAATAATAATCACTCCTACAACACTAGAAATAATTTGACCCTAGAAATACCCACACATAATTTAACTGTATACGAGAGGAGTCCAAAATATCTAGTAATAATTGTTTACAACAAGCTGCCTAATAGTTACAAAACGCTATATAAGAATAAGTATAAAGCAACTATAAAATGTTTATTGTTAGACAAATCTTACTACTCACTAAAATAATATCTTGATGATACCATTCCAAAATTCCAAAAGTTTTGGTCCATTACACCTCTTGTTACATCTAACCTGGGACATACTGTAGTTGGCAAACACAAAATGAATTTATTTATTTTCGGCCTTTGTTCTCATTTTTAACTTAATCTTCATGACCGTAGGGGGTTATATAGATACTAGTTTAATCTGCATAGCTGTAGGGGACTATGTGGATACTAGTATTACAATGAGAATTGTCAAATAAAACAGACAAATTCATTTTAGGATTTGAATTGCTACCATAACCAAAATTCAGATTATCGAAAGAGTGCAAATATTTCATTATTATTTTTTTACAGGTAGTTTTTCTTTTTAGTTCTCATAGATAGTTTTTTCCGCTGTTTGCAAAATCCTAGAAAGAATGTGTTTCATTACAATTACAAGCAAACAAATAATAATTCACTTTTAGACCCTGTATTAATGATTTATTAAAACACTTATTTTGTTTCTACCACTGTATTTTATTGTAACTTAACGCTACTATAGTTTCGATACTTCAACGTATCATCTTCAAAGCGACTTAAGTAAATGAATGAACACAAGAGAAAACCTAAGCTATTTATAATTTACATTATTTACCTAGTTTTATTACTACGGGGGATTTAAAATTATCAGTACTAAAATTAACAGAAAGTAATAAAGGGATTAAAGAATTATGAATTAAATATATTAAAAAGGGGTGTGCTATATAGGTCCAACTGGTCATTAAGTATTATCAAATCCATGTAGTTGCAGTTGATTAATGGATTTGCAATGTTTTATTATCATGAGCCAAATACAATCCAAATTTTTTGACAGAAATGTTCACTGCGTCTATGTTATTTCCCATAGATTTTATATTTTGTTAGTGTATTGTACTGAAAGGAGACCTACTCTTTTCTTTTCTGCAATAAAAAGTTATATTATCTACCCTTCAATCTTTGGTACATTAACTTTAAATTTTCACATTTTTTAAGTAATTCCTACTTGTCAAGATACAGCTCATTGTTCTAAGCCCTTTCACAGCAATTTAGTACTTGTAGCATAAATATTGTTACTCTCTATTTTTTCTATTTGACAGCTTTTGGCCCTCAAAGAGGGTTATAGAAACATGTTTTATTGAATTTACTTACCTTGTATACTACATATTACAAATTTGCTTATTTCAGTCTTGCAATACATCCAAATAAAATGTTAGTGGCCACAGGACAATGTGCAGGCTATGACAGACGAGATGCAAAGGTAATTACTTCAATATAAATGAAAATCAAATAAATTGTTTGAGGTTTCTGTTCCAGCCCCATATCAGAATATGGAATTCTGTGTCACTGCATACAAAAGCTATAATTGGAATGAATGATTTTGAAATATCCATTTGTTGTCTTTCATTCAGCAAAGCAGATGGGGGCTGCCTCTTATTGGCAATCGATGAGGCATCCGACCACAATATCTCTATCTGGGATTGGCAGAAGGGTGAAAATGGCTTTAAAATTACTGAAACTAAGGTAATAACATTAACTATCAACTTTACTGTTTGAAAATATAATAACAAATCTAAGGGGAATTTATACCTGAAGTTTATTTTAATACTTGAGGTGAAGCTGTGTATCGTGTGGATTTGTTAAGATATTTAGTTTAAGTAATGTGGCGCCATCTAGTGAAACCGTGTTTACTTATTTTTGATGATGTCACCTAAAAATGTCTTCCATTTTGTATGGTTAGTTAATACAGAGTTTTCACAGAAGCTACACATTTTTTTATTTACAAGAGACCTTTTTCAACAGTATTTCCGATCAAAGAACAAGTCTAGATACATAACAGCTATCTCTTCAATAGATACCTTATTGATTGCTCCCAACATAATCACATTATATAACCATAAAAAAAGGAGAAATATCATAACATTCCCAAGGCAACAGTGGCGGGTATGTGTAGAAGGGTATTACCTGCTCTTTATACAACAATGTGACTTATAGGCATGTAAAATTACAGTAAGATAATGCTTAATATATATATTTCAAGTTTAATTAGCCTAAATTTTTAAATATATTGATTACTGATTATCGAAATGTCGTACTTTTCAACTGTCATTTTAGTGTGAAAAACGTCACTTTAACGCACCAGTGGACCAGTGCCAAAACAACTGTCATTTTTCACACTCATTGCGAAAAGAACTGTCACTTTTCGCACTGGTATAAAGAGAAATTTTTAACATAAAAAATTAATTAAAAATTTATTATAATTTTGTAAAAATTTATTAGAATTTTACATTAAGAACATTAACATTAAGAATTTATTTGTTATATATATTTAGTACAAATTTCGTGCAGTTGAAAGTTATCCCAGACGACAGCAAATTCAAAATATTGATGTATTGGACCAAATCATTACAATTTATTTTTGCTTTTTAACCATTATATGTTAGTAAAAGTACCCAGTATAAAGTATTTTTGGGATTAGTCCTAGTCTGTAGTTAAATATTTTGTGGCATTATCTTAATTTTTTTTTTTCTCCTAATGGGCCCGTTCAGCATTTTTTTTTTTTAATTTTAGGAATCGAAAGTAGAACAATTTTTAAGCCAATTTTCAAATTTTGAGGTTTTTATTCGAACGTTTAAGCCTTTAAATAAATTACCAAATTTGGATCGCTCGAAAACGGGGCGGACGCCTGACGTCACTTTGCATATGCTGATAGGGTAACAGTCAAGATTTAATAGGCGTGTGGCACGTGTTATTGTGTATCTGTATGGAAACGGTGTTTGATTGTTAAATTATATTGTTGGAAACAAACACCGTTTTTCTTCAAACGTCTGATTAACGCATGTCAGCATATTACAGTTTGATGGATTATAATGGACTATTGACTACTATAACAAACTCAAACACTTTCACCCTAGTGTTCATGCAAAATGACGTCACGAGTCAGTGAAGCGCTTTCTACTGAAACCCAATCTTTAACATTAAATATCTAAGGATTGGATATACTTATGAAGCTAAAATTTTAATAGCTTATCAAGATGATTGAATACTATTGAATACCATAAAAAAATTACGAAAAATGAATGATCGGTAACAAGCCCGTTCTTTGGGGCTTCCTGCCACATGTATTACTTCCAAATCCACGTAGTGGATTGAAAGTATAGTAATCGTAAAAAAAATTTCAACAATTTTTTTTCTTCAAATAGGTTTAGAATGTCATGTGAAGGGTTGGGGAAGTAAATAGGGGTAAATATGGGGAAATATGTAAAGAAAGCTGGTAAGAGTACAGAAACTTGAAATTTGATGTATGTACTGCAAGCCAAATCCTCAGATTTTTACTTCCCTCGCATACCGAAGGGAAGTATTGTATTCGATAAAAAATCACCCTCCGAGATTTTTTCGGATTCTGACGTTTCAGAACACGTAGATTACGAAAATATAGTTTTTTCAATTTCGTCAGTCTGTCTGTCTGTCTGTCTGTTGGTGCATTTACTAAAAAACTACTTGACGGAGAGCTGTCAAATTTGGCAGATAGTTGACGCTACTCTCAGCGCAGAAATGGTAGAAATTTCACTGGAAAATATACAGGGTGGACCGTCTAAACGGAATAAATAGTGAACAAATTTTTTTTTCGCTCAAATTTAAAATTTCCACGTTTCATGACGCGCTAATCCTATTTCGGGAAAAAACATTTTTGAAAATTTTTTTCACCATTTTTGAAAAAATTTTTACCAAGATAAAAAAAATTTTTTTTTTGTTCAAATTTAAAATTTCCACGTTTCATGACATGCTAAACCTATTTCTGAAAAAAAAAAATTAAAATTTTTTTCACCATTTTTGAAAAATTTTTTTCAAAGATAAAAAGATTTTTTTTTGCTCAAATTTAAAATTTCTACGTTTCACGGCATTCTAAAACTATAAAAAACAATTAATTTTTTTTGAGTTTTTTCTACTAAAATAATTTTTTTTTTCTTCAAATTTAAAATTTCCACGTTTCATGGCATTCTAAGCCTGATTCAGAAAAAAAAAATTGAAAATTTTTTGAAATTTTTTTTACCAACATTTTTGTAATTTTTTTTACCACTAAAATAGATGGATTTTTTTTTATTTCTTCAAATTTTAAATTTCCTCGTTTCATAGCGTTCTAAATCTATTTAAAAGAAAAATTAGAAATTTTGTTTACCTACTATTTTTAAAAAATTTTGCCACTAAGATAGAATTTTTTTTCTTTGTTCAGATTTAAACTATCCACGTTTCCATGGCATTCTAACACTATTCAAACAAATTTAAAAATGTTTTTGAAAAATTTTTTTAAAAATTTGAAAACATTTTTAATCTATTTATCACTACTATAGAATAGACGAAAAATTTGGTTTGCTCAAATTTAAAATTTCCACGTTTCATGACATTCCAAACCAATTTCGGAAAAAAAAATTTTGCAACATTTTGTTACCAGTTTGGAAAAAAAATTAACACTAGAATAGATGGAAACTTTTTTTACTTAAATTTAAAAGTTTCACGTTTCGTGACATTCTAAACCTATTTAAAAAAAATATGTAATTTTTAAATCTTAAACTTCTTTTACCACTATTATAGAATAGACGGAAACTTTCCTTTTTGCTCAAATTTAAAATTTCTACGTTTGACATTTTAAACCTATTTCAGAAGAAAAAATTTTAAAATTTTGTTTTAACATTTTTGAAAAATTAAAATAAAAATGAAATTTTTTAACCACCACTATACTTCCACTCCATTACGTGAATGTTGGATTGATGTGACGGATGGCAATAATATCTGACATATACACCTATTATACTTTTATTGAAAAATGTACAGGGTGGTCATTCCAAAAAATAATTCATTCATGGTGGACATTTGTAAAGGTATTTGCGCAAGCCTGCCATATGTGGCATCTGTTATTTAGTATTAAGCTTTTGCTGTTGGATGAGCAATCTGTATATTTTTTTGACCAAAACTTATCAAGTTTTCTTTGCAATAATAGCAATAACTATATTCCGATTATTATTCTCAATGTCATTTCGTAATTATTAATTTTTTAGAGTGACCGCCATGCATGCACAAATAACGAGGGAAGTTCTGTGTAAAGACCTTTACCGATTTTTTCTTTTTGCTTCCCTCGCATTCCGAAGGGAAGTATTGTATTCGAGAAAAAATCACCCTCCGAGATTTTTTCGGATTCTGACGTTTCAGAACACGGAGATTACGAAAATATAGGTTTTTCCAATTCCGTCAGTCTGTCTGTCTGTCTGTCTGTTGGTGCATTTACTAAAAAAACTACTTGACGGAGAGCTGTCAAATTTGGCAGGTAGTTGACCCTACTCTCAGCGGAGAACTGGTAGAACTTTCACTGGAAAATATACAGGGTGAATCGTCTAAAGGAAATAAATAATGAAAAAAAGTTTTTTTTGTTCAAATTTAACATTCCCACGTTTCATAGCGTTCTTAACCTATTTAAAAAAAAATTTTGGAAATTCTAAACCAATTTCAAAACAAAAATACCACTGTAGAATAGAAGGAAACTTTCCTTTATGCTCAAATTTAAAATTTCCACGTGTCATGGCATTCTAACCCTATTTCAGAAGAAAAAAAATTTGAAACATTTTTTAAAAACATTTTTGAAAAATTTAAAAAAAATGAAATTTTTTAACCACCACTATACTTCCACTCCACTACGTGTATGTGGAATTGAAAATGTGACAGATGGCAATAATATTAGGCATATGCACCTATTATACTATTATTGAAAAATGTACAGGGTGGTCATCCCAAGAAATAATTCGGTCATGGTGGACATTTATAAAGGTATTTGCCCAAGCCTTCCATATTTGGCACCTGTTATTTAGTATTGAACTTTTGCTGTTGGATGAGCACTCTATATTTTTTTGACCAAAACTTATCAGGTGTACTTTGTAATAATAGTGATAACTATAATCCGATTAGTATTTTCAATGTCACTTCGTAATTATTAATTTTTTAGAGTGACCGCCATGCACAAATAAAGAGGGAAGTTCTGTGTAAATACCTTTACCGATTTTTTTATCATATTTTTCAACCCCCTATTATCCTTAGTCCATTATTAAAGGTGTTGATAAAATTAAATTGGGATATTCATTTGAAATTTGGTATACGTATGTATTATAACGGCATCTCTAACTGGATTATATTTTGAGATGATTCCGTTGAAGGGTTGGGGGTTAAATAGGGGTTAATTGGGGAAAATAAGTAAAGCAACCTGGTACGAATACAGAAACTTCAAATTCGGTGTATATACTAGAAGCCAAAGCCTCAAATTTTTTTATAATATTTTTCAACCCCCTCACCACCCCTACTCCATTATTAAAGGGGTTGATAAAATAAAATTGAGATACTCATTTGAAATTTGGTACACGTATGTACTATAACATCTGGAACTAGATTATATTTTGAGATGATTCCGTTGAAGGGTTGGGGGTTAAATAGGGGTAAATAGAGGAATATAAGTAAAGTAAGTAGGTAAGAGTACAGTAACTAGAAATTCGGTGTATGTATTAGAAGCTAAAGCCTCAGATTTTTTTATAATATTTTTCAAGCCCCCATCACCCCTACTCCATTATTAAAGGGATTGATAAAATAGAATTGAGATATTCATTTGAAATTTGGTACAAGTATGTATTATAACGACATCTGGAACTAGATTATATTTTGAGATGATTTCGTTGAAGGATTGGGGGTTGAATAGGGATAAATAGGGGAAACAAGTAAAGCAAGCTGGTAAGAGTACAGAAACTTGAAATTCGGTGTATGTACTAGAAGCCAAGGTCTCAGATTATTTATATCTTTCAACCCCCACCACCCCTATTCCATTATTGAAGGAGTTGATTAAATAAAATTGATATATTCAATTGAAATTTCGTACACGTATGTATTATAACGACATCTGGAACTAGATTATATTTTGAGAAGCTTCCGTTGAAGGGTTGGGAGTTAAATAGAGTTAAATAGTTGAAAATAAGTAAAGCAAGCTGGTATGAGTATAGAAACTTGAAATTCGGTGCATGTACTAGAAGCCAAGGCCTCAGATTTGTTTATAATATTTTTCAACCCCCCACAACCCCTACTCCATTATTAAAGGGGTTGATAAAATAAAATTGAAATATTCACTTGAAATTTGGTACACGTATATATTATAACGACATCTGGAACTAGATTATATTTTGAAATGATTCTGTTGAAGGGTTGGGGGTTAAATAGTGGTAGATAGGGGAAAATAGGTAAAGCAAGCTGGTAAGAGTATAGAAATTTGGGATTTGGTGTATATACTAGAAGTGATGGCCTCAGGTTATTTTATAACATCTTCCATCCCACCACCACCCCCACTCCTTTATTAATAGAGTTGATAAAATTAAATTTAGATTTTCACTTGAAATTTGTTACACGTATAACGATATCTTAGATTATATTTTGACATGATTGCGTTGAACAAGTGGGGTTAATTGGTAATTAGGGAAAAATCTGCTAAGAGTACAGAAATTCGGTGTATGTCCTGGAATCCAAGGCCTCAGATTTTTTAGTAATATTTTTCAACCCCCCACCACCCTTAATCCATTATTAAAGGGGTTGATAAAATGAAATTGAGATATTCACTTGAAATTTGGGACACGTATGTATTATAACGACATCATCTGGAACTAGATTATATTTTGAGATGATTTCATTGAAGGGTTGGGGGTTGAATAGGGATAAATAGGGGGAAAATGTAATGCAAGCTGGTAAGAGCACAGAAAATTCGGTGTATGTACTAGAAGCCAAAGTCTCTGATTATTTATAATATCTTTCAACCCCCACCACCCCTATTCCATTATTGAAGGGGTTGATAACATAAAATTGAGATATTTACTTGAAAGTTACTACACGTATGTATTGTAAAGACATCTGATTGAGATGATTCCATTGAAGGGGTGAGACGCGGTAGGTTGTGATTAGGAGAAAATAAGTAGGGTAAACTAAAAACTTAATTTTTAACGTATAGGTATGGTAGAAACCAATGCCTCAAACTTTTCTATGACATCTGCTCCAAATATAATTAAAATTCGATGACCAATAATTTCCACATACTAGAGTGCAAATCAAGTCAAGATGTTTCCTTTAAAGTAACTTGGATGAAAAATCTGGATGTGGAAGTAGTGATTCCTTAGGCAGCGTTTTTTTTTCTTTTTAAGCGTTTCTGGGGCAATCTACAAAATATCACAATTAACCAGTATGTTACTGGTAAAAAACCTCTACTCCTGTGACTTTTTCGTCAAACGATCAGATAGAGGTTGCTTTTTTAAATAAATAACATAAAAAAGTATAAAAACTAGAATTTAAATATTTCGCCGACGCAACGTGTCAGAAATCTAATCCGTTTCCTTTTTCAAGGCTTTTTTGAAAAATCTTTTTTGCTGTGTATGATAAATACACAGCTCTAATAATGTTTGTTAACTTTTTAACATTGGCAACCAGGTTGTTCAGACATCTACGGAACGATTCGACACGCATCTATCCTCATTCAGGAATTAATCTAAATATCTATGGATTTTGAATATAATAAATATTCTTAGAGCTGTGACTTTATCATACACAGCAAAAAAGATTTGTCAAAAAAAGCCTTGAAAAAGGAAACAGATTAGACTTCCGAAACGTCGGCGAAATATTCTATTTCAAGTTTTTATACTTATTTCTGTTATTTATTAAAAAAAAAAGCAATCTCTAACCGATCCTTTGATGAAAAAGTCACAGGCGTAGAGGTTATTTACCAGTAGGAATTCGACTGTGTGTCTCATGACATCCTACTGAATAAGCTGAACTACTACGGCTTTACTACAGAAAGCATATTATTATTAAAATTATACCTGTCTGGACGTCAGCAGTATGTCAATTATAATGGGACTAATTCTAGACTACTTCCAGTGAAACATGGTGTTCCCCAAGGGTCCATTCTAGGACCAATTATGTTCCTTATATATATTAATGATCTTCCAAACTCGGTAAACCAAATAGAGACTATTCTATTTGCTGATGATACTAATTTAACAGACATAAACGGAAACTTAGAGGAATTGTTAAGTAATGTCAAAGACATACAGTCGAATGTACAAGATTGGTTCCTTGCTAACCGCCTGAATTTAAATACCTCAAAAACGGAGTCGATGATATTTAGTCTACGAAACATGGAGGAAATAGACAACCCAATATATATTAAATTCCTTGGTCTACACTTGGACCCAAAACTAACATGGGATGAACATACGTCACATGTTTGTAAAAAAGTTTCTAAAAATATATACCTACCCAGATCTATAACAGGCAAAGTTACTCAAAATGCATTGGTAGCCGCATACCATGGTGTGATTCATTCGGTAATATCATATGGAATACTGGTATGGGGTCATGCTCCTACATCTAGTAGAGTGTTTTCTGTACAAAGAAAAGCTGTACGAATTATATCTGGACTTAGTTATAGAGACGATTACAAAGAACAATTTATAAAATTAAATATACTAACTGTGCCATGCACTTACATATTACAATGTCTCCTGTACATAAAAAACAACCTAAATAAATACATGTCTCGGAATGAAATACACTCATATGATATTAGGAATAAAAATGATATTCATCAAAACTTTTTACGCCTAAAGAAAACTAGGGATGGCACTGGATATTATGGAATACAATTTTATAATGCACTGCCTCCAGCAATAAGACTTTGGAATGGAATTAAGTTTAAATCTAGACTTAAAAAATATCTTGTTAAAAATGCTTTTTACAGTTTTGAAGAATTTCTATCGAGCGATTTATCCCAAATTTAAACTTTTTTTTTTAAAAGTAGTCCTTAATGATTTCTCTGTTTTAACTTGTTAGTTCACATGTAATTATTAACTATTAATATATTTTATAATTTTAAGTAGCTATTATATATTGTTTGTCGTACGATTGTGTCTTTTTAGCATTTAAACATTTTACGTAATATATCTAATTTAGTGTTTTAATTTTTTTTATGTATACATTTTAATCCTGATATACATGTTTTATAAGATTCTATTGTATCTACTATTTTTTGCTTTATATATATATATATGTATACTATTTTTTGACTTGTGTAAACACTTTTGTGTATCTGACATTAATAAATGATTCAGATTCAGTAACATACTGGTTAATTGTGATATTTTGTTAGATTCCCTGAGAACCGCTTAAAAAGAAAAAATACATGTGGCAGGAAGTCCCAAAGAATTAGGAGAAAAAAAAATATTTGTGTTTTTTCAGTTTTTTGACTTGTTCAATGTCTACTGGGCAGTGTACTATTTCTTTACATCAACAAATAAACTGTCTATCTATCTATCGAAAAAACTGTTGTATTAAGCGAAGCAATGATAAAATACAAATTGAACATCTTTATTTATATTTATATAAGCTTTATTTTTGTATTCTATCAAAAATAGTTTATGATATTAAGATATTTATTTATATTTTTCAGTGTTCTGTAGATACAATAGTGGCAGCAGAGTTTCATCCACTCGATCGTAATATAATCGTAACATGTGGTAAAGCTCACATAGCTTTCTGGACTTTAGATTTAGGAGGAACTTTGTTTAAAAGAATGGGAATTTTCGAAACGAGAGACAAGCCCAGATATGTCACTTGTGTAGCATTTTTGCAAACGGGAGAGACCATTACTGGTGATTCCAATGGAAATCTTGCTATATGGGGACAAGGAACCAAAACAATAACGAAATTTATAAAAAATATCCATGAAGGACCCATATTCACAATTTGTGTTCTTAAAGATGGCAGCGTTATTAGTGGAGGTGGAAAAGATGGTAGAATTGTGGAGTTTAATTGTAATTTAGAAATGACTGGTGTTGTTAGCCAGGTAAGCATTTAATCCATTTGCTCTAATAGGACTGTCCAGTCCCCAGGGAGTTTTGAACTGGCATTAAATAATCCTTATGTGAAATTGCGTACAGAAGTAGGTCCTTGCTAGTAGAAAAAAGTTCTCGAGGCCATCAAGGCGGCGCCAATTATTTTTTTGAAAATAACAAAAAAAGCAAATATAAATTTACACTATTTACTTTCAAAATACTTTTATTTCAGGCTATATGCGTACAAATAACAACACATAAAACAAAGTAATTTTCGGTCTAGACAATTTCAAGAAACCTTTTATATATATTGGTATGATGATTTCTTGTACAAAATAGGCGTTTGTGGCGAGAATTAGTTCTGGGTACATGAAACTCTAACATGTCAAGTAATGCTACACAGTTAGTTATGTCGTTGACTATTTTGTACAAGAAAACAACGAAGTGCATGTTGCGGCGTTGTAACAAGCTGTTCATTTCAAATCTGGCATAGAAAATTTCCTATGGATATTGATTATTATCCGATACATTGCTAGCTTAAAGAATTTTCGCCGAACTCGCTCAATTATAATAATGTGGGTGTTATATATGGAATTCCAAACTATTGAACCATATTCTAGCTGTGATCTTACAAAACTAGTGAAAAGTAACTTCAGTGTATTAATGTTGTTAAAGCCCTTCATATTACGCACGATAAAACCGAGATTCTTATAAGCTTTAGATATTATTGAATTAATATGAGGGACAAAGGTAAACTTATGGTCAAATATTATACCTAGATCTTTAATGGTATTCGGACGTGGAAGGATTGTGGCATCGATGTTATATTCGTATGATATTACGTTATGTTCGTCCTTGCGGCAGTATGACATGACATTGCATTTAGCTGCATTAAGGAGCAGTTTGTTTTCTTTGCACCAAGAGTTTAATGTGTTTAAATTGTTCTGTAGCGTGACAGTCCATTTTGGTTTCAATTTTTAAGTTTTAAATCATCTGCATATACTAAGTAGTTTATATTTAAGCCAGCCGCAATATCATTAATAACGATTATGAACAAAAGGGGCTCTAATACAGAGCCTTGTGGAAGTCCAGAAGATTGAGTGAAACTAGAAGATTTGTATCCTAGACAATGGACATACTGGGTACGTTGATACAGGTATGATTGGAAAAGCATCAACATATTATAACTCAGACCTATCTTATTTAACTCCATAAGTAATAAACCATGATCCAGATGTCTTGGAGAAGTCAGTGTAGATGATGTCTACCTGACTTCCCTCATCAAGGGCTTCACAAATGAACTAAGACTTGCAGACTAAATAAGTAATTGTTGATCGTCCTTCAATGAAACCGTGCTGCTCGGGTATAATATTGCTTCTGACATGAAATGACAGGTAACTAGATAGAAGAATTTCAAGTCCCTTACTGAAATTACATAGTATTGTTATTGGCCTATAATTTGTAATGTTCATGTTATTATCTTTTTTATATACGGGACATACTCTGCATCTTGTGAAGATCGCCTACTTTAAATGGAATAAGTTTTGATTCTGTAATTACAATTTGTTCATTAGTCCTTGAATAATGGCATTTTCATAAAATTTGTTCGAAATTCTTGCGGCAAAATTCCTTAAAAATAAAAATTCCTATGCTTGTATCGACGAAAAGTTTGAAAGAATTGAGAAAATTTGTTATTGCCGAGATATTTATATGATAAATTAACCTATGTTAGAGATAGACATGATTACAATACTAGGCAAATTAATGATTTTTATGTAAAAAGGAATCATTCATCAGTAACTAGCAGATCACTGTTCTGTAAAGGTATAAAAGAATATAATAAGTTACCAAATGACAAAAAATTCTATACCTATTAACCACTTTTTCAAATATGTAAGGACAAATCCTATATAAAACAAATGAAATGTGCAGTTATATTACATTGTATTCAGTATTTTGTTATTTAAATAGTACTAAGGCCACTTCATAGTTCTACTTGTTTGATATTATTAATCAAGGATAAAATCCTTTGTATCTATACTTTTGTTAGACGTAAGGTGTATGTGAAACTGTATAGCTTTCATTAGCTAAATAAACGAATTATTTAACTAGTAGTATCTTTAATGTAACATAGGTTTCTGAATTTAACGGTTAGAATGTTTATTCGGGAAGTTCAGATTGGGGTTGTCTAATTCATGAATTGAAATTCAAATGGGAGGTCTGCAACTGGGTTGTATAGTCCTGGAATAGAATAGGAGACTCTTCTGTGAACGATTCAGGACATTGGTTCTCGTAGTTTGGCGGGTCGTGAAAGGTTTGAAGGTCTAAATGAAAATCCTGAAAGTTGTTGGGATATTGATAGTGCTCCTCTGAAAAAGTTTCCTGTGGGAATGGTTTCTCCATGCACAAAACCATCTCCACGAATATCAGTTTCAAGCAATTTCAGATATAAGCCCATAATTGCACCACATTTCCGCTTATCAAGGAATATTAATAGGTTCAGATGTTTATCAGTAAAATGATATAATCTGCTACCAAATGAATGGAAGCATTTAGAAAAAAAAAGTTTCTGATAAAAGTTAAAGGTTTTCTGAAAGAAAATGTTTTTTATAAAGTCTGTTCACCAAGCTCTGAGACAAAACATGCGCTTAGTTCATCAAAGCCTTCATGCGTAAAATTATTACCAATACTCAATAACTGAAATTAATAAGTTTAAAACTCAAAACACAATAACTGAAATTAAACAATTCACAAGTCGAAGAACAAATGTAAATACACTATTACGCGAATTACATACAACTGAAGTCGAGAAAACCGTTGGCAAACTCCTGAAAAATGCAACCAATGGGGATGGAACACTTCACGATCATGAGGCAATCACGCATATTTGTTTGTCTCAGCTTTCTGTGAATATACTTTAGTGTCCAAGAATGTATTGATTATTTCAGCACATCTCACAATTAGGTCGCCTAATTTTCAATTTTTATTGTACTGACATGTATATTTTATATGTTCATGAAGTATTTTCTTAACTGCTTTCTGCTTTCTCGTATTATATTATTATTCATTTTATTTTTCTATTATGTTGTTTGTAGAATCAGGTACAATTTAAGCTGACTTGTGTCATGGCCGCTAAAACGTCTGAACTGAGATGTTATTTGATGCATAAAAAATGCCAGTAATTTCCAAACAGTTCTCTCCTGTAACAGCAATGGTGTCGCTAAATAATTATAAAAACATAGGAAAGATGTTATCATAAAATGTTAAGATTATTAATTTAGTAACTTCATCATTTTAGTGGAATTCTGATTATACAGTGTCTACCATAAAATTGGCTACATATGGGAAAGAATTGTGTTATTGACATTTCTAAAAAACTCTATTGGGGGTTCGTTTATGCATGTCCGACAACCAGAAATTACATTTTGACACATGTCATATGATCATCGGTTTGGCAGGACTGTAAAAAAATAGTTGACGGTGGTACCGAAAAATGGGTCAAATTGTTAAGATATCGAAACATTTTATTAAGAAAAAGTGCATAGAATACAACAAGGACCCCATATATCAATTTGGAAGCAGATATGAGGAAAATAAAAAAGTGCATATTTTACCCCTACCATTACTACTATATGAAAAATCATAAATTCTTGTGTCTATTTGACAAATATTTGATTAGATTCGACAAAAACTTTATGTATTTTAGTTGAATAAAGGCATTTGCATGTAAAAAAAGAAATGAACCCTCAATATAGTATTTTTTTAGAAATATCAATAACACAAATTTTTCCCATATATAGCCAACTTTATGGCGGGCACTGTAGGTATATAGGCTCGGGCACAAATGAAACTGATAACAAAAAATGAATTGCCCAATTCAGTCAATAACAATGAGTTATCAGAAAAAGAAATCAAAGACTAATATTGTTACAGTCCAGCAAGAACCACGGGGAGGAATGGGCATTTCTGCCAGGAAAGGATAGGATCGTAGTATTAGTATGGGAAATGATGTTGGTAAAAATAAAATATTTATTTATAATAACAAAAAAATCTGAAATCTCTATGAGAATAACGAAAATAAATTATTTTTCTTTTAGCGGTAATAAATAAATATTCTGGTTGACAAAATATATATTAAAAAAATTAGCAATAATTTTAAAACAAATAAATTAAAACAATTCTGAAAGAACAATGCATTGGCACGTTTTTATAAACACTAAAACACTTGAACACTACACTTGAACAGTTTATCTACTCGACGCACGTTTCACCATTCGTGTATTAATATGTAATGTAAGAAAGTCGATTTTATTAGAGATAAACACGCGCTAGTAGTAATAAAAGACACGTTTTTGGGGAAAATAAAGTTTTAACAAAACTCGCGGCGCAGTTAAATAAAATAAAAATTTTAGAAAGAAAATTATTAACTTTAGTAGAGCTTATTCAAATAAAAAAAAGTAGAAGTTTTACATTTATTGCTGCTCGAGTATCTTACCGATTGAGCTACGCAAGCCTATGTTCATTATATTCTAAAACGTGTAATATGTACATACTAGAAAATTGTAAGACTTAGTGGTTTGACATTGTTCATTTGACGGATGAATATCCACTATTTCCCACTAAAAATAACTTGAATATTTCATATAAAGACGTTTTTCATATTTAGAGTGGTGTTAGTTCACGAGAATAAATAATATTCGTCGTCAAATCACACAGTTTGAGAATCGCTGAGCCTATGACTATGTTTCTCACTCCTCAGTGTACATTTCATATTTCCGTCTCAAAAGAAGTGGGAAAGAATCTTGGTAGACATACATTGACAATGTCTTTAGGCTATTCCTGTAAGTTTGTGTGCAAGAGATAGTGAAAACATATGTGCAACATTAATTCATACATCGGTCATTTTAAATTGGACCCGACTCTATACTCATAATTTTGTATGTTTTTTACCTTGAATGTAATTTGCAATGTTTTTTATTGACAAGTGTACACAATTGTAATGGTCTCACATGAAATAAATTTTATCTATCTATCTAATTCCTAAAACTCTGTATTATACACGGTATCCATCGTGGTATCCATCGTTTTAGTAACTTTGTGTTGGGTACTTAATGTGATGGGTTCTTGGTCGGTCAGCATTTGAGTTAAAGTTTGGAGTTGGTTGAATTACAGATGGTACAGAAGTCTCTCGAATCTTCAAAGTGAACCGACAATAACCGTTTAATTTCTGCCAGGTAGCTGAATTTCTCGAATTAATTAACTGAGCAGATCACCCACTGAGCTTATTTTTTATGTGAAGTATTAAAAGTATTGTATGATCTCCAATTGCCATGCTTTGTGAATGCATTTCGGAAAGTGTTTAATAAAATTTGGTTTCAGACAAATTCTGAGACTATGGAGAAAATCTCTGACAATTTGTATTATCCTATGGCCTGTTTACGAATGATCGCGGCCTATTTTTCATGAATGATCTTGATCTGTTGTTCGTGAGCTGTTTGTATTTGTTCTTGAGTCATTTTTTAGAAATGTAACAAGTTCACTTTAAAAAAATATTAATATTGAATAATAAAATGACAATGTCACGTTGAAAATATTTTTAAAAATTCGATGCAATTACGATTCAATTGTTAAAAAATACTTACGTAAGTAATTTCATCGGGTAGGTGGTATAGCATGTTTCTTCTTAGATGCAGCACATATGTAGAGATTACATAGTGAATATATCATCCTTCGGAGGGGATGTAAAGCAGTCGATCTCTTGTCTATTAAATGTTAGGCAAGTAAAAAATCGCTACTCTCTTGTTACGGTCTATTTGATCGCCCCGTAATTTAATTAAAATAGACTACAAATAATTGAATTAGAATGAGTAGTTGGTTGTCTAATTTCTTAGAAATCAATATTTTACTTGAAATTGCCGTTCCTATATCGAACCAGGCATGGTACAGTGCTGATAAGGTTTTTTGCAATTCTTTAGTTTTTTTGGACATTAACTTTTTGATCGAGAAGCCACTTTACGGTTAGTGTGTGCAAGGAAGAGACTTTTTGAGCCGTTTGAAGCAATAGTTTTGTAGTTTACCTGATTTAGGGGATTTGAGGCTAAAAGGTAGCAAAAAGTGGCACGAAGTTATTGTGATTTTGTTTATTTTGTTTTTCTTGCCACGGAAGCAGGTTTCCCTGGATATAATTTGTTTTCTCTTCACACGAAGCTTCTCTAATCAGAGTTAAAGCCATTGTTATATCACCACCTGTCTATCTGGACGAGGAGTGGCTTCTTTGAGCCGATAAACAACTTTAGGTAAGTCGTTACATTTTTTTTTTATCTCTTTCTGATTACTCCTCGGGAGTTCTTTGTGGATGTTACCTAAGACATAACTCTTTACAGGGCTTTTATTCCTTTCTCATTGTACCAATATTGTTTTCCACGGGTACTTGGTGTGGATGACAACCACATATATACGGGGGTAATAGAGAGGCAGAGTCGATTTGGAGTCTAACTGGAAGTTGTGAATATCGCTACAAACTTCAACGAGAGGCGGTCAACCGTAAGCCTGTCAGTTCTCTTGTATCTATCCTAAAGTTTGAGAAATCTTGGTACCTACTTAAAGCAGCATTGAAATGTTATGATTTTCTCCCTTTTGTTTATCTAAAGTAACGCTTTATTCCCGAATATTACCCGTTATAGTGTAGTACTTCGGTTTTTCTCATTTTATAAGACCTTCCGACATTATTTGTCTATTTGCGTTTGTGTAAAATAAGTGTTATTTATTATAAAAAATATATATTAGCAATTATTGTGCCCTCTTTGCAAAAGCTTATAGCGTATGTATTTATAGTTGTGAACTACGAATTTTTAGTATATTATTCTATTATATTTTATATTGTATCTCATTTGTTTACCACAATACTTTAAGATCACCACCAAAAAGCGAACCACGACCTCCACAAGAAACAGCTAGCAAGTGTGCCTCTCCCCCACTTGAAATCTAATTTCTCCAGGGTTCCGGAGGGTACACTATAATAAATTTGTGGTCGACAACTAACAGGGATAATCACCTAAGCCCTTCGTACTGAGATCTAAGTGCAATTTTTTTTTAGTAATTTGCAGAGCCCGTATTGGCCGGTTACACTTTGATAGAAAGGAGGTTCGGCAAAATTTCCAGGTTGGAGGTAGCTCGTCTCCTGGCATCGGTCATAGACCTCAGTAGGGGAAATAGGCTTACGTTAAATAAGTGAGAGAAAAAAACAAGAGAATAATTATTATTATATGATTATAACATTAATTTACAACTTAGGACACTTAATACTAGTTAAAAGTTAACTTCCGAGCGGTTGCCCTTAAATGGAAAAGTTAACATTAGAGAGTTGTTGAGCAGCCAATTGTGAAATACCGTAACGTTATTTTGACATCTACGCATGCGCAGTTTCAATCAGGAAATACTGTAACTTTAATAACATTAACGCAAAGAATTTATATAAATAGAAGCAGATACATATTTACAAGTGTGTTGACAGCATAGTTCAGACATTACATTTTATAATCATCTCTTTCTTTATGACCAAAATTACCATATCATATATCATTTTAATGTAACAAATAAATGTAAATATAACCTTAATCGCTCAATTTGTGAAGCATTTTTATCTGTAAATAAAACATTTTCAAGTGCTGAGGAGCCAAAATATGACTTGAAATTGCATCAAATAACGTTTATATGCTGTTTCTATAATGCGACGACAATTTAAAGACAAAATGTGTCAGTCGTCAACCAATTCTGATCTGTATACATATTTATTTCCCTAAAATTAACACTTTTATTTACCGTCAAACTATAACAATACAATTAATTTTAAGGTGCCATGGATTTGGAAAAAGATGTGTACTAGAGTCGAATTAAGTAGAGGTTTCATTTAATAATAATAAACCCATTTAGAAATTTGTTTGCATCTCTTATAAAGAAGTAACTAATTTACAGGAAATCATGCGGCAGTTCATTTCTTAGGATTTGAAGTAAATGGCCCCTTGGTTCATTTATATTTTGACAAATTGACCTAGATCTCTTTTATTTAAAAATATATATATATATATATACCTACTGTGATAAAAATAAAACTACTTACCAACTATTCTTAATTCCTGCAAGGCTACAAGTAGTGGATTGTCTAGTAAAATGAAGTTCTACCCGGCCACAAATTGGACTGTGAATTTGAGCATCTGCAAGGAATGTTAAGGGGCAAGGGAATAAAACAATCGTTTACAATACTTATATATTTTTGTACAAAAATATTTGCGCTAAACTTGAAAATAATTTAAAGGTTAGGTGAGTAAACACGAACAGTTGACAGCTGTTATTAAATAACTAGATTTAGACATATGTCTATGCTACACTCATATACCACGGCCTTGGACAGGCTGCAACAGAGATAGCGTTATAGGCAATGTTGTATCTTAGAACGAAATGGTGAGAAAAAGGTATGTTGGACATGTTGGCAACAGTCTCGTATAACTTTTACACTTTATCATTGCTTCTATTTATATAAATTCTTTGCATTAACGGTCTCCGTTAATTGCGCAGGGATAAAGTAAACGTAATATGGTACCTTAGCGTTATCGTTATACTGTGTGTGTGTACATCGTTCTGTTATTGACTCCTATGATTGATAATAATCTAAATAACATTATCCATATTGTATTATATAATAATATATAGGTGTAATATTCACAATATAAATATGCAATAACCCAAACAATGAAAATACAAAAGTAGCGTTAGGTTAGGCTGTCAACGATAACGATTAACAATTGCTGATTAAGTAAATACTGTTCAACAACTCTCTTTTTGAAAACATGTTATTTGCAAATACATATTGAAATAAAGTTAACGTATCTTCATACGTTATTTTGAATGCTCAACAATTTTCTATTGTTTAACACGAATATAGGTAAATGTTAAATATGAAGAGACTTCGTTCTTATTTAAAGTGACTAGTTGAGTTAACAGAGCAAAGTTGACTGAAGGTAAAAGCATCATTCAGTTGTATTTGTAATATTGCAACTTTATGCAAATGCGGCAATTAAATTAATCTAATTGTGTGTTCCACAACGTAATCTAAGCCTGAACGTGCATTTTCTGTATAACGAAAGTATTGAATTACAAAAATAAAGAAAAATAGGAAACAAAGAAATGAATTTATTTAAAATAGTGTTAAATTACTTATGCAAACTAACAAATAATGAGAAACCTGTGCAAATAACAGATTAAACAGTAGTGATTCAATGTTGTGATTAAATCTAATATAACATATTTATTGTTATATAGTAATGATAGCTGCACTTCACACCTTAACATATATTTTTTTTATAAGAATCTGATTATTTCTTCAAAATTTGTTAAAGCTTTTGTGCCAAAACACAAGGAAATATATGTTCATGCGTTGGCTCGTGATGCTATAAGTTATTTTATGCGAAAACCATGTACGACATTTTTTGTATAAAATTTTGTGCTCAATATTCACCTCTATAATAGTTTTTGTACTTCAAGTAATTTCCAAAAAAAAAAAAACTAAAGTTTGGTGCCATTTTATTTTAAGTCTCTATCACGGTGATCTTGAGAACTTTTTCAAATACTTTTTTACTCCTGAAAACCTACCAAAAAATCCAACATTCTTACAAGGATTATTTTTTCCCAACTTGTGTCGCTATTTTTTCCCAGGCTAAGATACAAAAACATTTTTGTAGATTGAAGGTCACTTTGGTGGTATACGAGTCATATCAGAAGGCAGAGGTTCCCAATTGCTGGTTGGTACAACTCGCAATTGTATTTTAAATGGTACATCTCAGCTAGGATTTCAACCAATTATCCTGGGCCATACTGATGAATTGTGGGGATTAGCGTCACATCCTACTATACCACAATTTGCAACAGCTAGTTTTGATAGAGTTTTACAGCTGTGGGACTCGATGTCACATAGTATTCTTTGGAGCAAAGATATTGGTGTAAGTAACACTTTTAAACTATTTTTTTCAATCACTAAGCATTATGCTTATGCTGTATTTATTACAACTATCGTCTATTCGGAAATGAAGAACAGTAATAGAAGCTCATTATAAATGTAAATCCGCAAAAAACAGTAATTTTCTGTGATATATTTCATTATGTTGGTGACTTTTGTGACTGACTAGATCTTCTGCATATATTTACATTTATAATGAACTTTTATTACTCTTCACCATTTCCAAATAGACTATATTTAACTTTTGTAATTTTTATTAATGCAAAAACTATTACAATATTTAAATTATATACATATTCTAACATTCTTATTCATAACATCAATATTAATTTTTATATTTAAGATGCGTAGTTATATTTTAACTTTCAATACATTTCGTCTAGTACAAAATGATCGGCATTTTTATTATTCTTCTTTTACCAAGAAAAATGTTTAAATCGTAAATAATAATAATAAATCTATTTTGCAAACTCCATTTTACAAAGCAAGATATGTTATAATTTGTTTTGAATAATTAGTCATATATGGTAGAATAAATACCATAAGTTAGAAGATAAGGAGATGTCATGTGGTACTATTTTTCTATGCAGAAACGGCTCCAGTAGTTGTGGCTAAATATAGGAACAATATGTTAGTATTGCCAGGCCCGTTCTATCTAAATTTTTAGGAATTTTTTATACTGACAAGCTGTATTATCGCGAGTAATGCAAATAAGCATTCAATAAATATCAGTTTTTCAGTAAAAAGAATTCGAGTGAAGGATGCATATAGGCCGGTAGCCAGGTCAAAATCATCGATTTCGGTCAGAAATTTAAAACAGCACTTTTATTGACTATTCCTTGAGGAAAAATTGCGCTGAACAAGATGGTGACATTAAAAAATTTATAAAACACAGGCTTCATTATTAAAAACGATCATTTTGTAATTTAACCACTATTAAAAATTATTTTCTGCTTTTTGGTGCAATTCAGTTTTAAAAGAAACCATTGTTAAAAAAAATTATTTATTATTACTGAAAAGATGTGAAAATTAAGGCCCAAAATATACAGCTATGCTCACCACAAGCACTCGCGTCAAATTTAATAGTAACTCCACCCCCCTTACACATAGTCTGTTTTTAAATATAACCATGTTTTTTATTTTGATGGCACTGAAATCTGTTATACAAGTACATAATTTTATCTAAATGGTAAAAATTGCTTTAAAACTTTAAATGTTTGATACTATTTTTATTATGGGTATTATGATTTATTTGTTCTGTGTATAGGTTCCAGGATACATTTTTTAAAATAGATCTTTGAACAATTTACGTGTGTTTGTGGGAAATAAAAGCTAAAGAATGCCGTTTTATTTTGGTTATTTTATTATGACGATATTTGTGTACAAATTACTCATCAGATCGTTTATCTCTGCTCGGGTCATATAGTATTTCAAATATGTATATTATATGAACAAATTTTTTTCAAGAACTGAAGTATAGTCATGACCTGGTTATGTTTTAGGAACCAGCACAAAGTGTAGCATTTTCTATAGATGGAACTTGTGTATTGGTGGGATGCACTAATGGAAAGTGGATGATTTTTGATACTCAAACAAGGGAACTCCTAGGCCACCATATTGATGGCAATGAGCCCATACAAGTCATCGAATTCTCACCAGATGGTACAATGGTAGCTCTAGGTTCACGTGACAATCACGTTTATATCTATCAAGTATCTGAGGATGGATTGAAGTACAGCCGAGTTGGCAGATGTATGGTTAGTAGACATTGGATTGGTTTATTATTTTTTAATATTTCTGTACATTATTTTTAGGGCCATTCTAGTTATATAACACATATTGATTGGTCCACAGACAACCAAACTCTGAGGAGTAATTCTGGAGATTATGAATTATTATTCTGTAAGCATTATTACTTCTATATGGTTTTTCATCACATAAATATGTTTATATTGTTCACAACAGGTATAAAACTGTCATCCCCCATATCTAAATCTAAATATTTTATTTTAACATTTGAGTTTGAATTTCTGCATAGAAATGTCATAAACCTCATTTCCAACGAATATTCATGGGTCAATCTGATGTTAATGGACGGTGCTTGTTTGTCAACCAGGGTTGGCTCTAGGTGCTGTAATATTGAATATTTTTCTGGTGAATTCTGGTATCCAATATACCATACAATTGTTTCAACTGTACAGTCCAAGCACATGAATCGGTCTGACATTAATCGCGGATGTTTGTTTTGATTTTTCTTCATCTGTTTTTCTTAAAATTTTGTAGATATAGAATATTTTATCAAGTTAGATCAATATATACAAGTTGTAAAAGGCAACACACAATATTGTTGATAACATTTAAATGTAATGAAATACAGTGAAATAATAAATAAGCGACAAAAGTCATAACAATTTATTTTCAGAGTAGCTGATACTCAATCTGATGTCAAGAATGAAAAATTCAAAATGATGAATCCAAAGGGCTGTTATAATCGTAATACTTTGCAGATTTACATAGAGATACGACAATTCTCTGATAGCGATTCTGATGATAAAGCTTAAAAACTCAAAACAGCAGATATTTTCCTTTACTTTGTATAAAGGGTGTAAAAAAATTGAATACCATTTTAAAAAACGGGCACCTAATATTAGAAAATAAAATTTCACTGTCTATGGTTAACTGAATCTTCCCAGCTACCACACGTCAATTTGTCGTCATTTATTTGTCATGATTTACGTCATAAGTCCCAATATAACGAAGTTCAATGTACGTCTAAATGACGGTCTAATGTCACATCTTAATGATGTTACAGTCATGTTCAATGCGACCTTAATTTGACGAATATGGCCCCAAATAAGAATCCTTTTCATACGTCATTTTGACGTACGATCAAGGTTTAATGCTGATGTCAACATAACGTTTAATATGACCTTAATTTGTCAAATACGGGCCCAAATAAAAATCTTATTTCACTTGAGACTATTATTTAATCTTTCGGTTTTTATTCATTTTACGTTTTTATTAATTAGGAATGGGCTATTGTCCTTCATGTGAATTTTACTTTAAAAAGTATATTTATTACTTGCAGTTGAGTATCTGGTTTAAACATAATATTCCCTTTCAGCCTTAACGTATTGTGTACAATTTGTGCATTAAGAAAATTAAGTGCAATGGCAAATTTCTATAAAATGCTTACTGAAACACCCCCCACCCTTGTCGTTCTTTTTCTTGTTAAATTCTGTTTTATTATAATATTAGAAAGTACCCCTTTCCCCTAGATGTATAATTATTAGGATAATTATACATGTTTGGCCATTTACGTGATCGTCTAGATTATTAGTGGTAGTACTCAAATTTACGTTGTGTTTTGTAGTTTATTGTTACCATAGTTCTTTTTAAAGTTTGATATTACTTGTTTCGATTTATTGATATTAGTTTACTTGTTATAGATTTAATCACTGAATATTTATTACTGCATTTTATTAGATATGTGGTAATTGGTTAAATTTAAACACTGAAAATTATCTCGGCACTTGTTTGTCTTTTATGAATTTGCACTTTATTTGATATATTTTATGTACCTCACCATACCCTGTATATTTAGGGGAAATTAGATTACTTGTTTGTTCATACGTACCTGTGGTAGTAAATCTCATATTTACTTAATTTTCTTTAGTATGTTCTTTAAGCTACCTTCTCAAAAGTAATAGTAAACCTTATGTTTACTTAGAATTGAATTTTCTTTAGAATCTTATTTAGCTCACATTCACAAAGTATAATAGTAAACTTTATGTTTACTTAGTTTGAATTTGTTTAGAATATTATTTAATTCATATTCTCAAAAGTAAGAGTAAACCTTATGTTTACTTAGTTTTTATTTATTGTATTAATTCTTATTTATTCAAAAGTTAAAATAATTAATAAAAGTCAGAAGAGATTTTAAGGCATTTATTTTCAGTCCATTTTCGCAAACAGTATTCAACGGTAAATAAAAGATGTATATATTTATGTGCATATTGCAGTTGGGAAAGTGCCATAGAAAAATAAATTGTACTTGTAATATGGTTTTAAAGAAACATACTCCAGTAAATATACCTTGCTGGGACAAATTGTCACTTTTATTATTCCTGAGAAATGGTCAATTCAATACGCAGAGAACCACAAGTCAATGACTGTGGTTATAACGAGAATTCTTGTTAAATGCTGAAAAGTTTAAATATGACTTTAGTACATGTAAAGTCTGGTGTACTGCTCGGGTATTTCCCAAATCATGAAACAACGGTAAACTAAAACTTCCCTTGATTGTCTCTACAACCGTCGTTTTGCGAAGATATTTTGGGTACGAATCTGCCTACGAATGTGAGCACAGACTGAAACCCTTTTGTTGCTAAGATATTTTAGTGTACAAATCTGCCTACGAACGTGAGCACAGACTGAAACACTTTTGTTGTGAAGATTTTGTTATGTGTCGTAGAAAGTTGTGAGAACAATCAGAAAGAATATTTCAGTTCGCCGCGGACAACGGCCCGCTGCTGTAATTGACATCAAAAGAGAGTAACCAGATCTTATCATGTTTTGCAATTGTATAATTCTTTTCTACCCCAGCTGTCCGAAGTGCACACTTGTAGACCATCCCTGTGGTTTGCTCACAGATGACCCAAATCGTGCACCCTGGGCGGTCCGGAGACAGTGCACCAAACAAACGTCGCCTTAAACACAGCTGTTGTAGGTGCTAAAAGGTCAACAAACTACTGTGTAATTGTACTGAACATTTCTCAGATAGTCCATACCTCATCTTAACTCTAATTTATCCCAACTCAGTATAATTCTGAGTAATTAAAATTTAAAATGAACAATCAATTTTTCACTATAAAGTTGCTAGAAAATTATTATGTTTATGTAAGATAATTTGGTACATATTTTAATACACAGTATTTGGTTGTCTAGATACCACAGTTAATAATTACGTTTAGAATAGTGCCCGTGTTTTATACGTAAAATATAGAGTCGTGTGGGAGTTTATTTTACCCTAGGCATTTAATTTAGAGTATTTGTAAAATAACCCGTGACTTTACGTTATGCCTTATTCATAAAATAGCAAATAAAATAAGTTCGAATAATTTAGTAATTTTACCTGTATTTCGATATAAGGTGAGGTCGCCTAATGGCCCTCCCCCGGCTGTGGAGATTATCTCGTGCTCCCCCTGCATCTTATTTAGCGAGAATACTATGTTGGCAGAATCCGGTGCGAAACGCGTAAATAAAATAGTACCTAGTCTTAAACCCTAGTTACGGCTCGCGGAACAAAAGAACAATACTCAAATGGTGTCCTGCAGATTAAACCGATCAAATTACAGTATCTAACCGAAGTTATATACTAGTATACAGCTGCACTAAGACAATAGTGCCCTGCAGGTTCAACCAGCCAAATCACAGCAACACCATTTAAATAGAGTTCTGCACGCGGTAGTATGAACAATAATGATTACTTGATCCCCAAATTACGGCTCGCGGATTGATAGTAAATTTAACTGAACTTTACTCAAATAGCGCTCTGCATATTAAACCAGTTAAACTACAGTATCTAACCGAAGTTATCTACTAGTATACAGCTGCACTAAGAAAATAGTGCCCTGCAGATTTAACCAGCCAAATTACAGTAACACTATGTGAATAGAGCTCTGCACGCGATAGTTGGAATAATAATAATCCCTGATCCCCAAAATCGACGTTTTATATGAAACCTCGGCGAAGAAAGAATATGGAAAACCCGAAAGTGTAAATGAGACAGCTAGTAAAGGTTCTCGGTGCTCGACGTCGACGTAACAAATGTACTTAACATTCTTTCAGAACGCGTTTTCGCCCTAAACTTCTCTACCTATGGATCATTATCGCTCGCATCGACTTTACTTGTTTAGATAAAATAATCTCCCCTAGCTGGACTCGACACACAAAATGCACGTTTTAGGAGGTTTTAAAAATGCATGTAATATTATTCCTTTACATATTATGAATTTTAATATTATTTAAGCCTTTCATAAGAATCTCGATTTTGAAGCTAAATTACGAATTCAAATGTTTTTGTTTTGTTCCGATAATGTTTGATTTTGTAGGTGTTTACATGGAAGTCAAGAAATATGTTAAATTTAATAAATAAATGCGGAAATAAATGTATGTATAACCGGCCTGTATACGGGGTGCTTCATTACGTTATGCGAATAGTGAATATTATTCAATTAAGCAATGAATATTATGTTCATATGGGTGTTAAAAAATATTTAAAAACATTCTTTATTCACGAAAGGGAGTTGGATGTTTGAATTTAAATGTCGTAATTACCTAATAAAGGTAGAATAAAAATTACATGATGATGGGGTATAGATTTCACATGTAGCTGTGGTACCTACATACACGATAGAGTAAGTACAAAGGAGTTATTGTGATTGAATGCAGCTAATATATAAAGGTAACTATTATAAAAGATGAAAATGTAAAGAAAGGTATTTAACAACGTTCAACATACGACGTCTCTGTGACGTTTTAAAATGTGATATAGCTTTTATGTTATTTTTAAACCCAGTGTATACATCAGAAAATGTCTCGAGAATGACATCATAACGTTCTGTCTATGACGTCTGTTCGACATTCTAAAATGTGATGTAACTTTGACGTTATTTTTAAATCCAGTGTATGACGTCAGAAAATGTGACTTAATTATGACGTATTTTTAAGACCCGATATATTTACAACTCAAGAATGACATCATAACATTCTGTCAACGTCTCTGCGATGTACTAAAATATGATGTAATTTTGACGTCATTTATTTAGCAAATGAATGACCAATACTGACCTTAAACTGACATCTGATGACGGCAAATTGACGTCGGTGTGCTGGCTGGGTCATTATCTAATATCGATATTGAGGTTGGTTGAGGTGTAAAGATTCTTCTTCTTTTAGCGGGGCGCCTGGAGGTCGCCGCACTCAGGCCTTGTGGCCCATTGTGCTACCGCTAACAAGTTAAGGAGCTCCCCCGTACAGACCGGATTCCAGCCCAAAGGCTGAAATCCTTCTCACGGGAGAACTCCTTATTTCCTTCAGCATTGGAAAGCCAGTGCCAAAGTGTTTGTGCCTCAGGTTCATCAGTCCTGGGCAAGAAGTGAGGACGTGGATAGAAGTCTCCTCCTCGTCCTCGCAGAACCTGCAATCGGGGCGGTCAACCACCCCCATTGTGTGTAGATGTTTCCTAAAACATCTACACACAATGGGGGTGTAAAGATTAATAATTAACAAAATGAATGTATTTTTAACTGATTTCAATGTGTATATTATGGAACTAACCTGGGGCTGGTGAAATTTTATTCCATCATTTTTAGTAACCATTTTTAAAGGTGATTTAATTTTCTTTAAAAAATATTTAATGCTGTACAATGTAACATGAGAAAATAAAAAAATATGAGTGTTGAGTTCCTTTAACGAAATTTCATAATTTTAGATAAATGAAATATGAGGGATGACTCCATTCAGCTAATAGTTGACTTCAATCTAAGATAAACAAAAGATTTCAATGTATAATTTTTCAGGGAATGCTGGCACGTGTCGACAAATTCCACAAAGTAGCATAATGCGCGATGTAGAATGGGCTACTAATACCTGTACCTTAACTTTTACTTCAGTAGGAATTTGGCCTGAAAATGCTGATGGAACAGACATCAACTTCTGTGATCGAAGTCATAATATGGCACTTATGGTAACTGGAGATGATTTTGGAAAAGTAAAACTGTACAGTTATCCTGTTGTCCAACCCAAGGTATGTAGTAATAAATAAACTTGCATCTAAATGATGGAGAAAGTAGAATTTTTGTTTCCCAATATGTCATATAATAGTGGAGCAGGATTACGAATGTAGCACTCTTATTTCTTTTATTCTCTTATTCAGATGTGATGTTTAACAAGTTCAATGCTCTTTAATGTGCTCCAGTATAAAGTGCAAAATTGTGAGAAATATTACCAAAATAATTGCTAAAACTTATGTCATTAGACAGATAAGCATCAGAACAATAAGTTGATGTAATGTGCTAATTTTGTATCGTGTCTTTCAATAGAAAAGTGCATAAAATTACATATAAATCCAAAAGTGTTTATTTATCGAAGATAAAAACATCCAACAAAAAATAGAATAAAAACATCAAACATTTATTTCCAATATCAAGATCAGGACAGGACTTCAAAATATTTTAAATCCTTAGATGCAAAAAGCAATGGATTGTGTAAACTATAAAGTATGCAATAATAGAAATTTGGAACCTAAACAGTTTTATAATTGTGACAAATGCTCCCGCGTTCAATGTAAAACATGCTCAGAAGTATCTTCAACTGAAGTCAGGGTGCTGGAACTTAAGAAACGAAAATTAAAATATTACTGCCCAGAATGTTGTGAAGATTCTGATAAAACACTTCAGCAGAATAAACATCTAGTAGAAGAAAATGCAAGTCTAAAAAGTCAATTGTGTGAACTAACTAATATAATAAAAAAACTTGAACATTTAGAAGATACCTTAAATAAATCGCAAAAAACATATACCCAGGCACTAACTGAAATAAGCCAAGATATTTCCGAATTGAAATCAAGCCAACATAATGAGCATAAACACTTACAAAATCAAATTAAAGTTTTGCTGGATAGCAATGTTGACTTAGTAAAACTATTAACAAATAATAAGGACAACCTAACTTTGAATATCGAATCAATCAGAAAGGAAAGTCAAAATGCAGTGCTTAAAAATAAGTCAAATGTTCGAGACGGGAGTACAGAACCTGGTCCACCTATAACCCAAATACCAGCAACCAATAACGACCAAAACATAGCACAAGATAATAGGACAACAAAGAAAAAGACTTATAAAACAGCTCTTACTGCTAACTTACCACGAACATCAGTAATTAACACTAGAGTTACACCTACCACAGTAACCACTGAAACTAAACAAGTTAGTGAGACAAATAACACTGATGCAACAGATGATGGATTCCGCTCGGCCAGGAGAAGGCGGCGGCCTAAAGTTGGAAATGGTGAAGGAAACAACATTTTTCATGGAAGAGAGAATAAAAAGAAAAGAATCTGGTTGTTCATATCTAAAGTAACAGATGATATAACTGAGGAAAACATAAAACGCTACATTGCAGCACAAACAAATACAGAGGAGGATGTTTACGTTAAAAAACTGCAAACCTACTGACAATCAATCGTTCATGGTTGGAGTTGCACCTGAATTTAAACAACAAGTTTATGATCCTAGTTTCTGGCCTAAAAATATTACATATGACCAATTTGACTTTAGACTAGGGAAACACTTCCTGGATTACCAACAAAAGGATGTTCAGAATCAAGAAGACATTTCTATACAAGACCCAACAAGTCGACCAAATTATTTTTTAGGAATGCAAATATATTGGAATCTAGTCAGGGTGTTCACGTGAGTGGTACTTCTGGTATAAACAAAAAAATTATTCATAAGAATATACAAAGTTTAAATAATAAATTGAATTTTATGTTAGATCAAAAGCCTGATATCATTTTATTTACTGAACATTGGATGTCGGAAGAGAATTTACATTCTATTAGCTTAAGTGGTTATCACCTGGTGGCAAAATTCTGCAGAATAAAAAATAAATATTTAAGGAGAAATTTTTTTTGAAGTAGAAAGATATGGGACCAAGACAGCTGATATAGAAATAAATAATGTATTACATTCTCGGTTGACGACCTCTTCCCTTGGTCGAGACCAAACTTGTGAGCATTTTAATATTAGAGATCACAATTTTCTTATACCGCGCGCCTACAAGTAAAAACACATATTACTTGGAAACTTCTACACTTAGGTGAATGATTCTAGATTTGATTGATGGAGTTTATTCCATATTATAATAACTCTACATTAGAAAAGTGAAGTGTCGTAATTCGTCTTTTTACATTTTGAAAAAACGAAATATATTTTGCAATAATTGATTAAAATGCTCATGTACTGCTTTCACACAAGCATAACTTTTTATTTCACGATATCGATTTCAAATTTCTTGCCAACCTATTCCCTGATGTTTAATGAACATTTTCTATCATATAACATATTGTTGCATTTCACAAATAAAGGCTATATTATATAGCTATTTGAACACGCGCGTGTCGCATTAGAATCAGGGGGGCCCAGGACAACATTTTCCCCAAGTTTCAGAACTATCGACTGGTCCTTTATATATTTCAGCAGGCGACTTAAGCCGACATATATCAAAAATTGATGCAATTTATCTGGAGATAGCTCGGAATCTATGTCGCCTCTATAGGTTGATACTAATGCATTGATCATTGCAGTGCACTGATTATTAGCTTGTTTTGCATCCTCATACTCTCTTTCCAAATTTTCTTTATTTTCAAATTCTTTTTCTATTTGTTCATCATCGCCAGATTCACTAGAATCGTTTCCTAATGGTTCTTCCTGTTCGCAGTCCTCATCACTGGTTTCAAAATCAAAATTTTCTCAGTTATTTTCTCGGGTTTTTTAGATTGTTTGTCTCAGGTTCTTGAATTTTCGCATTATCATTATCAGTAGATTTATTTTTATTAATGTGAAATAGACCGAAAAGCTGATTCGTCATCTGGCACGTGCTGACTGCCGAAACTTAAATAGTAACGTCTGAGGAATTGCCAAATTGGTCTGTTAATTGATTGCATCTTTTTTTAATACACTGAAAAAAATATGTTCAGTGAATGAAAGTTCATTGAGAATTTATGAATCTGTTTATTGATATAATGTATATGTTCATTAATACAATGTACACATTTATTGTTACTATGTAAACGTACATTATATTAATAAATGGATTCATCACTTTTCAGTCGATGAACCGATTCATTAATATTACGAACATATTTTTTTCAGTGTGATACAGTGAATAAAGATTAAAAAAATGAATATTCAAGAATATTCAAACAAGATAAATACAAACAATATATTCCTATAGACTTCTACATTGAAATATGAAAAAAATTGAAATGCAAAGGAAGAACTATAAAATGATTTCAGGTTCAAATGATATAAAATGTAAATAAACGACAAATGTTCGTGAACACATTCTCGCATGAACCATTCTTATTTTGTCATTTTTGTTGCAATTGAGATCTGATGAGGATGATATGGAAAAGGGAAGAAATGTATTTCATGATAGTTGTAAATATCATTATTGCTATCAGTAAAGCGAAAATAAATAACGACATAACAAAGAAATAAAATTTTTACATTGCTTTTTTACCTCAATAAATCGGGAAATGGGGGCCCCTGGAAAAGTGGGGCCCTAGGCGCGCGCTTAGTGCGCCTAGGCCTAAAGGCGCCCCTGATTCTATCTTTAATAATAAAAAAGTTTTTCGCTTACTATATTTTACAATGCGTTTTCGTATTTTTCCATAACATGTAATAGTTTATATATTTTTTATAAAAAAGATGTCACGATCAAACAATTTTACTTTATACATCAATCAAGAATAATATCAGAGGAATATGTTCATAAAATTTGAGATCAATATCTCTCACAAGGCTCGAGACACTGAGTGGGAAATAAAAAAATACACATTTTCATGCTTTTCCTAGTTTTGACAAAAATATGTTTTTTCTCCTATTTCGCAATTCCGAATTAACTTGCGAACTCGAAAGTCGAATCCAGCAGAAAATTTCACATAAGAATCTGCTTTTCGTTTTTGTATACCCTTTAATCGATTCTTTAAAATGCATCGTAATGGGCTCTAGACTCTATTAATATGTAATACTGTGCTGCTTCTGACCACTCCAAATTAATGTCTGTATTATTTGTTACAGCAGTAAACCAATCGGTTCTGCGTTTAAAGTTTCTAGGGACAGTTAAAAATATTTTGTCTGGAGAATTCACTGATGTGTTCATGCAAAAAGGAGCTGGTACAATGCAGTTCTTAAAAGAACTCATATTTATAACCTAAAGAAGCAACATGTTAAGATCTGAATATATTTACGAAAAACGGTATGCAACAAATTTATTTGCTTTATTCTTCAAATATCTCGAGGATAAACTAGAATTAGACCAATAAAAATACAAAAATAAACAATCAATCACAACATTCACAAATCACTGTTCTGTATTTATGAATTATGACGTTTGGTAATATCTCGGTAATATTAGACCGAATTAATATTTAAAAATATACATGTTCTATTTAATAACAGATGACGCAGATTCAATAAATTTTCGTACGTCATGATAGTTACTCCCACTATTTTTAAGTTTATGTTAATTATGAATAAAACAGTGACTTATTGAAACAATTTTAAAATATGGGTCACTTTATTTTTCATGATCTTTTGATATGTGCATTTATCTCAACACCATTCAAACACCCCATTGGACTTCCAGAATCAGGGATCTCTATCTCTAACATGTGTCTAAAGATATTAAATTAAGGTCAGGATCGAAATGTCAAAAAATGTATATGTGGTTGCCTAATAATCATTAAAATTGCGTCAAATCGACACTTGGTATTTCATAAATAACTTTTTTATAAGTAATTCAAACGAAGTTTTAAAGTGGGCAGTATTATAACAGAAGTCGGCCAAAGACAACTGACCTGTTTGTTTCTTTTTTAAGTGCACGATAAATTCGGAATAAATTTTTAAAATTGCCTAATTATCAGACGCTACATTTGTAGCTATATTAGATAATCAGAGTTATTTAAGTACATTTAATTAGGTCGTTTTGATGCGTATTATAGTCATTATCTCTTATCTATGTAAAAAATTGCATAAAATTGCTTTTGTACATTTTAATGTATGAAACTGATTTTTAACACAAATCGATGAGTCATCAGAATAATTGTAAAGAATATTTAGAATAAGTTCATCATCTAACTAGAAGATGGCGCCAATAGCCTTATGAATGAAAAGGGGTAATGATTTTGATTTATGAATGAAATGAAAAGTGACATATTTAAATTTGTTAAATAAATTAAACAATGAAAGTATTATTAAATGGTCAACAGTTTGCAACTGTATTCAAGCACTAAAATAGCACTATATTCCAAGTATACAATATATACAATAAATTCTGTTCATTTTTGTCAAAAATTAGGTGAATTTTCAATGAATGTAAATATATAAATTAGGTTCGAACCCTGAATATGGTTCATGGCATTGGTGTTTTAATCAACTGTCCATAACTTTATCTCGTTTATGCTTCCACAGAAAAGAGTATCTTATATTTCATTGTGTGACTGCTTCACCGAGAGGAAACAACGTGTAACCTAAACCCTAAAGTTACGGGTTCAATCAGCCAGTTTTGGCAAATTTTTATTGTGTAAGAATGATTAACCCAATATACTTACTCGGATATTGGTTATGTTATTTTCTTAGATATGTGCAAAAGCATGTTAATTTTTTTGGAAAATAGGATAATGATACACTATATCTAGAGGTCAGGCAAAGATTAGAGACCTAACAAGATAGGACAGTCAGACGGAGAAGACGAAATAGACGAAGACAGTTGTGCACTCCAATTTAAAGGGACACGACATCCAGCGGAAGCGGTTTCGGGATTTGTCGGTTATGCATTAAACGAATTTGACCAAGCTTAGTAAAAGATAGGTTGGCTCATCAAAATCGACAAGTGCTACGTCACTTATAGACCTCGATGACAGCTGCGTGTGGCTGTTTTTTCCTCATTTTATAGAAAAAAGTTTCAAAATTATTTTTTCAATGTACAATTCTATCCTAACCAAATAGATACCTTACATATAAACATAGAAATACTTCGTGTGACATATATTACTAAGCAACCTGTTTTTTAGTGACCTTGGCTACTGACAGTCAGCTGAGTTCGGTCGTTCTATCAGGAGACAGTGTTGTCCAATTTTCATTATTGGCGCGAAAACTCCGCTGGCTGTCCTTTCTTGTTAATTCCCTAATCTTTGCCGAAAGACCCGAGCTTCGAGCATGCGCATTACCTTGTAAATGTGTAATAAATTCTACAAGTCGAGAAATTGTTGAAATTGAAGTATTTCGTGTTATTTTGTGAAAAAAAGGCGGGGGGACACCCCCGCACCCCCCGTTTCTTTATCAGCGACGATTATACTGCCTGCGGCGCTAATAATTATTATTATAACAATTGGATATCAGAATAAAAACCTACTAATCTAACCTAAAGAAATCACACGAAATAATGAAATTATTTTAAGCAGAATAAAAACCTCTAACCTAACGTAAAAAAATCATAGAAAAGAATTAGTGAAAAAATATATTAATCATTACAAAATTAAAGAAAAAAAAATATCAGCGGGCGCAGGAGTTTGAACCCGAGACCTTCTTCCATGGTTTTATCCACGCGCTAGCCACTCGGCTGACGGTGAACGCTAGAACAAGGAATAAATATTAAATAGTCAGATAAATGATATCACGTCGTTTTGCGCAAAGTCGAAGCTTCGGACTTTTGGTGTACCTAGACGCTTCTCTCAAATACTACGTTCAAGGACATATTTACAACTGTTAGGTAAAATAAAAATTAGATGATGCACAGTTGCCAAATTTAAATACATATTGTCTTTGCCATTTTCAACAATTAAAACTTTGATATGTTCCCATAATTTGGATAAAAGTTTCTTGCTGTTTAATTCGAAATTAATAATGTGGTTAACCATTTAATTGTAAAATTTAAACAATATCCCTATATGATATTATATAGTTGTACATGGCATAAATTATGCACACCTACATTTTAGAATTTACCTAACCAGATAGTACCTATTTTACGACTATTTATGTAATTGGGTATTATTTATAATTATAATTTGTAACATTTATTATATCTTATACTAAAGAAATTTTTGTACATGTGGCAATGCGGACAACATTCCGACAAATATTGAAACTTGCCAATAAAATAAGATAAGATACACACTGTGCCATCTAGGATTAACATAAGTACTAGCTTACGAGTTTTTGACATTTCGATCCTGTCCTTAAAAGATCACAATAAATCCAATTGAATTTGAATAATTATGTTTCTGAATATGTCATAATTCTAGTTTTTTTTTTAGTCTCTATGTCATACCTATGGAGGACACAGCAGCCATGTGACAGCAGTAAGGTTTTTACATGACGACACTAGAATAATATCAATAGGAGGAAAAGATACTTCTGTACTTCAATGGACTGTTTCATAAGAAAACTCTTTGTAGTATTATGACTAACAAGGGATTTGCATAAAATCACTTTTATTGTATTATACTGTTATTATAAAAATACGATACACAGCTGACAAAATACCTCAATGTGTAAGGTATATGATAAAAATGGAAAAACCTCTATCTTCTTTATGTATGTTATATATCGATGGTTTTATAATTAATTATGAAGTGGCCTTTGTAACTAATACACTGATGTATAAGACTTTTAGGTGAAATTTTATAAATTATAAGAAAATTTCAAAAAATCATAGCAACAATGTATACTTTATTTTTTTATCTCCGAACTTTTTTAATATGTACTATTTCTATGACATAGAAAAATCAGATTGGCACTTTCAATACTGTAGATTTTAAACTAGTTTTTGACGTTAAAGTCAAAGTAAATTATAAGTATAAATATTTGTGCCACAAACATTACTTATACTTTTATTGTGTAAATTTATTTATGATGTAGAGATTAAATACACACAGGCATTTTTTAATGTTGATTTTACACCAATTTTGAGATTACATGGATATTTCTTTTCTTATGTATGTACTATGTGTGATAATAAAAAATTAAAATTATACTATATAATCAGATAGTTTTATTTATGTGCTAAATAAAACATATTAATATACAATTCAAATGTATTGACCCCTCACTTTAACTGCGAATATCTCAGAAATGGAGGAACAGGATAAATTGAAAAAATTATGTGTTTATTACGAGTCTATTCTAAATCAATCATTGAAATTTGAATAATGTACATTGGACACTTTTGAAGTTCTGCTAAGTTATATTGAAAAATGTCCTACTTTTTAAGGAAAATTTTGACCATACCAGTTTTAAATACTTTATATCTTGGAAAATATGCATACTATGTAAATAATATTTTATACACCGATAAAGCACGACATTTTTTGTACGAGGAAATTTTTTCATAATTTTCTATTTTCAAATTTTGCAGTTATTTTCAGAAACGTGACGTCATGTTTATACGGTTATTTATCAATGTATTTAAAAATTTTTTGGTAAAATGGTTAATTAAATAAAATGTAAGCATTTTTAGAAAAAGGAATTGGTATATATCAAATATTAATTTAGTTATCAAGCGTAAAGGATAATATCATTGCAAGTTTGCAATGATATTATCTATTATGCTTGATAACTAAATTAGTATTTGATATATACCAATATTTTTTTCTGAAAATACTTACATTTTATTTAATTAACTATTTTATCAAAAACTTTTTAAATACATTGATAAATAACCGAATAAACATGACGTCACGTTTTTGAGAATAACTGCAGAATTTGAAAATAAAAAATTATGAAAAAATTTCCTCGTACAAAAAATGCCGTGCTTTATCGGTGTAAAAAATATTATTTACATGGTATGCATATTTTCCAAGATACAAAACTGGTATGGTCAAAATTTCCTTAAAAAGTAGGGCATTTTTCAATATAACTTAGCAGAACTTCAAAAATAGCCAATGTACATTATTAAAATTTCAGTGATTGATTTAGAATAGACTCATAATGAACACATAATTTTTTCAATTTTTTCTGCTCCTCCGTTTCTGAGATATTCGCGGTTAAAATGAGGGGTCAATACATTTGAATCGTATATTAGAATGATGAACCAGTCAAGCAAGATTGAGGAATTTATTTGTCATTGTTTTATATTTACAGTAGTGTCGCGATAATCCGGATCAATTAAAACCAGGCTAATCCGGATTATCAAAACATTTTAAATTTAAAATTGCAAAAAATAAATAAAAGGCTGTATTTAACAAAAGTAAGCACTGTACTTATATAAAAAAAAACAAGACAAATAAAAAAGGGGATCCTACATCAAGAAAACGAAATATTAAAAATATGTAACTACATATGTATGTACATACATAATTAACATTTTCATCACTTTCCTGTACATTAATTTCATCGGCTTCATTAGAATTGTGTGGTACCCTCTTTTACAGTTTTCGGCACCGACTAAAAAGAATGATTTTACTCTGATGACTTCTGTGCTGTTGTTTTTGTAGAGATTGAGATTTTGTAGCATCATAATCTTTTAAAGGAATGTCATTTTCTGTAGCCCACTGTAAAGCAAGATTTAAGCTTTTGACAGCATCTTCATTTTTACTTTGACTGGAGTGGCAATTTCCATCACATCATCAGTCAGCACCATCATTTGCATGAATTAAATTTCCTTGTTCAATCAATCCACATTAATTTCTTCTGCTAGTATCTTTTGTTACATAGCACTTAAAGGGATCAAATCCTTGGGGTCATCTTCTAAGTCATTCTGATTTTTTGGTTTTAAAATCGATTTCCAGCATTTTTCTAAGGAACTGGCTGGTACATTTTCCCGAGCATTGTGAAGCAAACATACAACATGTTGTAAGTTTAAGTTCTTAAGACACTTTACAAGATCAAAGAAGAGTTACCTGAATAAATTCGGATTACAAAATCAAGTAAAATCCGGATTACAGAATACTTCAAGAGAACAAGAAGGTAATCCGGATTATAGAAGCATCCGGATTAACGCGGGATCGGATTATCGCGACACTACTGTACTTCATAAAGAAAATTGCACTGTTTTAATTTTGTTAGAATTCAGCAGAGCCTTTGATACACCTAATCATATGACATTATTGGGCACTATAAAATTCAACAGAATTGTTTGCAAAGGACAGAGCAGAAAGTATGGTTGAATGCATCAGCCTGGAGAGCAATCAGATATATGGCTGGCATAAAAGCACGTGAGCTGTCGAGCCCATTTTAAATATTTGGGAATTTTACCACTCCCATCTATTTTTATCTTAAGTCTGTTGTTATATGCTAAGAAACAAAATTTCCCTCTTCTAAATCAAGATAACCCCTACAATACACGTAGCAATGACATATTGCAGATACCTTACCATAGAACTCCTCTTTATGAACGATGTCCTAAATACCTAGCAATTAAAGCTTTTAACAAACTGCCCAATAAATATAAATCTCATAATGAAATACAATTTAAGAAAGAGGTAAAAAAATTCTTGCATGACAAAATGTTATCACTCCTTTAATGAGTATTTAGAGGATAGATTGTGATTTGTTCTGTTTGCCCTTTTCCAATTTTATGTGTAATTTTTTATGTATTATTTTACTGGTTTTTGTATTCAGTTTCAGTTTGTCGCTCTTGTTTTATAATATTTTATTTTTTTCTTTAATTCTTTGGGACTTCCTGCCACATGTATCTTTTTCTTTTTAAGCGGTGCTCGAGGAATCTACAAAATATCACAATTAATGGTAAATAACCTTTATTTGTAAGTGTTCTCTTTTATATTCATTCTAGTCCATTGGTATAATGTGGGCCAACTGTTTTAATTGTTTTTTCAAGTTTTTTTACTATTTTACATTTGTATTTTGACTTGTGCAAACATTTTATAATGAAATCATCAATAAACTATCTATCTATCTACGCCTGTGTCTTTTATGTCAAAGGATCAGTAAGTTAGAGGCTGCTTTTTTTTAAAGTAAATAACACAAATAAGTACAAAAACTTGAAATTAAATATTTCGCTGACGTTTTGGAAATCTAATCTGTTTCCTTTTTCAACGCTTTTTTGAAAAATCTTTTTTGCTGTGTATGATAAATACACAGCTCTAAGAATGCTTGTTGTATTCAATATCCATATAGATACTTACTATTTACATATAACTGTTGGTATAGTTAACAGTTTTTTTTAGTTTTCATACAATGTTAAGTTTGTGAAGTTCTTCTTTTAACATTGGCAACCAAGTTGTACTGACATCTACGAAACAATGGGCCTTTTCAGCATATTTTTTTTATTGCGGAATCATAAATTTTATGAAAAATTAAAATACCCGTATTTTTTCAATTTCTATTTTGATGCAGATTAGAGCCAGAAAAAAATAATTAAAATTACAAGTCCAATTTAAACGATTATCCGTAACGCGCCATTAATACGTCAGCAATCCCAAGCCAATAGTGTAAAGGCGACTCGGCAACGTTGTACAAAATCAGCATTCAATTGACGTTTGTAGTGATGGGCGATATCGCGATTTTCCAATCACTCCTTAACGGCGATTTATATTTTTCACTTCCGGTGGTTTTAAACTAACGCCATCACAATCTGCAAGCTGATATGTTTACCGTTCGCCGTAATTTGTTGGTGTGAATGTATGGCTGCATTAAGCAGCACTGGAAAAGTATGAATTGAAAGTAAAACGATGTAAATTACACTTTATATTAATATTTTATATAATCACGGTGAATTAATCGCCGGCAGTGACATCGCTCATGACTAGACGTTTGACAGCTTGTTGATGTTAATATTCTGGTTTTGAGGTTAGCGTAAATTGAAAGCCTCCGATTTCGATTAAAATGTCTAGCAAGCAGTGTTTTGTTCCATTCTGTGAAAATACGACCGAAAAAGCCCCAGAAAAGACGACAGCTCAAATTAAAGTTTAAGGTCATCCGCTATCCGCACGCTCGGTGATCGCAGTGTTGTCGGTTTGCAAGTTCTTCTGTTGTGTCCTCGATGATGATTGGTGGGATTACGTGTGCAACCAAGGCGCGTGAAACTCGAGCGTTTGAAATACCCCGTGAAAGTTGTTGTATTTCGCTAATTTATTTCTCAGAGATTGCTGTTCTAAGACGCCTCATTTTTAGATAAAAAATTATTTTATTTTCCCCAAATGACACCCACCATATTTAAATGTCAAAATTCGAATGTAATGTAAAGGCCCATTCGACACGCATCTATCCTCATTCAATAAAATTATCGCAGATTCTTTAATTTTTCTTTTTTTGCTATCTGCCACTTTTGTTAAAATTTTTGCCCAGTCCCAGTTTATTCTATGTCTGTTCTCCCAAGCGTGTTCGCAGATCTTGGACCTCTGGATTTCATTTTTTCTGATATAATTTTGATGTTCGCCCAATCTTACACTAAATGGTCTGGATGACTCACCCACGTAATGTTTGTTGCACTCACACGGAATACCATAAATGCAGTTTTTTGAATTTTGCTCGTGGATCTTCGGTTTCGTCTTTGTCAGACTATTTCAAACAAACAACACTTTAAGATCTATATCTTAAAGTGTTGTTTGTTTGAAATACTGTCTTAATATCAAATCTATCACCAATGCGGCACAACTTTTCGGATAATCCGCATACATAAGGAAGTAACACTGTGTAACATTTTTCAGGTTTTTGTCGTACCTGATTGTTATTTTCAATATTTATGAAGGTTTTACCGACAAAACCCCAGGGTATTGGTTATTTATAAGAACTTCTTTTATAAACCGCTTCTCATTGTTTAGTATTTCATCATTAGAAGAAATGATTTTGGCCCTATCATACAAACATTTTACAACACCCCTCTTAACGTGCATCAACTGATTTGAGTTGAAATTTAAATATCTGTTGGTATGTGTTGGTTTTCTATAAACACTGGTCATTCATTTCTAGTTTCCTTTTCTAAAGTGAATTTAATAGAAGGTTCTTTATTATTTAAATGTTCCAAAAAACTATCTAGTAACTCAATACCGTGAAGCCAGATTGCAAAGATATCATCTACGTACGTATCTCCACCAGATAACCGGTTTGTATGCACAATTTTGAAAATATCTAGTCTCAAAATCCTCCATAAATATATTACTTAAAATCGGTGACATTGGAGAACCCATTGCCATACCAAAGTCCTACTGATAGAAATCATTTTCCAATTGAAAATAAGTTTTTATATACGTATGTAAAAGTTCCATTATGGCATTTACACTCTAGCTTTCAAATTATTTTCATTTAACAATTTGTCTTTGATTATTTTTAAAGTTGTGTCTACTGGGACGTTAGTGAACAGACTAACTATGTCAAAACTAGTCATCAGATGTGTATTATGAATATTGTTTTCATAAACTTTTTCGATAAAATGTTTACAATTTTTTATATACGAGTCAGTATTTCCAGATAATGGATTAACAATTTTAAGCAAGAATTTTGCCAAATAGTGGCATGTCGAATTAATGGAACTAACAATTGGTCTTAATGGGACGTTCTGTTTAGGTATTTTTGGTAAGCTATAAAAATGAGGAGCCTTGCTATAATGCGGTGTAAGCTTCCGTCGTTCAAAGTCATTAAATTCATTTTTGTATTTAAATAAAGTTCTATAAATTTTGCCCTCAATTGATTTTGTTAGGTCTTCATTGATAAGTGTCATGATTTTTTCATCAAATGTATTTTTATTTATGATGACTGTGGCATTACCTTTGTCCGCTGGCAAAATTTTAATGGTTTCATCTCTCTTCAAAGAGGATATTGACCGTTATTCTTCTGTGCTTAAATTTTCTTTAATTTTATATTGTCTCTAAAGCAATTTTTGCCCGCACGCGATATTCATTTCCGTCATCTGTTGGCATGTTTTGTCAATTATTAGAGGATTATTATTTATGTTATTCAATTGCCTAATCTGTTTTTCTCTCATTAAATTTCTGAATTTATTTATATTCATACTTTTTTGCAAATTAAAATGTTTGTTATAACTAAACCTGATGTTCCGATGTATATAGTCGAAATCTTGTTCTACGACGCTGTAATATAATTCGTTTTCACTTTAAGTGATTCCATTAATAGTTCCTTCTATTTGGAATCTATGATATTGAATCCTTTCCCTAACCATTGATTTGCTGGCTTTATCCAAAATTCTTCTTGTTTTTTTATTCTCAAAATGTACTTTTAGCCGTAGAAATTTTGGTATAATTCCATGTTTCCGACATTTACATAAGAACGGGATGGTATTTTCTGATCTTGCCAGCTTATTATAACAATTTTCTAAAAATCTAAAATACTGGTTGATATTAGGCCCGTACCTGTTGCCTAAATATTGTTTAAATGTTATTTGTGGCATTCTCTTAATTTTTTTCTTCAATTCTTTGGAACTTCCTGCCACATGTATTTTTTTCCTTTTAAGCGGTGCTCGGGGAATCTACAAAACATCACAATTAACCAGTATGTTACTGGTAAATAACCTCTACGCCTGTGCTTCGTTTACAATAATATCAATGTTCTGTCGAATAATGTTAACACTTTTATTGAACGCACTTGTAAATCTTTGAACTTCTGCCGAATCGATCAGCCTTTTTTGAAGTTGTATAAATAAAATATCCACGTGTGGCATGACTTCATGGAAAAACATCAACCAAAAATAAAAATTGGATCTTGCAGAATATGTCGAATACTTGAAGCCTGGTGGTAAGTTTCTACATTAGAGTTTTTGTCTAACTCTTCCATGCACTTAATTAGTGACTCTCTACATTCATACACAATGTTGATAGTTCGAGTATCGAAATTCCAATGGGTTGGAACAGAATGAGGCATATTTCTTTTTACAATGTTATTTAACACAGCTACACGTTGAGGCAAATGACTAGAAAATCCAGGAATGGAGTGTAAATTTCCAAAAACAACTAGCTTTTAACATAACTAAATTCAGTTGGTGTGCATAACAATGCACGTAATGACAATTACTATATTTTTTTTAAATCTTAGCCTGAAATCCTGTAACGCTCACGTTTTGAAACACTCTGTAAGTTAATTTGTAAATTTCAATTATGTGTGCCAATGCGATAAAGCGCGATTATTCTATTTATTATTTGATTATAAGATACTGGTCCTGGCATTATATAAATTTAAATTCTATCGGTTAGACATGACAAATGGTTGACCAATAGCGTGGTAGCTTGTGCGACCAAGTTTAGCCAATAGACGAGATAAGATGCCGGCTCTGGCTCGAGGGGACGCTGAGAAAATGGTGTAGCAGGCGAATCAACTGTAAGTACAGACTTTTCTATTATGTATGCCTCTCATGATGCAAATGTTGCTGTTTGAAGCCGCTTGCAACCACATGCAGAATTATTGATGGCTACATTTCTTCATTCCACGTTTGGCCAGTAATATTTTCTATTGTATCCAGTGTTACCGTCGATTAAGACTTCTCGTATTCCATGAGAAGACTATAGTGCATAATTTCGTTTGAGCGTTATGGTTGCGTAGCTATACCGTCCCATTTTTTAGACATCTTCCATGAGTTTTGGGCATAAAAACTCAGTGTTCAACTAACGAACAAGTTTATGTCGAAATTACTAATTGTCGGGCCATTTTTGTCATTAGTTTTACGTACAGTTTGTACTATTTTCCTTTTGTGTGTCTCCATGTAATTTAGTTGAGCTTATTTCGGATTCCTATTCCTACTATACCATTTTGCATTGTATTTTACTATATGTCAGATGGACTTTCAGTAACTTTATAGACCATAACAAATTTATAGCAGTTTAAGTCGTAAAACAGAGAAGCGCTCGATCTAATAAAGACATGAACGTTCGTCTGTTCAACAGGAACTTAAAATATTAGAATTTTTTCACCGAGGCTACAAGTAATTGGGGACACATAAGTAAATTCTTTTGCTGATTAAATTGGATTGGCTGAAGTCTTATTGAATACTTCTTGTTAGTTAAATCTTATTAAACAACAGGCATGTACACTTGCTTGCAAACAAAATAGTATCCTAACAAAAAGCACTATAAATGTTGTAAAAATAAACAAAATACAAGTGCAGTGTGTGTTTCTTGTGGCAGTGTATTCCACAGGTCCTGCTTACAGAGAATTATCTCATCTGTACGAGTTATTAGTGAAACTAGAATTATATGCTGTCAAGCAAATAACCTGTCATCATCTGTAAGTGAACAAGAAATTAAACTCAAAACTCAGGAAAATCTAGAAATAGAGAAACTAAAACTGGAAAATAGCATGCTGAAACAAATTATATTGGAAATACAGGATAAAAATAAACTATTGTATGACAATAACAACCTATTGAAAGAAAATAAGGAATACATTGAAGGTAAAATAGTAGACCTACAAAAACAATTAAGAGACCAGTCTGATAAGATAAACACAAAAAATGTGCACATAAATGATAAGGTATACAAACATGGGAACTACAGTACAGCTGTTAATAAACAGAGGGAATCTCATAATAAACAAGACAATGAGGCCTCAAATCAAAGTAGAACAGACAACAATATAGCATTGCATGGAAAAGTAGACCCTGAAGTTTCTGACTTAATAATATCAAATACCAACAAAAGTGAAAACAAACAACAGCTACATGGTGAACTTGTCTCTGTCACAAAAAATAATGACCCTGAATTTCAAGAAGTAAAATCAAAGAGGAAAAAGAATAAAAAAGTCAAAAAAAGCATAGGGAATGCAACTGCCATAGATGGTAAGGAGGATTCTGAATTTGCAGGAGTAAATAGAAAACTATGGCTGTATGTAAACAGAGTCAAAAGGAACATCACATGTGATGCTATATTAAAATATTTAAAAAATAAATCGAAAACTATCTACTGTGAAGAGTTCTGTGTAAAGGAGCTACTTACAAAGGAAAATCAAAATAAAGTTTTCATGGTAGGAGCCCCGCTGGACACCAAAGACGAATTATACCAAGATAATTTTTGGCCTAGAGGTGTGGGATTCAGACGTTTTGATTTTAATAAATACCGTAATTACTTAAACAAACAAAATAGAAGTGACGATTTTTTATAAACCTGAGACATGTAAAAAACAACAGCAATAATAATTTAATCAACTTTACACCTACACTATCTACTCAAACTCTAAGCAACAATGAACACTTGTTTTATAACATTGCGCACATAAATGTACAGTGCATAAGAAATAAGGTGGATCTCATTGATTTATTCACGCTTAATGAAGGTATTGATATTCTGTGTCTTTCTGAACATTGGGCCTCTGAATGTGAATTGCAATCTATATCAATTAATAACTTTTACTTAGTATCAAAATTTTGCAGAACTGAACATACTCACGGTGGAGTTGCAATATATATAAATAACTGTATTAAAAATAGATTGAAGATTAAAAACATTAACCATATAACTAGAATGAACTCTGAAATGAATGTAGAGTTTTGCGCTATTGCGGTGCATAATGGTAATTTTAATTTTTGTATTGTTACCTGCTACAGACCGCCTAATGGAGATACGAACATATTTTTTAATAACCTCAATACGCTCCTAAATCATTGCTATAAAAAATACAACAAAATTATTTTTTGCGGAGATTTGAACATAGACTGTTTAAAACATTCAAACATGAAAAAATCACTCATCGATGTCTTTGACTCATTTAAACTAAAACTAAAATCAATAGAGGCTACTAGGGTAACCCCATCGTCAGAGACGGCTATTGACTACATGGTGACTAATTTTGAAGATGAAAATATAATTTCTAGCTATGTTACTACTTCTAACATTGCAGATCATAATGCAAATATATTAAAAGTGTCCCTTGGAAAAGGTAACATTAACAACATTGAAAATTTCATATCTTTCAGAAACACATCGGCATTAAACATTAGTAAATTTAGGCACCTTCTCCAACTCACTTGCTGGGAAAATATACATCTGGGAGATGTCAACTCAGCTTTTAACTCCTTTCTCGAAATATTTATACATAAACTTGATCTTACATGCCCCATAGTTACATGTAAAAATAATAGTCATAATTATGATAAAAAAGGATGGTTGACACCAGCCATAGTTAAAAAAAGTGAGGAATTAAAAAATCTCCACTGGCTAGCCAAAAGCATGAGCAGTGAAGAATTACATAATTCCTATAAAAACAAAAAAAGGGAACTTCAAAGTAATATTAGTATAGCCAAAAAGAACTACTTCCAGAATAAAATAGAAAATGCCCCGAACAAACCAAAAGAAATCTGGAAAATAGTTAATTCACAATTAGGTAAAAATAATACTAATAAAAATGAAATACAAATCCTAGAAAATGGCACAATTTTATGCGATAATAAACAAATTGCTGAATCTTTTGCGTCATATTTTGCTACTATAGCATCATCTAAGCTAGCTGAACATTTTCCAGATGGAATCTCTCAAGAGTGCACACATAGTAAAATGTTACCAGATAGCTTTTTCTATGATTCTATATTGCCAACTGATATAATAGACATTGTGAATAACCTTAGGCAAACCAATTCTTCAGGCATAGATGGAGTGTCATTAAAAGTTATACGATCGGTTAAGGATATAATAGCAGAGCCATTGGCTTACCTAGCAAATTTATCCCTGCAAACTGGAACTTTTCCATCCGTTCTGAAGATAGCATTGGTGGTGCCGATATTTAAAAAGGGCAATGAGTTTGAGAAGGATAATTATAGACCTATATCTATTCTCAGCATATTCTCCAAAATAATTGAAAAGGCTGTGTACCTCAAAATTAGTAAGTTCTTAGTAAAATACTCTATAATTAGTAACTCACAACATGGCTTTCGTGAAAATCGTTCTACTGAAACAGCTACTAATCAGTTTCTGCAATATATCTACTATGAACTAGATAAGGGCCATCATGTCATAGGATTATTTTTTGATCTTAGTCGTGCCTTTGACACAGTTGATATTGAATTCCTAAATGAAAAACTATTCCGAATTGGTTTTAGGGGTACCATCCTAAATTGGATTAAATCTTACCTTTCTGATAGGCAAATAAGAGTTAAAATACAAAACTCCACTTCAAATGATCACTCTATAAATCTAGGAGTCCCACAAGGTTCTGTGCTGGGGCCACTACTATTTTCGCTATATGTAAACGAACTTCCCCTGCATATAAAAGGGAAAATTACCATGTATGCAGATGATACTTCTATTATGGTTTCAGCACCTGACCTTGTGGAACTACAGGTCCTCTTAAAGGAGGTGACACATAGTTTCGAATTATGGTGTTCACAAAACTCTCTGATCTTAAATATTGCAAAGACCGATTGTATATATTTCTCTGCTCGAAAAACAATTACTCCCGATTATATTCTAGTTGACACAAATATTAAATTTTCTAGGTCTGTCAAATTTCTTGGAACTTTTGTGGACTCATGTCTCACATGGGAGGATCAGGTTGATCATGTTGCAAAAAAGCTCAATAGCTCACTGTTTGCCATTGCATCACTAAGGCAGAACCTGCCTAGGGAGTATCTACTCAATGTTTATTATGCTATGGTGTATCCGCATCTATCATATAACATTATAGTGTGTGGTAGAGCACCTGCAGCTAGTAGAATCTTTATTCAACAAAAAAGGGCCATTAGACTCATATTTAATTTAAAAACCATCGAGTCATGTCGACCATATTTCATAAACAATAAGATTTTAAGTTTTCCATCAATCTATATATACAATATATCTAAATATGTAAGAAAAAACTTACATTGTTTTAAAAATAATGGTAGTTTTCACACCTACACTACCAGACATGGATCTTCTTTAACTATACCTATCCATAATTTGTCTCTATATGAACGATCACCATATCTTTCAGGCATCAAAATATATAACAGATTGCCAATACACATTCTAAATGCCAGTAATTTTAATTGTTTTAAAAGACTACTGAAACAATACTTAATTCAAAAGTGTGTATAATATTAATGAATTTACTTAACTTTATATATATATATATTTTAACTTGCTCTATTGTTTTTTGTGTACTTATTTAAATGTTTTTTTTAATTATTTGTCTATTTTGTGTAAATTATTGACACTGTATTTAATTGACTTTCACATCTGTTCTCATGAGACAGCTAACGTGATTAATAAAGATTATTATTATTATTATTATTATTATTATTATGCTACCACTGACATTTTTGTAGAAAATTTAATTTTCTATAAAATTGTTTACGTCCATTTTCTTCGTAACTCTAACGGATTTTACAGCATTTCAAGTTAAACGCGCAGATGTTTAGTAACTGAAGAAACCATGGTGGAAAGATAATTCTTCCAAAAGCGCAAGCCAAACATTCGACAGTGTTGTACGTTTCTATCTTTGTCGTACAGCTGCATTAAAATGAAGCAAAAGGAGGTACACAGATTAATGACAGACGTAGTAGCAATTGCCCGCATGCCGACAGAGTAAAAGAAAGAGTTGACTTGTTGACGGCATTTCGTAGCTTGGATGGACACTTACAACTCAGAATGTTTGGTATAATGTATAGGTACATTATTATCCTGATGAAAGATTTCTGTAGTTTACCTGCACCCTGATGTCACTTGCTCTATTATTGTTTGTGTCTTTTTCTGTAAAGTATTAAAGTAGTTAAATTCAAATTATTCGTTTTATTTCTCACAAGTTAAGAAAGAAATTATATCGTTTCAATCCTCCATGTTATCCACTCATTACTGAGGGCACTGTTGTAACTCTATGCGATGAGTTTACTGTTCACATACCCTTTAATAGAGAATCTATTATACTTAATAATGTTTCAGCCAATGTTTGAGCATCGTGCTTTGGTGCCACCAAGATATTTCAAAAGAGCTCAATTAGATCACGATCTTTTGTTATGTAACAGAATACTGTTACCATTTGAAATTTTGCTGAAACATCTGTAGTCTCATCTGCCATTACTGCAAGAATAGACACTGTCGACTTTTTGAGCAATTTGATTATTGATATTTCCAAAATAGGCTTAACTGCATTATATTCGAACGATGTGTTTTCGAGTTTTCATGTTTTCAATTTTTTCACTTAATGTACGAAATCTCTTACCCCCGTCTCCACCTATACATACTCGTCTTTATTTAAAAATACACATGGAAAAAACAATAGAGCATTTTTTCTATTACAGCTCCAAATCCATCTGTTTTTCAAATATATTTCTCTATTAAATTGCTATTTATAAATTTTATCACAGCTAGTAGCTACTGTCTGCCACTTCAATATTGATATCCGGCAATTTTTCCTTATACGTAAGCTTCCAGAAATTTTTACTTACGTTAGATATACCATCCATTTTAAAATTTAAATATTAACATAAACAATAAACTTTAACACAGCACAGCACAAAGCAGCAAAATAGGCAGTCAAAAACGTAGCACATCTTTGGCATTAGAATGCATTGTTTTGTACTCAATCCTGCGGGGATTTCATGCTGGAATTGAGCGCAGCAATTTTCTTAAGAAAAATACTACATATTTAGAATTGTAACTGACTAACTGTATTGGCACCTAGAAGGAAAGCCTAACATCTTTTAAAAGCAGGAAGTAATAAATAAAAATATGTAACGGGAAAACAAAGGGCTTAGGGATGGGCTTGACCACAATCATTTGCCATCGTTTAAATAATAAATTATATGAATTAAACTTTAAAAGAATCAAAAACAATTCAAACAAAATGGTTATGGTCAGAGTGTAATATTTTTTGGCAGTTTTGCAGCACACATGGGGAAACTGCCCCTGGTGTATACACCAGGGGCAGTTGTATACATAAAATACAAAAAGTTCAAAACTCTTGTTACCCCATCTATGGCCAGCGGTGGATCTAACCGGGCGGCCAATGAGCAAATGCCACCTGGGCCCCTGTGCAAAAGGGTCCTCATAAAAAGTTAGGGAGAAATTTCTTTTTTGGAATTTTGAAGACAATGCATCCATTGCTTGTATGCGATGTTAGTCCGGAAAAGGTTAAAGATCTCGAAATATGTGCCCGCGTGCTCTACGAGAACACATGCAAGTGTATAAATAGGTAATCAGAAATGCGAAAGCTTCGAGTATGCGCATTTTCTTTGTCTGAAATGCTAATACTGCCTGCGGCGCTAATAATTATTAACAATTAGATATCAAAATAAGAACCTACTAAGCTAAAGAAATCACACGAAAGAATGAAATTATTATATAAAAAGAAGGAAAACCTAAAAAAATCAGAAAAGAATTTGTGAAAAGATATATTAATCGTTACAAAATTTTTAAAAAAACTCAGCGGGCGTAGGAATTTGATCCCGGGACCTCGCACAAATCAAATCAAATCAAAACAAATTTATTTTTAAATTATAGTGTACAAAAAATGTGTCTTTCCCAGACAATCGCCCCGGAGCCAGCCAGACATCCATAGCATTTCACACCACGGCAGTTGAATGACTGGACGGGGCGAGGCCAGGTCAGACTTGCAAGAAATTAAAATAAATGTTATCTCCTGTTTGCAGAATGCAAAATAAATAACAAATAACTTAGAAATATGTAAAAGAAAAAGTAAACTTAAGATAATTAGTATAAAATGCAAAAAGCACGTGTATAAATAAAATCTCTAAGATGTATATGACTGATTTATATGGGAAAATTGCTGATTAAAAAAACCCGTTCTAAGTAATTATAACGAGAGAGAGATAGAGAGAGCTGCTATGTTAGACCGCACAATTTATGATTTAAAATATTAAGATTTTTCAAGTGGTTCTAGTATTTAAGATAAAATATTATTAGGAAGAGAAAAATTTAGAAAAATCAACAAAAAATAACAAACAGAAACGAAGGAGGGAAAGAGTTAAAGATAAGAAATTGTGTTTGACAGATTTTATAGTTATAGATAAAAAAAGATTAAAGGATTTTATATCGGTTGCCGGAAGATGGGCAACGCTTGGTATGGTAATTTGTGTTTTATACGAAAAGGTGCATTATGCTCTCTGATTCGAGTAATGTTGCTGGTAAGCGGGCTATCACCAAATTTGATTTGGTAGAATTTTTTGGGATGTAACTTTGATGTAGTCCGCTAGTGGTACTATGTCGTGACGATGTGCATAGAGATCTTTTAAGGAGGTGTATCGTGAGGAATTTGAGATGAGGCGCATAAATTTAGGACCCTTCGCACCATAAGCGAAAGCGTTACCTATGCGCTAACCATCTGGCTGAAGGTAAACACTACAGCAAAGAAGAAATAGTCAGACAAAAGATTTCACGTTTTGCCCATGGTCGAAGTTTTCGCATTTCGGTTTCCCCAGACGCTTATTGGGTAACATTACATTCCAAAATTCAGTTCGAGTGCGATACTTGATTGAGTAACAGTTAAGAAGTTGTGTGAAGGCTATTGTTTTTATCGATATCTGACGCCTCTGAAAAGTTGTTTACTATATTACTTTAACACTTTCTATTTACCCTTATTATTAATCAAACTTGAGATTTTGAGAAGGATGTTCCGTTATAAAAGGTTAGAAATTACACCATATCCGTATTTTTTTTATAAAATGTAGTCTTCAGCTACTGAATAGTAATTTGTTTGTATTAAAATCTCAGTTTAAAAAAAAACAGTCTATGAAGTAATGTACCTTGTATCTATTTCTTATACTTATGTGTTAATTTATTGGATTTTTACTCGCCCAGTTGTCAGAAAACGTCGCGTTAAAACAATGTCTGGAGAGAAAGCTTCTGACTACCTTCTGGAGACTTCTAATAAACATCGACAAAGTTACTACAAAGTTTTAGACACGATTGCAGTGAGTTACAGGAACGTGCAAATGGGTTTCAAGAGATCAACAACGTTTTTGGACTTTTGAAACCTAAAAAATTACAATAAGCAAAATCAGACGATATGGACGCTAGTATCAGCACCATAATAGAGAAATACCCTGGTTTTTTCACGACTGACCTCAAGTACGAACTACTTAGTTTTACTGACTTGTATTTCTCACAAAACCCTAAAGTTTCTAGCAGCAAGCGCCGAAAGAGCGATGAGTTCCCTAAAAAAAATTAAAGAGTATCGACGCTCTACTTTAGCTGAAAATACTTTATAGTATATTATATATAGAGAGGTCAGTTGACAATAGAATAAATTTAGATGCTACTATTGAAGTAGTTGCTGAACAAAAAGCAAGAAGAAGATTTGCAATCGAATAAGTGAACATTGTGTTTTTCACTTTTCCCACTCTATTAGTTTTATTATCTTATATTTAGCGCTTGTATTATTTTAAATACTGTGTAATAAAAAATCTTTAACAATAAATATTACTAAACTATTCACACATATCTATATTTGTATATTTACGAATATAATTTATTTATTTAATTATATACCAAACATGGGGTAATTTTATACTGTAGATTATATAAGTTATCATCCGAAAAAATGCACCCTTCCAAGCGTTTGCCACCTGGGCCTTTTACCTAGATCCGCCACTGCCTATGGCACAAGAAGGTGCTAAAGAATTTTGTATATATTAAAAGAAGTTAATTGAATACGCAAAATTGAAGAAATCAGTCAGCACCTTATATCAGTTATTAAAGTGCCCAACCAATTTGTATTAAAAAAATAGTAAATTTAGAACAGATATACACACCAGAAATAGATAGATTCAAGGGATTATTAATGCCTCGAATGCATGAACTTGAACTTTTCAAATGAATCACCCTGTAGAAAATACACGTTAAAAATGATAAAATATAACTTTGAGATGTTTTTGATGATGATGTATTTTCTGGTTACTTTTATGGTGTGAAAGGAACTTCCATATTTACTCCTCCTGGTTTAAAAACAGACTATAGGGCGAATTATATGAGGATTCTGATGAGCCCAGATTCTTAAATTATTAAAATTAACCGATCCATTATGGTTAAAGGTAGCTTCATCAATCCAAATAATTTTACTTCCGAAATCGGGATCTTGTTCCATGGCATTTACAAATCAATTACAAAAATTGATGCGCCTTTCGGGATCACCTGGTTGAAGGCTTTGGACTGACTGCAATCGAAAAGCTTTTCTGTGGTCCTTTTCAGAATCCGAAAAACTTTGTTTTTGGAAACACGCACAGCTTGCGCACGCAGCTGTTGGACCGCTCTTCTGATACTTAATTTATTATTATTGTTAAATTTGGCCAAGATTATGTTTTTAAATCACCCATTTCGCTGTTTTTCATTTCTTAGACCTTCTTTAAGTCCAACATTTCTAAATTCTAGGTGGGTTCGAATAAAAACATCTTTAGATGGTTTCCTTTTATTAGGAAATCTTCTGCGATATTCGCGTACCGCGGCATTCGCGTTTCCATTACAATATTCATAAATAAAGTGAATATCCGCGTACTCCACATTACTAAACATGACCATTTTTTACTTTTCAATAGAACACTTTTTCCAAAAGGAAATAATAAAACTACAGAACATTGAACTACAGAAAACCAAAAAACAACGTCACTATTGTCATTCTGGCATTGCATGCGGTACACTCCTGCATACCAGGAATGCTGGTAATAATGGTTACTAATTAATAAAGTTCAGATAAGATTTACCCAAAACTGATAATTTTAGAGAAAAAACACAACAGACTTTGTTGTGTAGAAAACTTCAAATATTTAGGTTCTGCTCATAAACTAATTTAAAAGTGTCACACAATAAAGTTGGGTCTAAATTACACCTAGGCCCCCCTTAGCTTCACCCGCCCCTGAATGATTTTCGTACATAGTTGTAATTTTTTCTTAAAAAGCATAAAAAGTTAAATTCCTGTGTAAATTATCATTTGTTTATCTTTAGATGTTTCGAATATATTCATAAAAAAAAACATTTTCAGGAGAATTACTTGAACACCCTGTATCTCGGAAACTAATCACTTCCCAACCCATGTTTATAGGAACTTTTTTCTTATTTTGAAAGGTTGCATTACTTAATGAAGTTGGGCCTATGCAATCCAGGACACCCTGTATAATTGTTGCACATTCTATGAGATACTCTTCGCAGTTTTTTTTTGTAATAAATAATATTAGTATTAGAAATGTTTTGTTTAATTACAAAACATAAGAAAATTTCTTTTTTCAAATTTAAAAAATTAATAACTTCTTTTTATTTATTGATCGATTTTGTTCTAAACCAATAGTGTTCTTCCTCTAGATAGCACTAACTTACTGTCCAAGTTTCAATACAATCGGACTTTTCGTTCTAAGTTATCGTGCTTACAAGGAACGTGACGGACAGATATTTTGAAAGTTGTTTAGAATTCGATCACGAACACAGTGATATGAAAATGTTTTCTCTACGAGCAATATTCCCGGTTTTAGTAATGTGCCGATCGAATGTAATATACTCTTCATTTTGTATTTGCGAAGAGTATAATTATTACAGAGGACTAACAGTTACAGCCATATACAGTTATTTTTTCTTCTATGTCCATCAAAAATATGTATTCCTACCTATGTTCACAGCCATGCGTATATTTATTTTATTAGTATGGACCTATTCAAATGAATAAAACTACTTTGCTGAAAGTTAACAGTATATTCTCCCACCAATGGAAAATTGACAAAAGCACAACTATAGGCAGAACTAATATAGAAAAATTAGCTAGAAAGCTTGAGTTTTGCAGACGATACTGTGGATGATTTAATGCCTTTTGAAGTAAAAATAAAGTCATTTTTTACTTCAAAAGGTGTCAGAAGTGCCTGCTGCAATGGTTGGCCGTAGCCTCCACTCTCAGGGTAGATTCTCTACAACTCACAAAGATATTAAAGACGAGAAGGGAAATTTTGATCATTACCTTCGATTACTACTGTCTGCCCTCCATTGTGTATCTTGTAAACTGCATAGTGATGCACTTTACTTATGTCATATTTAACACTGTAGATGACACACCCTGAAAGTTAATTACCACATTAAACTCTGTGAACAATCGGTGTCCTGAAAGCAGACTCACACATATGGCATTTTGAAAGAAACTCACTTACAGCACTAAAATACAAAAAACACCCACTTTCAACGTAATTAAATCACAAACTGACGACCTGAACTAGTTGCTACTTGCGTGATGCGTATTAGGAGGTCTGCACTTACAAGGGTAGGTCAGTATTTCATCCAGTTGTCCAGCTAAGTAGCGTTTAATAATACCATAACTTTAATATTTTTTTATGGCAATTCTGTTAGGATTTTATTAATTTTTATTCGTGGTATCGACTCTAATTTTAAGGGTGCATATCTCTTTAAATTCTTCTGGATAAGCTCTGAATCACCCTGTATACAAGCTTATTTTAACCCCATCACTATCAATTTAATATGTAAATAACTGTCATAATCGCTTCTAGACTAGGGATTTTATCTGCTACTAACGGAAATTATTTAAATGAAACTATGAAAAGGAGATCCGCGGGAATGCGCTGAGCATTCTTAACTCGTATTTGTGGCAAAACGGGATCGGTGGATTGATACCTATATGAAATTCTTCCCACAAATAGTAATTTTTTAAAATTTTATAAAGGTATTATAATGTGGAAAATGGTTCAATGAAATTCTTAATTATAAATTGATCATAAATTTTATTGTTATTGTATTCTTTAAAATTTTATATACAATTGAATAACTGAGGCCATAATATTCATATAAAGAGGAAAATAAGTTTTTACATTATGTAACACCTACATATAAAATATATCTACATTCAGCAATAACAACTTCCCTTTATAATGTAGGGTAAAATATATATACAAAAACAGAAATATTGAGCCATGTATTTCCCTCTCATTTAGAGAATTTCTTATCTTAATATATTTTATTTAATGATGACTAAATAGAATCAAACAATTAATAAGAAATGTACAAAATGTTATATTATAATTTCAGGTTGAGTGTAAGAGCAGTCTTTGAACTGAACTCCGCCTAATAAAGTCACTATTATTGTTATTATTATTCTAAGAATATCAATTGAAATGAAGTTTTCGTACTAAACAACAGAGACAAATACATAGCAAAATATGGACTATAAAGGATGTACTGAATATTCATAAACACAAATATATAGATAAAATAGTAAATAATTGGATTTCTAATAAAGATGTTTATGGAGGTTATTGTTTCATAATATTTTTGAATTGTTTTTTTTACTTCAATAAATACTCATGCTGTCTCAAAACGTAATTAAAGACAAAAAAAATTATCATTAAATAACAAAAAATATACATTAATTAAAGCTTTTATATTATACAGAATTTTATTTACATTGGTTTTCAATAATGTTTGATATTGCATTTAATATAACTTGTCCCTAAAATAAATGTTTAAAATGTGTGTATTATTATTCCCCTTTTGATAAATTATTGTCACCATAAAAATATTTCATATTGTGTATTTATTTTTCCATAATTTAACTGATGCACATACAGCTCAAGAGCTAGCTACAAAAATTAAAAATGATAAAGTGCAGTGAAAATTTGTATGTAAAAACCCTCCTTACTAGCTGAAAAGTACAAAGCTCTGCAGCCAGAAGTCCATCCCGGGGAGGGAAACATGGGCGGGCAGTCAAACGTGTTAATTTGTAATTAAAATAAAATCTTTCAGCGTAGCTCTGAAATTTTGTGTAGGTATAGTTTTTAATATAGAAATTGCATAAAATTATTACCAGAAGTCTAGGTCGGGGATTAAACGTAGCCAGAAGTCGGTAAAGTTGTAAGAAAATTGTTAAATTATTAAAATTTGACATTAGTCAAGGTGCAGTTCTGGCGATTTTGTTTTTATATTCAAAATCTCCCTATTCTTCCGGGTTTTCCAGTTATAAACGTACCAATGACATGGGGAAGCCTTCCTGCTAATGTATTTATTTAGTTATGAAGATTTAAAAATTTCATGTTTTGCTTTTTCCGACGAAACTAATTGAAATTTCAAGTTCACCCCGACTGTAGCACACCGCGTTAAGCGACGACATTCACAGCAGATTTCTCGGTTCGAATCCTGTACGGGTGTACTTTTTTTAACTTGTTTTGAGCTTTTTGGTATTTCTTATCCTAAAATTACATCGCATTTATTTATTTATTTTTACAGTTAAAAACTATAACTATACATTATGTCAAGGCTGCACTTGAGACAAAACAGTCACACCTGTAGTAATTTAAAACTTATTCCCGTGTCTATTAGTCCAAATTTACATAATTCAGAAATTCTGCATAATTCGGTACGTAAATAAACATCGCCCGGTAACTAACTAATAATATTTTCACGTATATTCTGGCAGTAAAAATTAAAGTTTTAAAATACAGCCGAATCTTGTAGTTTAAAAGTCTCTAAAAACGCACATCTCGGGCGAAGCGAGGTTGTTTCCCAGCGATAAGACCTTTCAGTTAATATGGTCGACATTAACATTCGGTGATAACGTAAACACAGGTGTACGGATTTTCATGGGTGCGGAGTCCAGACTCCCAAGTATGAACTTTACATGTTCCGAGTTCAAAATTCTTTTATTTCAGTTTCAACGAGTATTCTCGTTATAATCATTATCATTTTTAGTGATTATTGGGGATGTTTTATTGATCATTCAATAAACTTATACGTGACTATTTGTCGCAACGAAATCTGTTGCTGTAAATATAAATTTGTGATAATTGTTCACTATACATTTATATTTCTTTTATGGCTGTTGCCACAACGTTAACTTTATTTCCTGTTTATAAAATGACATTTGTCGCAATATACATATTAAACCTTTCTTGCTTTTAATTATTTTACCTCTTGCAATACATAAAATAAACTTCTTTAACCTCATTAAAATAAAATAAACGAACTTAAGATTTTTTTTTGTGAGTAAAAATGAATAAATAAAATGAATTAAACAAAGTGCATTAAATGAAACAGTATAACACAAACAAAGAGTAACAAAATAAAATATATAAATTTGAAACTGTACTATTCTACAGCTTATTATGAAAAGACTAAAATATACTATTAAACAAAGTGCAATTTCATAAAAGTAATAAACCAGTGCCAAAATCAATCAGTGCTTAATTTGATAAATAAAGTGTAGTAATGAATAATCCGTAATTAAACCGATAAAACAGATATTCATATCAATAAATAGAAATGATAATAACAAACCTGAAAAAGAACTATGGTAACAAGTACTACAATATCACAAACGTAAGTCCTACCACTAAACTAGACGATCACACAGCCAAATTAGTTTAATTGTTTTAATAATTTAGACGTTCAGGGGAGAGGGAAGGGTAGCTGGTAATTAATAAACCAGCATTTAACTACAAAGCAATAGACATGGGGGGGGGGGGATGGTTCACACTCAAAAATTTTGATTAAAAATTAACGCCCGCCCATGCTTCCCTCCACGGGATGGACTTCTGGTTGCAGAGCTATGTACTTTTCACCAAGCAAGGAGGATTTTGACATAAAAATTTTCACTGCACCTTATCATTTTTAATGTCCATAGCTAGAGCTATCTTTTGTTTATTAAAACAACAAAGATTTGACAGATTAACAGATCGGCCAATTATTGGTTAATATTTAATACATAATGATATTACTTGCATTCTTCTATTGAAAGAGGGGCACCTGTGTTTTTTTTTAGGCGAGTACACCGGGTAGTGACAAACATTCCATTTACTTTGTCAAGTAATTAAAATATCAATAGCATGACTTGATAACTTAGCGAAACCACGTAAAAACGAATTTCAAATATATTAGTGCCACTGTCAGAATATCTAGTACATCTTGGTGTCTATATTAATATCTTAATTTATTTATTTACTTTTAGATAAACAAGTGTAATAGACCCGTTTGACATTTAGAGATTGAATAATAAAAAAAAAGACCAATACCTACGAAACAAGTGATTTGTTAAAAACAATTAAAACTTAAAAAATCAGTCTATTATCATTATTAAGGCAACCACGTAACAATTCATAAATATAAAAAGCCTATTATTTACAAATATATGACATTTCAGTCATTTAAAGTGTTTTACAATATACATTACGTTTATTTTTATAAACTTGAAATATGAATTTGTGAATTGCTTGCCCAAATGTCTTAATAAAACAACCACAATTATGTGATTTTCTTTCATACATTTTCGAATTATTTTAGTATCAAGCATAAGATAGAAATTTCTTAACACAACATGACTATCGCTTAATAACAATTTTGGGTAAAAATATTCCAACTCACCATGCTACTCATATACATATACACATGCACTAATTTAAAATCTTTACAAAGCCAAAGAAAAGTAATAGTAAAATAAATTGACCTACTTTCAAGTGAGAACATTTGTATAAATGACGATTACATAAAAAGATAAATTCTTTTTTTTTTCTTAAACATAATTATACGTTTGTAAGCAAACATGAAACAATGTAATCATTTGTAACAAAACAGGGCTGTGCAATATGGCTGTGAATAAAATTAGTTTTTTAACAGGACCAAATAAAGATTCTCTTCATTACATAACATGATAGCTTTTATTTTTTGTTCAATATAGAGGGAGTTCGGTTCGGTCGTCGACGAAGGCAGACACGTTTTTAAGTGGATCCTATGAAATCTCAAAAAACCCGAGTAAAAACGGTGTGAATATGCACAAAAATGTGTTGAATTAAAGAGTGACAATCCTACATTAGTTGATATAAACTAGCATAAATTTGGCTATTTCATATAGCTGATATTTGATTATGGCAAAGGCGTATATGGGCAGCTCAACAAAGATACAGACATCTGGCAACATAAGATAACTCTGATTAAAGAAAATAAACACGTACAATGGGACCATGTCATAAACTCGTAAATTATCCACAAGTGCATGTACCTAAGACCGAGCACCCTCCCTCAAGACACTAGTACGGAGTGAAAGGCAACGGATTGGCTTCTAGTGGAAGTAGTAACATAAGAAAATTATGAAAGATAAGTGTTATTTTTATTTTCATTTATTTCTAAAATATTGGTTTATTAATCCTTCACAGATGGGAACAATGTTGTGATTCGGAAATCCATTGTATCATATATACGCCAATGAATGAATTCTTCATGTGGAACGGGTATTTCTGTTTAAGAAATAATTTATTTACTATAAACTTTTTGTTTCTTGTTGCAGAGTTATTAGTTTTATATGGGGAATTTGTTTATTTGCTTACCGGTTGAGGTGGCGGATTCTTGATTCAGAATATTGTTTTTTATATGGGTAATATAAAATAGCCAGCCAGATGTGAAGGAGACATAAGTTTTATTTACTTTATTCTAATTTGGCTTAGCCCATTGATGAGATCTATTTCCTTGTTTAAATTGAAAAATCAGTGATTAAAGTTGAAAAGATATTTATTTGTACATATAGGTAATGAAATGAGGGAATGCCGGGGAATTGCTGGGCGGCAGCTGAGAATGATTACTATAAATTGAAACCATTTGTTTAAAAGAAATGACATACCTACAGGGTGAGCAAACTATCCCTCCGGACCTCTTTTCTCACAACGTGCAAAAATATTGTTACCGCGAGATAGGGCCCTTCCCAGCAACTCTACTGTAAATGGATATTTACCTGTGGAATGATAATAAATAAAAACAAAAAAAATAAAACAAAAAAAGCTGCCAGATTCAGAAACAGAAGAAACAGAAAACTTAGAAGAAAAATAAAGAGCTGATGATAGATAGAAACTTAAAAGAAGCATGGAAACTGAAAAGAAGCATCTCGCAAACACCTACACACCCCAATGGATGATGACAGATGGAAACTTAATAGAAGTATGGAAACTTAAAAGAAGCATCTCACAAACACCTGCACTTCCCATCCTGTATTCCCACCCCATGTCATGCGGCTCTCGCTGCTGACAACAAGCATGTCCAATGTCCAACATGGCATATGCAGCCGGTATATAAAACATCCGAGATTTGGTTCCGGCACGCGGTTTGGCCGTCCGTTGTGTGTGTTCAACAGACGACCAAGCTGCATATTGGAGCGAACCTCCATGGACGCCCGGAAGCGGCAGCAATGCCCACCTTACGCTGGCAAATCAATCAATCAATATAGAGGGAAGGAGCAAACACACAACGCGACCTAAAAACCTAAAAACATGCTGATGTTTATGAGACTAGCTAATAACATGTATTTTTCTGCATTCGTGTTCTATTAGACAACCACCTTCTCTCTTCCACATAATGAATGTACAGCATTTATTTATATTCTTCATAGTTTTGTCCCCATTAAGCTTTATAACAGCTAAGTGGATGAAAGAAGAAACTTACAATCTACAATCAAGGCCAGTCAGGATTGATATTAAGGAGAATTTTATACAAATAGTGAAACAGTTCTACAAAACATTTAGCTATTGCGTTATTCAGGATTTAACTGTAATCTTTTATTTGTATTTTTAAAATCACTGAGAAACTTTAGTTTCGGTATTTAGCAGACAACTTTCATACACTCAATATCTGATATTTAATATAAAAAAAAGAATGTTCAAAAAAGAAACATTCAAAATATCAATGTTATCGAATTTAGTTAGACTAAAAATTGCTAGTACTTAGTTCAACAATGTTATCAAATGAAATCAATGTAACAGATTCAATATTGTCTATTAATCACTGAAACTTTATTATTTTAACCGTATTATAGGTGTAAAGGTAATAAATAGCACACAAAACACCTGTAACTTTTAATCTGGCACTCTAGACTGAACGTTTATGCTTCCACAGCACTGGACAAAGCACCAACGAAAGATATATTTTAATCATAAACATTACTAATATTCAAGAAATGGAGCATGCTTTTGAAGAAAATGATACTACAAACATTAAACAAATCATTGTACTTCACCTATATAGTCCAGCCAAAACAATGTTTAACCTCCTGAAAAATCCGAAAGTTTTGAAACTTCGCATACTTATTTAAAGGTACCTAAGAATGAATATACCGAAAGTCCTTATGAATATGAGGCGAGCTCTAGCGGCAATTAGCGAAAATAGGGCACTTTCCTTGGTTTTTCGGTAATATCTCGAGAACCGTTTGTCGGAGGCAAAAGTTGATTATATACATAATTAAGGCTTATCAAATTTACTACAAAAATGATTATATACATTTTTCTCGTATTCCCAATGGTTCCCGAGTTATAGGCGGTAAAAGAGAGCGTTTTGTAAAAAACCACGCTAGGGCGTGGTAGGGATGCGATACGACTTCAGCTGCGTATCGAAAAGGAAAACTTTCCTGTTTCAAGTTGTTCAAGAAGCAAGCTGTACTGCAAGGTATTGCATGGTGACATAGTTAACAGCCCAAGTTCATCCCATGAGGCTGTAGCTGCTGCAGGAAACAAAATATTCCTTGCATTGTACAATGCGCCCAGAAAGCAAACCTCTCTTAATATGTACCATTACAATGCTTTCACCAAATCTGTATCCAATGCTAAACCCGACCTTTCTGCTCTGCCGCCCACCGAAGGAGCAGCAAGACAGCATGCTTTTCGAGTGTACCACCAAATTCAATTTTGGCTTGGGAATGAACTTCCTCCTGTACAGTGGGGTTGGAAGGTGGAAAGCGATCGGCTAATCCCTGTGACAACAGAGGATCCAGCAGCACCTGAAGCTGTCCTTAACCTCATTTGTTGCACATGTACAACTGAATGTGGGAACAGATGTGGCTGTCGAAAGGCAGAAATAATGTGTACAAGCCTTTGTTACAACTGCCATGGCGAATGCTTGAATGGTGTTACTTCCAACCTCGAAGAAGACTTTGATGACCCTGATGATCCCGATGTCATAAACCTTGAAGAAGCAGATCATTCAGTGCAAACAACAAACACTGAACATTTGGTACATAAAGGTCAAAGCAATGTGCTTGCTGGAACCAGAAGTCAGGTGAGATTGCACATTTGTATTTTTGTATTATTTATTTACCTTGGCAATAGTATACATAAATCGGTTGTCATGTTCATATGTTGTTTTACTGGTCGCTTACTACTTTCTTGTATTTACTTCTTCTGTTTTATTTATTTCTTATATACTTTCTTTTACTTACATGTTTTTATTTGTATAATGGTTCTCTCACACCTTCATCTCATGTATACTTACCTATTGTTTCGGGCAGCAAGTGTAGAAGCTGGCCAAGATAATCAAATTGCAGCGCCTTCTATCAAGAAGCGATTCAGAGCTGATTGATTTTTCTGTACAAAATTTTCCTTGGAATAACCTCAGGATTTTGTTTGTTCATACATTTCATTGTTTAATATACCTACATCATGTGCCTCATCAATGTACATCATAAGTAACATACATCATGTGCTTTTTATAGAAAGTTGTGAAGTTTATCTCCTCAATTATCCTTAGTATACAAAAATGTAGGTAAACCATGTCAAATATTATTAGAAATGCCATATTGTACCGCCCTAGCGTGGTTTTTCACAAGAGCCTATAACTCGGGAACCTTTGGGAATACGAAAAAAATGTATATAATCATTTTTGTAGCAAATTTGATAAGCCTTAATTATGTATATAATCAAATTTTGCCTCCGACCAACGGTTCTCGAGATATTAACGAAAAACCAAAAAAAGTGCCCTATTTTCGCAAATTGCCGCTAGAGCTCGCCTCATATTCATGAGGACTTTTGGTATATTCATTCTTAGGTACCTCTAAATAAGTGTGCGAAGTTTCAAAACTTTCGGATTTTTCAGGAGGTTGGGTCATTTTTTGATGTTTTTTGACTGGACTAATAGTCTATTTTTAAACCAGGAGATTGGATATGCCCTCACCAGTTTTACACAAGGCAATAGTTGTAAATCTTGACATATTGTAAAAATTTTAATTTCATGTCATAAATTATTTGGTTATAATTTCTATTTTATCGTTTGTACATTATATATCAGTTTTTAATCCCTTTTGTATAAATCTGAAGTTAAAAGTGACTAATTACTTGGTGCCTTCATATTGCGTAAATGATATGGATGCCGTATAAAACATCTAGAGGTCAAATAGAGGTCGATGCATTACATAATGTAATAAAATACATGCAAAAACACTGTAGTCGTGTATTGTTGGTTGCCCAAAACGCCAAAAAGGTTTTAGTATATTTTCTGGTTACTTTTATGGTGTGAATGGAACTTCCATGTTTACTCCTCCTGGTTTAAAAACAGACTATACTTAGTACGTTTTCCTGTAATAATATCAGAAACCATTGAAGATGATCTAGTGAGAGATGATCTTAAATTTAGTGAAAAAAAAATGTGCACTATTGATGTAACTGAGAAGCAGTTTGAAGCTGTTTCTATTAATATTAATTTTAATGAGGTAATAGTAAACATAAATTGTCTATATAGGTCTCCTAATGCAAATCATGATTATTTTATCAAATCTATGGAAAAAATGTTAGCATTATTATCGAAATCTAAAAGTAATAAATTTATTTGTGCTGATTTTAACTATAACTTTGCTGAAGTAAACAAAAAAACGACAGATTTAACAAATGTGCTATCTTCATTTGGTTATAGTAAATGCTTTTCTGAATTTTCTCGCACCCAGGGTAACTCAAGTACTCTAATTGACAATATTTTTTCTGACACTAACACTGACCTATTAACAATTCAAACTCTAAACAACGCCATCTCTGATCATAATGCTCAGTTAGTAATATATAAACTACCTTTGGCGAAAAAGTGCCAAAGAATTGTTAAAAAAAGAACATTTTCTGATGAAAATATACATTATTTTAAATTCCTATTGTCAAAGGAAAATTGGAACGAGGTTTATACAGAAACAGATGATAATAGAAAATTTGCAGTATTTCAAGATATATTTTCTAATATATTTAATACAGCTTTTCCTGTTAAAACAATAAAAACAAGTAAATTGGCAAATAAAAAATCAAACAAATGGGTAACTGAAAATATTATTAATGATGGTATTTTTATCAGGCAGTTACATAATCAAGTAAAAGTCTCTAATGATCCAGAACTTAGAGTTAGATATAATATCATTAAAAGAAATCATGAATTAAATATTAAGAATACAAAAAAAGCTTACTATCAACAAAAAATAAATAATGAACTGAACAAATCGAAAGCTATGTGGGATGTAATTAGGGAAAATACTCATGGAAAAAAAAGCTCTAGGCAAATACCAACAAAAATAAAAACGGTAGATGATGAATATTTAGAAAATACACAAGAGATTGCAAATGGTTTTAATAGCTATTTTGTTGATTCTGTTCACAAACTTACTTCCTCTCTTGACGTTGACACATCAACAACTCTAATTGGTAAATCTAATAAAAATACTATGTACCTAACTCCCGTTACGGAGGAAGAAGTTTTATCCATTATTGGACTTGTTTGTAATAAAAAGTCATCAGGCAAGGATGAAGTACCATGCTGCCTAATAAAAAATGTCTCAAACTACCTCCTCACTATTTTGACATACCTGATTAATGTTTCATTCGAAAACGGAGTATTTCCAGACCAATTAAAAACTGCCCTAGTAATACCTGTTTACAAAAATAAAGATCCAAATAATATAAATAACTATAGGCCAATAGCCCTTTTGTCAGTTTTCTCTAAAATATTTGAAAAGGCGTTTCAAATTAGATTAACGTGTTTTCTTGATAAGTATGGGCTTCAAACAAAAAGGCAGTATGGCTTTTGTAAGAACCGGTCAACCCAGGATGCTATTCTCTCCTTCTATGAAAATATACTCAACAACTTTAATAGTAATTTAAAATCAGTCGGTATATATTTTGATCTCTCAAAAGCCTTTGATTGTATAAATCACAAACTATTATTGAAGAAACTTGAACTATATGGTATTCGTGATTTGGCACTGAACTGGATTAATTCCTACTTAGAGGAGAGAAAGCAAACTGTAAAAATTGTACAAAATGGTGTAATATGCTTTTCAGAAAATGTAAATGTACTGACTGGAGTACCGCAAGGAAGTGTACTAGGTCCTCTATTATTCATACTATTTATTAATGATATCGTTGATAATATAGATAATAGTAGTTTTATAACTCTTTTTGCCGATGACACCTCTGCTGTCATTTCTGCCAAAACTATTGATGCCCTCAGCAGAAATGCCACGAAATGTGTGGAAGAAATATCTAATTGGTGTAATAGGAATGGACTGGTACTAAACCAACAAAAAACTGATCTCCTATTCTTCACACCACTTGGTGTAAAAACAGACTTAAGCATACTAGTCAAATCCACTGGCAATTCTATTTGCCAAAATGATTGTGTAAAGTTTTTAGGCATCCAGATGGAAAAAAATCTTTCTTGGCAAAAACATACGGAATGTATAATAAAAAATTTAGCTAGCAAAAATTTCGCAATTTTACAAATTAGAGATTCAGTTAACATAAACACACTGAAAACATATTATTAGAGAGTTATTGCAAAACGAAAAGGGGCCGACTTTATTAAAAGAAACCTTAAATAAAGTATCCTGTATTCCAATTTATCATCCATTTTTAAAGTGAGTTATTGCAACGGTGTCCTCCTCATACCTTATTTTGATACTTTATTTTGACAATTATCCCTAACCTAAAAAATCAGTTGGGCATTGCCGGTATTATCATTTGTTCTAGTTTAAAATGAATACGGAAGAACAATACAATTAGAAGTAGCTCTTCTAGCTGGTGTTAATGATGAACAAATTGAAATGTTACTTCAGCATAACATAATTGATATTTATATTGGTAATGAACAAATTAACGCTGTAGGCCGCGTGAACTTCGATTTAAATAATATGACTGACGATGAAATAGAAGTTAATTTTCGTTTTCAAAGATGGGATATAATACGATTGCGAAATTACGTCTCCTCATATTTGAATCTCATACGTTTTTTTATCTTGTTCTTGTGCCATTATCGCCAACAAAAGTAACAATTTCCTTAGGGAATTTTCGTCTGATGCAAGTTTCGACAAAAAGTTCCTAAATGTGTCAAAATTAAGGTTCCTTAAATAAAGGAAAATGCTTAACGATATTTTAAATGCGCATGCGTACATGTCAATTTAAGGAAACTTTTATTAAAGGATCCGTAAATCGAAGTTGCAATATCTCTCTATTATGGTTGTATAAATTCGGTACTTTCTTATGGACTACTGTGCTGGGGTAATTGTTCAGGAATGCAAAAAGTCTTTACAATGCAGAAGAGAATTATTCGATGCATGTTTAAGCTTGATTACACCACATCATGTAGACCTTATTTTAGGCAGCATGGTATACTCACCATTTTCAGTATGTATATTTTACAGTCGGTGTACTTTGTCAGGAAAAATATAAATAAATTGCCAAAATGTAATGAAGTCAACAAGTATACCACTCGAAGTGCAAATAATCTTTATGTCCCAGCACATAGATTAACACAAGTAAATAAAGGACCCTTTATCACATCAGTTAAATTATACAATTGCTTGCCTCAGAAATTTAAAGATATAAATAGCTTAGATTCTTTTAAATGCTCTGTTAGACAATTCCTTATAAACCAATGTTTTTACTCACAAAATGAATTTTACAACTTCTGTGATAATGTTTAGAACTGAACAGTGGATTGTTATGTGTATATTTTAATTGTTATGTGTATATTTTAATTGTTATAAGAGTTTATTTGACATATATTATATTATATAACTGACTTGACTATGTAAATATTCTTACATTTATGTATAATGTATAACCACTAGGTATTATTATTCAGACATAAATAGTAGGTATCCACCTACTATTTTACATCCTTACTTAAATTTAATAATAGACACCATTTGACTTGTCCAATACTTGTACTAAGCAGGTCTAAAGGAAATAAAGTTATATTATTATTATTATTATTATATCTTTTTTAAGTTTGCTGATATGAATTCTAAACGGATTGACTTAAAAAAAGACCAGATTGAATGGACTCAATTAGTGTGACGTCACATAATTATGCAACCCCTGTATACTAGTGTCATGACACACGGGTTGCCTGCCAAGCATACTGAAATTTGACCCTTAATGCATATGTATATAAGGCGACATTTTTGAGGATAGAAACATACCATACAATTTTATTTTATTTCTCTCGTGTAAGAAATATTTAAGAGATTTCAGTTATCAATTATTGCATAGCCAAGGTATCGGTATATACACAAGTATAAAGTATTACAAAAACTGTAAACAAAAACTAAAATAAAGTTTTTATAACTCATACAAGGATATATACATTTTAACGTATTTTTTTAATGTGAAATGGGTATTGGAAGTGCTTAAATATTTCTTTCACGGGAGAAATAAAATAAAGTTCTATGCTATGTTTCTATCCTCGAAAATGTCGCCTTATAAACATATGCATTAAGGCTCAAGTTCCAGTGTGCTTGGCAGGCAACCCACGTGTCATGACACTAGTATATAGAGGTTGCCTAACTTGTGACGTCACAACTAATTGAGTCCATTGTGTTGGTATAATTTTGAACTTAAGTTATAGATTATGGTAATGGATAACATGAAATGTCTATGTTGCTATTTTCATTTCGGAACTGAAGCTAGAAGACTGAAATATAAATCCTATAAATCTCCCATCTGTATATCATTAAACAATAAACAGTTTCCCTTACTTTAAACAAATGCATGATATGTAACATTCGGATTTAGATGGGTTAATAAATTGCAATATAATTTTTTTGTTATGCTTTTAAAATTAGTTAGATATAATAAATAATATGAGCATATGTTTCATTATGCTGTTGTGTTAAATTCCATATTTTCAGTTTGAGATACATTTGATTAGTTATTATATTAAAATTTCAATATTATTTTTTCTTGCATAAAATAACTATGCTACATACAGAATATGGTGTAGAAATGAAGTATGCACTAGCATTCAAATAAATCATGAGTGGTGTTTTTTCAAATAAAGGAACGGAATTGCTTATGATTGAAAATAAAAGCCTTGAACATAATCTACAAACACATTCTAAAATGTCTGAAGAGATGGAATGCTGTAAAGTTTGTCAAGTTTGTTACGAAGTAAAAAAATTTTCTTTTTTCACAACACAGTAATACATCATTACCTCGAACATGACAGTGGTAAGTGCGGAGGTTACAATAGAATTTTTGTTACAAATGTATACACAGTTTAACAAATAGTGCTGGTGTGAATATACAAACATTATCACAAGCAAACACAAATGTATATAATTTTGATAACATTCTGATATAGAGCAAAATAGTTTGAACAAATAAGAATAACAATAAATTAAATCTTAATAGAAACAAATATTTTTTTAAAACAATTTTGTAAGAAAACAATAGCATATAAAAAAATGTTGATATGTAAATGTAACTGTTATAACTTATTTCACACTATAATAATTAAGATTTCTATAGGAAACATGTTAAGATTCCTTGCCACCTTGACTAAAAGCTATAAAAACTCAAAGCAAAATATTGGAGATAAGAATATTTAAAATATCATTCACGGTCAGTGGTGTTAGTTATGAGGTCTATAACTTACAATTCTCACACAAACTTTCTAAGCATTAATAATGACAATTAAATATTTATATTATGTACAATTTTTGTAACTTTACTGTCCTTGTACATAGTACAAGTAAAACGAACATGTTTTATAATCTCAAAAACATAATATAAATAACTAACACTATTATGCTTAATATTTTGTTAGGGCAGTATCAAAATGACAAACTTTTGAAAAAGTATAATTCTAGAACTCCAGTTGACATATCCAAACATTTCTTTGTCAGTTATTCCACTGTCCATTTTATACAAATGAATGATAATTAAAATTCACAGAAGTTGGGCAAGACTAATGAATAATTACTACTTTTTATAAATGCTTCAAGGACGATTTTAATACTTGCATACATATAGGTGATATTTACATTTTTTTTTCAGCAGTTCTCGAGATAAAGTGTCACTAAAAACCTTTTTTTAAATGGCAACCTACTTTTTAATTTTGATTTTCTGAAGTGGTTTTTAATCCTCTTTTCAGTCTTAGGAATCAAATTTTGCAGAAAATAATAATTCATAATAATTTGGTGGATATTGTCAGTCAGTATTCATCATACAGAATATTAATTAAATAAATAATAGATTTTTTAAAAGATTTTTCCTATCTTACTTATATAAAGTTTATACTGTAAGTGGAGCAAAAATTGCATGAGAGAACTTTAAAAAATTAAAATAATAAACAAAAAGGTGTCAAAAACTGTTAATAAAAAAAGTAAATGACACCCAGAGGGGCAAAAATACAATCCCATGAAACATTTTTCAAAAAAGTCTACTCAATGTGTGATAGTGATTATTCATTAGTTTAGTTTAGCCCAACCCTGTACTGTCCAAACTTGAATTTGATTTTCAGGTAGTGAAACAATAGGTTTCATACTGTTTCATAGCCTAATATTAAAATAATAATAATAATAAAAAAATAATGTGAATAAAAAATGTTCTTCCTTTACTAGGTCTAAAATATAGGAGCAAGGTTAATTAAAATAGTATTTTATCATATAATTATGACTATATAATTCGATAATGATTGATAAACAGTAAGATATAAATATAATCAATTATTTTCAAAGATAAAATAAGTCTTCATAATTACCTTTGTTCGGATAAATAAAAAAATAGTGAGTCTCATTAGTTAAGTCTATGAATCTGTGTTCAAATCCCCAATTGTCTACAAAGATATTGTGGAGAACTCTTTGCTACACTTCAGGGCCCAGATCTTGAACACCACTTTCAGCAATAGGAACAAATCTGTCTTCTATTTGAACTAATAGTATTGTTCGGTCTACATGAGATCTTTTATTTGGGTCTTTATGACAAGGAATCCATTTATGTACAACCTAGAATAGAAAACAATTAACTAGAAATAAAAGAAGGATATTTAGTTTAATGCATTAAGATTTTCGTTCTGGAAATTCTCTGAACTCACTTTAGGAGGATATTCGCAAAATGGTAGAAAGGATAATCTGAAAACTTTACCGACTTAACCTATGTGTAATTTGTTTTATTTAACAAATTAAGTGAGCAAATGTGGTTTCTTGTAAATAACTTTGTTAGTTTGATTTTTTTGGAAAAAGATAAAGAGGGCATAAATAAAGAGGAGGAAATTTTACATAAAAACTTATTTATTTATTTAACAGTACACTACAGAATTAAATACAATTCCAATTGGTACATGGTACATTAACAACTTATACCTAATTAAAAAAAAAGTATATCTAACACACATACAGAGATTAATATGACATAATAAAGATGAATGGATGCAAGGACAGAAAAGCACATTTATTTAATGTCTCATGACAGCTTCTTTGAGACTATATAAGCTAGTGCCAAACAGATCATATGTAGCGAAATTGTAATTAAAGTTGGCGGCCATTCTATCGCAAAAAGCTTGTTGTCCATATATAGTTAGTCCTATGAGGTCTGATAAAAAATAGTCTCCTGTGGCGGGTGTTGCATGGGGCAGCATGAAAATTAATTTTACTCAAAAGAGATGGACAGTCGATAGAACCATTGATTATTTTATGTAAAAAATAGAGAAAGGCAAGTTTCCTACGATCTTGTAGCGACTTTAAACCCGTTATGTCTAATCTTATGTGAAAATTGAAAGCTTGGTATGGTAGACCCATTTTATAAACATAAAATTTAGTGAATCTATTTTGCACAGTCTCTAAACGATATATGTGAGAAGTATAGTGACACTATTATATTCTAATATGCTACGCACTAGTGTATGGTATAAAGTCATTATAGCATTTAGGTCGCTTATCTGTGTATGTCTTTTAATGAATCCCAATAGTCTCAGAGCTTTGAGCGTAACATTGTTAATATGTTCAATAAAAGTGAGGTCTTTATCGAAGGTAACAACCAAGGTCACAAATTGTGCTAGAGGATTCTAAAATAGTGTTATTAATATTATAATTATAGATAATAGGATTCTGGCATTTATAGAAATGGACCATTTCACATTTGTTGCTAGTCACACACATGCAGTTTTTCAGGCACCAGCTTAAAAAGATATCTAGATCTGTTTGAATTTTGAGACAATCATCGAGAGATTTAATTACATAATAGAATTTTAGATCGTCTGCATACATGAGAACTTTACAGGTTGAAAATACATTAATTACATCATTAAAAAAAAGCATGAAGAGTACTGGACCAATGTGGGAGCCTTGAGGGACACCTGATGTAAAACACTTATTATGGACACTTTATCACAGATTTTAACACGTTGTTGTCTGGCTTGTAGGTAGGACTTAATTCATTCCAGGTAAACACCGGTGATGCCCATGCATCTCAGTTTGCATAATAGAAGTTCATGGCAGACACTGTCAAAGGTTTTAGTCACGTTGTTCAAGGTAGTTCACCAGGTATGGTTATGATATATCGCCAAATTCATAGCCATTGACCGTCCTTTGAAAAACCCATATTGTTCGTTGATAATGGTCTTATTGAACGTGGTGAAAAGGTCATCTGTAAGTATAGATTTTGGAATACAGGAAATAATTGCGATTCCTCTGTAATTTTCGATATTGGCTTTGTTACTCGATTTAAATATTGGTGTAATGGTAGAGGTTTTTTATTCGGTAGGAACAATACCTTTATCTAAAGACTTTTCAAATAAAATTTTAAGAGGTTCCGAGAGTGTTGACGAGCAATTTAGTAGAAGTAGACACACAAAAAAACTAGGAACATATTAATGATTTTAACCTAGCCCTAAGAATTAACAATTTGAAGGTAAAAAACAAATACAATCCAAAGATTTAGTAAAATCAATATTATTTAGCCTATTGTCAGAAATAGCTTGTTTGAGTTTTTACTTTATTGCATGTACTGCAAGATTTTGAAAACTAGTTGATACATTATTTTGAGTATAGGCTGCAAGATATGAAAAACTTGTTTGAAATAGAGCATTATGATGCAAGGGAACTGTGAGTCTGCCAGTAATATTTCTTAAGTTCCTCTCATGAACTTGGTCACGCCTAATAATTTTAGAAGCCAGATATTCAGGCAGTCCAGCTGCTACAGTCTTATCAAGGAAACAAGAGAAGTGAACAAATCTAGCTTCATATTATTTAAGTAACCCCAACTTACGTATATACAGGGTAATGTAGGCATAACGTGGCACCTCAGTTATAAAGCGTATATAGTTATTTTGGATTTTTTGAATGCGAGCTTTATTTTTCAGTGACAGGCAAGGACCATATACTATACCAGCATAGTTCATATGTGATAATTTAGATTATTAACTAACATCTTTTTTGTTCCAACATCTAAATAATCTCTAAATGGAAACATTTGTTTCAGACTTTAGTAAGCCCTATGACATATCAGATCCACATGTTTTGTAAATTTGAGCTGCTGATCAAACATGACTCCTAACTATATTGATAGGTAAAGTTACACTCTATGAAATTTGTTGCTTAATTTAGTCACACATGTGTCATTTATATCAGGTTTCTTAATTGATTTACCAGGATCTGACAGCTGAAAGTATATTTACTAGTCTCATTTTTTATAATTTAAGTGGAATATAACTCGACATGAAGTAAAAATGCCAACATTCACTGTTTCTTGAGAGTTTGTTGTTCTTATATTAAATATTTAAATTCATATTAGTGTTTCATTTTATAGAAATATTCAGTTTCATCACTAGTTATATTTCGCAATTTCGTCTCGAATTATAAAGTATTTAACTACTTGTAGTTGTCCTTTTGTTCCCAACAGTACGAACTTCAAAGAGCAAATTTGGCAACCCTGCCAGGCACTATACAACTGTCAACACGCTCCAACTTCATTACTGTTCTTCTTACTCAACGGTGAACTTAGTTGCATTATAAAAGTTGTAAAAATGGGTAAATTCGAAAGAAAAAGGAACGTAGAGAAGGGGAAGGAGTGAAAAAAACTTAAGAGTTTCAAAAAATGGAATTGGCAAATACCAATCCAGCTCTAGCAGCGCTTCCAGTAGTGAGTATTAATTTATGTGTTTTTTGAACTTTTGAGGCTCTCACACGGGCAGCCAATATAAATATATAATCGTCACAGTTGGTAACTCTGTATATTGTTATGTTGGTAACAGAGTTGTAACCCCTGCTAAAAGGACGAGTAATAAAGCCTCTTCCGCCTAGAACCGTCGTTTGATTAACACGTTCCCAAACCTCCTTGCTCCTGAAGTACATTTAATAAGACATGGCGCAGTCGAAATAAGTAATAATAAATATAGTGGGAAAAGATTTGCTCGAAAAAGTTAATAAGTCCATTTGGAAGAAAAATTTTTAAAGAGGAAGAAGAAACCTAACCTTAAAAAATGGGAGAGCACGTGGTGAAGCCGCCGGGTGAAATGAAATTTACTGGTGATCTAGCACAAAATTGGGTATTTTTTAAGCAAAAGTTCGAAATATTTCTGAAGGCTACCAAGCTAGAAGCAGAAACACAATTACAAATCAAGTTTATTACTGGCTGTAATAGGAGACGAAGCAATAAAAATTTACAACAATTTCAAGTTCGAAGCACCAGAAAACAAATCAAGTTATAAAGATATTGTCAAAAAGTTCAATCATTATTTTATACCACAGAAGAATGTAACGGTGGAGCGTCATAAATTTTTCACGAGAGGCATGAAAGATGGTGAGACATATGAGGACTATCTTCTTGTATTAAGAGAGTACAGCAGTAGTTGTGAATTTGGAAAGCTTACAGACAGTTTAATAAAGGATAGAATCGTATTAGGAACCAAAAATGTAGCTGTTAAAGACTGTCTCTTACGAGAAACCAATTTAAACCTAGAAAAGTGTATGACTATTTGCAAGGCAGCAGAGTATGCTACAATACAAATGGAAAATATTGAGAAGCACGAAAAAGAACCATTAGAAGTCGATCGAGTAAAGAAAACCCCATTCAAGCCAACAGAAGTTAGGCGTCCGGAACATCAAAATGGAAGAAGACAATGGGATAATGCAGTACCATCAACTTCATATATGGGACCATCGAAACCCTGGAATGCAACAACGGCCCCAGGAAAGCAGCATACTAAAAGGTCATGTATAAATTTCTCTTGTACTAAGTGTAGTTATAAACATTCTGTAAATCAGTGTCCCGCTAGAGGACAACAATGTAATAATTGCAAAAAATTTAACCATTTTGCAAATGTTGCAGAATAAAACATGTACGAGCTATAGTCCAGGAGAAGAAGTCACTAAAAAGTAAATATGATTTATTTGTAGGTTCAATAGAAAATGAAAAGAAAAGTAAATGGGATGTCAATTTTTTGCTAAATGATCAGCTAAATGTCCATTTTAAGTTGGACACGGGGGCTGAATGTAGTATTTTACCATTTAAGTTTTATAAACAATTAAATTTAGATAAAAATGCTTTAATAAAATATCAAGGAACACTAACAGCATATTCAGGTCAAAATTTAAAGACGCTAGTGACATGCTATATCAGAGTATCTAATAAGAGTATAAAAAATTCTTTAATTAAATTCCACATCGTAGAGACAAAAATGACACCTTTACTCGGGTTAGAAACTTGTTGCGAACTAGATTTAATCAGGAGAACTAAGAAAGTAGATGTAGTTCAGGAGGATAAGGAAATGAATAGAATTATTTCTAATTATAATGATGTATTTCAGGGAATTGGAAAGTTAACGGCAGAATACCACATAGAATTAACCGAAGATGCTATGCCTGCGATCCACCACCCATGAAAAGTACCGTTTGCATTGCATGATGAGCTACAGATGAAACTGGATGAACTGGAGACAGATGGAATCGTCAAAAGAGTCACGGAACCAACGGAATGGGTAAATAGTCTTGTTATTATTAGAAAAAGCAATAACAATAATAACAATAATATTTTATTTGTCTTTGGGGCTACATTATTTGTAGATAAGATAAGTCACAAAAGAACTGTAAAACACAAAAGTTAAAATATACATACACATACAAAGAGAGAATAAAAATTACAATAATAAAACTTAAAAGTTACATTAAAAAATAAACTAGTTGTGGTTATTTAAGATTACATATCTAGAAATATTTGTTCGGTTTGGATTTTGAAAACAAACTCGCCAATGGTATAGAATGCATTACTTGCCAGGTAATTTTTTAGCTTCTTTTTAAAAACATGAACAGGTAAGTTCCTGAGGTTTACTGGGAGTAAATTATACATAAGGAACCCTGCATAGAAGGGTGATTTCTCATAAAAGGTATGATGGTGTTGATATATGTATATGTTGTTGTTATGCCTTGTATTATAGTTATGAATGTCAGTATATGATGGAAATTTATTTTTGTTTTCGTAAATGTATATTAAGCATTTTAATATATAGATACATGCAATTGTTAAAATTTTCTTATCTTTAAAAACCTCTCTACAGGAGGCACGACTATTTAGGTTATATATTAGTCTAATAACACGTTTTTGTAAGATAAACACTCTTTCTACATGGGAGGATCTGCCCCATACAACAATGTTATAGCTGATAGCCGAGTAAAACAAAGCATAATATACGGGCAATAAACATTCTGGATTGAGTTTGTCTTTTAATTGTTTTATTGCAAAGTAGGCCTTATTTAATTTTTTTGATAGAAATTTGATTTGTTCTTCCCATGCCAACTGGTTGTCAACAATGGTTCCAAGAAATTTGAAATGAGGTTCAAATTTAATTGGTTTGTTATCCAGATAGAAATTAAAATTATAGGGTTTTCTAAGTTTATTGTGAAATTGGACCATGACTGTTTTTTCGTTATTTATGATCAATCGATTTTTATGGCACCAATCAGAGAACTGAGATATGGTAGCTTCAACTTTATTTACCATTTCTTTTGGATCTTGGTGTGAGATGACAATTGATGTATCATCTGCATACAAAAAAACTTTGCCTTCACTTATGTGGTCAGGAAGGTCATTAACATATAGGAGGAACATTAGTGGTCCAAGAACGCTCCCTTGTGGTGTACCAATGTTAATATTAAAGTATTTTGATTTCGCATCAGAATGTTTTACATAAAATTTCCGGTTAGATAAGTATGACGAAAGGCATTTATTAATGTTACCACGAATTCCTAAGTTGTTAAGTTTATCTGATATGAAGTCTACATGAAGGGTGTCAAAAGCTCTAGATAAGTCAAAAAATATTCCAATGACAATATCATTAATGTCCATTTTATCACTAATTTGTTGGATAAATTCATTAGTGGCGGTTTCAGTTGAACGAGACTTTCTAAAACCATGTTGACAATCAGTTAACAGTTTATAGGTTTTTAAGTACTCATGTACTTTCTGAGAGATGACAGTTTCTATAATTTTAGATATTACACTAAGTAATGCAATAGGACGATAATTTTCTATGTTTAATGAGCAACCTTTCTTGGGTATTGGGATCAATACAGCCAATTTTAGTGCATCTGGAAATTCTCCATGTAGCAGGCATAAGTTTATTAGGTGTGCAATAGGTTCAGACAGAATCTCTTGACAGATTTTTATTAATTTAATTGGAACTTCATCATCTCCAGTAGATTTTTTGTTATGAAGGTTGGTGATTACTGTTTGAACGTCTTGTTTTGTTACAGGAGTGAAAAACATATTTGAGGTAGCATTCTTGGATGCTGTACAGTTCTCAGATAGGTTTCCATGGAAGTGATTATATAGTCTATCTGTAACAGTAGTTGAAAAAAAGTTTCCAAAAAGCTCTGCTATTTTTGTCTTATCTGATACTATCATGTTATCTTGTTCTAGTGAGATACAATGATCAGGTTTTTTCGTTTTGTTTTCATTTACTATACTCCATAGAGTGTGTGATTTATTTTCTGATTGTTGTATTTTATTGGTGTAGTAGCTCCTTTTTTCATTTTTTATCTCAAGTTCGACTTGTTTTTTAAAAAGTTTGTAATTTGCATTTAATTCCTCAGAATTAACTAATTTTCTAATGTAATTTAGATCTTTTAAGTTTTGGAGTTTTTTTAGCAAGGTGGTAGTAAGTTGAGTTTTAGTTCTTTTAATGTTATTTGTGTTGACTTTTTTTGTACAAATTGGAAAGGCAGCTTCCATGCACCAATGAGGGTGTTCCCAAAAAAATTCGTAGGCAACATTTATGTTATCAAATATACCACGGTAAAAAGTTTCAAAATAAGTTGAATCGGACATATAGAGTTTAGTGAATTCCGAAACAGAGAATTCATTGATCTTTCGAAATGTGCACTTTTTCACCACATTGTCGGCATTACAAAATGTATCTGTGTTCCACATAACAGTTTGAGCAAAATGATCGGAGATACCTGGGTCAAAATTTTTTAGTATTAAATTTTCTGTATTAATATTTGTGATTACATAGTCAATACTACTTATTGTTAGAATGTTTTCTTTGTGTGCAATCCTAGTTGGTTCATAAAACAGTGATGTCAGTCCATTGGATGCGAAAATGTCATGAAGAATAACAGAATTTGAGGAGGAGGAGAGCTTGTCAATGTTGAAATCTCCACAGATTAAGATATTTTTAAAGTTATTACCTAATAAGATTACCATATGGGAAAATCTGACAATAAATGTGTTTATATCACTACTAGGAGATCTGTATATACATATAATTACAGTATCTTTTTTATATGAGATTGCTGAACATTCAAAGTATAATTCTAGTGATAAATTACAGATGTTTGGCAATTCCTTGCAAGAGGATGCCAAGTTGTTTTTAACAAATATTATCGTGCCTCCATGCATTTGATTTTGTCGGCAGTAACCACTGACCTTTTGGTACCCTAAGAGGCTTACCTGTTCAAGATGGTCCCGTTTTACCCAGTGTTCAGTAAAGCACACAAATGTGGCATTAATATTATTTAGGAAAAGTTCAAGTGTATTATTTTTGTTTCCCAATGATTGTATGTTGAGATGGAGAAGTGTAAAGAATTGCTTTTTGTCCATTGACGAGTTTGTTAGATTTGCTAATGATCTACTAGTCAAGATTCCTGTGACACTATTCGTGTTGCCGGAAAAAATGAAGGAGAAACTTGAGGAGACTGAGGCACGGTTGAAGTGGTCCTGGGAGCTTGGGATCTCGATGGATTGGTTTTATCCATGGTGGCTTCCTGTTGTTGAGGATTTTCTTGTTGGTTGTCTAGGAAACGTTTTCCCATTCGAAAATCAAATCTTGAGAAAAGAACGTCATTTGGCCAAACGTTTACATCATATACTACGTCAAGAAGTCTTGGATCTACGCCTATCATGAAACGTTGATTGTTAGGTGTTGGATTTGTCATTTTTAACAGTTTGATAGTGATATTGGTAGATTTAGTTTTTTCTATGATGTAGGTCCTGATATCATTTTCGGTTGTGACATCTTTTATATGTGAGAGAAAAAGCCAAATTTTCTTCCCTTTATTTATGTTCCCTTTATCCATTCCTTGAAAATTTCCAGAGGTTGACGCCCTCCCTACATTAGAGTTTTTGTTATTTTTAGTATGGTATTTAGGGTAAATGAAGCCTTCATTTTTCGTTGAGACAGGTTCTGCACTTATTACATGGTCAGTGTTCCAATTTGTTTTTTGTGGTGATATAGGTTTTTCTAAGTTTACTATATCTTGCATCATCTTTCTTTGTGTATCTTCTAGGGTTCGTAAATTCAAGTTGGTATTTTTTGCTGCTTTGGAGTTTTTTGCTGCTTTAGAATTTTTTACTTCATTATCTGTTTGTATATTTTTATGTTCATTGTTAAGAGGATTTTTTTGCGAATAATTTCCATTATTGCTTTTAGTAATGACATCCTTGCTGTGTTTTGTAATTTGTTTACTGGAGTAATCTTCAAAAAATGTTTTAATTTCATTAGTTAAAAATGTTTTTAGTGTAACCAAATTGTTTTCTGAAATCAAAGTCTGCTGTGTTTGAGCATTTCCTGAGTCCAATTTACTCGATTTTTTGAGTGATTCTTCTAAAGTATGTATTTTTTCTTTTAAAAGTTTATTTATGCCCTTTAGTTCTTCATTTAGATCTATAAGTAGTTTATTTTCATTTTTAAGAGATTCTATGATTATTTCTGTACTAGGGTCTTCCTCATTGTTTACATCAGAATTTTCTAAAAGTTTTACTGGAGCAAATTCCTGCTTATCGCAACAAATTTTCCTATTAGAACAGCTTTCATGAAATGTAGCACCACAGTTGATACATATCACTTTTTTAATCACTTTTCTACTGCAATAATTGCAGACAGATTTTACTTGCATGTGTTCATTGTCAGCCATATTGGCAATGGAGATATAAGGTTATGTTTAGACCCAAAAGACTTAAATAAATTTGTAAAAAGAGAGCACTATTATATACCAAGTTTAGATGAAATAGTTCAGAAATTGTCAGGTGCAAAAGTTTTTTTTGTATTAGACTGCACTCAGGAATTCTGGCAAATTAAATTAAATAGTGAAAGTAGTAAACTTTGTACCTTTAATTCTCCGTTTGGGAGATATCGGTTTTTACGTCTTCCATATGGCCTCAGTTCATCTCCAGAAGTTTTCCAAAAAGAAATTAGACAAATGTTTGATAGTGTAATAGGGGTAGATACATATTTTGATGACATTTTAGTATGGGGTGTGGATCAAGAGGAGCATAATCGTAGATTATTAAATGTTTTTAAAATTGCTAGAAAAAATAACTTAAAATTTAATTTTGAAAAGTGTAATTTTCGCGTAAGTAAGATAAAGTATCTAGGAAATATTCTAACAGGTGAAGGGATAGAACCTGATCCCGATAAAGTGGCAGCAATTAGGGACATGCCAGCACCCAAAAATAAAAAAGACATTGAAAGGTTTATAGGAATGGTAACATATTTAGGACGGTTTATTAATAATTTGTCAGTACTAACAGAACCTTTGAGAGGTTTGTTGAAAAAAGAAATTGTATTTCAGTGGAATCATGAACAACAAGAAGCGTCTGAAAAGTTAAAAAATTGTTTAATGAACGCACCTGTTTTAAAATTTTTTAATATCAATGAACCAGTAACAATTACAGCCGATGCGTCACAGAGTGGCTGTGCGGCAGCACTGTTACAAAATAACATTTCAGTAGCTTATACATCTAGATCTTTTACCGTGACACAGCAGGGTTGGGCACAGATAGAAAAAGAAATGTATGCGATAGCCGCAGCATGCAAAAAATTTCAACAATTCATTTATGAGCGTACAGATGTAACAATTGAAACGGATCATAAACCTTTAATATCAATACATAAGAAACCGTCGTCACAGGCTCCTGCTAGATTACAGAGAATGTTAATTGATATCCAAAAATATAATTTTAACTTAGTATACAAAAAGGGTAGCGAGGTACTTATTGCTGATACTTTATCGAGGGCTTATTTACCTATTGAAGAAGGTGAAAGCTCACAGAGCGTGGAAATCGAAGCTCAGTTATGCATGGTCATAGAAAATTTGCCAGTAGCAGATTATAAATTGCAAGTTTTTCAAAAAGAAATAGAAAATGATAGTCATTTAAAAAGTTTAATTGATGTAATAAAAAAGGGTTTTCCTAATGATAAAAAAAAGTTAAGTAATGAATTACAGATATATTGGCCATATTGAGATGAGTTGACATATAGTAAAAGTCTAATTTTCAAAAATGATAAATTATTTGTACCAAGAACTTTGAGAAAAGAAATGTTAAAAATAATTCACATATGTCATTTAGGAAAGGAAAAGTGTAAGTTAAGAGCTAGAGATGTTTTATTTTGGCCGGGAATGTCAAATGATATTTCAAATGTTGTCTGTCGATCAGTGCGACATATGTAATTCTTATAAGAGAAAAAACAGTAACGAACCTTTATTGTGTCATAAATTGCCAGAGCAACCATGGCAAAAAGTGGGTGTAGATTTGTTCTATTTTAAAAATAAAAATTATCTAATAATCGTGGATTATTACTCAAAATTTGTAGAGATTGCACTTTTAGATTCACCAACATCAATGTCAGTCATACTTCATATGAAGTCAATTTTCTCAAGGCAAGGAATTCCGTGTACAGTTGTATCTGATAATGGTCCTTGTTTTGCGTCCAGAGAATATAGAGAATTAGCCAAGAAATACAATTTTGAACATGTGACGTCAAGTCCACATAACACTCAGTCCAATGGACAAGTAGAAAGGACAGTTCAGACAATAAAAAACATTTAAAAAAAATCTTTTTTAGAGGGAACTGATACCTACCTTTGTATGTTAGAATATAGAAATACACCCATTTCAGAAACAATTCCTAGTCCCGCACAATTGTTAAATAGCAGGCAACTTAGAAGTATTATACCTGTACAGAATAAAGTATTAAAACCGAAAATAGTACCAAAAAGAGAGTTAAGAATGAATTTCTAAAAAGACAAAGTAGAGACAAACATTATTATGACCAACATGCGAGAGAGCTACCACCTCTTCAACCAGGTGATCATGTTAAAGTACAAGATTTTAAAGATAAAAAATGGTATTCCGCTATAGTTATAAAACAAAAGTTTAATAGGCTGAGATCATATGTTGTAAGAGTAAGTAGTAATAAAAAATTGTTAACGAGAAATAGAAAACACTTAAGAAAAGTGAATAGTCAAGTAAAAGATGTAAAATACTTTGAATATGAATATGAAAGTGATGGAGGGAATCCAGATAGTTTTGAAAATAATGAGTCAAGTTTAGATGACAGTACTGGTATTAGTAATAGAGCAGATCAAAGTAGTAGAACAGATCAAAGTTGTACAACATACACTCGATCCGGTCGGGTTGTAAAAAAACCAGATCGGTTAGATTTGTAAGTTAGGTGTTAAGTTTGTAAAAATATTGTAAATTTAACTGATTATGTAGTGTTATATTAATAAGGGTTGTCTAGGTGAGCTGTTATTTTACATTAGCTGTTAAGTGTTGTTGAAATTTGTAATTTAAAAAAAAACGGGAGATGTCACAGTTGGTAACTCTGTATATTGTTATGTTGGTAACAGAGTTGTAACCCCTGCTAAAAGGACGAGTAAAGCCTCTTCCGCCTAGAACCGTCGTTTGATTAACACGTTCCCAAACCTCCTTGCTCCTGAAGTACATTTAATAAGACAATCGTGTAATCAGCAATCATATGAGTTGCTGGCATGACCATGGTTCTCAAATAAAATACTGACACAAATTTGGTTAAAGACGCAGTAAATCACTTGCTCGAGGTGATTACACGTCTTAAAATAGCCGACTTCAGGTCGCTGGTAGGAAACAGTGAATTCCTCAAAAGAAACATATGTTTCAAATATTTCTGACATTTGAAATATTACAACCTAACTTGTAATGTCTTTTCTCACAGGTAATGAAGCCTCCAGTTCAGATGAGTCAAACTGGATGTGACAAGGAAAATTATTCCCCTCCAGGAATTCAACCCATAGAAGAGGTAAATTTGCAAGATCCCCTTATTTTACCAGATGAACAAATTACGTCAATCCTGGAAGAGAACTCTATGCGTGGAATTAAAGAGGGCCCGGAAATTCATGAGGAGATAACGGGCAGGTGGAAGTCATTTATTGAAAAGGGTATCAATAAGAAAAATAGGAAAGAATTAGTGGACAAACATCCCCCTTTAAAAATTTGTAAGGAAATGGTTCTGCCAAAATTGAACAAAGAAATCGAGATCTGTTAGATCCAAAAGTAGTAAAGCAAGATAGTTTTTTGGAAAAAACACAAACACAGTTGATGAGTACTTAGTAGCCCCTACCAACAATTTATTTTGTCAACCTCCGATTCAATCAAATGAATCATTAGCAAACTTGGTAAACAGTGCGGAACTCATTACTGATGTTTCACATTCAGTAACGATGCACAGGAAATTCTTAATTCCTCATTTAAACCCTAAGGTGAAGAAGGTATGTGACAATATCCCCTCAGGTTAGTGACTTTTTGGAGAAGATTTACCTACTCGATTCAAGACTTGAAAAAATTATTGTCAGATTTAAAAAAGAAAGAGCAAGAGACCAGCATATACTAGACCAGGACCTTCAACATCGTCTAACACAGTTCTGAAACTATTACACTATTAGTTCATCAAAACGTGCAGTGCATAAGCACCAGCATTAATCAGTTAGAGGAATTTCTTGAAAGTATGGACTACTGTCAAATTGCATGCCTCACAGAACACTGGCAATCGGATGAAGAATTAGAAATACATAAAATAAAAAACTTAAGTCTCGTCTCCAGTTACTGTCGACTGCATGGAGAACATGGAGGGTCCACAATACATGTAGCAGATAATGTACAATGGAAGCCGCGAGAAGATCTGTCACAAATGTTAGAAAAATGTCACTTCGAGTCAATGACTTCAGAAAACTAGGATAGACAAAGCATCCTCGTAGTTTGTTATGTATCATTTTATTTGTTTACATTGCTTTAAAAATAAATATCGGTACGCAACAGTCTATTGGCTAAAGGCACGTGGGTATATGCGCACGCAGTCCCTCTCCAAACGTTTTGTTTACGATTCAGTTGTAGCGTTGGCCGCCATTAAAGTGTTTGTGATAAACCGAGGTTAAACGTTGCAATTACAGTGATTTTGTAGTGTCTTTGAAGACTGAATTTGTTATTGTGAATAAACAATGGGAAAATATTGTGTTATATGTAGATGTCCCTTTAAAATTGGAGTTAATCAATCTTTTCACAGGTAGGTGAAATTATCTCATAAGCGTAACCTCGGGTTGGAATGACAAATAAGTAAAATTGTAAATATTCAGTACAGTAATATTGGGAGTATAGAAAATGTTTTTTTATGTTTTAAAATTGAGTAATATAGTTAAATGAAAATAAAGTTGAAGTGCAAATGGTATTATTTTAAAAGTGCAATATTATATTATTTGTAGAATTACTTAGTTATCAAATTTGAAACATTTCACATTTTCTAATTCAGAGCAAGTTTTCTTATGACATTCTTTAATATACTGCACAGAAATGTCAGTTTACTTGAAAACATTTTTATTTTCAAACTATTATCAGCGTGCTCTATAAATTTTAAAGTCCTAACGTATTGAAAATAGATTTTGTGCCCAACAAGATTACAATACAGAAAATTTGTGCATAATAATAAAAAAAGTCAATAACACCACTTGCCTTTTATATGCTCTTATATTTTCTGTAATTTACAGGCATTATTACCTGGGCTACCTGGTGAAATTGCAAGAAGAATAATTGATTCGAAATCGAAAGAGAAGTATTCACCTGAGCTAAGAGTTTTTGCATTAACGTTACACTTTTATTCTGCTAAAGCATACAATTATGTAAGGGAAAAATTGTGTCGTGCTCTTCCTCATCCTGCCACCATCACAAAATGGTTTATGTCAGTCGACGGAAGTTCTGGATTAAGTGAAGCTTCCCTCAGAGCAATACAGACTAAAGTATCAGAACTGGCAGTACGTCATCAAAAAGTATTATGCAATTTAGTTTTTGATGAAATAGCAATAATGAAGCGAGTCGAATGGACCGGAAAAAGATTTATTTCCATTGGTATCATTATTTGACAACGACAAATCATAACTTGTATAACTCTCTAGGTATCCGGGTAATGTAGCTGAAATATGTATCCATTTATCTGTCCTTAGAATATAATTGTTTCGAGTTTTATTTCTCTATTATTTATTTAGTTCTTTTTTTAAAAAGATATATTCACGAATATTGTTTATGTATATTGTATAATAGGATACCAACCTAGTTAATAAATATCCATGTCACACCTGTTTTTTTTTTCTGAAAGCATTTGACTTAAATTGATTTTATTGTTTTTTTCAACTACTTTTATTCATTTCATTATTCTTAATTTATATAATAAAAGCTATGTTGAATTAATTTAAATATATTATGCTAGAAGAAGTTTATATGAGAATATCTAAAAAATAATTAACCTTTTTGAAATATTTTGTATCACACAAGTTGTGTGTACTATCACTAAAGTTAATAATTATGTATTATTAAACATACCATTATTCTTGACATATGTACTGTTTTCTGTTCTTGTGTTCTTAATATTTAAATAAATAATTTTGAATTTAATACAAAATAACAATGTTATTCATATTACTTTGAAGTCGAACTAGAAGAGAAATTTATATATTAATTATACAAAATTATCACCCTCTCTAACATATACGCCACTGGCAACGAGTACCAAAACATAAACAAAACTATCTCCATCCTTTTTTAAGAATAGAATGTATCATATTATAGGGAAACACAACAACACCTGCATTAATGTATAGGGAATGCTTTGTCTATCCTATCTGAAGTCATTGCTTTGAGTGTAGTGCAATTGAATGTAATTTTGTACGTAGTGATTGTGTAATTTTATGTATCTATCGTCCACCAAGTGGTTGTTTAGATACGTTTTTATCCGAATTAAATGTAATACTGGAAGGTTTGTTTAACGAGAGCAAGGCAGTCATTTATAGCAGGTAACTTAAATCTACATTTTGTTAGTAATAATGCAGGGAAATTTCAGCTATCAAGCATATCGATTATGGCATGAAAGTCACAGTAAAGGACTTCACTACAGTTACCCCATCAAGTAAAAAAATCATCGACTATATCATTACTAACATCTCTTGTGACCACCAAACTCATGTGGTACAATCGATGATAGCTGATCACAAGACACAAACATTTTCTTTCCTGGTAAAAGCCAGCAAGCAACCACATACTTATACAAGGTCTTACAACGACATAAATGTAAGCAAATTTATTTCAGATTTAGAGGCAATGGATTGGTCTAGGGTATATAACGTCGATTCAGTAAATGATAAAACAAACATTTTCCTAGAATTAATAAAAAATAGCTTCAACGCTAACTTTTCATTAATCAAGAGAAAGATTAGAAAACCGCGTCAGACTGGTATACCCCTGAGCTACACCAATTAAAAAATCAACTGAAACTTCTAGAAAATAAAAGCAATACAAATGCAAAATACAGACCTGCACTTTCTTATGCTAAAAAAATTTATGAGGGACGTTTAAGGTCAGCTAAGAGTCAATATTATGAAAAAGTTATTAATAATTCGGTCAATAAATCCAAATGTATTTGGAACCTCGTAAGCTCAACCATTGGTAACAAGACTAATAATAAACTGCCAGAAGGTGATCCACTTACACTAACAAATAAATTTAACTCATTTTTTAATGAGATGAAGAAAACGAAAGCACAATAAATTATAGCAACCTGATAAAAACAAATACAGAATCCATGTTTGTATATCCTGCCACATCCGAGGAAATTTGCAGCTCAGTAAAAAACTTTAAACATAAAACTCCAGTGGGTTTGATGGCATATCACCCAATTTGCTAAAAAAATGTATACAAGCTCTAGCCACACCACTCGTGAATATCTTCAATACATCACTATCACAAGGAACATTCCCTGATGTATTGAAACTGGCTATTATGGTGCCCTTGCACAAGAAAGGAGATACAAACAATCTGGGAAACTACCGTCCTGTGAGCTTGTTGTCTGTCTTCTCGAAAATTCTTGAAACACTCAATAGGCTGCTCATGTTTCTTAACAGGTGTAACTTTTTTAATAACTTTCAGCATGGATTCAGAAAAGGCAGATTAACAACGACAGCACTATTCAACTTCGTTGAGTTAGTACTAAAGGCTTTGGATGGCCAGGAAATTGCCTGTGGGCTCTTTCTTGACCTATCCAAGGCATTCCATAGCCTAGATCATAATAAGCTCCTAAGCAAACCGGAAACAATTGGTGTTAGAGGAATTGGCTTTCAATGGTTTAGATCATATTTGCAAAACAGAACGCAAAAGACTTCTATAATACACGATGGGAAAAAATATATGTTGCAACTACGGCGTGCCCCAAGGCACGATTTAGTCAGTGTAATAGAAAACAATGCTAAAGTAAATATTGCCGATAACACCAATTTAATGATAAAGGGCAAAACTCTCAGCGAAATCACTGCCAGTTTTGAAAAGCTCTGGTTCAACGCAAGAGACTGGTTGGTAATCTTTTTCTAAACGAGTTAAAAACAAATTGTGTAATTTTTAAAACAGTTAGGTCAAATATCAAAGTACCTAAGTGCCTAGCTGACACAGTGCCAATTATGACAACAGATTCAACTAAACTGCTAGGCATAACACTAGACAACAACATTAAATGGTCTGCACATATTGACCTCACAGTGAATACATTGATCAAATCATGCTATGCACTCAGGGTCCTATCACGTTCCTTTAACAGCACTAATCTTATCACGGTGTACCACGCAAACTTTCTCTCCATTGCTAAGTATGGAATTGAAATCTGGGGTGGCTCGTCAGGCCTCTCCAAAATTTTTAAACTGCAAAAGAAAGCAATCAGGGTGATATTCAAAATAAAATTTGACGAGTCTTGTAGGGGCCGATTCAGGAAGAACAAACTACTCACAATCCCAGGTCTATACATTTATTTCTACTTGATGTTATTAAAAAGCAACAACTCGGAATTTATGAATATAAACACATACCATGCGCACGATACTAGGCACAAAATGAATTACGTTTACCCATTACATAGGCTAACATTCACAGAGAAAGGACTACATTATGCTGCACTAAAATTTTTAATGCACTCCCTAATAATATAAAAAACAATGTTAACCACAAATGCTCAACTCAAGAATATTATGTGATGATAATAATAATAAGTGAATTATCTATTTTATATTTAGCAACTCGTCTGTCTGTCTTATATCTTTCATTTTTTAAACTGTGACTTGTTTTATACATGTAAATGTGAGCTAAAACGGAATAAAACTTATTTACTTATTTATTTATTTACACAAAGACGACTACATGGCTAAGAGAACTTAAAAATGCTTAACTATTCAGTAGTTATTAGAGAAAGCTCTAGAAAATTAACATTTGATAATAAATTATATGAATTCACTTGTCTTCCATTCGGTTCACCAATATCTCCATATGTGTTTACAAAGATATTAAAACCGTTCATCCAAAAAGCTAGGGAACAACGCATTATCTGCGTAATATATTTTTATGCCATTTTAATTATTGCCAGGAATCCAGAAGAATGTAAGAAGAACATAAGTATATTAGATAATATGCTACAATGTTTAGGTTTCTGAATCAATTGCAAATATGTTATTTAGAGCCGAGCCAAAAGTGCAGATTCCTAGGGTTTATATTTGATTCACAAGGACTGACAATATCTTTACCAACTGAAAAATCGCAGAAAATTTTCAACCCCACCTCATCCTTGGGCAATAAATTCATTTGTAGAATTAGAGACTTTGCTGCGTTTGTGGGTTTATTAGTTTCTGCATGCTCAGCAGTAAATTATGGTTGGGCTCATACTAAACAGTTTGAAAGAGAAAAATTCTTAGCGTTCAAAGTCTCTCGGGGCAATTTTGATAGCCATATGCATATTAAAAATGAACTGAAATCAGCATTAGAATGGTGAATAAATAATATTAATATAGCAAGAATGCCCATAAGAGGTTACAAATTGGCATTACAAATTTACTCCGATGCTTCTTTGTCCGGATGGGGAGCTTATTGTAAAAGTAATAATAATAATAATAATAATAATAATAATAATAATAAATTTATTGATCTTTAGAAAATATACATTTTATAGATACGTCCAGATGGATAGTGAATCTCCATTTCGAATAAAACTTATAAACTAAAGTTAGGGTGTAACACATGTAAAAAGCAACATACAGAATACGGACAAACTTCTAAGTTAACAAACAATACAATACACTCAAACAAGAAACAAAATGGTGGGCAATGAGTGTACAAGTGAAGAAGTCTGTGGATTTTGTAAGAAATCTGCTACAAATAAAAAAGTAACTTGTGTAAACTGCTTATCAGTATTTCATACAAGCTGTTACAACAAAAAGTCAAAATCCAAAAAGTGCTGTGATAAGCCTAATTGTCTCTTAGAAAACCAACTAGAGGATGAGGAACTTGAAAATGAAAACATTTTAAATGATGCATCAATAGATAAGCAAATAATGTGCGAAAATAAAATCCTAAAGGAATTGAATAAAGAATTGAGGGATAACAACAAACTTCTCATGGAAAAAATTGAAAATTTGGAGAAAGAAAATACTAACCTGAACAAAATGCTTAATCAAGGACAAGAGCACATAAACAAAACACAGGGAGACATATTAAAAAATATAACTGAAGTATTAAAATCTACATTTGAAGACAATTTCAAATCAGTAAGGGAGGAAATAAATAATTCAAAATGTGATATAAAGAAATTATATGACAGTAAAGCTGATAAGCTAATGAATAAAAACTTAAAACATCAACCTGCACAAAAACCACAAAAACAACATATAACTGATAACAACACCATCAAAATACACAAGAATCCAGTGACCCCAAAACAATATTCAGAAACAACCAAAATAACACCTAAACAAACAAATCTGGCTATCTTAGAAACACAGCAGAGACAAATAATGAATAATATTATACACTTGGATCCAGAAGTAAATGAGAAAGAAGAAAACAATGTTAATGTCAAGGAATATGATACAGAAAGCTGGCAGGAAATAAGGAGAAGACGAAGGAAATCATACACAAGAAAAATTGGCCAATCAGATGACACCAATGAAAAATTTAAAGGAGAAAACCCGAAAGTATGGCTGTATCTTTATAGGGTGACTCAAGACGTAACAGAGGAAGATATAAAAACATATTTAGAAAGGAAAATAGGAAATATAAATGAAGAAATTATTGTCAAAAAGCTAAAAACTGAGGGAAATAGATTTAACTGTTATATGGTAGCTGCCGATTTTAAGTATAAAGAACAATTTTATAATCCCTCATTTTGGCCAAGGGGGGTAGCATATAAAAGATTTGATTTTAAATTATATTATGAAAAATACCAGATAAGAGATATTGTAAACAATGAAACCGATAAAAGACCAAGTTCTTTTTTAGAACAATAGAAGCCATAGAGGAAAAAATCAAATCATCCATAATACCAAATTTAACGAAACACGGAAGTTCTCTAAAAAATAAACAAGAGGATATCTTACATCAAAATGACACTTCTAATTCTAACGTCTCACTGTACTATCAGAATGTGCGTGGTTTAAATACAAAGACCAGTATCATCTTAAATTCAACGTCCTCATGTAATTATGATATAGTAGCTCTAACAGAAACGTGGTTGGATAGTAGCATGTTAAACTCCGAATTATTTGCTCACAATTATTCAGTAGTTAGATCAGATCGAAATTTCTTAGAAACAGGACTTACTAGAGGGGGTGGTGTGCTGTTAGGCATACACAATAAATATTATTTTGAACTTTTAGATTTAAAGGCAGACGGATTTAATAATTTAAAATTTATAGATATACTAGGGGTCAAGATACATTTAGATTTTTGCTCGCTTCTTATATTTCTGCTTTACGTTCCACCCACTACAACTATAGATTGTTTTATTGCGAGTTTGGAAATTTTAGCCTCCCTGGAATATGCTTACAATACAAACGTACTGCTTTTAGGTGACTTTAATATCGCGGAATTCTCATCATATTTATTAACATTGCAGCCCACCTATCGTGTTACATCACTGTTGAACTTAGCAAACTTTTTAGATCTCTCTCAAATAAATAGTGTAAAAAATGCAAATAATAGATTACTTGACCTAGTTTTTACAAATGTGAACTGTAAAGTGGAAAAAGCTATGGACGTTTTAGTAAATGAAGATATTCATCACCCAGCCCTTGTGCTATTGTTTCATAATAACGAAAAAATAAAAAATAAACAGAAAGTTGAAACTATTCATTACAACTTTCGGAAAGCCGATTTTAATGGTCTATATCACAGTCTGAACGAGGTTGACTGGGATTTTCTTAGTGATTTTACGGATACCAATATGGCCTGTGAGAGTTTCTACTTGAAACTATATGACATTTTAGATATATATGTACCGAAGACAAAACCGCACCGTAGAGTGTATCCCCCCTGGTTTAATTCCAATATCATTAAATCTATTCAATTAAAGTATAAAGCTTGGAAAAAATATAAACGTCACAATGACCAAATCGCACTAGACGAATTTACATATTTAAGACATAAAATTAAGGTAGATATTAAGGTCTCCTACAGAAACTACTGTAACAACATTGAGAATGATATAAAAATAAATCCTAATAAATTTTGGCAGTTTATAATAGATAAACGAAACGTTAGTACCATTCCTACAAAAATGAACTATGAAGATGGTGATATTAACGGTCCAAAAAACATTGCTAATGCTTTTGCCGACTTTTTTCAGCGGTCATATATAAAACCCGATAATTCGGACCCTTCGACTGATGATAGTAGCGCAAACAATAATATATCCTTAATTGGGTTCACCGAAACAGAAATAATAAGTAGCTTGAAAAAAATAAAACCTAAAGCCACGGTTGGTCCTGACAAAATACCGGCCTTTCTTTTACGCGATTGTGCACATATATTTGCAAAGCCTCTTACATTCATTTTTAATTTGTCTATCAGATCTAATGTGTATCCTACTACTTGGAAATTTTCTAAAATAATACCTATATTCAAAAAAGGAGATAAAGGTTTGATACAGAATTATAGGCCAATTACAATAATTAACAATTTTTCAAAAGCCTTTGAAATCTTACTACATGGGTTTGTCTACAGTCAAATAAAAAATGATATTACAGAATACCAGCACGGCTTCATGAAAGGTAGGTCTACTGCCACCAACTTATTTACATTAACGCAATATATTGCAGACTCGTTTGATCATAATTTGCAAGTTGATGTCATATACACAGATTTCACAAAGGCTTTTGATCGACTTGACCACAACATATTACTTTCGAAACTTGATTATTTTGGCTTATCTAAAGACTTACTTATTCTCTTTAAATCATATTTAGAAAATAGAACTCAGTTCGTTCAATGCTGTGGTGTAGAATCGGTCAAAATATTAGCAACATCTGGAGTCCCACAAGGATCCATCTTGGGCCCTCTTTTCTTTAATATTTTTATCAACGATATTGTCCGTGATATTGATGTCCACTGTCTACTCTATGCAGATGATATGAAACTATTTAACCGCATTAGGGATAGACAAGACTGTATTAATCTGCAAGAGTCGCTAAATAAAATTCAGTCGTGGTGTACATTAAATAAACTGCCCTTAAACATATCCAAGTGTAATATTATGACCTACACTATTAAAAGAAATGCAATTATGTTTGACTACTCCCTAAGTAATATAAATCTTCAGAGACCTACCACCTTCTGTGACCTAGGAGTTACATTTGACAGCAAGTTGTCTTTTACAGATCATATGAATACAATAGTAAGCAGTAGTTTCCGCTCTCTGGGTTTTGTCATAAGAAACTCTAGGGACTTTGAAAACACTTACACAATTAAATTATTGTATAATGTGTTTGTCAGATCTAGACTGGAATATGCAGCTATTATTTGGAGCCCCTATTATAATAATCACATTAACAACATTGAAAGGGTCCAACGACGTTTTCTTAGGTATCTCAGCTTCAGAGAGGATGGAATTTACCCTGATATTGGTTTTCCACATTCTGAATTAACTAAAAGACACGCAACTGATACACTTAGCTGTAGACGTAAAAAGTCACAATTAATTTTTTTGTACAAAATAGTAAACGCTCAAATAGACTCTACACATATACTAAGCCAGTTAAATTTCCACATCCCTCGACAATCTGCTAGACAAAATATATTTTTTTACCTTCCCGTTCCTCGCACTAATATTCAGAAACATTCTCCACTGTACCAGATGTGTGATAATTATAACTCATTAGTTAACAGATTTGATCTATTCAATTACAATGTAGCCTCTATCAAGAAACTTAAACTTGAAGGATAATTATTATATTTCATTCGCTTTTTGTTATGAATGGAATCTAATTAATATAAATATATTGTTATAGTAGCTATTAAGTATATACTGTATTTTATATGTATGATTGTTGTTTGTATTATGTATATATACAGTTTTAGGTTTAGATTTATATATAGTGGTAGATTTGTCCCATTCTGTAATTGGAGCTGGATTTCTGTAGAATGGTGTATTAAATAAATAAATAAATAAATAAATAAATATTCATAAATACATCAATAATTTATTTCAGGGTACTGTATTTCCAGCTATAAAATTGCTTCCATTTTCATTCACAACCTGGTAAAATTCTTCAGTGTTGTATAAACAATTCTCAGTTAGTATCTTTTTTCTCGCCAATTTGTTACAGAGTAAGTCAATATGTTCAACCCAAAACAAATGTATGTCAATGTTGACCCCTAAAAATTTGGTTTTACAGGTAAATTCTGTATGTTTCAAACTTACTGCATTTGACTTACACTGAAATGTTAATGTTACAGTTTTACTTTCATTCAGCAACAGTTTATTAAATGCAAACCAAGCCTTGGCGTGCTCAAGTATATTGTTTAGGATATACTGCCTGTCGTCTTCAATGTCTATACTTGTGCCAAAAGTTGCACCATCTGCGTACATTATTGTTTGTACGTTTAAGGTACTTAGACTGTTTGGCAAGTCATTTATGTAAACCAGGAATAGTAAAGGTCCCAGTACTGACCCTTGTGGCACACCTCTTTTTATCTGCATAACATTGCTCTGATCAGTACCACATTCAACAAGTTGAACTCTGTTTTCTAAGTAGGACTTAATCAAATCTAAGCAATTGCCGCGTACACCATAGAGTACATGGTTTTTGGAGTACCTCTGAAAAGGCTCTTCATATCAATAATTTGGAGCTCTCAGCTGCTCTAAATGCATTGAAATGTTTTACAAAAAATTTATTAAAAGCGAGATACTTTTAACAGTTGATAATACAACTACTATAGCTTATATCCCGCATGGGAGGGGTAAGACATAAGAAATTAGGAGAAACTGTAAGGCAGATATGGAAATGGTGTGAAGCAAGGAATCTGGGGTTATATGCATCTTACATTAACACTAGTGAGAATACAATTGCAGATTCAGTATCACGTAACATGACTATTGAGACCGAATATGAATTATCTGACAAATATGTTACTAAAATAGTTGAAATTTTTGGAAAACGTGATATAGATCTCTTTGCAACAACGTTACATGCTAAATGTGAGATGTATATTCCTGGAAACCAGATCCAGATTCTTGGGCAGTAGATGCCTTTAATGTACAATGGAATGAATGGTTTTTCTATGCCTTTCCCCCATTTAGCATGATAGCTAATACTCTTAATAAAATAATTAAAGAAAGTCATCACAAAAGTGGTATCCAACTTTTACCACATTACTAGAGAAACCTCTTATAATTTTTAAACCAAATAAAGACATGATTTTATCTCCATTTAGATCGAATTATCCACTATGGAATCAAATTTCCCTAGAGGCAGGCATATTATCAGGACATCTTTTTTACGAAGAGGCATACCTAATGAAGGAATCCATGCAATAATAGCTTTAGTCACTCAAGGGACATTAAAACAATACAATGGCTGTTATAGATGGTGGTGGGAATATGTATTGTCCAAGGAAAGAGATCATTAGAAGTATAACCTAACATTCATAATAGTTTTTGAACTGGCAATTTGAAGAAGGTAAAACTTATTCTTTGACAGATTCCTATAGAACTGCTCTTTCTCTTATTTTTCAAATCGAAGAGAAAGATGGGAAATTAATTAGTAGATACTACCTCAGGGGAATATACAATAAGCAAAACCAAAATATAACACTACATGGGACCCTCATCCAGTATTAATTTACCTAAGAAATTTATACCCATTAGAAAAACTGAAATTAAAGGATATCATAATTCAACTTTGTACCTTACTGGCTCTTATATCTGTACACGCTTATAGATGCTCTCAAAAATCAGAATAGAAAATATTAGACGATTAGAAGACAGATTACAAATTCAGATGCCAGACAAGATAAAATCATCGAAACCGAAAAATCTTCAACCAACATTAGTTCTTTCTTATGCTTGGCTTCTACATCACATATAAAAAATATAGCTGCAATAAAGATTGAATATTCGTAAGACGTACAGATTTCACTATTATTTTAAAATAAGCCTTACAAATGATACAAATAAGTAGTGTAAGGAATTATGCGATGTAGTAAATGTATTATATGATGCAGACATTATAATTATACAATTAATATCCTCTATTACCTACTCCAGTCAGGAACTAAAATTCCGATTCGGATTATCCGAATCATCCTGAGCATATTTAATCTTGACGTGAGATGAATTAATTTCTGATTTAACCTAACCTCTTAGAACATTAGGAGTTTGTGGTCTTATTTAATTTAAAAATTTTCTGTGCTTTTGCTAGTGTTTACTAGATAAATAAAAATACACTTTTGTAAAACAATAGTCTGTGCATTATTGTCAGTGATTACCAATGAAGGAAAATGGAGTGTATGTTTTAAGGGCCTTTTACACAGTCAGTTCATTTATCAGTTCCGTGTCCGTCAGTTAAATGATAAGGAAAACTGATGTGTAAATACTGAACTGAACTGACATTGAACGATTAAATTAAAACTGAAACGGACACCTGGCTCCATGGCTTGACCATCAGTTATCGAAGAATATTCAATTTAAATAATTGTGTAAACAGACGTGTCAAATCACGATTCATTTCCTTTGTTCTCTCCAAAGCAAATAGCAGAGAAACAGCCAACAATGATAACTGACATGAATCGTGTAAATACAACCTATATATCATTTCAACTAATCATTTAACTGAAATAGAAATGGAACTGGCAACTGAACTGACCGTGTAAAAGGGCCTTTCCAAAAGTATAATATGAAGTCTTCTTGCATAAACTGGCAATGTGTCACATCCACAGTAAATGTCCGAGGACATCAGCGGCATTTCTGCTAGTTTAAAGGAGTGTCGCATATGGGATTTATGTGTCTACATTATTGACTTATATAGAAAAAACCACCAGGAGAAAATAGATTGATACTAACCACAAAAAATCCCATACATGCTGCATCTGTTCAAACTATAAGCAGGTATTTAAAGACGGCAATAACTTCTAGTGGAATCGACACGTCTATTTTTTCCAGCTATTCAACCAGACATGCAACTTCTGCAGCATTCAGAGCAGGAGCCAGGAGTGAATATCGATGCAATACGTAAAGCTGCAGGATGTTCACATAAGTCTCAAGTATTCAATAAATTCTATAATAAACCCGTAATCGACAACCCAAATGAATTTGCTGAAGGAGTACTTCAGGGTGCAGGAGAAAATGTACCTAGTAGATGATCATGTACTCAACAAGTCAAATATTCATATATAGTTTCTTTCGTTTTTTCCTATAATAAATTCTGTAGTTTCATAAATAAAACTTTTATACATTCTATGCAACATCATTTACTAGATTGTGTTAGCAGTCTTTAAACAACTACAAGTAGTTAAATACTTTATAATTCGAGACGAAATTGTGAAATATAATTTAAAGATCAATTGACTTACTAAGGAAAATTGATTATAATTATATGAGCAATTTCGTCGAAGAATTATAAAGTCCCGCCCTGTGCCATATATACCTACCCTACCCTACAATTTATTAAATTCTAGGAGCTTTAAAGTAATGTAGTTGGAGCATGTTGACAGTTCTATGGTGCCTGGTGACAACTACAAGTAGTTAAATACTTTATAACTCTTTGGTGAAATTGCTCATATAATTAAGATCAATTTTCCTTACAGGTAAGTCAATTGATCTTAAAATTATAGTCCAAGAGGCAACCGCACGATTCAGTGTACTACCTGATATGATATCAGGATGAAACACGATCAAATCAATAATATAATAATAATAATAATAATAATAATAATACAATTTATTGAGAGAAGTATATATAAATACATAATCAATCAAAAGGGGAAGGCATTGCCACAGACAGTTTTCAGCTTCCCCTATATAACACATAAATGTAAAAAACATACATTGAGGGAAAAGAAACACCAAAAAAGCACAATAAAAAAACATAATCAAGTAAATACAATTAATTATATAACACTTTGTCTCATTAAAAGTTTTCGTTTTATCTTACATTTAAATTGGGATATTGATGGACTGGAAACAAAAATATCATAAAATTCGTTCAGTAGCTTAGGTGCCAAATAAGAAAAACATGACATATTTTTTAGTATGATGCATAGGGATACCATATGTGTTGGAAGTTCTGGGTAGCTATTCTGTAATTTCAGTGAACGTGAGCATTTGTCGTGAGAGGAGAGAGCTCATATCACGATCCCTTCCCAGGGAAATAAAAATACTATTCTGAAACTACAGTGACTACGCGTGGACGTGAAGTGATCCTTCCAGCATTGCCAACAGTTGCTCCTACATTTCAACCAATAGAATTGCCGCAACGCCATGATCGAAGGTCGTGCGTTGTATGACGGGAAAAACAACTACAGCTTCTGTGGCCCAAACAAATCAGTTCATAAAAAGGTGCCAAAAAATGTGAGAAAGAGTAATAACCACTTTAAATGCTGTCCCTGGAAACTAATAAAAATAATTCGGAGCAATGGAGAAAAATAAATTTAATTTATAATTTAATTATTGTATTGTATGTAATCTGACTTGTATAATATATTGTATAATATCCACAAGCATGTTCTTTATTTACTTTATTATAAAAGCGCTATCTGCTAAGCCGAAGGAATTGCTCATGCAATGAAGTTGTGTTCTTTTTGAGGATTTTTCCAGCAATCTGAAGGTCTCATAGTGCCTTATTGATAATTTAAGATCACTTCAAATAAACAAATATCATGCCACTGACATCCAAATAAAATGACAGTTTGCCCAAAAGTGAGGTTATACTTTCATCCTCTCATGCGTGAACGATCCCGTTCCCTACAATTTACCAAGAGAAGCAAGTTCTCCGATTTTTGGCGTGATGTGACCGCTCCCACAGTTACAGAATACGCTATTTTGGTTTTCAAGAGAACTCCGCCCACTTTATCATGAAAACATGTGCTCACATCACATCACACCGATACAGAATAGCTACCCTGATATTTACACCATGAGCTTGTGATCTGTGTTCAAGAAGGTTATACAAATATGCTGGGGTGTGCTGATTTACAATATTAAAAAACAGACAGGAGAACAACATGGTAAATCGATAATCGATTTTTAATAAATTGTGGTTATTACAATATGGTGTAATATGATGTCGTTTGTCGATGTTGTACGAATATCGTAAGCAACTATTTTGCAAAACGTGTATTTTATTTTGAAATGATTTCGTCAAATGCCAGTAGTAAACACCACTACAATAGTCAAAATTATTCAAAATTACAGAATTAAGAAGTTTCCATTTAATTTCTGATGGCAAAATACATTTAAATTTAATTTTAATTTTAGAGTTCTGAATTTGGCGTAGGATTGCTGACACTTTGCAATGACATGTTTTTCAAAACACAATCGATCATCAAAGACAACCCCTATATTTTTAGCACTGTCTGTTATTTTAAAAATGAATTATTATTTGTTTGCTTATAATGGGCCTTTACAGTGCATTCGAATTTTGACATTTAAATATGGTGGGTGTCATTTGGGGAAAATAAAATAATTTTGTATCTAAAAATGAGGCGTCTTAGAACAGCAATCTCTGAGAAATAAATTAGCGAAATACACCAACTTTCACGGGGTATTTCAAACGCTTGAGTTTCACGCGCCTTGGTTGCACACGTAATCCCACCAATCATCATCGAGGACACAACAGAAGAACTTGCAAACCGGCAACACTGCTATCACCGAGCTTGCGGATAGCGGATAACCTATAACTTTCATTTGAGCTGTCGTCTTTTCTGGGGCATTTTCGGTCGTATTTTCACAGAATGGAACAAAACACTGCTTGCTAGACCTTTTAATCGAAATCGGAAGCTTTCAATTTACGTTAAACTCAAAACCAAAGTGTTAACATCAACAAGCTGTCAAACGTCTAGTCATGAGCGATATGTCACTGTCGGTGATTATATCACCGTGATTAAATCACCGTGATTATATAAAATATTAATATAAAGTGTAATTTACATCGTTTTACTTTCAATTCATACTTGTCCATTGCTGCTTAATGCAATCATACATTCACACAAACAAATTACGGCGAACGGTAAACATATCAGCTTGCAGATTGTGATGGCGTTAGTTTAAAACCACCGGAAGTGAAAAATATAAGTCGCCGTTAAGGAGTGATTGGAAAATCGCGATATCGCCCATCACTACAAACGTCAATTGAATGCTGATTTTGTACAACGTCGCCGAATCGCCTTTTACACTATTGGCTTGGGATTGCTGACGTATTAATGGCGCGTTACGGATAATCGTTTAAATTGGACTTGTAAATAGGCGATTTTAATTATTTTTTTCTGGCTCTAATCTGCATCAAAATAGAAATTGAAAAAATACGGGTATTTTAATTTTTCATAAAATTTATGATTCCACAATAAAAAAAATATGCTGAAAAGGCCCATTGTATTGAAACATTCTTTATAGGATTTTGCAAACAGCAGAAAAATTAACTATCTATAAAAGAAAAACTTTGTGTAGAAATATTAATATTTCTACACAAAGTTTTTCTTTTATAGATAGTTAATTTTTCTGCTGTTTGCAAAATCCTATAAAGAATGTTTCAATACTGTCTGTTATATCTATCACATTTTGGTTCAGAACTACGTTATTATTTAAATTCTGAAGGGCTTTGTTACATGTGGCACTAGTTCCAACACACATTACTGTTGATTACAAAGGATTAATTATTAAGCCGTTGTCACTTGACCACTTGGCTATAGATGTCAAAGCTAAATTTAGTTCAGATACTCTCTCTACTGCATGAAGGATCACATGATATATTGATTTGTGTGTCCTCGGCATAAAGATGAATCCTACAGCTGGCAGGTAGTATCAGTGGAAGTTCGGCAGTAAAAATTGTAAACATTAAAGTGCCCAGAATGCTTCCTTGAGGAGCACTACATGGAACTTGTTGTGCAGTAGAAAATACATTGTCAATTTTGACTACTTGTGAGCAATGGGCCTTTACAGTACATTCGAATTTTGACATTTAAATATGGTGGGTGTCATTTGGGGAAAATAAAATAATTTTTTATCTAAAAATGAGGCGTCTTAGAACAGCAATCTCTGAGAAATAAATTAGCGAAATACAACAACTTTCACGGGGTATTTCAAACGCTCGAGTTTCACGCGCCTTGGTTGCACACGTAATCCCACCAATCATCATCGAGGACACAACAGAAGAACTTGCAAACCGACAACACTGCGATCACCGAGCGTGCGGATAGCGGATAACCTTAAACTTTCATTTGAGCTGTCGTCTTTTCTGGGGCATTTTCGGTCGTATTTTCACATAATGGAACAAAACACTGCTTGTTAGACATTTTAATCGAAATCGGAGGCTTTCAATTTACGCTAACCTCAAAACCAAAATGTTAACATCAACAAGCTGTCAAACGTGTAATCATGAGCGATATGTCACTGCCGGTGATTAAATCGCCGTGATTAAATCACCGTGATTATATAAAATATTAATATAAAGTGTAATTTACATCGTTTTACTTTCAATCCATACTTGTCCATTGCTGCTTAATGCAACCATACATTCACATAAACAAATTACGGCGAACGGTAGACATATCAGCTTGCAGATTGTGATGGCGTTAGTTTAAAACCACCGGAAGTGAAAAATATAAGTAGCCGTTAAGGAGTGATTGGAAAATCGCGATATCGCCCATCACTACAAACGTCAATTGAATGCCGATTTTGTACAACGTTGCCGAGTCGCCTTTTACACTATTGGCTTGGGATTGTTGACGTATTAATGGCGCGTTACGGATAATCGTTTAAATTGGACTTGTAAATAGGTGATTTTAATTATTTTTTTCTGGCTCTAATCTGCATCAAAATAGAAATTGAAAAAATACGGGTATTTTAATTTTTCATAAAATTTATGATTCCGCAATAAAAAAAATATGCTGAAAAGGCCCATTGGACAAATATAGTAGTAGCTTTGAAAATCTTCACATCCATTTTACATTTAAGATTAGACTTTCAAAGTGGATTTCTCGGTTTGAATCTTGTATGAGTGTACTTTATAAAATTTCCTTTCAACTTTTTGACAGATATTTTTTATTCTAAAATTGCATGGCATTTATTTCTACGCAACTAATGTTTAAAAACTTTCAAATGTAAATGTTTCATTAGGTAATCATGTCTATGTCGGATATCTCATAAAAGATCGGTGTTTCATAACTATAGCCATCTTAAAGGTGGCAGACTAATGTAGTTGGACTGAGAATTGTTTGTTGGTGATGAACATTTCAAGAGTGTGTTTGTGGGCAAGAGTGTTAGTATACTGTCTGTGTGTCCGGCTCGGCTAATATCAATTAAAAAATCTAGGAACTTCAAGTGAATTCCCATTTATATACAGTATTACATTAAATCCATAAGAGGATAATGATGAAATGAACTATTAAGAATGTCAACCAGCACATTTAACAGAGCGATGTTGATCTAGTAATCCTTCGTACCCTCCAAATTTAAGCACCTATAGAATTTGTTGCATGTGTTATCATGTGCATTTAATTTTATTATTATTCTCCTTTTATGGATTTAGTAGTGTTTAGGTAAAATTAGAAAAATTTCTACTTACTGGTCCCTCCATTCCAGTTTCGGGCACCCAGTCTTTCCAGTGTGATCGTCCACCTCTTATTCTCATATACTCAGTGGGCCATGTTACGTCTATTCGTCTTCCCAGATTAATAGCATCATACACTAAATTTGGTTCGATTATCTGCACAACCAAAAACACACTAACATTGCTGTTAAACATACAGATTTTGGTGCACTTACTCTCACTCGTGTTGCAACATATTCTCGTTCACTGGTGTCATTTATATCCCCCAATCGTTCATCTGCTCTTGCCTGAGCATCAGGTGCCTGTGATATCGCCCTATCATCTCGTTCTTTAAAAAGTCCAGCTAAACTGGCTAAAGTCGAGCTAGTAGGTTTCCCCATCGAAACCAAACTGCCTCTATTTCCACCTTAAACAAAATTCACAGTTACATTAACTTACTTTGGAAACTTTTGACAGATTTAAATAAATATTATGGATTTTCTGAATATCTACTTTCTATTTTTATTAATCAACATTTCCAGTTGATGCTCAAAGTGTTCACCCTTATTTCGATTATAAGCCCTCTTTCGTATTTCCGTCCTTGTAACCCTTGCTGATAAGTCTTGTCGCAATTGTTGACCGCGCGGTCATTTCTGTTTCTTCAACCAAGTGCTCAATGGAGTTTATTTTTACAGCATTCCTTGATATCGCAACGATTATATGCTGGACAAACATCGAGTTGAAATATTATTGTGTCAGTTCACAAAAAGGATTTTATCGAATAAATTAATGAAATACTGATTTGGAAAATCTCCATATCATCACTTAATCACACAACAATTGCGACAAAACATCTACAAGAATTACAAGAAAGAAAATGTGAAAGAGAGCTCATATGATTATATTCGAAATAGGGGTAAATACTTTGAGCATCAATTGTAAATGTTGATTAATAAAAATAAGAAAAGAAGTTAAAGTTGTATTGTTTTATTTCATAAATGATACCTTTTACATATTCGAAAAATCCTTTAAGCTCAAGCATGTTTCTTAAGGAATTGTAGTTTTTTTTTTTTTAATATTGCATACCTCAATGAAAAGCTAATAAATCAGATAAGTTTTAAAATAATTTGCTCACAAAATGTGTCGTTAAATTTTGAAAACAGACACTTATGAAATTGTAAATTGCTCGTTAACTTTTGAATTATACAAAGTTATTATTTTGATTTAATCATAACGAATGCTTTTTAAAGTACACTACTCAAGCAAGAAAGTTTGGAAATAAAAACGGATTTTTTTTAATATTCATGATAGTATCAGTGCGAAAAGCATCTTTCTGAAAACACAAAATCTTTTTTTTTTTTTTTTTCTCCGATTATTGGCCTTACAAGCAAAGTGTTTTGGCCACGAACATATAACTACCTACTATGAGACAAAAATAAACCGGATTAGAGGATATAAAATATTACACCGTAAATGTAGAAATACCAAGGTACCCGTTACCGAGACCTAAATATGTATTATAAATTTATTAAAAATAGAAAATTACTTAAAATAGCTCTAGCAAATTTTATAAGTTAAAAAAAAAAAAAAATTCAACAATAAAATAAGATAAAAAAAAAAAAAATAACAACAATAAAAAACTCTTGCGCTACTCATTTATAAGGAAGGTTTGTAAGGAATTCAAACAAGGACGACTCACTTCTCGCCCAGGGGCCTTTCAGGGCATTTAATAAGACAAACACAGGTGGGCCACGGTTGGATGGACTTAATAAACAAAGGGAATGAAACAAGGGTTTAGGGTAAGATACCTAAATGTCAATGTTGGCGTCAAAAAAGAAAGAGACAAGTTTTTTCATTAAATCAGGATTTTTTAGACTTAGAAAATATGGTAACCATATGGGTGAAATAAAATCATTATCATACAGGAATTTAAGAAAATGTTTTGCTTTAGGTTCTGTTAATGGACAATTAAATATAATATGATTAATATCACCGATTGCGCCACAGGGGCAGTGTGGATCTTCACGTACTCCAATTTTATACAGGTGAGCGGGAAATTTACCATGATTAAGTTTAATTCTACTTATGGTAGTTATGGTTTTTCTACTAAGGTGACAATTATGATACCATTGTGACGTAGGAATATTTGGGTGAATGTTGTAATAATAGGTATTAGTTTGTACACCATATGCTTGCCAATATTGATTCCATTTATGCCAGAGGTATTTTTTGACAACAGGATAAAAATCGGCGGTGACTGTAGTAAAGTCCATTTCAGTAGTACAGATATTAGTGTTCCTTGCGATCGTATCAACTTTATTATTTCCAGGTATATTAGCATGGGCTTTTACCCAAATAAAATGGAAGTTTATATTCCCTAGGGAAGCAATGGATAATTGTTCCATAATTTTTACTATGAACGAGTTGGGACAAAAACAGTTAAGACCAGGAAAATTACATAATTTTTCTAAAACTGATTGCGAATCTGAGCATATAACAACTTGGGTGAACTGTTCAGAAATTGCCCATTTTATAGCATGTAAAATAGCTGCGGCCTCTGCCGAAAAAATGCTAAGTTTAGGATTTAAATTAAAAGCGTACTCATATTGTTTGGACGGGACATAAAATGCTCCGCTTAGTTTATCACTTGTTTTAGAGCCATCAGTATAAATTTTAATAGCATTATTAGGGAATTTTGCAACATTTTCAAGGTAAGTGTTATAGACAGATAACTCGTCGTCCTTTGGATAAACTGGTATAAGGACATTTGGTTTTAGAAAGAGAGTATTATATTCAATTTCGAAAATAGTTTTTTCTTTGGCATAATTATGTGACAAAAGGTTAAGCTCATTACAGTGCTCATATGCAGTACATAATGGCGGGGAATTTTTTTTCGCCCAATAGGGATCACTTAAATTTTTAACAAAAATATTGTGCAATTTTTTCATAAGCAACTCATTTGATTTATTTTTTAAAATATATTTTGATGCTAACAATTCCCTTCGGCACCATAGAGGAGGTTCCAATGCTTCCACTAAAACAGCTTGACTAGGAGATGATCTCATAACACCAAGGCATATTCTAATAGACTTAAGCTGAATTTTATCAACTTTTTTTAAATGAGTATTACAGGCAGAACCATATAGGATACTACCATAGTCTATTATAGATCTAATGAAAGATCTATAGAAAAGTAAAGCTATTTCCTGGTTTGCACCCCAAGAGAGGCTACATACTTGTTTTAAAATATTAATACCCTTTTCACATCGATTAGAGACATATTCTATTTGATTTTTCCATAGGAGTTTGGAATCTAGTAGAATTCCCAGATATTTAAAAACTTTGGACACGGGAAAGGACATTCCATTTAATATAATAGAATCCTGAAAGCTAATCCGTTTACGAGTAAAAAACATAACAGATGATTTATTTGCAGATATGGTGAATCCATTAATGAAACACCACTCTTTTAAACAATAAGTGATATGACTCAATACTCGAACACATTCTTGACGATTTTGTTCAGAGGAGTAAATAACTATGTCATCGGCGTACTGAATACAGCTTATATTGTTTGACCAGATGTTATGAATATCGCGGGTATAAACATTAAATAACAATGGACTCAAAACTGACCCCTGTGGTATACCTTGGGATGTAACTCTAGGACCTAATGTGTTATTATTATACTTAACTGAAATTTCTCTGAACGAGAATAAGTTAATTATGACTTTAACGATGTGCCACGGTATTTTCAGATATAGCAGTTTATGGGAGAGAATTGATAGATTGACATTTTCATAAGCGTTCTTGATGTCTACGAAAAGAGTACCTGTACATTTATTCTCTGTCAGAGATGTCTGTATATCTGTTACTAAATGAACAGTGGCATCTGTGGTTCCATAACCAGGTTTAAAACCATATTGATTATGGGGTAAGATATTGTTGTTTAGAAGCCAGTATTCTAACCTAAGTTTGACAAGCCTTTCAAAAGTTTTAGTGATACACGACATGAGGGTAATAGGTCTATAAGATTCGCATAGGGATGGATCTTTACCAAATTTATGAAAAAGAATAATATTACTCTTCTTTAAACAATTTGGGACATAAGATTTGAGCCACATCTCGTTAAAAACATCCAACAGAAATAATTTGGCAAGAATTCCCATATTTTGCAACATGGGATAGGAAATATCATCAGGACCAGGCGATGTGTTGGCACGTTTTTTAATTACTCTGTCTAGCTCTTGCAGAGAGAATTTTCTTGACAGAAAATCATTCTCATATTGTTTATCTAGGGGTTCACAATCAAAATCATAATCTACACTAGGTGGGGTTAGATTAATTAGAACTTTATCTGCTAATTCCTCTGCCATTAGATCTTTACTAGTATTTCTATTTTTTATCCGCTTCACTTGCCTCCATATTTGACTAATAGGAATGTTTTTATTAAGGTTATTACAGAAGCCTTTCCAATGGTTTTTGGCTTTTTCTTTAAAAAGTCTTTTGGCTTGAGCCATAATTTTTTTACATTCTATAAAATTCTCCTCGTTGGCTAAAGATTTATATCTGTTAAGTGCTGCTTTTCTAGATCTGATTATCGCATCACATTCATTATCCCACCATAAGGGTTTATCTCGTTTTTTTGGGATAAAGGGTTTGTTTTGTTTTATGGCTATTGAAGCCGCACTATTTAGACTATTTATGAAATACATAATTTTTTCATCCATGTCTGAGAAGTCTTGTTGATGGATAAAATGGTTTTCCAAATGGCGACTGAACATCTCCCAATCGGCAGTACTCAATCGCCATTTCCGTGAAGGATAAATAATATGTGGTTCCTCAGTGCTAGGAACATGTAGTCTTATTAAAATTGGGAAGTGGTCAGAACCTAACGTGTCATTTGAAAGATACCAGTCAAGTAGAGGTGATAGATTCGGAGAGGCTAAGCTTATGTCAACGCATGATTTTTCGACGTTAGGAGAAACTAATCTAGTAGATGCGCCAGTATTAAGCACGATTAAATTCGAATTGTCGATGGCATTTGCTAGATTGGCGCCCTCATTATTCGAACGAGTAGAACCCCATAAGCCATGATGGGCATTAAAGTCGCCCCCGATAATTAAGTTCGAATGAAGTGAAAAAATTTTAACCCATTCCATGCAAGAAATGTTCGTAGTGGGTGGTCTATATATAGATAGAAAATAATACCATTTATTATTTATAAGAATTTTTGCTCCACAGCACTCGGGTTTAGCAGTGTATTGATTAAGGATTAATTCGTGATAAGTAAAGGTAGAAGCAATAATTATTGCCACACCCCCCTTACCAGTAGGTCGATCTTTTCGTATTATATTATAACCTGGGAAGTTCAACTGTAAACTAGGCTTAAGCCATGTTTCGGAGATTAGAGCAATATCAACTTTTTCTGATAGCAAGTAATTTGAAAAACTGTGTTTATTGGATACAATGGACCTAGCGTTCCATTGAACTATCTTAATATATTGCTTTTTGTTTAATTGAGCCATTTTAAGTACTATCTATTAGATTATTAATAAAATTAGAGATTGAAAATTTAACGTCTTTATCCAAATCATTAATATTAATTAGATCTTTATTTAAAAATTGTTGAATCATTTCTTTGGTATAAGTAGTGACCTGTTCAACTAACTTTTCTCTATAGTTTATGAATTCGAGTCGGTATGGATTGGGTAATATAGACTGGTTACTAGAAATAGACTCTCTTCTGGTAAGACGAGAGTCGTCACAGATACTATCTGCTTTTCGTTTTTTAGGCTGTTCATAAGTAGTTTGCGGTGGTTGACTCGTAGATATTCTATAAGATGTATTTTTTGGTTTAGAAATTAAATTTTGGTAAGGCCTAGGAAGAGGAGGATATTCGTTAACATTATCCAATGCTTGAAATCTATTTTGTGTCGCAATTCTGTAGGGGCTGCCACTATTTTGTAATTGTTTAGCCTCGTTAAAGGATATGTTATGATGAGCCATAGCTTCTTTAATTTTTTTTTGCTGGATAAATTCTGTACAATTTTTGGACAATGAATTATGATTGTTGGACTGACAATAAACACATTTGATTTGACATTCTATCCCATTATTATCATCCGCATGAGTTTCGCCACATTTTTTGCAGCGTTCTTTTCCTTTACAATTTTGCTGTACGTGACCATAACGGAGACAATTTAAACATTGTATAACAGGATAAACAAAGGGTTCTATTTCAAATCTAACTTGATTAATATATATGTAATTTGGTAAGGTTGTCCCCAGAAAAGAGACAGAAATCATTTGCCTAGGGATTAATTTTTGTTGACCATTTGAATCGATTTGTTTACGCATAAAACGTTTAACTGATGTTACATTTGGATTATCAAATTTAATTTCATTTAATAAATATTCTTCGTCAAAAAAGGTATCTACGCCTCTGGCGATTCCTTTGCGTTCAACAAAAAACTTAGGAATGTATGCGACAAAATTGTTCTCTGTAATACATTTATGATTTATTATTTTATTGGCGGCTTCAGAATTTTTAAATTCAATTTTTATTTTGTTACGGCCTAGAGATTTAATATCAGTTATAGCAGATCTAATAAAAGGGTCTTGCTTAAGGTAATGACCAACCCGTATGGCATGCAATCTACCTATATTTTTTTCTTTAGATTCCACATGAACAAAAAAGGGACCCTTATCAGCTGTACGATAACGTGTGTTTAAATCATAGTGCTTAGGTTCGGTATTATTTAAATTAGGATTATTTAAAGTAATATTGGTTTGCTCATTATTACCAAAAGCTTGTTGTAAATTAATTAATATATTTCTTTTATTATTAGATAATGGAACGGACTCACCAATTTCCATGTTATCTTTATCGGGAGGGTCACCACCTTCCCCGTACATCCCACTTGCCATTATTTATATATAATTATAACAAAGAAATATACAAGGGACGTTATAGTACCACTGCACAGAATGAATAATTCAATTAACGCGTTAATTTATACGAGGTAAATAAACAGTTCAATCACCGCTTCGAGCACACGACCGTTCTTTGTACGATCCGAACGAAGAATCCACAAAATCTGAATCTCTGAAACTAATAACTTTTGGATAATACATATTTAGGTTTGTAATTATATAATAACTTGCCTCTACTATCACATGTTCAAGCAAATACATCGAATTACCAGTGACCCTACAGATGATCTACTTGAAATATTAATTATTTTCAAAGAATTTTTTTAAAACTATATTTCCTGTTGCTAAACCTTTTGCGAACATCTATTAACAAAAGTGTTTTCTTTTTCTTCATTTTACTATATCTTTGTAACAAAGCTAAATCCAACACAGATATTTAAACAATAGTGATTTTTCTCTTCGAGAGAGTAAAAAGATTTTTTTAATTAATAATGTTTACTATTCTGGACATGATTATTTATGTAGTTAGTTCTCGTGTTCATCATTGTTTCTTATAAATACTGTGTAAGAGATATATTTAATTTATTCATACTCCCATAATACTTGTTAAAAAGCAAAGTGGTGGATACAAGCTCTGTGTAGATTATAAGGCTCTTAATAAAATTACATAATCTAGGAAATGGCGTGTAATTAGACGACAAAAAGTTTACTCACTGGCAGACGGTAACTTTTTTTGGTCGAATTGCATGCCATTTCCCTAACAGTCAAGGACAGGTGTCCATCCTTTGTCACACATTGAGGACCAAATTAGCTGCTTAAATGGTAGTAAATTCTTTTGTAGTTTGGATAAGGCTCAAGGATATCATCAAATCGCAGTCCTGTATAGTTCCTGTCTTCTGTGCTCAAAGTGGCTATGTTATTATATCCAACTGCCTTACAGATATTAACGTTTTCTGTATACTACTATGTTTATTGAGGGGACATTTTCACATACATTTAACATTATATGCACAAAACTTAAATTTGAATAAAACATGTCACATGCGGTTCTTGCCAAAAAAACGCGGTGATAAACTACAGTCTGTACCTGAAGATATTAAATAAGTCCAACCAGAGTACAACAACCACTAAATTTTTAGGTGTCACTTTAGATCAAAAACTTACATTGGAAATGCATATAAATATGGTTTGTTCAAAATTAAGTACTATCTGCTACATAATAAGAAATCCGAGAGATTCTGTCGATATAAACACACTGAAAACTCTCTACTATGGATTGGCTCAATCTCAACTACAATATGGGCTCATTTTCTGGGGGAACTCCTCATACTTTAAAAGAGCATTTCAATATCAAAAAAAGGTTATAAGAACCATGTGTAAAACTCACCCCTTAACTAGCTGTAAACCGTTATTTAAAGATTTGCAAATACTGTCCATACCAAGCTTGTATATTTACCGATTAATAATGTTCGTCAAAGAAAACGAATCTAAATTCCTCAGAAAGTGATATTCATACGCATCATACGAGAAACGAGGGAAATCTGTATCAGCCATATTACCGCCTTGCATTAGGAGAAAATTCTCCAAGACACATCGGCATTAAATGTTTCAATAAAATTAATCGGTGTATGTGATAAGGCATTTTATAATATTGAGTTCCTAAACTGTTGAATTCATTTCACCTACATCTAATTTATCAATTTTATATTACAGTCTCTCTGTGTGAAGACTAATTCGAAAATAATAGTATTTATTGTAGCTGTGTCTAAATAGTGGAGTGTAATTGTTGTATGGTGGCGGGATGCGTGGTGAACCATTCGGGGAGGGAGGGGTGTGCGTTTCGCGTGGAGAACGGCGAGATATGCATTTCTCTTTCTTCGGTGTCTTGCTGCACATCGCGCCATCATACGATCAATTTCATTATACCTATCACCTTATTATAACTTAAATCCTTAAATTTTTACAATGTTCTTTTTATTGTGTATTATATTTGTACCCTATTTCACATCATTGTTCTTCTTTTTGACTAGTCAGATAAGTTATATGTTTGTATAGCTTTGTGGATGAATAAATCTTATCTATCTATGTAAAGCATATATCTGGTTATGTTACGCATATATTAACCATCTATCATATACCCATCCATAATAAATGCTTTCTGAACAGAAATTTTTTATAGGTAGGTATATAAAACGTAGATATGGAATATTGCATAAACCATTATGTTATTACTGCTTTTAATCGTTTTTCTTATACTAGTAACATACGTTTATCACAAGTACATTTTGACGTACATTTAACATCAGTCACATAGTCACAATGGTATATAATCTATTTTGTTAAACTGTTTTTAACAGTTTATCATATATTGATAACATATGTTTATCACGTGGTATTTTCACGTGCATTTGTCCTAAATTCAGAAAGATATATCTAGTATTTATATGAAAATCGGAACGACTTTTATACGTTCAATATACCAACTGATGTTGCTTGGGATATAAAAGAAGGAAGACAAAAATACATACCTAAGGATGTTCTACTCAAACTAGAACCCCGACCTATACTTCCTCCCAAATGAGATCCATCAGTTGACTGACTTCCGGTATGGTGCGCTAGTGTGGAAATAGGAGTCATTGTATATCCTCCTTCATGTCCCATACTAATTTCTTCTCTGTTAGCCGCTCCACTGGAACATCCTTCACCGCATCTTTTCCGAATTCTGAAAAAAATAGCTCTGCATAGAAATAATAATAATAATAATAAGTCTTATTCCACAACTTATAAACAAATAAACAATACATATAATAAACAAATACAGTGTGGAAAAGGCAGAGTTCATTTTGAATTTGTTATGTGTGTGTGAAATTATTACTCTTCCACTCAACCTAAACAAATAGAAAACAAAGTGAACAAATTATTCAATCGGCAATTTAATAGGAGAGAATATAAAATTAATCGACAAAAAAATGTTTATAGCAACTTGATAACATGTTAACATCATTTAAGTTGTTTCGAAATCAAAATATGATCTGTAAAATAAAACTCGGCAAGCTTATTAATATTGCAGCAAATTGATACCCTAAGTATTTTTCAAAAATTAGTTCTATAATGAATGAATGAGCAAGGAAATAAACATAACGTAAATAAATAAATAACAACCAAAACAAATGATGAAATTTGCAAAACTCGTACAACAGCATGCCCTTGGATCTACATTTGATCGATTATAGTTTCTACTGACGCTGACCAAAATGCCAGAAACTTGTAGTGGGGTTTATTGCAATCAATTTGTTTTGTACTGAACATTTTTAAAAGTCCTGTAGTACTATAGAAACATTTTAATTTGGGCAATGAATAGAATCACCTACCTGCGGAACAAATGAAAAATATAATTTCTAATCTTCTTCAAACTAACTGAACCACCAATTAGACTACAGAATTGATCATTGGTTTCTGCATAACTGGTAGTCAGGGGTGATACATAAATAGGATAACCAATTGGTTGATCACAAGAAGAATTTATAATGTTTCGTAATGCTTGTTTGGCATTCTGTATGCTACCTCTTTCTGGATTTCTGTTACGTAGGTAAACAAGTTCTTGTTGCTGTCCTGCCCATAGGCCTCGAACACATTCTTTATTAATCTTTATCACACGAAAACTCAGGTACCTTTTGTTTAGCATAATTATTTTATATTCATCAGTACCATCATCTAATACATGCCTAGAAAAATGAAATAACTATAGTTTTGTTACAATTTATTTGCAATAACATACCTTAAGGCTAAAAGACTAGGCGTTCCACTAAGTACAGCACTCCGCCAAGCAGGATCACCCTCATGTGAAATAACAATTTCTTCCTCGTGTTTGCAAATGGCTTCATATAAGGTCGGTAGCTCTTCATACTCATCAGGAGACATAAAATGATCTTGATGTAACTTTAAGGACATTCTTACACCGGGAGCTACCACTGTTTTCAATAAATCCATATCGGTAAAGACCCATTCATCACGGGCACATGTGATGCGAAAGTCACCTTTGAAGAGAGCATGTAGGCCATAGAGAAAAAACTCAACACTTGAAACAGTGTTGTGTGAAACAGCCCCCAACGTTCTTCTACCTGAAATATAACATTTTTCTTGTTTAATTTCTATTATTGAAGTAATTTTTAATGAAAAACTGTTTTTCGAAAACGTTAAGAGTTTGATTCCTCCTCTTTGCCGCCGTGTCAATCAGAGCTTCAGGAATACCTCCTCAGATCAGCTTACATTTCGCAAATCTGGACCAACGCTCATTTAAAAAACCCGACAACTTTATCGCTTATTGATTGCGGTTGAAAACTTGGAAGAGGATAAACATGTTTTCAAATTGGTTTAGAGAAGATCAAGTACCGCAATCTATTGATAGTCTAGCACTTGAAGAATATTGCAGTGTTGACTCAGGTAATAAAAAAAATTCAGATTCTTGATTGCATTTTAAATGGCCAAGAAAAGGTAACTATCAAACAATGACGAAAAATAAGAACTCCATTATGAGACTTTGGCAGCCTTATTTATCATTTGTTCCGTTACTTTGGAAAATTTTATGCTCTATCAAAAAGTTACATATAGTATTTTACCTCATCTCGCTTAGTTTCCAAGATATTAACGAAACAGTGTAAAAAGTACCCAATTTTTACCGATATTTGTTGCTATTATTGTTAATAACTTTTTTATATCACAAAAAATGGGGGTGGTACATATGACACAATTAATATGGTATTATAACACAATTTCATTTTTATGATGGCAACTTATAAAGACTAATCTCAGTCACAAATATCTAATATGATTGACCTATAAGTTTTAAAATGTTTTGTTAGGGCTTATTTTTTTTCCTCCCAAGTCATAAATCATTTTTAATTTTCTTCTTTTGAAAATGACTAAAGATTGATTAAGATATAAATTTAATAGGTAAAACGATTGGCAATACTGAGTCTACTTTTTCCATACATTGAAAATACCAATTAGAACTTTTATTCAGTGTTATTTATGCCATTGATAGATGTTTGTTATTATTTACTTTTTGTAATAAAATAAGAGACATCTTGCTTTTTGTCTATAACTATAGTACCAAAATGTCAGTTTGAACCATTCCCCAGCAACACAAAAGATTGGACTAATGTATGGTCCATATTGGTTCAATGTATGAAGGATGGCCCAATATTTGATATTTATAAACAATATTGGGCTCATAAATTACTTTGTAATATGTTTCATAGATGGTGCAAGCCAACATACAGTGCATGTAATGGTAAGATGGGCATTGTGCTGTCACATCAGGCGAGTTTGCTGCTGCTGGATTGTCATATTTCTCACACTATACGAATGCACATGCCTAATTCCCCGCTACACATACTGTATAAGATCAAGAGTGAAATGTCCTTTAACATGCCTGTTAATGTTTAATTGTGTTCAATAAAGCGTTACTTTAACCCAAAATTCGAATTCGTTGTTTGTTCTTCACTGCTAAATCCCATAATCTGCTTGCTAGATGCTATAGTTTTAGGAAAAACAAGGATTCCCTAGTCACTTATTAGTCACATAAGTCTTTTTCGAAAACTGGTCACTTTATTGATGTCAAACAAGTCACCTCAAGTTTCAAAAATTAATTTATATTAAAATTTAAGAGTAAAATGCATTAGGGGTGTTCTGCTCCTGGCTTCCTAGACAAGATATGAAAAGCAGCTCCACGCTGAATCAAAAGATATTTACTTGCTATCTATACTGTCTAAATTTCATTACAATCAATAAAGCAGTTTCGAAGCTATCAGAAAAAATACCTTTTTAAAACGTAACCTATCTATCTATCTATACTTGTAATCTATGGCTGTGGCTGCAAAGCCATTCGCACAACACCGATGTTTCGGAGAGGAGTCTGTCTATAAGGTCGGTAAGTACATAATGTTAAAAAGATTTACTCTAACCTACCACAATTTGTCTGCTAACTTATTTCTGATATTTAATTATTCATTCATACATTATCTATATTTATAAATTACACTTTTTCATTTTTTCTACTTTTCATTTTTTTTCTTTTTATTAAAGTCGTATGTTTTAATATTTCTTTTGTTTTTTTTTTGCTTTTTGTTTTTTTTTATTGAGGTTTTTTGTATTTTGTTTTTTTTTTCTGTTTTTTTTTTCTGTTTTTTTTTCTGTTTTTTTTAAGGATATTAACGAGGAAAACAAGTTTGCCAAGGGGCCCGTCATGGCATCTACATCACAACACTGAGCCACGGAAAGAAAAGGATTTAGAACATAGGACAAAAACAGAGGAAACTTACATTTCTAATATTACAATGGTTCTTAAGTCTATATTTTAATTTTATTTTTTTCAATAAATTTAAATAACATTAGATATAATTCTATATTATTTGACTTTAATATATCAACTAATTAAACGGCTGTGTTAAATGGTTGTTACCAATTTTCTTCATAAATTCCTGCACAGAGTCCTGCCTTAAATTACAATTTAGGATGATGTGTTCAGCATCACCCCTTTCACCGCATTCGCAGTTTTCATTTTGTGCCAAGTTAATCCTATATTTGTGGGTGGGAAATAGTCCATGATTTATTCGCAGTCTAGTCAGTGTAGAAACAATTTTTTTATTGGCAGGTATAGCCGTGAACCAGGGTTTCTTATTTGGAGTGGGGTTGATGAATTTATAATATGTTCCTTTTCTCCTGTTTAGGTACTCTTCCCTCCATTTTACTAGTTGCTTGCTTTTTATTGTCGACATTAGGTCCTCAGGTGTAATAAGGTAATCCTTAATTTCTCCATCCCGCGATGCTTCTCTTGCGGCATTATCCACCAGCTCATTATTTTTTATACCACAATGGCTTTTCACCCACACCAAAACTACAACTTTTCCTTTTTCATATAATGTGTGTATTAATTTGATGATATTCAGGATTATGTAATTTATTTTCGAATTTCCTTGTATACTATTAAATGTGTCCAAAGCGCTTTTGCTGTCCGTAAAAATTGTATAGTTTCTATCATTCAACTCTTGTATATGCTTTATTGCTTCTAGGATTGCGACCAGTTCTGAATTATATATACAGAATTCAGATGGAAGTTTTATATGCTTTGATGTGTTCTGTTGAGGATCGAAAATTGCACATCCTGTATCTTCTGAATTTTTCGAGCCGTCGGTAAATATTTTATATGAGTTAGGCCAAAATTGTGATACGTCAGAATTAAACATATTGTTACGTAATATTTCTGGATATTTGCTGTAATCTCTTAAATAAGCGATCTTTACCTCTTGTCTGATTTCAGATATATTAATTTCATACGTCAAATTTGTTTCGGTGATGTGTAGTTGGTTTTGATAATGTAATGTGTCTTCATAGCAATTTATGTATAGTAATGACTTTTTCTTTACCCAATATCGATGTGTTAAATCTTGAAGATACAGATGGTGTATTTTATGTATTATAGTGCTATTTTTGGAATATGCCCTGATAATAAATCTCGAACAGAGAATTTTTCTCCTATAACTTAGAGGCACTATATTACTTTCCGCTAACAAAGCATCTACCGGCGAACTTCTTAGAGCTCCCAGACATAATCTCAAACACTTGTTTTGAATCACATTTAATTTATTTAAGAATGTGTTTGATGCTTGAGAGTAAAAAATAGATCCATAATCAATAATGGATCTAATATAACTCTTATATATCATCAACAAAATAGAGGGATCTGCACCCCACTTGATGTGTGATATGGCTCTAATTACGTTTATGGCCTTTTCTGTTTTTTAATTACATATTTTATGTGTTCATGCCAGAGTAGTTTTTTGTCAATTATTAGACCAAGAAATTTTATGCTATCTTTTACCTCGAACTGAGTATTATTTAAAGTGATTACATTTTGAAGTAATTGTCTTTTTCTCGTGAAAATACATATTTGGTTTTTCGTATGGAAATTGTTAAGCCGTGTCTATCTGTCCATTTATTTAGTTGCGAGAATGATCTTTTTATATTTGCTACACCCTGCTCTAATTCACAATTGTCACTATATATGCATATATCATCGCATATTGTAGTAGCTTAATTCTATCATTTGTAATAGTTGTTTCTATGTCATGTGTATATTATAATATATAGTAGAGGGACTGAGTATTCCACCCTGAGGTAATCCTATATTAGTGTATTGTGGACCTATGAGGTTATTATTTACCCTGATAAATATTTCCCGATCTTCATATAACGTTATTACATTTTTTGCAAATAACATAGGATACCTATTTTAATCATTTTGGTATAAAGTATTTTTAGATTAATGTTGTCATATGCGCCTTCAATATCTACGAACATGGCTACCATGGATTTTTGGTTAGTGAATGATATATTTATATCAGTGATTAAGTGGGCGAGACTGTCTGTGGTTGAATGTCCCTTGCGAATCCAAACTGAGAACTTGGCATTTTCCCTTGGTTTCCAAAAATATTTCTAACCTGCTTTTAATTAATCTTTCATACGTTTTTAAAAGGCATGATGCTAGTGCAATTGCTCTGTATGAACTTGGCGTATGGGGCGTTTTATTGGATTTTAAGACCGGGATTACAATATATGTTTTCCATTCTGTCGGTATGTTACCGGAAGTCCATATGTCATTATAGATATTTAGAAGTAAAATTTTTCCTGATACGTGTAAATTTGCTAGCATTGAATAATGTATGGCGTCTATACCAGGTGCCGAGTTATTTATTGGTTTTTAAGCAATTTTCTAATTCATATAAGTCAAATTTGCGTAATAGTTTAGGGCAATTTATGTTATCTACGTTATATATAATATTTTCTTTCGGCATTGAAGGAGTAAGTATATTTAAGTATTCATATATCCAGGCATCCTCGGTCAAAAGAATATTATTATTTTGGAAAGAGTTTTTATCTTTTTAATTTGTGTCCATATTTCTCTTATTGGAGTATTTTTATTTAATTTTTGGCAATATGCTTTCCAAGCAATTCGTTTACTTTTAAGAATAATTTTTTTCGTCATTGCCTTCATTTTCTGATAATTTAAAAAATTTTCTACAGAAAAATGACTGTTTATATTTTTTAATGCCTCCTTTTGTCGAAGGATGGCCTGGTTACATTCATCATTCCACCAGTTTTTTTGATATTTTTTATTGAAAAATTTTTTCTTGAAAGGGATTGATGATTCGCAACAATTTTTCAGTTGAGTGTAAATTGTTCGTAATTAAAGTCGTTAGAATTTAGTAAGTCTGTAGCGAACCTATCCACCAGACAAGAAAACAAATCCCAATCTGCTTTACAAAGATTAAATTTTTTATTAGGGTTGTATGAGATTACTGCATTATCAAAATTATAATGAACTATGTTTATAGCGTAGTGATCCGACCCTATAGTATCCTCAATTATGTTCCAAGTATACTCTGGAGCAATATCCGCAGAGCATATAGTTAAGTCTATTGCCGATACATTAGTGCTGTGTGGACGACGAACAAATGTCTCGCCACCTGTGTTTAGTAATGTTAAACCACAGTCTTCCACTGTCTGGAGCAGATTTTCTCCCTGTTGGTCGGTATGACTACACCCCCACGCCAAATGGTGGGCGTTGCAGTCACCACCAACAATGAATGGTTTTTTCAGGCTTGTTAAAAATTTCAACCAGTCTCTTAAAGATATATTTGATTGAGGTTTTACATAAATAGAATATACATGAATACTTTTGTTTTGCTTTTGAAATATTTTCACAGCCACAACCATTACGTTACAAATATTATGATAATTATTAAGAGGTACATAACTAATATTATTTTAAGGAGGATGGCTACTCCGCCACCTCGTTGGTCTTGCCTATCAGTACGAGCTATATTATAACCCTGAAAATTCAAATTTTGAGAAGGTTTTAGCCATGTTTCTGATATTAATGCTAAGTTAATATTATTTTCAAACAGGAACATTTCTAAATTACCCTTATTAGCTATAAGAGAACGTGCATTCCACTGTAATATATTAAACATTGTTGGTAAGTATTGAGAGTACAGTTTCCTTTATATTTTGAATTGTTTCCTGATTATTTTTATTTAATGAAATATCTTTTACCAAGTTGCATATATATTGAGAAATTTGTAAAACTGCGCTGTCTACACTTATTAAATTGTGATATTGGGGGGTGGTTGTATAGGATGTAGTTGGCCTTGGTATGTTTGGCCTTGAAATTATATCTTTATGTGCCTGGGCTAATGGATTTCCGCCTTCAATTCTTTTACGTTTTGGGGGATTTTGTGTTAATGTTGGTGCCTGTAAACTAAATTGCGAGGGCTTTGTTATTTGAGAATATGATGTGTTATTTGTTGTTATTGCTGAGTAACTGTTATTATATTTATTCTTGGCATCTCTGAAACTAATGTTCTCTGTGCTCATTATAGTTTTTATTGTTTTTTGTTTTTTAAACTCAGGACAGTTTTTAAAATCTGTAGCTAAGTGTTCCCCCGTGCATAGAACGCATTGAGGTTTTTGCATTTCACATGAATGGTCTTTTTCTCCATTTCCACATTTCTTACATCTTTCTGTCCCCTTACACTGAGTACTCAAGTGGCCATATCTTAAGCACTTAAGGCACTGTACTATTTTTGGAATGTAAGGCTCCACTTCTAGTGAAACCTTATGTAAAGCTACCCTTGTTGGTAACATTTGCCCCTTGAAAGTTAAAATAACCGTTCCTGTAGGAACGTATGTAATATTATCATTTTCTGTTTTTTTCCGGTTAATTCTTCGAACCTCTAAGAGCTCAAAGTATTCCCCAAAAATTGGTTTGGTATTTTTTAAAATTTCATCTTCGGTTATTTCACTGTCTATGAATTTTATAACCCCTTGTCTGCGGGTAAGATATGACGGTACGTATGCCTCATAATTACTGTTTTTCAATAAAGTATTATTAACCAATTTATTAGCACAAACATAATTATTAAATTCAACCTTAATTCTGTTCCTTCCTACACTCGTTATATTTACAATATTTTCAAATGCATCTGGTATGTATGATTTTATACTTTTAGCTATGGTAATTGGATGCGCTTTGCCTATATTACCCGTACTATTCTGAACATAAACAATAAAGGGACCTTTATCATATTTATCGTATAAAACAACCTTGCGATTTTTATTCATATTGTTATCTTGTTGCCCAGTTTTTTGTTCCGTTGAATCTACTACTTGTGCTGTTTGATTTAAACTACTAAAATTAAATTTCTTACTTACATTTTCCAATTTATTTGTTACCTGATCGATGCCAATATTCATAACCCTATTACCGTTAGCCGTTCTTTCCGAATTATCCGTTTCCATTGTTTCATACTTCCCTCTGTCTGGAGGGTCTTTACCATTTCCATTCATTCTGTAAATTAACTTATTCACTAAATTCGCACACTCGATCGACACGTCCACACTTAGTCGAACTTAAACCGAGAATGATTTTTATATCAAGACTGAAAAACGTAACCTTTAAGGGCCAATATCTTCGAAAGGTGGTGTCGTAGAAAAAAAAAATTATAGGTACTTTTAATATTATTTTGATCCAAGCTATACGCTCCCAAAGTATTGCCCAATACTTCAGGGACAGCCTGTATATCTTTGATTATCTGGAAATGCAATGATATTTATAATTTTTCTTGTTTTATATCTGTTTTTATGTTTCTTTACATTTTTACTCATTTCATTTCTGCATTATATAGTATTTTTTCCCGCCAGATTTTGAAGTTGCCTGATAAATTTTATACTGCATTGTGTATGGACTTATATGTGATGAATACATTATTATCACTATACATACCTAATAAACTGAGAGCAAAGCACAGCAAGACTAGGGATGAATTTATTCCAGAATCTATATTTTTCTCACTCTTTTCTACACAATATGTAATCCATTCTCCATGAACTTGGACAAACATATTACGTGTCATGCCACTATTTTGTACATCAAAATCCTCATCAATGTTGTAATTAAAAACTGGATCTAAGTCTACAAAATTTCGATGTTCCATGGGTCGCAATGCTTTTAGAATTATTTGATTTGATAGCCATTCTTCTAATTTTGGTGAACGTGTAGTATAAAAAATAATACTCTAAAAGAAATATATGACATTAATTTATAGTTAATTACACTGACCAGCAAGGTTATTTTTCTTAACTTAAATAAGTGATTCCGAAAGTTTTTGACATGATGAAGACGATGCCGTTGGCCGTTTTGTGCCATTGCGTCATAATTCTGAGAAAACCCAACCTTAAAGTACTAAAAGACCATTTTTGCCTATATTCGTACCCCTAATAACTGGATTACGATATGAGATTGAGTAAAATGGACCAGACCGTCTTATTCAGCGGTCCAAAATCTTCAACAACTAATAGTAACAATAAACAAAAATAACTATATATGGCGCAAACATTATTTTATTTCTGAGTTAGCAAGAAATACTAGAATTTTTGTATATATTATATACAAGTAAATCGGACCTATGTAGCTAATTCCATAAGATTTTGATGCGTGTTACCCGTTTTGTTCTATGAGGTCAGCATTTTGCTGCAGCAAAATGGATGAAATAATATTATAAAAATATTAATTTACCCATTTTGAGGTTATGTTTTCTAAAAATTCTGACCGGATAGAGCAAAACGGGTAACGGCATTGTGTTCAGCATGTCAAAATCCTATGGAATTGCTATTTCGGTCCGATTTACTTCTATATATACTTATCACAAGAATTCTAGTATTTCTTGCTAAACTCGGAAATAAAATAATGTTTGCGCCATCTATAGGTTTTTTTAATTGTTACTATTGTTTGTTGAAGATTTTGGAGAGCCGAATAAGATGGTCTGGTCCGTTTTACTCAATTTCGTATCGTTGTCCAGTTATTAAGGCATGAATATAGGCAAAAATGGCCTTTTTAGAGGTCAAAATTGTGACGTGATGACGCAAAACGGCCAAAGGCATCGTGTTCAACATGTCAAAAATCTTCGGAATCACCTATTTGGGTTCAAAAAAAACAAAAAAGCATTTTTTTGCAGGTTTATGTTATCATTTATCCGTTTTTTTACGCAATACATGATTTCCAATTGGAAAAATTCTCACAACTGAAATATTTTAGGACTGCTTCATTTATTACACTTTCATTCATTCACATTCATTTATTAAATTTTCACTTGCAATCCTCAACAAATATAAAGTTTTCCATGTATACATTTCTTATTACAAAGAAATTAAAATATTATGGTATGGAAAGATTCGACATAATTGAGAAATTATTAAGGTCAGGATCGAAATGTCAAAAAATGTATATGTGGTTGCCTAATAATCATTAAAATTGCGTCAAATCGACACTTGGTATTTCATAAATAACTTTTTTATAAGTAATTCAAACAAAGTTTTAAAGCGGGCAGTATTATAACAGAAGTCGGCCAAAGACAACTGACCTGTTTGTTTCTTTTTTAAGTGCACGATAAATTCGGAATAAATTTTTAAAATTGCCTAATTATCAGACGCTACATTTGTAGCTATATTAGATAATCAGAGTTATTTAAGTACATTTAATTAGGTCGTTTTGATGCGTATTACAGTCATTATCTCTTATCTGTGTAAAAAATTGCATAAAATTGCTTTTGTACATTTTAATGTATGAAACTGATTTTTAACACAAATCGATGAGTCATCAGAATAATTGTAAAGAATATTTAGAATAAGTTCTTCATGTAACTAGAAGATGGCGCCAATAGCCTTATGAATGAAAAGGGGTAATGATTTTGATTTATGAATGAAATGAAAAGTGACAAATTTAAATTTGTTAAATAAATTAAACAATGAAAGTATTATTAAATGGTCAACAGTTTGCAACTGTATTCAAGCACTAAAATGGCACTATATTCCAAGTATACAATATATACAATAAATTCTGTTCATTTTTGTCAAAAATTAGGTGAATTTTCAATGAATGTAAATATATAAATTAGGTTCGAACCCTGAATATGGTTCATGGCATTGGTGTTTTAATCAACTGTCCATAACTTTATCTCGTTTATGCTTCCACAGAAAAGAGTATCTTATATTTTATTGTGTGACTGCTTCACCGAGGAGAAGAAACAACGTGTAACCTAAACCCTAAAGTTACGGGTTCAATCAGCCAGTTTTGGCAAATTTTTATTGTGTAAGAATGATTAACCCAATATACTTACTCGGATATTGGTTATGTTATTTTCTTAGATATGCAAAAGTATGTTAATTTTTTTGGAAAATAGGATAATGATACACTATATCTAGAGGTCAGGCAAAGATTAGAGACCTAACAAGATAGGACAGTCAGACGGAGAAGACGAAATAGACGAAGACAGTTGTACACTCCAATTTAAAGGGACACGACATCCAGCGGAAGCGGTTTCGGGATTTGTCGGTTATGCATTAAACGAATTTGACCAAGCTTAGTAAAAGATAGGTTGGCTCATCAAAATCGACAAGTGCTACGTCACGTATAGACCTCGATGACAGCTGCGTGTGGCTGTTTTTCCTCATTTTATAGAAAAAAGTTTCAAAATTATTCTTTCAATGTACAATTCTATCCTAACCAAATAGATACCTTACATATAAACATAGAAATACTTCGTGTGACATATATTACTAAGCAACCTGTTTTTTAGTGATCTTGGCTACTGACAGTCAGCTGAGTTCGGTCGTTCTATCAGGAGACAGTGTTGTCCAATTTTCATTATTGGCGCGAAAACTCCGCTGGCTGTCCTATCTTGTTAATTCCCTAATCTTCGCCGAAAGTCCGGAGCTTCGAGCATGCGCATTACCTTGTAAATGTGTAATAAATTCTACAAGTCGAGAAATTGTTGAAATTGAAGTATTTCGTGTTATTCTGTGAAAAAAAGGCGCACCCCCCGTTTCTTTATCAGCGACGATTATACTGCCTGCGGCGCTAATAATTATTATTATAACAATTGGATATCAGAATAAAAACCTACTAATCTAACCTAAAGAAATCACACGAAATAATGAAATTATTTTAGGTAGTGGCTATTGAACCGCCGCGGCGGATCTTTTTCACAACTTATTGAACCGCCGCGGCAATTGGTTTGGTTACATACTATTTATTCTGTCCTATTGCGGCGTTTTCCATATGGATCGTCGGCCTATGCGTAGCGTCATCGCGTTGTGGAGCGACAGGTCCCGGATTCAAATACTGCCCACTTGACTTTTTTTTTTTTTTTAATATTTTGTAACGATTAATATCCTTTTTCACAAATTCTGGTTGGATTTGACGATAGAAATAATGTTCTTTTTTTTCATATAATAATTTATCTCTCATGTGATGGTAGTTGGGTTAGTTAAGTTGATTTTTATATTGCTAAATAATTGTCAATAAATTATCAGCGCCGCAGGCAGCATTAGCGTCGCAGACAAAAACGGGGGGTGTCCCCCCACCTTGTTTTTCAGAAAATTGCACAAAATATTTCAATTTCTCTGCGCGGCGGTTCAATAAGTCGTGTAAAAGATCCGCCGCGGCGGTTTCGTAGTCACTCCCATTATTTTAAGCAGAATAAAAACCTCTAACCTAACGTAAAAAAATCATAGAAAAGAATTAGTGAAAAAATATATTAATCATTACAAAATAAAAAAAAAAAAAATCAGCGGACGTAGGAGTTTGAACCCGAGATCTTCCATGGTTTTATCTACGCGCTAGCCACTCGGCTGACGGTGAACGTTAGAACAAGGAATAAATATTAATTAGTCAGATAAATGATACACGTTTTGCGCAAAGTCGAAGCTTCGGACTTTTGGTGTACCTAGACGCTTCTCTCAAATACTACGTTCAAGGACATATTTACAACTGTTAGGTAAAATAAAAATTAGATGATGCACAGTTGCCAAATTTAAATACATATTGTCTTTGCCATTTTCAACAATTAAAACTGATATGTTCCCATAATTTGGATAAAAGTTTCTTGCTGTTTAATTCGAAATTAATAATGTGGTTAACCATTTCATTGTAAAATTTAAACAATATCCCTATATGATATTATAGTTGTACATGGCATAAATTATGCACACCTACATTTTAGAATTTACCTAACCAGATAGTACCTATTTTACGACTATGTAATTGGGTATTATTTATAATTATAATTTGTAACATTTATTATATCTTATACTAAAGAAATTTTTGTACATGTGGCAATGCGGACAACATTCCGACAAATATTGAAACTTGCCAATAAAATAAGATAAGATACACACTGTGCCATCTAGGATTAACATAAGTACTAGCTTACGAGTTTTTGACATTTCGATCCTGTCCTTAAGAACTCTCGATATATTACCAAGAGCTTCTTACAACTTAATTCTTTTTCAAAATTGGATCAGTGGTAATTTCATAGTTATAAGGGCAGAGAAACATAGTGACATTTCTAATAATATCTGATAATGTATACGAAAGAAAGAAATGTTATCTTATAATTTGTTTCACCGCTTGTATATTTACAATAAAAAATAAAAAAACAAGAAATAGAACAACCATTTGGGTTTTTAATATTCCCATTCTTCAAGAATCAAAATAATCAGCGCAGAATGTTAATAAAGTGAGTTAAGGGTTATATATTTAATCGGACATTTCAACAATATGCCATTTAATGATTAAAATTGTGTATGGATCACTGGTGTTAACATTTAAATGATTTATGCATTAATTATTAGATGAATTAAAACAATTATATATTGCAATTCTATAAACAGAAGTTACTCAGTGTTAAGTTAAAACAGACAAAATGGTTACGAGTCATCCAGCATGATCAAATTTATATGGAATGTGTAAAGGTTTGTTCATTTGTGTTGCTAGAATGAGATCAACTGATTTTAAAAAATCACATTTTAGCAGGTTATTTTGACAAATGACAGCATTTGCAATCAAAACAATTCAAAACACAAACGAACACGTAAAAGGTGGTATTTGTTGCAGGATTTCGAATTTTGTAAGGTTATACAATATTGCACCTACCGCTAATTCATAATCACCTTGTAAAAAATATATATCAATAAATATGAATAATGTAAGTAGGCAAAGTTACCTAGTTAATTATATTTTACTCAATATTACAAATTTCACTCGCCCTCGATTTGCAGAATGTAATAATCATCTTGCACATCCCTTACGACGGCATTTAAAATAACATCTCCCTGTTCCTTGGACATTTTTAATAAATAAATATACGTAATTTATTTTACTCGCCGTTTATTGTTTGTTTACCAAGGATTGACAGGTTATGTTTCCTGCTCTGATTTTATTGCTCGGACTCCTGAGCTCGAGCAAGAAATCAGTGATTTATTTGATCTCAAGCAAGTTGCTCGACACAAATGAACAGAACCAGATCATATGATCTGACACTAATGAACGGCATATTTATGATTTAGTTGCCCAGATCTGCTTCCAGCAACACACATGAACAAACCTTAATACATCTATACCTAACCATACATTATTTTGAGATTAACTTTTTTTTCAAAACTAAAGTTATGAAGTGGTTACCTACCATTGAACACAATACTAATCAGAACATATGCTAATACTCAGATCTATGTAAAAAAAATATATAAAAAAGAGTTAATTTGGAACTTATTGTATTTATAACGTTTTTTGATTTTTTATCAATTTTTTTCAGATAAAGTGACTAGTAATGATCTCCATCTACATACAAATTTTGTAACCAAATTCACAGTAGCTGGTTTTGTCATAACAAAAGATAAAAAAAACTGTTTTTGTGTAGGTACTATCTTCTCAATATAAAGATGCAAGAGGCAAAGCTGTGGGATTGTATAACACAACCCCATAAAAAGAAAGTTTAGAATAACGAACCAGACCCATGTATTCATTTGTATTTTCAGTCACTGAATTCGAATATGAGGTCCAAAAAAATTGTACACTCCCAAAATCATTAGCTAGAGCCAAAAATCACCCCTGGAATGGGATAAAAAGAAGATTAAGCTAAGAGAATAGTTGTTACATCTTAATTAAACAGCAACGTACATACAATAGATATAAAACATCTCGCAACCCCGTGTGGGGTGCTTTTCAAGCACAGCGTCGAACATAGTTTAGTTTCTTCTCACTTCCACAACACGCACGTGTTTCGAATTTTTATCGAAGATACTGTAACTTTTTATAGTAAAATCTTACATAGGGGGTAGTTTCTACACCCTTTGAGGGTTGACACTACAGGACGTTGATGGTACGTATTTCAAGTTCTATTTAAGAGTACTACGCAATTTCAACCAATCATAGCATCCGTGAAAATAGAAATCCTGTTGGATTTTGCGTTTTTTCTTGTTTTTCTCGTGTCTTTTGAACTCAGGGGTGTTGTTCTCAACTCTATAGGGGCTGTTTATGAATATTATGTTGGACCTATTGGAGTTTCTTATCACTTTAGCAATTCGAGCTCTTTTCAGCAGTTTTGGATCCATTTTTTATAGTGTGACTGATTTAAAATAGAAACACCTTTATAACTTTTTCTTTTTTGTCCAACTTGAAAGTTTTACCAAAAGATAGAACAAATCAGGATCTACTTATGGTCAAAAAAACATCAGCGTCTTACAAATGCTAAGCCACCTGTGGTACCAAAATAAATGGAAAACATAAAGAACTCATTTTTTTTTCGAAACAATTTATTAATGAAAGTTGTTCAGAATTGTCCAAAAACCTAGAGTCCAAAATTTCAGCAATTTTAAAAAATATCGAATTTTGTTTTTGAAGTTCAAAATTTTGACAAAATTTAAAAAAAATACCAATCACTTGACAACTACCTGGCAGCTTACGTTTAATTTCCAACAAAATTGTCATAGCACAATTTTCTAAAGAAAAAAAAAAAAAAACAATTAAAATGATATATTCGGACTCGGACATTGTTTTAAACAAAATATCGATAGTCTTTAATACTGCTGAAATTTTGGACAATTCTGAACAACTTTCATTAATAAAGTTTTTCGATAAAAAAAATGCCTAATATGATTTCTTTATTTTTTCCATTTATTTTGGTAGTGCGTGGCTTTGCATTTGTAAGACACAAATGTTTTTTTTGGCCATAAGTAGATCCTAATTTGTTCTATCCTTTGGTAAAATTTGGTTAAAGTCGGACAAAAAAGAAAAAAGTTATAAAGGTGTTTCCATTTTAAATGGGTCACACTGTATATTTGGTTAGTTTTCGCCCCTTCCTGGGGGTGTGTTTCATATCTATTGTATGTACGCCGTTGTTTAACCTTAATTTGTATAATTCGATTGATTAAGAGTAGGTATGCCTCGACAAGCTGCTAAAATTTGCAACAGGGGAGGTGAAAGGGAAACTCCAGTGGGCGGTCCTTTAAAAACGATAAAATATTATTTTATGTGTTTATAGTACTATGTAGTAGTAAATAGAAATGAATGACCGCGATTCCACTTAGGTATAAGCTCGAAATTAGTTCATGATTGTATATAAATTCTACCTGCCAAAGCTCAAAGGTTATGCCGACACCCGACACATCTATCCTATCATACTAACCTAAATGCGTTTTTAACATATTATTCCTTCAATAAATACAGTATTTATAATTTAGACGGCTAGGTATTATGCTTCCCTAGAATTTTAATTTGTAATATGGAGTATACGAGTATATCTATATTTTTGCATAATGGAAAAGATATTCAATAATTAGTAATCTGCATTAATTAATAATAATCGTCAATAAGGAAATAATAATATTAAATAAAAAGAATAAGAGTTGATGAGGTCCGATAAAAATTATAAACAAAAATTAGTGGTACGCAATATTGCAGCTACGGACACACGTTTCAGAGTTATTGCTCCTCATCAGCGTAGCATGGCATACGTAATATTGTTATATTGTTAAAAGCAAGACCAACAAAGATAGGAAAGCACAGTATATTGTAGGTACTCTATTTTGTACCTTCATACCTCATGTGCCATATACGAAGAGCAATAACTCCGAAATACGTGTCCGTAACTGCAGTCTTGTTTGTTATTATAGTACTAATTCTTGTTTATAACTAAATGGAAAACTTAACATTTTAATGTTGTTTAGTTTTCGTATGTGTAAAGCTTTAGCTGTCACATCATTCAACAAATCAAAATTTAAACTCTTGGATCCTCAGGGGATTCCTCAGGACTTCTTGAATTTTTATTTTGTAGTCTCCCTCAAATAATGGTAGTTTACCAATAAACAAAAATTAGCAACCATTGTTAAAATCAAAAATATACACCACGCAAGTTGTTTTATGCAATAAGCGTTATGCGTATAGTATTAGTTATTTATTGGTCTAATTTGTCTATACGCGATATTCTTAGAAACTGTTAAACAGAAAAAAAGTTTCAAATAAAACAGGTGTCTCCATCTTTATTTCTTCTCAGCATAGACTTAAAGGGTTTTCCGTTCGTTAACTGATCCTTGCAAATACTCACATTTTATCGACATGGTTTTTGAAAAAAAAAACGTATTTTTTACAATTATTAAAATTTGACCTTCATATTACCACAGTTCATTAATAAATATGTAGTGATGACATAGTAAAATTGAGATCCATTAATGTTTTCGTTTTTTGAATTATGGCAAGTTAAACAAAAAAATTATTTTAATTATTATTGTTATACATCCAATAGACGCCGAGAATAAGAGAAATGATTCGCAGAAAATCAGTGATAAGTAATTATTTATAAGCATTAAACTATTCAACGGATCATTATGAAATTCACTAGTTGTCTATCGAGAGGTAAACCACCGTCGGCACTCGTTCTCCGAATTTTAGGCAGGCTGTCGGCAGCCATGGCAGTGGCGGTCATATAATTAGGCAATCCAACGACCTGTCAAACGTAATTCAAAATGGCCGACGTGGGCAAACAGGGGTTTATTTCTTATTAACTTGCGGAAACGAAACCAAGGCAATAGAAAAACAAACTCTTTTAACGAACGAAAATGAATGTTTGCAGGATGTTTGCCCACAACGCCATGTTGAAAGTCACGTGGTTTGGATTGCCTAATTGAAAGCCCCGCAAGTGCGGCTGGTTGGAGTTACGCAGGCGCCGCAGGCAAGGCAGTCTCGGCAGTTCGCGTAATTTCTACAAGTGGTTGACCTCTCAGGTACTGTTTTGATAGTATATAGTATAAAATAAGAATTTCTTTACAACCCTAACCTGAAATTTGCAGACGTAAATGTAGCAAGCAAATGCCAATTTTTCGAAGTCAGTAACAAGTAAATATATCGAAAATAAATAAAGATTAAGGATAGAGGCAACCTTTTATTTGAAATTTTACTTTCTAGGAGTAGTAGTCTCGATTTGACCAAGGAACTAGTGTTATATACTTAGCACATATCACATATTAGCACATATTATATAAAATAACTTGCCTGGTGTACACTTAGTTTTACGAATTATTATTCATATTTTCTTTAAAAATATATGGATGGGGAGAACTTACAAATTTGCTTTTATAGTAGACAAAAGTTTAATGATAGATGTTTTAAACTAAACCCCGCATCAAAATATCATTAATAACTTTAGACATAGTAGGTTATGTCTCAAAAATATGGATATCTCTGGTTTTACTGGTTAGATTTTAAAAATCCAAAGCATCAATTATTTGTATCAATGAAATTTAATAGTGCATTTTTTTAAAATACGAATGTCAGAGCGATTCTAAAAATTTGCAAAATTTTGAAAGTAAAAAAGATGGCTAAAATTTGTATTCAAAAATGTTTTCTCTACAAATTTTTAAGGCAGAGATAAAAACCTGCAACTTGAGTCTTAGAACGTCTACATTGGTGCGCGATCTCAACAAGAAAATATTTTCAACATAGGTCCACATCACCTTCTGGACAATACTTTTAGCTCTGATTTGTTACATTTTCACGAAGTTGCTTTTTTCTGGAAAATATTTTCGGGTTTAAAGGAGTAAGTTGGTTTCTCTGTTTCTTTTTACATTTTGAGCCTAGATTTCATTATTTTTCAATTTGCAAAATTTTGAAAGTAAAAAAGATGGCTAAAATTTGTATTCAAAATTGTTTTCTCTACAAATTTTTAAAGCAGAGATAAAAACCTGCAACTTGAGTCTTAGAACGTCTACATTGGTGCGCGATCTCAACAAGAAAATATTTTCAACATCGGTCCACATCACCTTCTGGACAATACTTTTAGCTCTGATTTGTTAAATTTTCACGAAGTTGCTTTTTTCTGAAAAATATTTTCGGGTTTAAAGGAGTAAGTTGGTTTCTCTGTTTCTTTTTACATTTTGAGCCTAGATTTCATTATTTTCACAGATCGATAGATAACTTTACTGCCAACAGTTTTTATCCCAAACATTTCTTTCTATTTTTCCCAGAAATAAAAGTTATTATGAAAAAAATCCTGTTACTTGGTCTAATGCAACAAACTGATGCGTGTGACTTGATGAGAAAATGGGAAAATGTGCGCTTTACTTTTGTGTTTCTAACTCCTTTCATTGCAAATCGCATCGCCCCTTATAATTCTATATTCATGTGTTTACGACAAGAACACATCTTTAAAATTTAGTATCAATTGTATTGTCCAATAAATGTTTTCAAATATACCAGCATACCACCATTTTATAAAGAAGAATTGAAACACAATTACACGTTATTGTTAGTGCATGGGTGGCTACATATAACTAGTTACTATATTGTTATAATTCCGTACTTGTAGTATAATCAAAGAGTAGAGTACCTGTTAAGTATAATAGTAAATTAATGGAATTTGGTATTTTATTGGGCGTCCCGTGTTATTAGAAATGATTTGGTTTAATTTCTTATTTCGTTCCCTCATTATATTTTCTCATTCATAAAATAATTCTGGGTGAAGGGCGGAGCTTAAACAATAATAAATCCAGAGGGAGCTCGTATCAGTGTAACATTTGTTGCAAAATGTGCTTTTGCACGGTTCCGTGCTATACACGTTTTTGCAAAAAGTATTATGTTTTTTGGAAAAATAAAAATAGTACGATACACAGAAAACATGAATGAAGGTTTGTATCGAGTCCTTTTTCTCATATTTTGATTCTAAATATTTTTAAAATAATCAGCAATTTGCTGCTAATTAAAACAAATCTTATTAATTAATACCATTTTTCCTCAAAATATTAAAAAGATACAAACCTAGATTGATATGTTTTCTTCTATTTTTCGCCTGTACAAATTTCGTAACTGCAATGGTCTAATTATAATTTGTCGCGGACGGGGCGGCGTTTGAGAGTAATTTATTTCTGATTTTTAGACGGCATACCCACTCTTAAGATCTAACAACTGTTCTCATGGCTTAATCTTCTTTTTATCCCATTCCAGGGGTGTTTTGGCTCTAGCTAATGATTTTGGGAGTGTACGTTTTTTTTTGACCTCGGATTCGGATTCAGTGATTGAAAATACATAAGGATACAAGGGTCTGATTCCCTGATCTGAATTTTTTCTTTTTGTGGGGCTGTGTAATCAGTGCTTATGGAGCTTAAATTCTACAAAATTTCCCTATTTAAAAACTTGTAGCCTGTTTCGGACTGAAAATAATATGGCCACTACTCTAATAATTTTTAGCATGTACTATTTAAAAAATTTACCTTTACGTAATATGAAACTAGGACTTTTCTAAACTCAAAAACTTGTAGCATTGAAACAGCACTGTTATCAGATATACTGTAACCTTCAAGTATGTACTTTGCAGCTGTTACTTCCCATGCAAGCCATCTTTGACTAAAAGCAGCATTAATACTTAACATGTTTGGTAAATGGCCTGTGTCACAGCAGCAACAACCTAAAAGAAAAACATTATTTACATAAACATAATATCTGATATTTTAAATTAAATCATTAAATAATTGAAAAATTAATTAAAAATCATTAACGAAAAGAGAAATTTGACAGTTTACAAACGTTTAATACCTTTTTTTATTTATTAAAAGTCTCCTAATTAAATTGGAAACAATATTAAAATATGCGTAAGACATCAATGCTTTATATAGTTTTCGGAACTGCTGACATTATTTGGTTATTTGCTATAAATTAAAATGTACCGTTTACATGCTGGGTTGACATATTTTCCATAAGACTGCATATAAAAGTTTTTAAAAATGTTTAACTTTATTATGAGTTTCCTAAAGACTGGATTTTTTACAGAAAATTGTATGATATAAAAATCTATTAAAAAAACTTTATTACTGATTTTTTTCATTATTTTCGCCTAATGCCTCAACCTCCTTAATTAATTAACAGCATTTTTTAGCTTTATTTTGCATTTTGTTAAAAAACGAATCCACCAATTTTAATGAGGTTGTGCTCATTTTTTAGATATTTTTAATACCTACAACTTCTTCCATGGACGTATTTTCGTGGATCCTAAAGATAAAATACAAGCCAAAAACTTGTTTTCCGTAACTTCACTTGTTAATTAAACATAGACACACTAATTTTCAGCTGTTGAATTTTAGGTGCAATAGTTATACATACCGAAAGGTACATATTTGCACTTAAGAACACCAGTTGGCATTTTTGTTTCTAAGACTCCCTTTTCTCTAGGCTGCTAACCATGAAGTTAACTTATTTTCACTAAACCAGTGTTAACATATACATATCATATCACAGTTTCTTTTGCAATTTCGATTGTAGATTTCGTGCTCCTTGTTTCGTATGCTACATATGTAGATATAGAGCATTTTAATATCAATTTTGACGGAGTCTGTTTTTGTGTGGTCTATAAAAAAGTGCGTGTTTGTGTTCAGTAGTAGTGGTTGTAGGACGACCTCTGCTCCTACTTTCAGGGAATTGAACTTGTCAATGTAGTCTATCTGTTTCCAAAAAAAGGTTTTATCGAGAAATTTCATTTCTAACAAATAACCAAATATATTGCAATACATCAACATTAACTCCTTGTTCCTGCTACTACTGAAATTAGATTAGATTCAGAAAGGAGGAGCTGACTGATTTGTGTGACTACCGCAACCAATGTGGATCTATTGTATCCAGCTTCTTCCTTTATGTCAGACTCCACAGGCTTGATAAGAGCCCCTTAGTAGAGCTATTAGCTCTTAATTTTTCCTTGATAAGTAGTTAGAATCTAAGTCTAGTCAGACCTTCCCAATGACACAGTACATATACTGAGATCTTCTCTGCTGAGTCTACATGTTGCATCATGTACCAGACCCATTAGACTCATTTGTCTATTAAGTTAACAGTGTCCGGTTATAAAACCCACTATTGTTCACATGGCCTTTCTATTTTGGCATAATAGGTCCTATAAATTTGGACGATTGTTATTTAATGAACTCTTTTCGGAGTTTCCCTACTGATTTGGAACTACTTTCGTTTTCATCAAATTAGCGGGTCATTCTGAGAGAAGAGCTGTTGTTTTCATTTTAAGGATTCCAACCCCCTTCCCTTTCATCCTCCTCTTTCGATTTCAGAATGCTTCTTATATTAGCCTCGATCCTCTGCAGTTCTCCTTAGACTGCAGTATAACCCTGATTATAGTTTCGGGGGATAGCTGTATTCCTGCTACTTCCTGCACCCTTTCTGCCCTCCATCTGTTGCATTGGAACATGGTGTGTCCTGCATCCTCATTTTCACCACAGCGTATCTATTCTCAGTTGTCAATCTTGCCGAAATCAAACAGGTACTCTGCAATGCACCCATGCTCAGTCAGGGCTTGAGTAAGGTGATATCCCACCTCCCCTTGTTTCCATTCCACCCATGCTCTCACGTTATGAAATGAGTCATCTCGTCCATCTTCCTTTATTGGAGGTGTGCCATTTGCTTTGCTAAGCTTGGAAGAGCCTATTCCTGGCTACTCCCTTCTCCACTCCTTATATTTCCAGTCGCTCTTTGGCCAGCAAATCCAGAGGGGGGAGGGGGGGGGATGCCCGCAACCAGTAGTGCTGCCTCATATGACACTGTCCTGTAGGCACTGCAGACTCTTAATGCCACCCAGCGCTGTGACCTCGTCATCCTGGCTAGACGAACAGAGTGCACAACACTGCACAGTAGCTTTCTCTTGCTTGCTCTCGGCCCATGTGTGTTCACCATAAGTCTACCTATTGCTGTGGCAGCCTTTCCTGCCTTCTCCACTGCCTTTAAGGCATGTACTCCAAAAGAGAGCTCCGGGTCCAGCCATACCCCTGGGTATTTGAGGCAACCACGGGCGCTTACTTCGCTCTGCCCTACCCTTACTGTACTAGGTGGTAGGTTTCTCTTCCGTGTAATGATAAGCAGTTCCGTTTTCTTAGGGCTAACTCCAGCTGCATTTTCCTCAGACACCTCTCCATTCTTCTAATGGCCGTGTCAACACCTTCCACTATATCACGCGCCACCGTTAATGCTATCGTGATGGCTAGGTCATCCGCATATCCTGTAACTTTTACCCCTTCTATTTGGGGTAGTCGTAGAATATCATCGAACATCAAGTTCCACAGGGTTGAACCTAACACAGAACCCCACGGGACTATACACGTTATCTCCTCTTCCACTGCATCCCATCCTTCACTTCGAAGCCTACCCGCCTGCATTCAAAATAACTCTTCAGTATCCTAATTAGATACGGTGTCACCCCCAAACTTCTAAGTTTCGTAATGGTCTCTTTCCATCCTGCCATGTTGAAAGCGTTCCTCACATCCAGCGTGATAACTATGCAGATACCCTTCGTGGCTAAGGCCCCCTCTGCTGTTTCTGTGATTCGCCTTAAGGCTCTTACTGTTTACCGCCCTTTCCTAAAGCCATACTGGCTATCTGATAAACCACCCTTTTGAGATATTTCACCCTCTAGCCTCCCACAAAAAAGATACTCAAGCAGATTTGCCATTGCATCCAGTAAGCATACCAGTCAGTAGGAGGACAGATCCTCTAAAGGTTTGTCCCCTTTCCTTATTAAGACCACCCTCGCCATTCTCCATCTATTTATCAATGGATGCTCGTATGCATGGCTTAAACACACCACAAAGGGGTTTGGTTTATGTAAGGGACTTAGAGGCGTCTTCTGTGGTCAGCTCATCAGCCTTTTCATTTCCCTTGTTTCCCTTTCATCCTGGTAACCTCGCCATGGTAACTTTATTCTGGCTTTGGCCTTATCCCATGAATCTCAGCTCTGACTCCTCTGTTCTTCTTGGAGCTGTCTGTATACCAAACTGTTTGTTCTGATTTCAATTTGAAATTTTTTATTGAACTTATACTTTGGAACCATAGTATCTGTGGGCGTTCCTAGAATGAGATTTGCCTTCAGCTCTAAGTATACCTTTTGGAGGTCTGCAGCAGTTTCAGATTGTTGGTTGTCTCTTCTTTATTACTCCAGTTTGATAATAATAGAGGAGGACAAAGGTTTAAAATTTTAGAAATTTTCTATTATTAGTTTAATTTTTCCTAATGATTTTTAGATGATGTAATTTTTTTGTATATTGATAGATTTTAAGTAAAACACATTTTCATTTTTAAAGGTTGCTAGGAACTCTTTTACTAAACTATGAACATCACATATTAACTTATTTTCACTAAAGTTCAATGCGTTTTTCCATCTTTTAGCACAATTCGGGTGAAATATGGCATTAGACCCGCTTGCCACTTTTTTCCTCAGTGTTTGCATAATATGTCTGTCAATTTAATTATTTATGCAATGGGCCTTTTCAGCATATTTTTTTTATTGGGGAATCATAAATTTTATGAAAAATTAAAATACCCGTATTTTTTCAATTTCTATTTTGATGCAGATTAGAGCCAGAAAAAAATAATTAAAATCACCTATTTACAAGTCCAATTTAAACGATTATCCGTAACGCGCCATTAATACGTCAGCAATCCCAAGCCAATAGTGTAAAAGGCGACTCGGCAACGTTGTACAAAATCAGCATTCAATTGACGTTTGTAGTGATGGGCGATATCGCGATTTTCCAATCACTCCTTAACGGCGACTTATATTTTTCACTTCCGGTGGTTTTAAACTAACGCCATCACAATCTGCAAGCTGATATGTTTACCGTTCGCCGTAATTTGTTTGTGTGAATGTATGGCTGCATTAAGCAGCACTGGACAAGTATGAATTGAAAGTAAAACGATGTAAATTACACTTTATATTAATATTTTATATAATCACGGTGATTTAATCACGGTGATTTAATCACCGGCAGTGAATATCGCTCATGACTAGACGTTTGACAGCTTGTTGATGTTAACATTTTGGTTTTGAGGTTAGCGTAAATTGAAAGCCTCCGATTTCGATTAAAATGTCTAGCAAGCAGTGTTTTGTTCCATTCTGTGAAAATACGACCAAAAATGCCCCAGAAGAGATGACAGCTCAAATGAAAGTTTAAGGTTATCCGCTATCCGCACGCTCGGTGATCGCAGTGTTGTCGGTTTGCAAGTTCTTCTGTTGTGTCCTCGATGATGATTGGTGGGATTACCTGTGCAACCAAGGCGCGTGAAACTCGAGCGTTTGAAATACCCCGTGAAAGTTGTTGTATTTCGCTAATTTATTTCTCAGAGATTGCTGTTCTAAGATGCCTCCTTTTTAGATAAAAAATTATTTTATTTTCCCCAAATGACACCCACCATATTTAAATGTCAAAATTCGAATGTACTGTAAAGGCCCATTAAAGTAAAACGACTTACCTAACACAAATGTAAAAAAACGGACAATAACATTTAATTTTTGCTGTTTCTGATTTTTTTTCAAATTATTTACTGAAACAAATTTGTAAAATACACAGATATTTACATGAATTAATTTTTTTAAATAAGTTAAATTAAGTAAAATAATTAAATCTACTTAAATAATTCATTAATAATAAAAAATGATTTATTTATGACTTTATGACAATAATTATTGGTATCATCGACTTATAACCTTTTGTAATAATTTATTATGGAAAAGTTCCAATCATAGATTTAATAATTAAAACCTCTTTGGTTCCGATTTAGAATTCGACTTACTTTTGGTTGGGACTGTAACACCTCAACCTCCTTAAGTTTTAACTTTAAAAATAAATAACGTAGATGTAACAAACTTTGATAGATTACAGGTTTTATTGTCTAGAATGAGTGTTTTTTTTTTTTGGAAATGTGTACTTGTATAATTTTTGCAAAAGAGCATTTGTTTAATAAAAAGGCACTTTTTTGAAAATTAATTTCTACAGCTTAGGCATGTCGTAGCGTAACATGGTTGTGTTGCACTTTTGACAACAGCAACATCAACAATAGCAATACAAATAATAATAATAATTGGGCAAAGACATGTGCAAAAGAAAGGAAAGTTAAAAGAGGTCCATTTTATGGACTAAAATGCTTTTTTTTGTAAAACTAACGCGATATTTTGTTCTATCTCGTCAAGTTACCCCAAATCGCTTTGACAAGATAATGATGATTTTGCGAGTGCGCATGATTTTAAACGTCCGAGTTTAGTTGTTCTTGTGCCCACTGCAGCCGGCGTAGTGTTGATTCCATAATGCGTATGAAACAGGCCCACATGCCATTGGCCGTTGTGTAATAAAATAGTAATAATTGTTGAACCCTGTATATTTCAAGTGTTTTCTGTATGTTTAAAGTCTTCTGTAAAATATAAAACGCAATTTGAGGTTTTTTGTACTATTACTGTTATTTACCAAAGTGCAGTTTTTGTTTTTGGTGGAACAATAAGACCAACGTTGCAGGTAAAATGGCCAAAATCTGGTGTTTTGTATTAAGCGGAGTGGGATAGGGACTGAAATCGCCAAAAAAAGTTTTTTCGGAGTAGAAAGATATGGTACCTAGACCATCTGATAGAGATATAAATAATGTATTACATTCCCGGTTGACGACCTTTTCCTTTGGTCGAGACCAAATTTGTGAGCATTTAATTTCAGAGATTTTTTCTATACCGCGCATCTACAAGTAAAAACACATATTACTAGGAAATTGCTACACTTAGGTGAATGATTCTAGCTTTGATTGAGAGAGTTTATTCTATATAATAACTCTATATTAGAAAAGTGTCGTAATTCGTCTTTTTACATTTTGAAAAAACCAAATATTACATTTATATGCTGATGATATGCAATTATTCACTTCACTTTCCACTAACAACATCTGGCAACAAGTTGAAAACTTGAACTTAGATCTCAATAGCATTCTCAAATGGTCTCAAAATAATGGTCTCTTTATGAACCCCAATAAAAGTAGTGATATTATTAGGTTCTCAAATCAAAATAAATACAATAAGACAGCTAAATCCAAGGTTCTATCTTGGTGAATCGCAGCTGCAAATGCAAGAGACAGTAAAAAATTTGGGTATCCTATTTGATTCACAATTATCTTTTATGGGTGTCAAAAATATGTAGGTCATCCTACTCGAGGCTGAGACACATGTATCAGTTTAAGGACTTATTGCCTATATCAACTAAAAAAATTCTTATTGAATCATTAATACTGTCCATATTTAACTATGGGGACTGTATATACGGACCCTGTCTCAATGCAATTGATAGAAGAAGACTCCAAATCATGCAAAACTGTTGTGTAAGGTTTATATGTAACGTCCCTCTCAGAAATCATATATCTCCACATTACAAAGAGATTAAAATGTAAAATGTAAAATTAGATGAACGTCGGTTTCTCCACTATGCCTGTCTAGTTAAGAAAATAATTGAAACACAAATGCCCAGCTACTTGCATGATAAGAATTCCGACAAAGCACTCACGATAGAACAATACGAAACAATAATATCACTATACCTAAGCACAGTACTGCTGTATTTCAGTCATTCTCCTACTTAGTGTCATACGTGTACAATCAATTAACACCAGCCATGTTTCAGACAAGTACTACATCATTTAAAATTAATCTAAAAAATAAATTACTATGTAATGACGTGACCTCCATTAGTTTAAACAAATCTTAGCTTTGTATATGCACATTTTTATATGTCTTGTTTGTACTTATGTAACTATTTTAAATTAGTGACATTATATGATTTTTTATTTTATATAGCTAATAGATTATTTACAAAACTATTTTATCTTTTAGGATAAGGTTAATATATCAGTTCTCTGTATCTTATCCATTTGTATATTTGTAGCTTGTTTGTTATTCCATACAATAAATTATTTTATTATTATTATTTTGCAATAATTGATTAAAATGCTCATGTACTGCTTTCATACAGACATAACTTTTCATTTCACAATATCGATTTCAAATTTCTTTATACCAACCTATTCCCTGATGTATAAGGAACATTTTCTGTCATACAACATATTGTCGCGTTTCACAAATAAAGGCTATATATAGATATTTGAACACACGTGTGTCGCATTAGTAGAGTAGCGCATTAGTCGCGTCAATTTGGCATTTTACTTCTAAAATGAAAAGTCCACGGTCAAATGACTTAATTTTTTTTGCAAAGAGTTTAGAAAGATATTTAGAAAAAACACTACATTTATTTTTTGGTGGAAATGTGTGGTTTCATTTTTTTCCCTATAATTGGTCAATTTTAATAGCCGCAATTTAATTAAGTTAATTGAAAAATTTGATATCATACACAATATGTCATAAAACTAGACGAAAATGGTTACCCGGGGGTTTTTGGGGTTGCTGCATGATCACGATCCTGAAGTCCAATTTTTGGTAAGTTCAAAATGGCGGACTGGAAGTGGAGTTAATTTCTCAGAAAAAAACTCGTATTTTTCTGCAGGGTTCAGACTTTGCAAAGCTGAAAAAATTCCCTGAGATTTCCAGGTTTTCAATAACCAAAAATATTAATTTCCATATATTTTTTAGCGAAATAATTTTTTATTTGACATAAAATAATTCCTTGAATTGAACTGAATCGGTGAAAATTCTAAAGAACTCTATGATTTTCCATATCTAGACGCAGAATTCCATAGTTTTTTATACAATTTATAAAATTCCCTGATATTTCCAGGCTTTTCTTAAAAATTTGTAAATTCCCTGAATTTTTCAGGTTCTCCAGGTTTTCCATATGAGTCTGAACCCTGTTCTGGTTTTTGGGCTGAAAATGAGCAGTCGGTGGTTTCTGAGGTCGCTAATTACGAATTCGTGGTCCAATTTACGAAATTCAAAATGGCGCATGGGAAGAACAGTCAATCGTATTCTTTTCTTTTTGTGTAATGATCTTAATTGTATCAAAAACACCAATAAACTTTACTTACTTAGTTTACTTTTTTGGGCTGAAAGTGGGAACGCGGAGGTTTTCGTTATCGCTGATAACGAATCTGATGTCCAGTTACGGAAAATTAAAACGGGAGGACCGGAAGTAGTATATCTTTCAGGAGAAATTCATATTCTTCATACTATCGGCCCAGAAAAGAAAAAATACGGGGTTTTCCTGAGAATCTGGCTTTACTTCCGGTCCGCCATTTTGAAGCTTCTCTAATTGGACATCGGATTCGTTATGAGCGACCACGAGATCCCCCGAGTTGCCACTTTCAGCCCAAAAAAGAAAAGAATACAAGTTCTTCTGGAGAAATTGACTGTTCTTCCGGTCCGCCACTTTGAATTTTGTAACTTGGACCTCGGATTCATGATCAGCGTCCTCAAAAACCCCCGAGTGCTCATTTTCGGCAAAAAAAAAAAAAACGAGAAGAATACGAGTTTTTCATGAGAAATTGACTCTACTTCCGGTCCACCATTTTGAACTTACTAAATTGGACATCAGAATCGTGATCAGCGACTCCAAAATCCCCCGGGTAACCATTTTCATCTAATTTTATGGCATATTATATATGATAACAAATTATTCAATTAATTTAATTAAATTGGCCATTAAAATTGGCCAATTATTGGAAAAGAAATGAAACCAAACATTTCAGCCAAACAATAAAAGGTACAGTTTTTTCTAAATATCTTTCTGAACTCTTTGCAACAAAAATCAAGTCAATTGTCCATGTACTTTTAATTTTAGAAGTAAAATGCCAAAATGACATGACTAATGCTCTACTTGACTAATGCGACACGCCCGTGTTCAAATAGCCTATATATACCTTTATTTATGAAACGCAACAATATGTTATAGGATAGAAAATGTTCATTAAACATCAGGGAATAGGTTGGTATAAAGAAATTTGAAATCGATATTGTGAAATAAAATGTTATGCCTGTGTGAAAGCAGTACGTGAGCATTTTAATCAATTATTGAAAAATATTTTTCGTTTTTTCAAAATGTAAAACGACGAATTACGACACTTTTCTAATGTAGAGTTATTATATGGAATAAACTCTATCAATCAATGCTAGAATCATTCACCTTAGTGTAGCAGTTTCCGAGTAATACGTGTTTTTACTTGTAGGCGAGTGGTATAAAAAAAATGTGATCTCTGATATTAAAATGCTCACAAGTTTGGTCTTGACCAAGGGAAGAGGTCGTCAACCGAGAATATAACACATTATTTGTTGCGTACATCTGGCAACTTTAAGTAATTTTATTAAATGCTATTAAACAAAATGAATTTTTGAGAAATATGTACAGGTATTTGTCATACTCTAGTAACTAAAACACCAGACATTAAATTATCGTAAGTAATCTGTTTAAATTTAGGAATGAACACATTTATTATATTTCCATGTTTCAATCATTTAACTCTTTTTGTATTCCAGTTTTTGCTAACAGCTCTCATAGAACACAGGGGCTTCGATCGAATAGTAAACATATCTGTATTTCACAGCACATATTTCTTAATTATTGGTTAAACCAAATATACTGCGGGAAGTATTATGGGTTGCATAGAACAACGTGGACCCAAATTCTTAGTAATTTTTAGTTTATAGTATGGTAATATGTTAATTGAGACTTGAGAGGGGATATCTCTTTTATTAGCTGGCTATTTCTGTAGCAGCATATACTTTGACTTAAAGTTTTTGATAATCATTCAGTCACGTGTTGTGTCACTACTGCTGTTATCAAACTTTCTCTTAGTGATCTATCTAATAAAAGGTAATTACATTTATTTATTTGATTCCTCTCATTAGTATTTATAGATAGATAGATATATAGATAGATAGATAGTTTATTGATGCTTTAAATTATACAATTTTTGCACAAGTCAAAATACAAATGTAAAATAGTAAAAAAACTTAAAACAATTGGGCCACATTTACCAATGGACTAAAATGAATATACAAGAGAACACTTACAAATAAAACATATAATACACTTATTTATATAACAAACAATTCCATAAGACAAACTTTACATAAATTATTACAGGTTAAAATCAGAGGTTGTCATCCCTGAATTTAAAAATTCCTCAAATGTGTAAAATGCTTTGTTGGTCAAGTATGTTTTTATTACCTTTCTAAAAAGTTTGTATTGGAGAGATCTCACAGATTCTGGTAACTTATTATAAAACAGCGGAGCATAATACAAAGTAGCATTCCATGATTTTTTTAATCTTAGATAATCTATTCTGAGGTCACCCTTTCTACGAGTATCGTGATTATGTACGTGCTGTGAAGTTATATATGTTTGATTGTTATTTTTGGCATAGAGCAGGCATTCGAATATATATTTGGATGGTAGGGTCATAATATTTAAATGTCTAAATGAGTTTCTGGCATCTGAACGGTACTGCAGTTTGGCTAATACGCGCATCGCCCTTCGTTGTAGTGAAAATATTCTATTGGTATGTGAGGAGTGTCCCCAAATAAGTATACCATAGCTGCAGATGGATTGTACAAGAGCATGGAATGCTAGAGTACAAACCTCTTGGGCTACGGTATTAGCCAGGTTCTTCAGAACAAATATGTTCCTTGAAATTTTTTTGGCAATGTGGTCTACATGGATATCAAATTTTAACGTGGGGTCGAGATGAATTCCTAGGAATTTAATTGAACACGGATTGCTAACTTCTTCATGAGTACGTAAAGAAAAGATTATATTTTCTGTTTTACTTTCGTTTAGACATAATCGCTCAGCTGCGAACCAGTCTCCAGCTCTGGAGATCGAGGCCTCCATGCAAATTTTTAGTTCTGCATAGTCCGTACTAGAGCAGGTAAAACTTGTATCATCCGCATATAACACAGCACTTTGTGGGAGTGCTACTGTTATGTCATTCATGTATATTAGGAAGAGCAATGGACCAAGAATTGACCCTTGCGGGACTCCATGTCTATTAATCCTATCTTCCGAGAGGTCACCTTCGTAACTCGTGATTTGTATCCTGTTGTTAAGATAACTACGTAACAACTTCAGGCTTGAAGGATGGATTCTATAATGTTCTAATTTTTTATATAATATCTCATGCGACACACAATCGAAAGCTTTTGACAAGTCACAAAAAGTTGCCCCCACAAATTCACCCGCTTCAAAGCCCTCGATTATGGTCTCACAAAGTTTATTTATAGCCAATACTGTGGATTTGTTTTTCCTGAAACCAAATTGCTCAGCGACTAGTAGGTGGTTTGACTCAAAATATTCCTCAAGTTGATTTTTTAATAACAGTTCAAAAATTTTTGAGATTACCGGGATCAGTGCTATCGGTCTGTAGTTATTTAAATCGTCTTGGTCACCCTTTTTAAATACTGGTATTAATTTTACTATTTTAAAACATGTTGGATAAACCCCTTCTTTGATAGATTGATTGAATAATTTTGTTAGTGGAGCAACTAATAAGTCAGCAAGTGATTTTATTAGAGTTATATTTAAGCCATATATGTCTTTACTATGTTTGTTTTTAAGGTTACTGATGGCATTTCGGACTTCAATGAAGGTAACCTCCCTGAAAGAAAAGGATATTTCTTGTCCAGTAGTATTTGCTCTCCCTAGATACTCGTCAAATGCGGTAGCAGAATGTGGTATGTCTGCTAAGACGTTATCAGCTATATTTGTAAAGAAATTGTTAAAATCATTTGCGTGAATGTCCGTCCGTCCAGTGCTGGAGACATGTTTTCTATTTGTATTAATTATGTCCCATGCCGCCTTGGCAACGTTGTCAGAATTTTGAATGTACTTTGTGTTAGCTCTCTGTTTCGCTTCATTTATGGCTTTTTTATATTTGTACTTATATCGCATATGACTATCAGCAAGATTTACAGTTCTGAAATTACTATATAGATCATTTAAAAATCTTAAGTTTTCTCTCATTTCTCTGAGTTCCTCATTGAACCACGAGACTTTAGTAACCTTACCTACTTGAACCTGTTTCTTTGTCCAGGGTTCAGACTTTGCGAAGCTGAAAAAATTCCCTGAATTTTCCAGGTTTTCCATAACCAAAAATATTAATATTCATATATTTTTTACTAATGTAATTTTTTATTCGACATAAAATAATACCTTAAATTGAATTGAATCAGTGAAAATTCTTAAGAACTCTATGGTTTTCCATATCGAGACGCAGAATTCCCTGATTTTTTACACAATTTACAAAATTCCCTGATATTTCCAGGTTTTTTTTAAAGATTTTCAAATTCCCTGAATTTTCCAGGTTCTCCAGGTTTTCCATACGAGTCCGAACCCTGTTGTCACTGGGAATGCAATATCTCTATACTGTAAAATTGTGTTTAAAAAAAGGTCATGTTTTTCATCGGCATTCAAATTAGAATTTAAAAAAGGCCACGTTTCGTTTGATAAAAGATGATACAAGTCAAAATTTTCCCTTTGTGGTTATTGGGCGGGAGAAAATAACCTCAGTCTTGTGTTTATGTTTATGTAGAACACTTATATCTACTCCTATATTTACGGCACAGTGATCTGACAGTGAAGGGTTAAAAACATTGATATTGTGATTTAATATGTCAACAAAGTTTATCAAAATATTGTCGATGCATGTATCGAGTCTTGTATTTTCAAAAACTCTATGGACAAAGCCATATGAATTCATAGTGTCTAAGAAGTTGTGCTTATTTGCATTGTTGCAGTTGAAATGTATATTAAAATCTCCATTTATGATTATATATTTACCAGAATTAAAAATGTGTTCAAGTAGCAAGGTCATAGTATCTAAAAAGATATTATAGTCTCCGTTTGGAGGCCTATAGATAGTTATGATTATGAAATTTAAGTGTATAATCTCTACTGCGGCAATTTCACAATGCATTTCATTTGATAACATGACCAAATCATGTTTTGGTACATATTTGATGTCATTTTTACATAGTATTATCGAACCACCGTGGATATGTTGTTTCCTTGCAAAGAAGGATGCCACAGCGTAGTTCTGCACATGTAACACTTCAATTTCTGCTTCGCACAAAAAATGTTCGCTAAGACACAACACATCATATTTGTGATTATTGCATACCAGCATCGCTTCCAGTTCCCCTACTTTTTTCCTTACCGACTGTATGTTGAGGTGTAGCACATTTAGCTTGTTGTTGTTATTTCTACATAGCTGCTTTGTCTTTTCCTGAAGTGTTTTTACACTGACGGATTCGCCAGTTCCTTTGATTGTGGCGTAATCCTCCTTTTCGTTAAAAAACGTGACACCAGAGCTCCACTCGGCCACACATCACGTCTCCACGCATTTTTGAAGTGTTCCTGTCGAATAGTTACCTTCATAGATTTATACACGTTTGGTAATTTGGATTCATGTTCTGTACATATAACTCCTGGAAACTTATCCATTAAAGACTTTTGAAAGTCATCTGGCTGTGTTTCAGGGTTTAATCTTGTCACGTGTAATGAGATAAATTTTGGTACCATTTGAATATCTGTTGATATGTTGTCGCCGACGACGAACCTTCGATTTCTTCTTTGTTTAGGTTTCTCCCAGCCGTCATTTTCTGTAGAGTCCCTCAATTCTTGTATTTCACGAAATTTATTGGCCGTTTGGGCTTGTAAAATAGCGGCACTAACTTGGGTTGCCTGGAAAGTACTTTGTTTACCAGCATGCCGCCCGTTTCGCTTGTGATCGTTTGTTTTATTATTATTACTACTAGCATTGCTGATATTGATATTATTGACAGTTGAAGGGAAACTACTTTTTGGAAGGTTGGCTGTACTACTTGATGAAGCCTTTGTTGCATATGTTTCAGCTTTTTGTGCAGGTTGCCTCTCGTTTTCTTCTTCTTCTTCTACGTTGTGCACTGCTGTCACAAACTGTTTATTACTTGGCATTTGTGTAGTTTTCAGTGACTGGATTGAGGAATTTATGTTATTTGGTTTTTTACCAGTTTGACTTTTTTTGTGTATGTCTACTTTTTCTTCCAAAAAAACGATTTTCTCTCGTAGTAATTGATTATTTTCTTCCAAAATTTTATTTTTACTCCTGAGTTCTTCTATTAACTGCCTCTGATATTCTACTTCAACATTTATGATATTTATTTGAGTACCTTGAGACTTATCTTGATGATGTTGGTCGCTAGTTTTATCCGTCTCATGAAGACATTCCGGATTTTTCCCTTGATTTGCTTGTTTAAAGCAACCAGGATGAAAAACACACTTACACTTAACACAAAATAGTTTATCTTTTATTATTTGCCTTTTACACTGTTTACATGTTATAAAATTGTCACTTTCATTGCTTACTTCCATCAACGCGTTTTCATCGGCCGCCATCTTGGCCTTTAGCCATATTTTTCATTTCTGCTAACTAAACAACCATTATTCTGAAACATGTGCTGATAATATTTTTTCTTTCTCCCAATCGTAGAGTTTTGCTGCCAAACAGTTAATTAACAAATAGATAATAGATAATTAATAAATAATTTATCCACATAAATTACACAAATAACGTACTTAAGGTTAAATGCCTGCTGGATTTCACAAGATAGATAGTCCAGTCAAACACAGTTTAGTCAAGTTCAACATAGTCTAGTCAAATTCCGTTTCGTCAAGTACAGTTTAGTCCAGTCAATCCAAACCAACAGCAAAACCCTAACGTTATACAGGTTAGCAAGACGTCAAACCATGTCGAGGAGCCGTCTGTGTTCGGAGAGGCTGTTAGGAAAAGCTACCAGAACTCACCAGGAGCCCTCATCCACTACCTTTCCATCGTCAGGAAGATTGGTGAGATTCTGAGAATTTCATTGATTTTTTTTGTGTAATATTTACTGTATAACTTTCATTGCACAAGATATTTCTTTTCTTTTAATGATAAATTAATTAAGCTATAAATATTTTCCTTTGAAAATTGTGATAATATTACTTAATATTTCTATTTCATAATTGATAACATTATTTTATACTTTTTATATTGATTAAATTCGTTGATTTGTTCTTATATTGATGATTTTTTCTGAAGTTATTAATAAATATGTCTCTTTTATCGTAAAATTCAATTTTTCATTTTTTCTGTTTGTCTGTCCGCCATAAGATCAAATCTTTCCGCGGCGGTTGGTTTCACCATCACAGGGGTAGTAGTAATTCTTAAATTTTCCGTGGATGGCGCTCATAATATTTACATCATTTTAAGCTACCTCTGAGTGTTGGAACAAACTGGCTTAGTAAAATATCACAAAAATATTGGTTCAACCTCTGGCTGATTTAAAAAAATATATATTAATTGAACCCACGAAATCCCAGCCACACACCAGATCAGCTAGCCGTTCGCCGTCACTACTTGTGTGTTGGTTGAATTGCCTTTGGTTATCACCTTAACCGGTGATACCATTGTTAATTTTTCTAAGGCCAAGTAGTGATGAAACATATTTATTTATTTATCAGCTGGTCTAGGTCCCATATCTTTCTACTTCGAAAAAAATTTCTACTTAAATAAGCGTGCTATGCTCGGGATCCTGCTCCACTAATTCACCAGTTTCAGTAAATATCTCTTACATCTACTTGCCCAACTATATCAAATAAATAAGTTTCAAATAATAAATTATTTATTTATTACTTTATGAGTTTTATGTCATACTTTTGATTTCTTACCACAAAAATATTTGTTTCCTATAAATAATATATTTACTTGCTTATATGAATCACAAAACACTATATTTATCTGTGTGTGAGGAGTCCGTCTCTGGCGTAACTACTTTTAAGCTGGGGTCTGCTTATCATATATGTAATACAGATTATGCTAAATATATTGCTATGTTTATCTGTTTTCCCACTATACCTTTTACATATTTTAATTATTGCATTTTGTTTATGGTTTCAACTTGTGCATGTGTGAACTTTAGTGCACCACTGTTAGAGGTGTTTCAGAATCTTATGAGCCGCGAAATGCTCAAAAGCCAAAGTTCATTCTGCGTTATAAGTATTTTTTTGAAGACACTGGCGGCTGAATTGTTGTATACATAAACAAGAGCTCGGGATAAATTGTAAACAATAAATATAATAATTTTAAGAAGTGTAACTGAGTCGACAGGAGGGATTATGTCTGTGCGCATATGAAGGTCACAGCTCATGAGATTTTAAAACACCTCTAGTTTAAGATTTGTAGTAATGTAAGATACGTCATCTTCTCACATGAAATATCTACAAAATAACAACAGTCTTCCAAAAGCACAATGCATCTGAATCCGCCTTTTGTAAAGTGTGAAATAGACCTCTATCGTCAGAATCCTATTAATATAACACGAAGGCTTAGTTAACTTACCATCATTTTCTTCAACACCTTCCGTGATGGCCTCAACTTCCCTTTGTTGACAATAAGTACCTCGAAACTCCAACCCCCTCATTTGAAAAGTAACCAAATCATTCCCCATTTCAATGATATGTACTAAACAATTTAAATAATCTGAAGCTAATACAAAACAATCGCCCTGGTTTACTGGTCCCCATCTTCCCAATTTCAAATCTCCACATAAAGAATGTTGCAGGGATCTCGTTAAATGTTCATAAAATATAGAATTTAAATTATTATCATCAGCTCCCAAATTTCTATCGAGGTGTGATGACAGTGGAGTGTTGGAATGATCTACTCTTCTAGTATTATAATCACGTTCCCAAAATTTTACTGGCCTCACATACGATGTAAGGAAAATTGCACTGCCTAAAAAAGGATTTAAGGGAGTAGATAGTACAGCAGAGATAAATGCTTGTAGAAACAACATTGCGGAATGTGGAACAGAAAAAGGTTGGGCGAAGGCGTGAAATGCTGATCCCCATGTTATTTGCCATGGAGCTATGTAAGTAACTACAAACTGGACCTGAAAAGAAATTTTAATATTTATACATTAATTTCCAAGTATATTAAATTGAAATTAATTTGAATTAAAATAAATTAGGTAGGTAGTTATTAACTTAAGTAAATTATGTAGGAAATAATTTCAAATTATGTACAGAGTGACCCATTTAAAACTGGGGCACCTTTCTAAATTTTTTATTTGTAGACCGATTTAAATGATTTTGTTTAAATTATAGAGCTTACTCTACTGTGGCGCAAAATTTCAGATCGAAATTAAAAATTTCAAAGCCTATTTCGGTTTTTTTAAGGCTAAAAATCCAAAAAAAGTGTTGGCAATTTTTTTATCTCAAGTCTGACTAAGCCACTTTAGAATACCTTCAAATGGGTACGACCGAAATTTAACAAAAAAATATCGGTTTCTAACAGAAATATAACAATTAAAATTTATATTATGTTCTCGAAATATTTCGAATATTCGTCATGTAATTCACAATTGTTTAAATAATATCGTTTGCAATGCTCCATTAGATCGTTATCAGTTAAATTTAAAAATTTATAACCATCAGTTATTCAATACTGGCAATATTTGTTTTCGTTAAGTATGCTCCGTATTAAGAATAATTATTTTTATTAGCAAGCCTTGCAATTACTTTTATTATCAAAGCTGGCATTGGATAATTATGTAAATAATAATAAAGCCCTTTAAACAAAAAACTGTCACTCCATAGAAAGAGGCGATATTGAGAAGAGAATAATAAATTGGTATTTAATAAATAAACTGCAAATCATTTATTAAGATCAGTTAACATGTCCATTATAATTAAAAATTTTCCAATTTAACAATTTTAGAAATTAATATCTTTTATTACATTAAATAACAAATTGTAATTGCAATTAAAAATTTACTAATTTAACAACAATTTAAAAAATTACTATTTTTGTAATAAAATAACATAAGAGACCATAAACAAAATTTTAAAAAAATTGAATGAATTGACACGACAGTGCCATACACTTCAAAGTTTGGATGATTTAACTAAATTTCCATTCAATTCAATACATTTATTTATGGTCTTTTAATGTTTGCCATAACATTATCTATATCTAAACTTGCAATTCTTAAACTGCTTCTCGGATTATCAGTAAAGTAATTTCTAATTCGTTCATTATTTGGTCTTTGTCGTTGTAAATTACGATTGTTTCAAATGTGTTTCGATATAGCTCCATACTGATTAAAAATTTTTACTCAACAAACGGTAGCTGTGTTAATTCGACACTCTGGGTGTCTATTAGTAAAAATTCTACGTACTTCCCTTTCGGACTGTCATTGTTACCACGAAGTTTTATAATTTAAATTTTTGCAAGTTCAATTATCAGCCATACTTTATATCGATAGCGTACTTGCGGAACAATAAACTTTATTAGTGATGCGAATAAATATGACAGATTTCGTCGTTTGTTTTGCTGGCTTGCCATGGCAACTTAAATAAGAATTTGCAAAGCTTGCTAATTAAAATAATTATTCTTAATACGGAGTACGTTTAAAGAAAACAAATATTGCCAATATTGAATAACTGATGGTTATAAATTTTTAAATTTAACTGATAACGATCTAATGGAGCATTGCAAACGATATTATTTAAACAATTGTGAATTACATGACGAACATTCGAAATATTTCAAGAACATAATATAAAATTATGCTATATATCTGTAAGAAACCAATATTTTTTTGTTAAATTTCGGTCATACCCATTTGAAGGCATTCTAAATCCAATGGCATAGTCAGATTTGAGATAAAAAAATTGCTAAAGCTTTTTGGATTTTGGCCTTGAAAAAAAATTTTTAATTTTTATGTTTTATGGGTGATCCATCTTTAAAAATGCAAAAAGATTTTTCAAAACAATTTTTGACATTGAAAAAAATGATAAAAAAATATCCTTTTTTAATTTAATTGAGTAAAAACAACCAAAAAATGTGGCTTGAGATCTTTTCTAACAAGTTAACCTTTTTCAGTAAGACTGGGTCAAAAAATCTTTAATATTAATACTTTGAGAATTTTTGACTCCAAAACAATGCGCTTTTTGTTATAGAACCAAAATTGTTTGTAAGAGGTCAAAGAATAACTGAATCTTTTTATCCATTTTTGGAAATTTTAGTTTATTGAGTTTTTTCTTCCATCACAATTATTGCTAGAAATTTCCAAAAGTTGATCAAAAAATTCTGAAAAAATTCAGTTATTCTTTATGAACTCTTACAAACAATTCTTGTTCTATAATTTTTTTCATAAAGTGCGTTTTGTTTTTACTCATAAAATAAGATACCATCCCAAAAACTAAAAAAGAATAATTTTTTATCATTTTATCCGTCAAAAATTCTTTTGAAAGATCTTTTTGCTTTTTTAGGGCTAAATCACCCACAAAATACAAAAATTATAAATTACGCCACAGATTCGTAAAGTATAGACATATTTTTCGATCTTTTCATGCCCTAAAACAATATTGTTGGCTCCGAATTTTGGAGAAAGTGGAGTCACATTTTCCCAGAAAATGTCCCATATGTATTCATATATTTACAGAATACTTCACTTACAAGCATAGAAGAAACACCAGTCTCAAAAATACAAATATAACCGAAATGTAACTAAATTAAAAAATCGTGTAGACAAAATGAGACAGCTACTCAAGTCGTTTTATCCCCATGATTGTCTAATATAAATTGTCTGTTTTACAATACTTTTCTAATGTTGTACATAAAAAAATATGAAACAAAACTCTAGCTGTCCAAGGTTGCTGAGAATAGAGTTATCCCCCTACCAATGATCCCTATAGCCAGCTCCTAGACTTTCATTTTAATTATCTATGATTTCAAGAGGTTCATTTCAAAGAGTATTAAAAAACAGACAGGTAAAATAGCTGGCAAGTCTTCATCGTTTTTACTCTACTTTTTTACTTTACACGTCTACGTTAGACATAATTTTCTTTAATTGTTTCTTATAACAAAAGTTGTAGCCCATACATATTAACTAAATCAAAGGGGTATCTGTGGAAATAAGTCTTTACGAGTTGTCATAAAATGGATTTGTTTTAAAGTGTAATATTTATGTGATGGATGTGTCCCCAGTTTTTGTGATAAAAAGCTATTAACAATAACATCAACAAATATAGGCACAATACGGTGTACCTTGATGCTTTTTAGTCAATATTTTGAAAACAAAGCGAGATATGGTCAAATACTATATGTATAATATTAATATCTTGGTAGAGCGTAAAAGTCTCTAAAATAATGATTACGATAAAAAAATTGGTAGTGATTATAGTAAAGACTGCCAAAGTTTCAAAAATGGGGTTCCGAAGCACTTGCTTTTCGTAATCGTTTGATAGTAACTTTACAACTCTTTTGGTCATTTAAAATACAATTAAGAATCTGAAATAAATCGGATATCATCTATGGATTCTAAAAAACACTTCATGGCACAACAGATTTCTTCACACTTTCTTTCTGTTTAAATTGTTGCTATATAAACTTTTTCGAGTTTAGGTCGATTTTCGTCTAATTTGTCTACACTATATGACAATAGAAAAGAGTAATTTGTTTGTAAATTACTCTTTTTTATTGTCATATAGTGTAGACAAATTAGACGAAAATCGACCTAAACTCGAAAAAGTTTACCGAATGAATGGATTTTCACTAAACTTTGCGGAGTCTGTCCATTTTGAATTGCTTCCAATAAATTTTCAGTAACTTGTATCAAAAATTCATTGAAAACATTAGGAGATATTGAGGTTCCATTCTTTTGTTTTCATTGTTTCCTACATTTCAAGTTATTTCATATAGTGTTTTGTTTACTTTGTGATTCCATTATATCTTTATTTGCTTGTTCTACATTCAGTTTAATTAACACATCATTAAGATTATCTCAGATAATATCCAACACCTGAAAACCGCAAAGAAATCACACATGATTTTTCAGATTCTTAATTGTATTTTAAATGCCCTTGGAAAGTCGTAAAGTTACTATCAAACAATGACAAAAAAAAACACTTCAAAATCAAACTTTTCAGTACCATATACTTTATTATAATCATTATTTTTCAGAATGTTATCCTCTACCAGAAAGGTATGTATAGTATTTTAATCTCTCTTAGTTTTCATATATTAACAAACAACCATAAAAGTATCCAATTGTACTTATATTTGTTAATTGAACTGAGGCTGCGGTAGGTTCTTGGTGAAACATATTTAATAGAATAAGCATTAAAAACACTTGATATTACTGTTTCACAATTTTTTTATTCAGATTTTTCTGACATATGTTTCGGTCTTTCGACCATTATCAAAGAGTTATAACAACTAACCTAAAAGTGAGCATTACAAAATATTTATAGGGTTTGAGAAGTATAGGTACCCTAATTAACATTTTATTACTAATTTCTAATATAGCTACTACTAGGAACTAAATTTAAATTTTTAACTATTATTTCTGGGTATGTTTGTATATTATGAAATTTCATAATACCCTCATAATAGACACCGTACTAAAATTAAACATACCCAGAAATAGTAATTAAAAATTTAAATTAAATTCCTAATAGTAGCTATATTAGAAACAAGTAATGAAATGTTAATTAGGGTACCTATACTTCTTAAATCCTATAAATATTTTATAATAATCACTTTTAGGTTAGTTGTTATAACTCTTTGATAATGGACGAAAGACCGAAACATATGTCAGAGAAATCTGAATAAAAAATGGTGAAAAAGTAATACCAAGTGTTTTTAAAGATACACACAAAGTGCATTAGCATTAAGCCATAAGATGTAAGGATAAGACGCATGACTTAATTTTAGAGAAGTGCATTCATACTGTGGTAAACGTAAGATCGGTGCATGCGCAGTACACTACAAATTTCCATGACATTTTGTTGATTTATTCTATTTTACTGTTGTTTTCATCCAATAAAAGCGTAAGCGATTATCACCAGTAATTCTTCTATATTCAAAATTAATATATTCTATCCTGAAATGTCAGCTTTGTGGCGAAACTGTTTTGTGAATGTACCCGAGAGCGTACGCTTTTACCCGATTGTGTAAGACTTAAGCATAAGACATAAGGAAGTAAAAATAACCCCTTTCTTACACCATACATCTTCTGTTATGTACACTATGAATGCTCATATGGATTTGGGTATGTTTATTTCTGTTATGATATACGCTTACACCATACATCTTATGCTTAATGCACTCTGAAGCCAGTTAATATTTATTTTATTATATTTGTTGCTATTATCGTTAACAAATCTTTATCACGAATAAGAGGGAGGGTACATACCTCACAATGAAGCTTGATATTGTCATGGACAATAAATAATAGGACTACTTTTTTTTTCTAGTGTAAATCGATCTTTATTTGAATATGTAATGAGTAGCCGAAATAAAACAGATATTATCACTATTATACTTTTTATTTTAATTGGAATATGGTAAGACTGAAGTTATTGCTATAGCAGAAGGGTCAATGAGACAAATTGCACTGCATTATAACAACAAAAATTCGGTATTTAACATTTTAAAAAGTGGAGCAAATAAATCACCAGAGTGAATAGTAGCCATTATATGCAAAGTAGAATATTATATTTTGTCCATGACTATTAAATATTTAATCTTTATTTAATTCATTTTCATTTCATTTCTCCAATTTAAAAAAGATTCAGGCAACAATTTTAATGAGGTGATTCTGCAACTTCCCTTACCTCTAGCGATGTCAAAGAAATCTCGTTTTCACTGTCAGTATCCATTTATTTAATTATATTACTCTTTTTGAGTAATATGTAAAATTATTGTAAATACTTGTTGACATTTAATCGCACATATTTTGACATTTCAAATCAATAACAAAATTACGCCTTGTCATGGCTTACTAATAAAATAATATAGTTTGTAGGCATATCGGTAAATGGTTTCAAAAACAATGTTGGAGATTGCCACGTGTTGCTAATAGATGATGTTTTGAAAAAAACTTACTGATGCAGTTTTTGATTGTTCATTAAAGTACTTCTTCGGCATATACCATTTGAGTGCTTCTTAGAAAACTACACTTGTCTTTTGGTTGCTGTAATTTTGACATTTTAAATTTTTGGTAAAAGTCACTAAAGTGGTTTCTTCTAAACAACTGACTGTCCTCATTATTCACTGCAGGGAATAATGGACAGTATTATCCTTGAGGAAACATGTACATAATGAGTACATTATTTAATAGTTGTAGACAAACAGTTTAATTAATTCATAAGAAACATTATTAAGAAAATTGAAAAACTATTAATATTTGGTTATTGCACTATTTCGTTTGGAACAGAATTCAATAAAATCATTAAATAATCATCGGTAATATTTCCCCATGGATTATTATACTCCTTGCAAATATAAAACAAAGGGTATATTGCGTTCGATTCGCACATTTCTAAAACTGGTAATATTGCTCGTAGAGAAAACATTTTCATATCACTATGTTGGTGATCGAAATCTGAACAACTTTCAAAATGTCCGTCCGTCACATTTCTTGTAAGTCCGATAACTTAAGAATGAAAAGTCCGATTGTACTGAAACTTGGAGAGTCCATTAGTGATAGCTAGAGGAAGAACCCTATTGTTGTTGAACAAAATCGATCAATAAATAAAAAAGTTATTAATTTTTGAAATTCGAAAAAATCATCTTAATGTTTTGTATTTATGTAAAAAATGTCTAAAACTAATATTATTTACAAAAAAGAAAAACTGCAAAGAGTTTCCTATAGAATGTGCAACAATTAAATAACTTGTGTATTAATTCAAGTAATTCTAGGGCATTCCATTGGTCACAACTCAGTTTTGGATATTGCTTAAGAGTACTCCACATACTTCTTCCAGAAGGTTAAGGTCTGGACTATGACTAGGCCAGTTAACATTAATGTTCAGAACAATTATTATCTTGTTGAAATATGAACTCATTATTAGGAAATAATTATCAAAAATTCTAATATACGTTTCACTATTAAATCGTTTCTCAATATGCCACAAAACATCAGGACCACTTACTGATATCCAGGTCCACGTATTAACGGAAAACCTCCCACTTTTATCATTGTTAGATACATATTCCTCATTGAATCAAGTATTGGCGGGTGGGTAAACATGATTGCGATCGCTATGTGTTGACTGGAAACATTTTTTGTCTGTAAAGACTATATTATTCCAAAAACCTACATCAACTATATATTCTAGAGCACATCCTATTCAAGCTTTTTTATGCTCTGCTTTAAGTAAATATTTCTGTGCTGCTGGATGATAGCGCAACCACGTCGGCCACCAGTACAATTCGATTCAGGCAAATTCGTTTCATCAGCTTGAATTCCTGAGTACAATGGATGTTCTCGTAATGTATTCACCAATCACAAATATTATTTAGTTGATATTCTTCAATGGCCTGATCCAGGATTTCTACTAATCATGCTGTCTATTTTCCACTTTTATAAAATGTTAAATACCGAATTTTTGCTGATGTTATAATGCAGTACAATTTGTCTCATTGACCAACCATCTTCTACTTTAGCAATAACACTAGTTTTAACTAAATCACTTATATAAGGTATTTTGGTTTTTACACATTTGCAGTATATTTTGACAAATGAAGGACAATTTCACAAATATTATAAAGTTGGACGTATATGTTATAAGGCTTGTTCTATTATTTATTGTCCATGGCAGTACTTGACAACAATTTCATTTTTTATGACGGCGACTTGTAATAACTGTCAGACATAAATATCTAATATGCTTGGACTATTGATCTAACAACTTTGATGCTACTTTTTAATGAATTTTAGGGTACCTACACAGTGGAGCGACGAGGGTAGCGGCACCGTGCGAGATACGTGATCATAGTAGAGCAACGAGGTAAGAGATACAAAACAAGGTTTTAAGATTTCCTTAAATAGTCGTTAATATGTTTCCAGACGGTGAAGATGAAGTTTTGTTTGATAATACAGTTGATAATGCAGTGATAATGTAGTTGCATTATTCAAGTAATTATTTGCAAGTTCAAGCCTATCTTAAAAACCTCAGAGAGACGGACCTGAATTTTATCTCGCCTCTTGACGTGCCTCTAGTCTCGTCAGGTAACTCTGCGACAACCTCTCTACTATATTTCGCTGCATAATCATACCTAATATAATTTAAGGCACGCCTCTTGTCGCGTCGCTTGCCTCTATATTCGTCGGTCCACTGTGTAGATATGCTTAGAAATATTTTAAAAAATGGAACCTACCTTTAACAGAAATTCATAGAATTTGTGGAACACTATGCTCACAAAAAAGTATTCAACAAGAAAAGTCTGTTTTATGAAATTGTAATCATATTTAAAAAATAATGCTGTAAATATAAGTATTAAATACTGGGAACTCTGGTCAGAGTAACTACTTCTTAGGCACTTTAATCCACATATTACAATAATAAAAGAACCATGTACAGCTCCATATTTCTCACTAATCTTTGGTGAATCTTCTGTCAACACAGACAGAAATAATAGTGGGTAGAGAATATTTCTTTCAAAAAAACAAAAATAAATGTATACCTAAAAAATATTTTTAATTAGAAGAATTCTATAATAGAAATACACAGTGTGTCCATGGATTGATTTTTAAGAGGGAAACTTTTTTATTTGTAAATTTACGAGAAACAGTAATTCTTTATAAAAATGCCTGCTTCTTATGAAAATCCAAAAATGATACTATTTTCCAAAATTTATATACAGTGTAGCAAATACTAGACCTCCTACTGCCAAATTCTTTTTCTCTTCTTTTGCAAATATTCACGTTTCTGTAGATGGTTTTTTCCTAATTCTTTCTTTGAAATTGTCTAAAATGTTATTAAATACTAAAATTTGATATTCCATAAAATGGAAATGAAAATCCACAATAGTAAGTAATCTGGTAATGGCTCCAACATAAAAAATATACTCCTATAACATTTTTTTACTACCATTTTTCCAAATATTCACAAATGAAGGTACTTTACTCTTTGTAGTTATACACATTTTCGAAATATTTGGCACCCTGTATATATATATATAGTATAATTTTCGGGCTTTTCATAACAAGCAGGCGTTTCTATAAAGAATGATTTTTCCTACGAGGAAAATCCATACAAAATAATCTGTATTCAATCTAATAACACACTGTATAATATAACAACTGAGAGTCATACACAGAATTATAGGTGAACTATTTTAATTTCAAATAATTTCCCTAATATGAAAGGCATAAAGGGAAAAATTATAAACTATAAAAGAATTGCTAAAGATATTTTCTCTTTTAATTCATTTCCGTGGTGTTGGAAAAACCTTCTAAAATTCTGAATTTGCATATGATGGAGAAGGATGAAACCCTAAAGCAAAAAGTAGAGAACAAAAGAAGACAGATTGTGAAAAACTTTTAATGGCGCCATTGATTTCGTCCATTTAAATTGGAGCTATTGTGAACTGTAAAAAATCGAAACACTCCTAACAAAATCAGCAGATTTCAAAACTAAGATTTTTAAATCAATTTTCTGCGTCATCACCCTTTTGTATACTACTGAATTGCTACTTTCTCAAAAATTACAGTGTATAACGTTATAATACAACCGCATTTTGATTATTATGCTAGCCTACTTTATCCCTTGATTTAAATAAATTATCAGCATTACAAAAATTACAAAATCGTGGTATGCGTATAATACTTAAATGTAGTAAATATATAAGTATAACATTGATGCTTAATACATTACAGTGGATTTCAATATCTGAGAGATTGTATTTAAATGCCATGATATTTATTTTTAAAATACTAAATAATTTGTTACCCTCCTTTTTGCAGAGTTTCTCATTTACAATTCTCTAATACATAGTTATCCAACTAGAACAAATTCTAATTTTTATTTGCCAAAGTAACACTTTCTATAAAGGCCTTAATGACTTCAATAAATTGCCAGATGTTATTAAAAACGCCAAATCAGTTCCCGAGTTTAAAAGTAAACTTCCTACTTATATTAAAAAGTAAAGGGTAGTACCACAGAATAATAAAACAATCAGAATGGAATCTCTCAGGGAAGGGGAAGTTTCGCGCATTTCTAGGCGCGCATCAAATTCGCCATGTTCCTGGGGTTAGACAACTGATAATCGTGTGCTCTATACAGAGTTGCCAGATGTACATTAATTTCTGATGAACTAGGAATAAATAATTGTATGGTTTTGTCACAAAAGCATTAATATTCATGTGGTACATTTTGCAGTAATCAAATGTCTTCAAATTCAATTTCTTGAGAAATGAGATGGTTGGTTAAATGCAAAAAATTAGATACTAAAATTAATAATTTTCATGTATCTTACAGTAATTTCAAAAACTCATCTGGCAACATTACGTATAATAACCTATTGGTCATAATTTGACAGATATTATCTATTTATTTCGTTTGCTTTGCTGTTTATTTACGTTGATCAATACCTGACTGTTGTTTTGTAATACTCTCATTTAAAATAACTCAATAATTGATTTGTTCTGGTTTTGAGAAATGCCAGTCCTCGAATGTCGGAACATGCGCAGTTAGTAAGTTTAGAACGCATTTTACTAACTGCGCATGTGCCTGACGTCCGAGGAAGTCCTCGGATAGGGTATTTCTCAAAACCAGAACAAGCCTAATATTTTAAAGTAATATTGACATATCATCTAATCCACTTATAATTCGTTCAAACGTGGATATACATGCAGTCGTAGGTTAATGTTTCCACATCGATCTCGTACATCTTCACATTTTTGTGTGCCTAATCAATCGCGTCAATAATGTTTTGCACTAAAATTATAATATATCATAGTCAATATATTTCTTTACACGCATAATGAAACAATTTATACACACCTCTCATATGACTTAATTTCAGTATAGCGTATATTCGTTGTTGTATTTTATTGTATTGCATTTTAGAAACAATTTTATATTGAATATTTCAGGACGGTATATTTACTACTATTTAATTAATCATTGGCATTAAAATATACAATTTATTAATAAAACAAAATATACCTACGTGTAATTAGACATTTATTATCCCATGAGATTAACTCCATGACATTGAGTTAAAATAGGCATCTTCAACAGTTTTGTAGAAAAATATTGTAATATGGTTAGGCATTTTAAAAATTCCGCTACAAAATATAAAAACAATTTTTAATTACATATGCTTATGCTTTGAGATTTTATTAAAGAATTGTTGAATTGAAATGGCATTGTTTGGCATTATATGACAATTTGTATATTCACTGTAAAATAAAGCATTTTAATAAAATGGGCTGCTCTTATAAAGTTCATATTGCAAGTCATATTCACGCCCTTCGTATCATAATAGTTATGATTATTTAAACGCTGTGTAAAGTTGTCAAAATTTGTTTTTAACATGACGTTAGTGTGATCACTGTTTTTTACAAAGTTAGTACGATAAGATGAGAAGTTCAGCACTAACATACAAAGGGAACTTTTAGAAAATTCAGAGACAATTATTTGATAGGGTTTCTTGAGAAAAGTTGAACAGTATATTCTACAAAATTAAATTACAAATTCCTAAGTGCGGACCTGATTACAACAGTACACAATACGCCCCTGATTTTAACCCCAACAAGATGGCCGATTCTGGAGTTAAATTGTATATGGGCCATGCTGAGAGTTTCCCTTCTGATTGTTTTATTATTCTGTGGTAGTACAGACTAAACATTATCTAGAACATGATTCAAAGAAGGTGAGCATTAAGTATTACATTTATTAAATTAACTTAGGTATTACATTTTTAATAATTATTTTAAATTACCATTTTCATTGTAATAGACGTTGTGCAATAATTAAATTACGTTAGGTGTTGCATTTTTAGTAATTATTTTTATTTTTAAATTACCATTTTCATTGTAACATATGTTATGTAATATGTATTAATTTAATAGTTTTTGTAAGTATATTAGGATATTAGTCCTATTCAATAAAGCCATTCATTTATTTTATTATTTACTATTTAAATCTCAAAACCCAGTGGCGTAGCTGAAAATCTCGGGCTCCCCGCAAAATGTATGGTCGGGGCCCCTACAAAATAAAAAACTTAAAAGTTTTTCGGCAGCGGCGTACATTCTCTTTAGCAAAGTCTTCGATGATGTGATCAGTATCTAACTTCCTTGCTCTTTCTTTCTCAATACTTAATACACATAATGCTGATAGTCTTTCTTGTGTCATCGAATTTCGTACAAACGTCTTAATAAGCCTTAATTTTGAAAATCAGCTTTCAGCTGTAGCAACAGTAACTGGTAGCGTTAAGAATAATTTTATGGCAATGAAAACATTTGGAATACTTAACAGTAAAGTTTTATGATTTTTTATAGGGAATATAGCAAAACAAAAGACTGAAGAATCCGCAATTTCTTTATTTGTGTGCTCAAAACATTTCTTAGTAACAGAAGTTCGCGGGGAAAATCTGCCGATAAATCTTCAGAATAATTTTCAGCAAGATTGCTAGCTTCCAAATAAAGCTGATCGTCATTCAACTATGATAATGTTTTGGGATTCAAGCAGGAAAATCTCTTTACCACTTCGCTCATCCCAGAAAATCGGCCAACAATCTGTTGAATGACAATGTCAAGGTTGGCATAAAATACCTCTACTTTAAAAGATGTTTGGGAATCTGTAAGTCGTTCATCTTCTACTAATTCATCAAAAAACTTTTTAACACGCATTTTTATCTTTTTAAATTCTTGTTCTATACCCTATTTATTTGACAAATCCAAGGCCTCTACTAAAATTAATTATATACGAAATAACTTTTTTATCAACCATTATTATATTAAAATATTTATATATAATATTGACTATTGAATATTGATGTTTAAGATGAATGTAATTTTTAATTTCAATTATATTTTTGCGTCCTAAGTTTCTACACTCGGGGGCCCCCAAGAGCTGGGGGCCCCCCCGCACCGCTGGCCCTGCGGGTCCGTCCGCTACGCCACTGTCAAAACCGTTTCCTCTGGATGTCATGTCTGTTTGCTCCTGTTTCTTTAATTTGGAGTTATTAAAATCAGTGAAAATACTTCCCTTTGGTAAGCAAGGGAAGTAAAAGACAATAGATCAATTGTTTCAGTAAAATGAATTTACAGTTTTCTACAATTTCTTCATCAAACAGAGTTGGCGACACTGAATTTGGAGTTAATAAGTATATCCTCGTCTAATTTCATTTTCTCTGTCCGACTGTCATCTGTTAATTCTCTACTCTTTGTCTAAGATTAACGTGGAAAATAAACCAATGAGAAATTGTGCTTCAGTTTGAAACAGAAATTTATAAAAATAAAATGCAAATTTTCAGAAACAATAAATAAAAATGGAAGATTGAGTCAGTGTAGCAGAAAGTATTTAATAAAAATTTATATTGCACCCAATTATTCGCACATGAAACTTTTGGGTCAGGGTTTTTTATATCTGGTATCAAAATCATACATAAATCAAAAACTAAAATTTCATGTAAACCAGGAAATTCTAATAGCTACATCAGGCCCTTCGGATGAAATGCTCTATTTCAGCAATTTTTTTTTTTACATTATTGGTAAGTACTTGTTGATATAACTACCATTTTTTTTTAATTTACAGCTTTGATTCACTCTGAGAAAAAAATGAATGTGCATGTTGGTAGTGTGTGTTTTAAACACATCATAATATAATAATCTAATTTACTGTCTTGTCTGTTAGTGCTCACTGCTCTGTTTGTCAATTGTCATTTTATATCAGATGTCAGAAGGTTAGGTTAGGATTGTGCCTATCCGCTAAAGCACGTTTAAGGAGTGTTTCGTACCTAGTTGTTTAAATAATAATGTTAATACTCCAAATAAAATATTGCTTAACCTTCCCAAAGAGCACAATAGACGAACATTGTAATTTAAAATGCAAAAAGTAGAAAAGAAAGTAGCTAAGACTGGGAACATTTTTTGCTGTGTAAACAGAAGCCGACTGTCTTTTCGTTAGTTGTCAAATTGTCGAAAGCATTGCAGTCAACATAGGTAACTTTAATTTACTGTAAAGTCTAAATTAATATGACGTCATCGGCATGCACATGTTTAAAATACATTCTATAAATATTTTTTTCTAAAATTAGGCAAAAATTTTATACTAAACCAAAAAGTTCAAAATTGTGTTTCAAATAAATATATTTGATATAAGTTTTGAGCACCTACTGAAAAGATCCATTATCTACAGCATTAAGTTGACTAATTATTATGAAAATTATATTTTCATCTTTAAGGCTTGACAACTGAATAAGGTGTGCTTCTATTATTTAGAGATGTGAAGTTGTATCCAAATCTAAACCAAACTTCAGTAAAAGTTGGTGAAAATGAATTATAAAAAAATAATTTGCGACCCCATATGAATCTTCTCAGATTTTGATGACTTTTTTTTTTACACAAACCCTAAAACTTTGACACCTTTAGATCATCTATGTAATCTATGTATTTATTCATGTAATTGATAGTTCACAAAAAAAATGTTTGAAGTTTAATTGAAATATTTCATTTCATCCTTTCTAATTCTGATACTTTTTAAAAGTTCCCACTGAAATTTTAGAGCAGTAGAGAGTTTTAAATGATTTTACCCCAATTTTTAATTTCATATTTTACATTCAGTAGTTGTGTTTGACATTATACTAGTAAAATTACTGACTAATATTTTCAAAAAGTTAAATATTAAATAAAATATTAAAGTTACTCACCCTTTCATACCACATAATCTTGGCAGGTCCTCGAATTAGATATTGCTCATGCTCGTGGGACCTAAAAATTGGCCTGGCAATACATAACCAAGGCAACTGTTTTCTCATTTGTGGTATGATGTAATGCAAAATAAATCCTAGGGCTGCTGCCATGCACCAAAGTACAGGGCTAAGTTCTGGTTGAAGAACTGTAAACACGGTGCTGGCATGAATACTGAATACCACAATGGCTATTACACAACACAAAATCACATCATTTTTTAAACGAGCATTCACTGTCTTTTGTAACTTATGGGGCAATGGATCTACATGTTCTTCAACAGGGTTATTATCTTTAACATCCGGGGGAAACTTTACACTCTTTTCTTTTGTAACTTTATTATCTTTAACAGTGTATTTTTGAGGTCTTACTTTGATACAAGCCTCTGCTGATTCTTTATGAGAACCCCCATAGGCTATTTCATGTTCCCTATAAGTATCTGGTAGCCAAAGATGACTTTTAAAGATGTTCCATATGTGAGTTGGATCACTTGCACTTCGACTTAAATGGTACGAACAAGCTACTAAGCAGGCACAAAAAATGGAAAAGAGTACATGCTGTGAATTCTTTGATTCACATATACCTCCATAGGCCAGTCCATTTAATATTAACACAGCCAAAATGGAACGAAATATACAGTAAAATGATGCTAGAAGACTTGACATAGCATTTCCTCCAAAAACATGCATATCAATTTGTTCCAGCAGATACATAATGAATGTATTGATTTGTGGGAACAGTCCCAATGAGAAAAGTATTGGAAATGATAGAATAAACTTAACTAGGAAATCACAAGTGGCTAATAAAACCTGTTGATTACTTAGATTCAAACTGTTGAAGTGATAACTTTGTTGTTTTGTAGATTTAGCAAGATTGGAGTTAATAATTAATATTAAAACAGCAAATATGCAGAAATAAATTGGACGTGAATATGCTATCACCCGATTGAACCCATGAGTTGGAGAAGCCGCATCAGGCTGTACACTTTTCAATAAAGAATATTGACAACTGGCTATAACAAAACAAAGAATAAATGCTAAAAAGTCCTTGTAAAAATCTAAATACAATAAAGTAGCACCAAGTACTGAGACTAGAATACCCAAAATAGTAGACAACAACGTTTCACTTATAGTCAAATTTCTATCTAATAGAGTAAGTAACTTCAAACGGTCCAGAGACACTTTAACATATGTCCAAGGTGTTAATTTAAACTTGTAGTAACTTTTAGTTCGAGTAAAATTATTATTCACTGTGTCTGTTGCTTGAATAAATTTAAATCTATTTCTAATGGAAGATTCTTCATTCTCATTTTCACCTCTCACTATGCTGATTAACGAATCATCGGCAATGTTTAAATTTAAATGATCAAAGTTTTGATCTAACATTCGCATTCTCATAGGACGTGGTTGATGTCGACGTAACCTTGCAACTTGCACTGCATGTATGTTTGCACAATTAGAACTAGGATGGATTCTTGGTTTACGAACAGAAACATCTAGAATTGTGGAAACAGAGCTGTTACAAATAGAATCAGTGCTGTTGCTGTCCCAAAGATCTATAGAATTTTTGTTGTTTCTAGAAGCTGTCGCAGAATCGCTCTGACGTCTACAAATGGCTGATTTTTCAGTTGATCCCCCTTCTGTTTGGATATTTGCTGTTCCTAGAAATATGAAACTTTGTTTTAAAAATACCGGGTGTAACAGGATTATGGTATACCCCCCTTTTCTCCTTCAGTTCGGCACTTTTTGACGTACAATTGATTTTTTTTTCACTTTCAGTTTCGCCGGAAGTGACACTAACTTTCGATTTTTAAATGGAACACCCTATATATTATTGCATTTTTGAATTCTGCACAATTTTCTGAATCCAACGATGCCAAATAAGTGACATTTTAAACATCAATTTTTTTGATAATATAATTTTAAGTTTTCCATTTAAGTGTGCCCTGACGGTTCCGGTTCTAAATGACCCGAGTTATTTATGTTTGTTTCTAAATTTTGGACTCGTCCGATAAATTTTATACATCATTGTGTGTGAAATTTTATGTGATGAATAAACCATTATTATTATTGTAATGCTACAAAAATCGAAATCCTGTTAAAAATACTAAATTGCGCGATTTATGAGCAAATAAAATTCACCAAAATTGATGTCCACTTTTTCATCTCTTGTATAAATTTGCGGCATTTTGAACATAATTAATAAGAATTTTAAACAATTTTTAAAGACACAATAAAAACACCGCTAAAGCAACAAATGTTTGACAAGCTAAATATTTCATTGTTTTTAAAGCCACCTTGGACACTTCTTAACATTTAATTAGAACAAAATTGTATTTTCTTATTTTCTTTTAACTGTATTTGTTTGTATTTATCGCACATTTTAATATGACATATGAATAAATTCCTTATTAATAGTACTAATAAATGGTACCAAGGTACCGATAGGGTTCCCTTTGAAAAAATTGAGTTTTGCCCCAAAAACAAATTTGGTGAATTTTATTTGCTCATAAATCACGTAATTTAGTGTTTTTAATGGGATTTCGATTTTTGTAACATTACAGGGGCCATTTAGAATTTATCGGAAACGTCATGGCACACTTAAATGGAAAACTAAAAATTATATTAAAAAAAAAAATGGATGTTTGAAATGTCACTTATTTGGCATGGTTGGATTCAGAAAATTATGCAGAATTCAAAAACGCAATAATACATATGGTGTTCCATTTAAAAATCGAAAGTTAGTGTCACTTCCAGCGAAACCGGAAGTGAAAAAAAACAAACAATTGTATGTCAAAAAGTGCGGCTTATTATGTATTTAGTGTATCCTAAATTTCAATCAATTATCTTCAAAACTAAAGGAGAAAAGGGGGGTATACCATGATCCTGTTACACCCGGTATATGTTTATGTCCATGAAAGACACCAAAAGTATTATTTTCAGAATTTTTTAAGAACTTTTGGGGGTCGCTACCGAGATTTGATTTACTTCCACATCTACATAGTGGAGTGAAAGTATTGTAATCGTAAAATTAAAAAAAACCTGTTTTGTTAAAATTGGTTTAGAATGTCATGAAACGTCGAGATTTTAAATTTGAGCAAAAACATTTTTCTGTCTGTCTGTCCATCAGTCTGTAACTTTTTAAATGTTTAAGATATTGACTTGAAATTTGGTAATGCATGTATTACAACGAGATCTGGAACTAGATTATATTTTGAGTTTACTCCGGTGAACAGTTGGGGAGGAAACGGGGGAAATAAGTAACGCAAACTGGTAATAGTCTAGAAACTTGAAATTCGGTGTATATACTAGAAACCAAGGCCTCAATTTTTTTAATAACATTTGCCACAATACACCACTCCATTATTATTATTATTGATGGGTGAAGGGGTTAATAAAATGAAATGGAGATATTCACTTGAAATTTGATACACGTATGTATTATAATGATATGATGTATAAAACTAGATAATATTTTAAAATGATTCCGTTGAAGGATTGGGGGAGAAATAGGGGCAAATAAGTAAAGCAAGCTACTAAGAGTTTAGAAACTTTGGCTTTGGTGTATAATAGCAGTAGCAGTAAAGGTTTCAAATTAGTGATGGGTCGTTCATGAACGAGTCGTTCAAAGTGAACGACTCACCTCAGTGAACTGTGAACGAACGATTCACATTTAAAATACAACTCGTTCAATACGCCATTACGACTCCGTACCATTCGTACCGCACTGCAGTTCAGTGAGCGCTAGCGCCTGAGTGGCACACGGCACATTATGTGGTGAATGATAAGCCTGAGCTGAGGAAGTTTCGAATGGATCACGAGCTTGCCGTATCGATATCGTTCAGTGGTTCACTCGTTCACAAACGACGCAAGTGTAGGTTACCTCATACATTTCTTCCACAAACTCGGCTCAGTTTGCCAGGCTATTCGCAAAATTATAACGTAAAGATAAATGTATAGAGTCAATATATCTTTTTTTTTCACTTTTTATTTATAATATATTTACTGTACGATTTGCCGACCTATATTAGAATACAGCCACCTTCTATATCCGAATACAAGAAGACCAGTCAGTAAAAACTTACAAGTAGCAGAAACATCATCGTTGCGATCCATCACTAAAACCAGACATCCTAGAAACCCTCTGCATAACCCCCCTAACAACCTTCTTTACCAAATCACAGAGATTACACCAATAAACCAAAGAATATTATCCTTATCTACCAAATTTGCTAAAGAAGAACACAACATAGAAATTATTCAACCCCTCTGCAAAACAAGACAATCAGGAATACGCAACCGAAGAATATATCCGGACCTAACTCTTTGGGAACACATTGTCACACTAAACAATCGAGAATGAAAACTGAAACATGAATATACAGGGTGATTCACGTAGGCCATTCATTAGAAGTTTTTCAACTTGCAGTTGGATTAGAAACTTGAAATTTGGTATGCGACCATAATCGATCATGCCCGTTCGATCTAAAATATTTTCAGTCCTCCAACTATACAGGGTGTGCCAAAAATTGGTACCAACTTTCTTATTTTAAATGGAAACCTATATTTTTCTTTACATGGTTCGATTGGTCTTCTAATTCTGAGTTTAGAGAATCTAAGTTATGTTAACTTATCAATTACAATTTTTGACATATGTCCAATTTTTTGAAAAAAATTGCCGCTGTAGTAGTTTACGAACAAATTTGTATCTCGCAAACCTTTCAAAATTATGAAACCAAATTTGTGAAGCAGTTAGCTGGAAGTCCAGGCTAACTTTTGATGTCCCATCGGTGGTCCCATTTTGTACCATATGGGCGCAGTTGATTTTAAAATGTCACAATCAAAAATTGTCAAAAAGTCAATTTTTTTAAATGGCACCTACTATTTTTTTTCACACCGTTCGGAAGAAAATTGAATTTTAGGGTGAGTTACTTAAGCATTCCCTATACCTAACTTCACCCCATATCGAGTTATTCAATAAAAATCAAGAAATACCTTATCTTGCCGAGAGATTCCTTACTTCATCAAGTATGCCATGGAAACAAAAGACAGTTGTAATAATTTTTAAAGAAAAATATGGATTCTTATTTAATTACACACAACACCAACAAATTATTATTAATGAACAAGAACAATGTTGACGAAATTCTGTCAGTGAAAACGGTGCACACATTGAGCATTTGTATTAAAAAATGTTTTCTTAAAATGTTTTCTTAACCGCTTCTCAAGTCACCGAGGTAACTCCTTGAAAATCCAGAATGATTTTGTGTAAGGTAAAGAGAAACGAGGCCCTACAGTTTATAGTGGAGTCCGAACCACATCTTGGGGATAATTTTAAAATTAAAATTATTTCGCGGTGAGCAGGGATCGAACCTGCTTCGCTAGGTATGCCAGTATGAAAGCTAGACGCGCTAAACCACTGAGCTACCGTCCCCTTTGTTGAAATAATTGTTTTGTTAATCTGTTTATTTGTTGTTATTATTTATTATTGCAATACGATTTCTGAATAAAAATTAAAATGAAATGATTGTTCCCAAAGCCTACTACCGTTGAGAAAAAAAACAATATTTTTTTCAAAAAATGCCAATAACTCAAAAACGACTGTAGATAGATATACACAATGTTAATAAAAGTGGCCCTAAAATTCAATTTTGCATTGATTTCTGACGTCAGAAATGGTAGGCGCAAAGATGTGCTACGCAATCTGTTGAAAGTAGAATAATAGAATATTTGAACAAAAATATGGTGGTCACATTGAACATTTACGTCAGAATTTCGTCAACATTGTTCTTGTTCGTTAATAATAATTTGTTGGTGTTGTGTGTAATTAAATAAGAATCCATATTTTTCTTTAAAAATTATTACAACTTTCTTTTGTTTCCATGGCATACTTAATGAAGTAAGGAATCTCTCGGCAAGATAAGGTATTTCTTGATTTTTATTAAATAACTCGATATGGGGTGAGGTTAGGTATAGGGAATGCTTAAGTAACTCACCCTAAAATTCAATTTTCTTTCGAATGGTGTGAAAAGAAATAGTAGGTGCCATTTGAAAAAATTGACTTTTTGACAATTTTTGATTGCGACATTTGAAAATCGACTGCGCCCATATGGTACAAAATGGGACCACCGATGGGACATCAAAAGTTAGCCTGGACTTCCAGCTAACTGCTTCACAAATTTGGTTTAATAATTTTGAAAGGCTTGCGAGATACAAATTTGTTCATAAACTACTACAGCGGCAATTTTTTTCAAAAAATTGGACATATGTCAAAAATTGTAATAGATAAGTTAACATAACTTAGGTTCTCTAAACTCAGAATTAGAAGACCAATCGAACCATGTAAAGAAAAATATAGGTTTCCATTTAAAATAAGAAAGTTGGTACCAATTTTTGGCACACCCTGTACAGTTGGAGGACTGAAAATATTTTACATAGAACGGGCATGGTCGATTATGGCTGCATACCAAATTTCAAGTTTCTAATCCAACTGCAAGTTGGAAAACTTCTAATGAATGGCCTACGTGAATCACTCTGTATATAAATATATACTAACTTTTGTAATTTTTTTTTTCACAGAATATAAATATGCTGTAAAAAGTTAATATGTGTAAATAAAACATTGTAAATATTTGTAACAGGCTGAAGGACTTCGGTCCATGGCCATTTGGCAAAACCAATAAAACACAATAAATAATAATGATAATAATATTTATAATAAATCAAATTTAAAACATTCTACAACCATAAAGCACAAAAAATAAATAAACCAAATAAAATAAAAAGATTAAACGGAACACAAGCTCGTTGTTGATTTATACATAATATGTGACGTTCTCATATAGCTCGTGCCCATAATAGGAGTGCATGAACTTGATACGATACATATGTATTATCTTTGTAAAAGAATGAACAAAGTGCTGCCGTACATCGGAAAGTCGCTCGTCGTTCAAATGAACGACTCACCTCGGTGAGCTGAACGAACTGAACAGCAAAAATAGGTGAGCGACCCATCACCATTTCAAATTTATCTATGACATTTTGCACCACCACGCCTCCCCCACTCCATTATTAAAGGAATTACTAAAATAAAGACATTAACCTGAAATTTGGTACACATCTGTATTATAACAAGATCTGGTACTAATTTATAATTTGAGCTTATTCTGTTGAAGGGTTGGGGGTGAAATAGGGGTAAATAAGTAAAGGAACTTAGTAAGAGTTCATAAACTTGGGATTTGGTGTATACACTAGAAGCAAAGGTCCCACTTTTTAAAAACATTTTCCACTCCCATCATCACCCACACTCCATTATTAAAGTTAGCAAAATAATAGAACGATATGCTGACTTGACATTCGGTACATGTATTATAACGAGATCTGGAACTAAATTATATATTGGGGGTGAAACAGGGGTAAATAAGTGAAGCAAACTAGTAAGAGTTCAGAAACTTGGGATTTGGATACACCAAAGTATATACAATACTAGAAGCCAACGTCTCAAATTATTTTATGACATTAAACACCCCCACCACCCCATTCCATTTTTAAAGATTTCAACGAAATAAAATTATAATTTATATCAAGATGCTTTCGATTAAAGAGACTTGAATAGGAAATCTCGATATGTGGAAGTAGCAACCAAATAATAAATAATTCACTTTTAAAAATGTGGAAGTAGTGATTCCTTAAGTAGCAGTTTTTTGGATAATTTTGGCAAATTTTATAAGAATATTTTATTTAGAACATGTAACATGTTTTCTATCAAAATAAAGCTAAGCTAGAGTAAACATTATATTCTTTGCTGATCGGTTGAACCTTTTATATAATTGTTGCACATTTTATGGAATACTCTTGGCCTTGTGTACTGTTTATAAATATTAGGGACTATTAGAACTTATGCGTAGCTGGCTCTGCAATGTAGCAATATTCATATCTAAATTCTTTTTTTATTCTTTTTTTTTAAATTAGTTTGACAACTCTCCCCAGGGATGAGATTGTTTTTGTCTTAGGACACTTTTTTGTTTAATTACAAAACAACAAAATTGATATATTTAAAAAAATATAAATAATTGATTAATAACTGGTTTCTCTACTGATTGATTTTATTCATGAACAATAGGCAATACATACATAATTTACTATCCAAATTTCGACACGATCGCACATTCCGTTCTTAAGTTATCCTGCTTACAAGAAATGAGACGGACCGATGGATATTTTGAAAGTTGTTCAGAATTAGATCACCAACACAGTGATATAATTTTTTTTCTATGAACGATATTATCGGTTTTAGAAATGTGCCAATATATGATTTCTGTGCTCGAAATTAAAATTAGAAGGCAATCCATAGTTTATAATTAGTTCCAAACAAATAAAGGAAGCAATAACATTGTACTTCAAAAGATCACAACCCACTAGTTTAAGTATGTTAGTGAGTATAGCCACTGCCGTCTTATTAACTTCTTATCACTTCATTAATACTTTGACTGCTGACGTAATATGGCCTACATCATCTGGTGGCTAACCTAATCAAACTAGTTTTTCTGTTGCACTAGTACTGGTTTTTAGCAAGACGTCGCCAAAAATATAATCTTTTGGCCGGATAAAATTTCAAAAGTTCGATTTCAAAGACCACCCTAACATTTACGTTTTAATGATATAATACTTTAACTTAGATCATTTTAAGATATAAATTGTTAGTATTTAAATTCAATTATGTTAGAAACACATAGAAAGCAAACTGGGAAATTCAATGACTTACCAACTCCTTTCTCATCAAATGTATATGTGATCCAGTTTCCATGTTCATCTATAAAGCAGTGAACAGAACCATCACTTGTATCATTAAAATTTTTGGCACTGTGCGTTCCGTATCCAGCAGAGAGAGAGGTGGCAATAGCATTCTCTTTTTTCACCAATTGACTAGATCTCCTACGGTTCACACGACTTCTCTTCAGCCTGCTTCTATGAGGAGAAGAATTATCAAAACGTAAACTTTCACCTGGCATACAAACAGAGAGTGGGTAGTCCCTCCTTGAATTAAGAAAGGCAGATAACAAGGGAGCCGGTGGTAATAATGTGCTGAGTTCATTGTTGGAACCACTCGATGAAGCTTCTTCATTTCTAGTTCTTCCATTCTTGCCTCCTGAACATAACAAAATATTTCTTTATACATTTTGTATTTAAATAATGACTGGTATGAACATTTTTAGCTTTTAATACAAATAACACAGACACACAAAAAGAACTGATCTAAACCCGGGATCCGACATCCCTATGTATTTCAACGTGCTGAACACGAATCCGATGTCCTTTTAGCTCCATCGCCCACCAATTTTTGGTAAATCATGAAAATAACATAGAAAACCTAAATGAAAAGCATTGTTTCAAATAGGAAGATTAAAATAAGGAAGGTTCTCTTATTTTGCAGTGACATGAAAGTAAATTGATTTAATAGGTATATGTAATTCAACTTTAAAATTACAGAAGAGAGCTATCAGAGTTATAACGAATTCAAAATATAGTGAAAGCTGTAGACCTTTGTTTAAAAGGTTACGTATCCTCACTTGCACTAATCAGTATATATTGGAGTGTATTCTTTTTGCTAGAAACCATCTGCCTCATTACCGAACTCAAAATTGCTACAAAACAAGAAATGAATCTGTTGAAGTTCCTTTTTTTCGTCTGACTAGAAACATAAATTCATTCAGATATTTGGCCGTAAAATTGTACAACCTACTGCTAAATAGCTGGAGGATACTTAGTGATACTGCATTTGCCAAGGAGGTGAAAAGTTTTCTAAGGGAAAATGTCTTCTATGAGATTGATGAATTTTGCATGTATTTTAATTGTTCTTGAATGTAATTGTCTATTGTTGATCTTTTTCTGTTCTGATTGTCATTGTATGCAGTTTGTAATTGTGGTACTTGTTTATTAATGTTCTTAGGTCATTGTTTTTATATTTTATATTTTTTATACCTAGTTAAGTGACGTATGTATTATCTTTGTATTTGACGAGTGTAAGCAATATTATATTGTCACACACAAATAAATAACTAACTAACTAACTGCAAGTTATACACTCCAGTTTCTTTAAAATGAATAAACTGAAGATACCTCTTTTGCACAGACTCTATTTAATGAGCAAAATGCATAATTTTTTTAAACATCACAGATGAATAGACCACTAAAAAACATTATTTTTCCAGTATTTTATTTTTGTTTTATGTTCTAATTAAATGTTAAAAAAATTATTTACTGCAGCTGTCAATTTAACTGCGTTTAAATGGAGAAGTTTCCGCGCTACTTGTGTGTGACGTCATAGGGCACATCGCACCGACGGAAAACGTATTGTGATTGCGAATGTGTACACATTATTTATGTTGTGTTATGGAAAATACAAAGAAAAGTAGCTATAAATATTGTATTGTGCCCAAATGTACAAATACTACAATAAAAACTCCAGAAAAGTTATTTTTTAATGTGCCTAGACGAGATAAAGTTAGGAAGAAATGGTGCAGAGCTATGAGACGAGACGACCGAAATGCAGAATTATCGTCATCCTTAAGATTATATTGCTGCCAGGATCATTTTGATGTAAATTTACTTATTAAAACTAATTATTTTATAACAATATTATGAAAATATGTACCTAACCCTAATATTATTGTGATAGTTTGTTTACATATCATGGTGAATTTGGTCACTTTCCTATTTATAGGAATACAAAAGTTTACTAACTTCTGTTAATAGGAACCTTGAATTAAAATGTACAAATGTATAAGAACGGTGGGAATAATAGGTTTGTTCATTTGTGTTGATTTAAAGCAGCTTCAAGCAGTTAAATAAAGATAGTGCTATCACAAGTAACGTGAGTGTGAGAGAGATAACGTGCTTCAAAGTTGCTATAAATCAATACAAATGAACAAACTGAAACTGATTGTAACTTCTCGACATTCTACATATTATCCGGTTATATATTTATATATACCTATGTATGTCAACAGTTATTTTTACTATTAATGTACCTACCTACCTAAAAGTACATACTTGGTAAGTGACGGGGAGGTATTTATTATATAAAAAGTAAAGCATTCTAAGATGAAAAATATTAATTAATATAACATTAAAACATTGCCTTGTTTACCTATTTTGAGGTTAGGTACATAAATAATTTGTTATATTTAACTACAGTAAAAGGATAAAAATGGGCACAATTGAATTAATGTTTAGAATAATGAATGACACATACCTTGTTGCTTTAGTACCTCCAATTTCTGCACTAATAAAATCAGTATTAGTAGCAAAAAAGTTTGTCATTATAAACACATCAACAACAGCCAAATTGTCACTCTGGCCCCGTAAAAACCCACTGTCCGTCATTTTTACCACTTAATAATTAAAATAAATAAATAAATGAATGACTTCTTTTATGAACATATCAATACACATTTACAAAACACAAAACAATTTACGATTTAACCCCTTGGCAGATAGACGACCATTAGACATTATGCCGAATGACGTCAGACCAATAGTGTGGTGTTTTCAGTCACGTGGATATGTTCCCATAAAATTTTGAATTTTAAAGTCGTTTCTTTAGGCTACACATTTTTTTAAAACCTTTTCTTCATTACTTTCTCAACTTATATAACATATATAACGAAAAAATAATATATTATTGCATTTCTAAAAGTCATGCATGTTGCTCATTGTTGTGGGTCAGGCATGTAGGATTGTAGGCGTCCATATCACCATATAACCCAGATAGCATTTATTATTCCACGAATGTACATTTTGCATTCCCAATGTTCTAATTGCATTCTGTACTAGCCATGTACGTTCCCCCAACATTCTCATATAAATAATATTTTCATATACAATATGAATATGTATAAGATATGAATCAAACATACACAAAAGTTTATGTTCATAGTCGCATGTACTACGTATACATGTCAGGGAATGTTCTTCGTATATGTGTTCATGTACATCGTATACACGTTCGTCAATGATTTTATCTGTATGATACAGGTGTACTTTTTGTAGAAATATTTGGATCACGTTTTTTATGCGAACAGTGATTGGATCGATTTTTGAACTAATGAAAATAAAACTGCATCACAACTGATGAGTCAGTACCTATTGCTACTTTTATATAGTATCTACCTCAGCCTCATAATAAAATTAAATAAATATTTCTCTATCCAGATTTGATTAAAACACATTTATAATCATTCCCTGTGGTGAATAACATCCGTTTTATAAATTTTAAATCGTTGGCAAAATTGTAGATGTGAAATATGATTTAAATTTTGAATTCAAACTAGACTTGTGATCGCGTGCCACCGTCCCTAGGTTAGTGCGCATGCTCATTCCGCTGCTGTTAAATGTCGATTTCAATTTGTTTGTAGTTTGTGTTTTGTTTGCCCATGATTATTACTACTTATTAATTAATCCAAGTATACTTTAAATGCATTGCAGTAAGTATTTTACAATTATATACAATAATGCACCTACCACATAGTTTAAGGGATGGCCCCCTTTATTGTCATTTGCAGATATTTTAATTTATGTTTAGACACTAAAGTTTAATGTACTTATCTATCCCTTTGTACCCATATTGTAATACTGAGAATACTATATTAGTTATAATAATGACAACATTTGTAGGCATCGATTTTTGGGACAAAAACGGAGGTGGTTTAATTCAAAGTGACTCATTCCACAAAAAGGAAGTTTGGTGGTCACCATTCAAACGGAAACAATTTTATAAATCATTGTAAAACAAGAGAGATCCCAGATGAAGCGTGGACACTTTACGGGGTGTTTATATCTTATTTTGAAGAAGGTAGGTTTGATCTATTTCAATATTAAGGAGCTTTTATTTATGTAAATCACAACCATTGGTCTTGATTACAACATATAAGTTGTCATATTTGTACTAATTTGCTTTATACCTATTATAAAGGATTATAAGCTGCAGTTAAATTGAAAAGAGCAGAACTCACATCCGATATACAGAGTGAACATAAACAAATTAAAGGACTATGTACAAAAAGCAAATTATTCCTCCCAAAAGATTATTATCAGATGAAGATACTGATATCGAAGAACATATTGGAAGGCGTCAACTTACCAAAGTGAAATAAATTTTGCTGTTACTAGAAGTTGAAAGAAAATATGTCGTTCTTCTAATAACCCTGGTAGGTATTTAAAATCACAAGTATAAATATTTCCGAAAAAATGAACATGTGTGTTTTTGTCCAGATACGGTTGTGGATATGTCGACCTTTGAAAGAACCACAATTTTGAAATGATAAAAAAATAATAAATTTGAACTTACTCAAGGCGTTTTATTAAACTTAAACAAATTCTTGAAAGATACCAGTCATCTAAATACTAAAATACTAATTCTGGAATATCCTGCCACTTAACCGTAAAATCACCTTGTCGATTAAAGTGCTTTTCTAGTAATTCTGTAATGTCCTTCAATTTAGCTGATTTTATCTTATTTTTGAGAACCAAGCTCTTTAACATATTTTCTTTTTTATCATTTTTCACTAAAGGTTTGTTATCTTTATTATCATCTTGGAAAATATAAAAGGGTTGTTGTGCAGTAGGGTGGAACGACAACTTAAACAAATTCTTGAAAGATACCAGTCATCTAAATACTAAAATACTAATTCTGGACTATCCTGCCACTTAACCGTAAAATCACCTTGTCGATTAAAGTGTTTTTCTAGTAATTCTGTAATGTCCTTCAATTTAGCTGATTTTATCTTATTTTTGAGCACCAAGCTCTTTAACATATTTTCTTTTTTATCATTTTTCACTAAAGGTTTGTTATCTTTATTGTCATCTTGGAAAATATAATAATAAGTTTATTAACCACAAATTAACATAACATAAGTTACAAAGGCAAGTCATAAAATAACGGTACAAAAAAATTTACAGGAAAAGAATATATGTATATAAACAGCAATAAATAATACAGTTACATTAAAATAATCAGTAATAAAAATCAGTTATATTATAAAATAAAATATGCTACAAGTGACGAAACATATAAACCCAAGCTGCAGGCCTTAATTCCCTACTGGAAACAAGAATTCTTTAACGGAGTAGAAAGCGTTTACTTCTAAAAAAGATTTAACACCTTTTTTGAAAGTAGTATAGTTCCCTAATAATTTAATGTCATCAGGTAATGCATTATAGAGGATGATACAGTTGTAGCGTGGAGATTTACGAAACATAGTTGTTTTGTAAGTAGGCAATCGCAGGTTTATATTTCTTGTGTTGTAGCTGTGAATATCGGGTTGGTGTATAAAGTCCATTAGGTGTCTCTTGGTAAACAAAACACATTTCAGAATGTATATAGATGGCACGGTTAAAATTGCATATTCTTTAAAAACTTGACGACAACTTGCCCGGTAGTCCAAATTAAACATTAATCTTAATATTCTTTTTTGTGAAATCAAAACTCTACTGAGATCAGAGGCAGAACCCCAAGACATGATATTATAGGAGAGATGGCAGTAAGCAAAAGCATAATAAAGATTTATTGTACACTTTACAGTTAAGAACGACTTCATCTGTAGAATCGCGTAAAAGGTCTTATTCAGCCTTCCGCATACATGTGTGATTTGGTTGCGGAAACTCATATCAGAGTCAAGCCAGGTGCCTAGTAGTTTAGTATGAGTTACAAAGGTATAAGGGGACTCTTTTATAAGAATGTCAGGAATAGTCTTTTGAAGATGAAAATTTATACATACTGTTTTTTGCTTATTCAGAATTAAAGAATTATTATGGCACCAGAGATCCATTTCACTAAAAGTGTCCACAATTTTCATTTGAATTTCCTCAAGGGATTTGCCGGCTACCGTTATTGTGGTATCGTCTGCAAACATAGTGACTCTACCTTTACTAATAAAGTGAGGTAAATCGTTAACAAAAAGTAGAAAAATCAATGGACCCAAGACCGATCCTTGAGGAACCCCTAGAGTAACAGGGAATCTGTCTGACAATTCATTATTTATTTTTACTAGTAATTCGCGGTTTTCTAGGTAAGATTCGATCCAGTATAGTAAATTTCCCCTAATGCCTAAGGTGTATAACTTTTTTAAGACAAAATGCCTATTTAGACTATCAAAGGCTTTGGATAAGTCAAACATGAGTGATACAACGTAATTGCCTTTGTCAAGTTCCCCATAAACATAATTTAATAGCTGATTTGTTGCAGTTTCCGTGGATTTCTCTTTACAGAATCCATGCTGGCTAATTGTTAAAATGTTGTATTTATCATTGAAATCAGTTATTATGTTATACACACACCTTTCAAGTATTTTTGAAAATTCAGATAGCAAAGATATTTGTCTGTAGTTATCAATATTTGTGACTTCACCCTTTTTGTATAGCGGAAACACCATGGCTAATTTAAGTAAATCAGGAAATTTACCCTTTTCCAATGAAAGGTTTATTAAGTGTGCTAAAGGAGGTATAATAAATTTTGAGACAGACTTCAATAGTTTGGGAGAAAATTCATCAAAACCTGACGACTTTTTGTTTTTAATATTAATTATTATATTGGCAACATCAGTTTCAGTTATGTAAGGAACAAAAATAGTATTTTGGATATGTCTTGCAACAGTACAGGAAGTTGATAAGTTCGTGTGAAAGTGACTTGCAACCATATTGGTGCATGCGGTTGAAAAATGATCTGCAAAAACATTACTGATCTCCTTATTATTGGTAATATGCACACCGTTCACGTTAAGTGAAAAATCTGTTCTACGCTTTTGGTTTCTGCCCAAGTTTTCATTAATAATTCTCCACGATTCTTTAATTTTGTTGTCAGAACATTCCAGTCTGCTATTATAATATGCCTTTTTAGATTTTTTAATCTCTGATTTTAGATGTTTTTTGCAAAGAGTATATTGAGCTTTAATTGCAAGTGTGTTGGAAGTTAGCATGAAATGATGCAAATTTTTAAGGTGGTCTTGAAGTAAGGCGATTTCTGTAGTATACCATTTATTAGGTTTATTATTAGTTAATCTTATGACTTTCAAGGGACAGCTAACATCGAGACACCAACGAATAGTATTTAAGAAGACCTCACAAGCTTTGTTTACATCACCATATGCGAAAACGTCTGACCAATCAGTTTTGCTTAAGTTATAAAAGGGTTGTGGTGCAGTAGGGTGGAACGACGTTATGAGATTTAAAAAAAAAATTTGTTTGGATCGGCTGGGGTGCCAAAAGTTGCCAAATGAGTAAAAACTCCTACAAAATTTTTTTGAACTACAAATAAAAATGGCGTCATGTTGCACACGTCACATAACCTCTCAAAACGAAAATGTGACTTGTGAAGTCATTTATATTTTTAGTTAATATTTTTCTCGTAGGAGTTTCTAATTATTTAGCAAATGTTGCCACCCCAGCCCAGCACAACAACGAAGAAAAAATTTTCTTTTTATTGGAAAAATTATTTTAATTTTTAAACATAAAATACCTTCTTGTGAATAAAAACTTAACTAATCAATAGAACATTTTTCATTGCGTTCTATACTCTAATTTTATATTAAAGGTTGGCATCATGGCTCGAGACTTAAGACTTGGGCGAATAAAACCGTTTCTGGAGTCCTCTCCACACACTGCAGCTGCTGCTCATGTATTTATTTTACTCTCCGTTCAACTGTCTGTATGTGACATGAAAAACGAGAAAAGATTTGGAGCGGTGGTACTTCCTTTACGATGATTTATTTCTTTTATTTGAAACGTCAGGGCGAGTCAGTTACCTCAACCGTTTGCTATGCAATGAGGTCATCAATATTTATTTTTAATGCCTTGTTTATATTAACGTCCTGGCGGAGTTCAGCTATTGCTGCTCTACCACTCAACCAGGACACATACATACAGACATCAACACAACAACCATTCCCTGCGATATTGCCATCTACCGCAGCTAAGACTCGAACTCAGGAGAGATAACAGCGACTAGACATGTTGTGCCACCCAACAGTGGTCTAGGTCACTGCTACCATCTCGGTAACACATGAAAAAACGCCACCAACATCCATACCCTGACCAGGATTCGAACCCGGGACTCCGTGATCGCAAGCCAAACACCTTCAGCATTGCGCCACCGAGCTGGCGCAATGCTGAAGGAGGCTTCAAAATTCAGGAATAACAAAGGATCTTATCTCATTTTTCTTGGTTGATCTTACTTTTAAGAACCGTCTATATGCCAATGATCGAATTGGAGGGCGATCATCAGAAAGCATTGTCAACAAAATGTTTTCAGGTTGGCCAAAAAATCAATTTCTTTGGATAACAGAATCTATCAACACAATAAAATGTAACGGTAAAAAGAATGTGAAAATAGCAACATGCCACTGACAAACAAAGCTGCACAGCAAGGTCAACCCTATAATATACCGGATACTCCATCTAAGGACGAAAATATCACATTATTCGCTCGAACGGTTAAATTATATTCGTGTCCATAAGTGGAGATGAAATAACGAAACCCCCTTCATCTGTTAACTCAAACATATTTTCCAAAAATGAAATATTTGTGCAATGTTTTTGTTAATCCATAAATAATAATGTAGATATTATTACATTTAAAATAAATGATCTGAAATATTTTGGTTCGTACTTACTTGTAAAATCGATAAAATTAAGACTTTTTTATTAATTTTCCATCGGCTGGACATGGCAAAAGGTGCCCTTGTGTTTAAAGATAACGTAAAAAAAAAAAATTGGGTAAAGAAACTTACGACTTCATGTTGCACAATGGCTATTTTAAAGTGTGACGTCATTCGTCTTGTGCAACATGATGCCTTTTGCCTAAAATTTTTTTTACGCGAGTTTTATCCTAAAAGGCAACTTTTGGCACCCCAGGCGATTCAATAAAGGAAACATGTTAGATCGTTCCACCCTATTGTGCAGTGAAATGAATGGCAGTGTGCTGTCCTTTTTTAGTTTTCCCCATTTTTTTTAGGAATACTCATTTTTGGCTCTGCATGCCTTTGATTTTTCTATAGACATTCTGGAGGTCTTTTAAATTGTACACTTGCCAATCATTCCCTAATTTTCTAACGATACCTTCTGTTTCATAAATTTTGTTGTACTGATCTGGAGTGTTAATAAAATTCTCCTTTTTTAATTTGTTTCCACGCGGCCAAAGGCTCTGCAGACAGATAGCTGTGTCCACGTACAGGAAAAATAAGTTCTAAATTGGTAATATGTTTTAAAGATTCACGTAGAAGCCAATATGATAAAATGTGTACAATATGGCAATTTTTATTTTGCGATACACATCCATCGCAAAATAATCTGATGGTGTTAATATTATCATCCAAATTTAAAGAATGAAGATATGACAGAAGAGCTGAGCTGATTTTAACAGCACAGTGTCCTACTTGGTCCTCAGTCCAAGTGAAAAATATTGGTCATCTTGACTCCATCCCAACACAACAAAAAGAGTAGTAACTTATTTGACTTTTATAGAATGCTTCGCCAATAGGGGTCTTCGGAAGAGGATGCACCTGTTGTAGGTCAAAGCAAGCGATATGCATTACAAGTTCTCGTTTTTTGCTAAATTGCAGAAAGCTTTTGCTCTTAATTTATGAAGTCGAAGTTGGGTCATCAGTGTACTTTTCTTTTGTTGATTGTCTGTCCAATGGAATTTTTTAAGTTGACGCAAGTTGAGAAAATATCACAAGCTGGAGATTTAAATCCAATATTGAAATCTGTAACGAACACCCTCCAAACATTGAGCGGGATGCTTGATATTGCTGAGTAACAGATTCATTATACAAAGTGTGCATTTTTTTAATAGATAAGTCACATGAAAGATAAATTCGTTTGGATTTTTGCCTACCATAGTGGCTTTCAGATGCCTTAAATTTTCCTATAAATTCTCATTCTATTTTTTTTTGCTTGTTTTTTTTTAAATTTTAGCAATAGAAATCAGCCTGTCCTTTTTAATTCCTATAGCTGCAAGGAGGAATTTTTGACATACAGGTGTATACCACTAGTTAAGTTTCGAAAGAAGTAAGATACAGAAATACTTTTCTTTTTTGATTTACCAAGAAGCGTACTTGCTCTAGACCTAGACCGAGAAGGCTCACTTTGCTGTCATGTGGTTAAGTTTTTGGTCTTGGTCAATTTTATTCGAGGTTTCATAAAAACAATCCTTTCGCCGTTTGATTTCTTCTAATGTTACTGTATTGCATTTCAGTGCCTTGCTGTTATGATTACAAGGTTTAATGAAGCCTGTTAGGCTTGGATCAGTATTAGAATACCTTAAAATAACAAAATTATTAGCGCAATTAGAAGAAACGAAAATATAACCTTACTTTTTATTTTTAAACTTTTCACGTTTGGTGATTTGTTTTAACTTTTTGCATGAACCTGCGTTAATTTCAGAAACCAAGGCATCCATATTGTAGTCTTTTTAATGAAGGTAACCTTAATTAACACTAATTATACCCAGTAATGATCAGCTTACAAAGTCATACAACAACACCCACATATACAAAGCAGCACAGATATGTTAACTGACAACTTTAGACAAAACTGTGGACATGTCGTATTTTGAATGCACTCCGTGATATGGATATTCAAATACTATTGGATATATCAGTTTATGATGTAATTTGCCTACAAAAGCTAGGATTGTAGGATTTTGTATGAACACTTCATAGTTGCACGCTTATAGCATATGAACATGTAGAGTTTTAACTGTAAACATAATTTAAATACTGTTTAGTTAATAGAAATTTTATATACAAGTAACAACCGATATACCAGAACTAGAATTTACAAGCTAAAGTTTAATTTTTAAAACATACTACACATTTAAAATCATTTAAGAGCAAAAATAGAATGAGACAACAGATCGCTAGAATACTCTTACTCTCACAGTGGGAAAATTCAGTCGACTATGATACACTATTAAGAGAAAATGTAAAAATATATGCAAACTAATATAGTTATATTAGAGCAATGTTTTATAGGACCTTACCTCTTTTAGAAACACTAATTTTGGGCACTTTTGGTGGTGAATAGACAATACATTCTAATCCATCTACTGGACTGGGGCTATCACTATGTCTTAATGTTTGTGTCACCTTATTTTCTTTCACAGATCTGCTTTTAGTTCTATCTTCAACTTGAGTATCTGGTTTACATCTGCAAATGCTACACTTTTCTGACTCACTTTTTGGCGCTTTTATGCCCGCAGTTTCATTATGACTAGAAGAAGCTCGGGTTTTTTTTGGAATAGCACCCAAACTTCTAGCTGACGGGACAGTTTCTTGTAAAACTTTGCTGACATCATGCTCAAGTGACACTGTCGTTGTACTTGACCACTCGGTGTCTCTTTTTAAAGGTTCTAGAAACAAACAAATATCTGATAGTTATCTGCATAATAAGAACAAGTTTTAATAAAAGACAAAATACCCAAAAAAAATTATAATAATAATGACAACATGCTTTATTTCAATTTCCAAAATATATGAATAATAGGGTGTTTTCCATATATAACAATTTACTTCAAACAATGCATTAATATGAAGTAATACATAAATATAAAAGCCTGAACGCATTCATATTATTATATATGGTGTTGGTGTTTATATCATCAGATCAAATTTTTAATAAACAAATCCACCTAAAATTTAAATATTTGAATGATTTCGAAAACACAATCTTATTGGGTAATGATCCTGGTGACGTCGTCTCGTATACCACATGCAATAGAATAATATTGCGCTTGATAACTAAATTAATTTTTGACAGTATAGTGCGGTGTCCGCCGATTTATTTGCGTCCGCTAAAATGACCGCTGCGGCCTATGAAATTAACAAGTTTTTTGATAAATGTGTCCGCTATGCCTGGTGTGATAAAAATATGCATTTTTTTTATATAGGGCCAGATCAGACACCGGTGTCTGCCGAGCTTGTCTTATGAGTGGTCCCGTGCGTAGATTCAACAATATTAGCTTGGCGCTGAATGTATTAAAAAAAATAATAAAATTTCATCACTGCTATGGAATAGATGGAAAAAAAATTTGGAAAAAATATTAACCCCAGAAGAAAAAATGAATAGGAAATTATTCGTAGGAAATTTCATGTAGTTTAATATTGTATATAGACACTTTTTCGCTAGAGGGCGTGGTTTTCAAGTTATTCAAGAGAAACATGAAAGGGGGACCTTTAAACTACATTGACTGGACTAATAACAGGAAAGGTGGTGTATGATATAATGAAAAGCGCAGACACTGCCATTAGAAGAATGGAAAAGTTGAGCAAAATGCAACTGGAGTTAGCCCCAGAGTAAATGGAACTGCTAATAATTACTCGGAGGAGAAATCACCCATTACAGTGCAGTGGCGGCTCATCAGGGGAGGCAGGGGAGGCTGAGCCTCCCCTTGGAAGAACCACCATATCTTCAAGTAATATCTTAAGAAATTTCTATTAGGTATATCTCAATTTTCAATATTTTTTATTGTTTATTATTCATTAATTAATTTTCAGTTTATATATAACATTTTTGCATTTCCTTTCCACAAACATACCTATAACGTTACAGTCCGGATAGTCTTTGTATACATATTTCCCGGTCGGCCGGTCTTTTACTGAATGAACACTGCGGTTCGCTGGAGGCTAATACGAAATAGCTTCCAACTTTACCGCATTGACTTATAACATGAATGACCTTGAATTTCTTTGCGCTGTGTAAAATAGCAACACTTGGAATAGCCAAGTATGAAGCTAGCCTCCAGATCTCAGTTCTTTATAGCGCATGTGCACAGGTTATTCAAGAGTCAGGTGATTCACAAAGAAAACGAACTGACGTCTGACAGTTGCGTTTAGCCGGTTATAAGAACAACTTGACGTATAAATACATAAAACATTTGATAGGCGGGCTAGAAATAAGTGCTCTAGGTGAAAATATTCCCAACAACATGTCTTGTTGTCCAGACGTGGTGGATTATTTGTTATTAAATGAATTTACTACTCTTATTTATGACGAAAAGGTAAGAATTAAAAGAAATGCCAGGCCTACACCAGCAATGCTTTCGTTAGTTTTTAAAAGTGGTAAACAAAACAGGGTTTTGTGATAACAATTATAAAAAGTCGAGTGGTTAACGGCATCAACAGTTAGAAACAAATTATATTGTTGGAGATGTTTATTATTTACTAATGATCAATCCTCAATTTGGGGCAGGGCCGGGTTTAATAATTTGCCAAATTTGTCGCGAGGTTTAGAAAGGCACGAAAAATCCCAGGAGCACATTTCATCTTGCATTAAATTCGAAATGTTTGGTAAACAAAATATTGTAAATTTCTTGGATTCTGCACATAAGAGAGAAATAGAAAATGTTAACGAAAAGGTCCGTGAGAATAGGGAAATATTAAAGAGGTTAATAGATGCCGTTATATACAAGAAAATTCTTTCCGAGGACGTGACGAAAAACGAGAATCGTGCAATAAAGGAAATTTCAAAGAGCTGGTAATTTTTTAAAAACTTATGACCCAAAATTAGAGAACTTTTTGAATAACGCCACTATTTTTTGAGACAATTCCGGTAAGCTTCTGTAGAATGATCATTTTCAGCACTTAAACGCATAAAAACATTTTTACTAGAAACAAAATGAGTCAAGACCGTCTTTCAAATGTATCGCTTATTTCAATAGAAAAACGTTTTTTGTCAGAATTGAGGAAACGCGATTCATTTTATGATGAAATAATCAACCATTTTGCTAGTTCCAAAAATCGCAGGTTACCACTCATTTATAAAAATATTCAGGCTTTAAAGCAGAGATTAATATAGGTAGTTGTTATTTTAGAAAAAATATTTATTTGTGTTATTTATTTTTTAGGAAATATTTTTTATATTTCTCCATAATAATAATAATTCTCCGCGGTTATGTTTTTTTTTATATAACTTCTTTCTCAAAACTATTTTAATTTCTATTAAAACTTATAATTTTACACGCCTGGCAGTGATAATGAATACAATTTTTTGTTTGTAGAAAAACACTTTAATTTTTTTACCAAAACTGTTTTTATTTTTATTAAAAGTTATATAATTTAATTACAAGTGGGATAGTAGGACTCCTTTGGATACCGATACTCGAGTCGTAGGAACGAGAATTTCATGAGAATGATTTTTTCATCTCATCATATTTTCTATTTCCTTTTCATTCTATTCTTTTATTAGTTCTATTCTCTCAAGTCGTGAATCGGTATCCTGGCGAACAACCCACGGCAAAAAAATGTAACGCGCCGTTGTAATACCTCAGGGGTGGTGGGGAAATGTACAAATTGTAGTCATATTGCACATGAGTTGTCTTTCAGAATATCAAGCCTCCTCTGCAGACAATATCACGAGCCGCCACTGTTACAGTGTAAGGGTAGAGCAGAGGGAAGTAAGTGCCTATTATTCCTTCAAATATCTAGGGGTATGGCTGGATCCGAAGCTCTCTTTTTGAGTTCATGCCACCCACAAAGACAGCGGAGAAGGCAGCCAAGACTGCTACAGCCATAGAAAGACTTATGGCGAACATGCATGGGCCAAGAGCGAGCAAGAGGAAACTGCTTTGCAGTGTTGTGCACTCTGTTCTCCTATAAGCGGCTCTGGCTTGGGAAAATAAGAGCAGGATGACGAGGTCACAGAGCCACTGGAAATATACGAGGGAATGAAGAAGGCAGTAGAGAGGGATAGGCTCTTCCAAGGTTGGCAAAACAGGTGGGACACCAGCAATAAAGGGAGATGGATAAGAAACCTCATTACTAAAGAGAGCAAGGACGAAACGGAAACACAGGGAAGTGGAATATCACCTGACTCTAGCACTGACGGGGTATGGGTGCTGTACAGAGTACCTATTTGATATCGGGAAGATCGACAACTGGGAATGCATATATACTGCGTTGAAAATGAGGATGCAGGGTACACCATGTTCGGATGCAACAGATGGAGGAAGAAAAGAGTGCAGGAAACAGCAGCAGCAGCAGCAGGAATATAGCTATCCACCGAAAACATCGGTAATATGCTGCAGTCAGAGGAGAACTGGCAGAGGATCAGAATCTGGTATCAGTAGCATCCTGAAATGAAAACAGGAGGATGAAAGGGAAGTGGGTTGGAACCCTTAAGATGAAAACAACAACTCTTTTATTAGAATGACCCTCTGATTTGATACAACCCTATTAGCACAACATATTGGACCAATATTTATATGTTGGTCCTATATGGATTATATATTGGTGCAATATTAGTGCTACTAGGGAAACGGAAGCAGTTCCAAATCGGTAGGAAACACCGAAGAGGAGAGAGGTTTTAGCCCGTAAAAATCTGGCACTACCCCACGCTTATTGTCGGGGTATCCTTTTGAAGATATCTTTCTCCGCAAAAAAATACTTTTTTGAGAAAAAAATTATGTAATTATTTAAATTCTACCTTGCATTTTCTGGGAACAACTTATTCATGCCATGTCATACTGGTAAGTACTAAAGGAGTCTCTAAGTAGTATTATTTTAGGATGATGAAGGCGGTAATAAAACATCAGACGAAGAGAAATGTATATCTCACCACCTTCCACCCATATGCTATCAAACAAATGTACTTAGGTCCACCTCTAAAATCACTGAAGTGCACTCAAACATACCTGTCTCTTTTTAAACTTTAATTTATATATTAATCAACAAAGAAAATAAAAATTGAGTACAGAAACTTGGGATATCGTGTATATACTAGAACCCAAGGCTTCAGATTTTTTACATTTTTCAACCCCTCCACCAGCCCCACTTCATTATTAAAGGGGCTGATGAAACAAAATTGAGATAATCACTTTAAATTTGGTATGCATGTATTATAATGGCATTTGGAACTAGATTATATTTTGAGCAAAATGGGGAGCGGCCTTACCGCATCTCTTGGGCGAACGGAGTATAGAATCCCTCTTAATTTGAAGCATTAGAACTGAGCAACGTTGCTGCATCATTTCAGATTTGTTTACTCATAATTCATAAAACAGACTTTTTTAATTATATGAAATTATGATTTACAAAACTGTCTTCAAATTTTTAGTGAGGTATAATTCGGCATTAGAAAAATGCTTAACCTTGGTATAGTTTTTTTTTTATCGAAATGGCACAGCATTTTTATGCTGTGGTCACAAATGTAAGTAAGCTTTTACTACACAGTAAGTGCTTACAATGTATAAGGATCTAATTTTGAAAACTACCATCTCATTTTCTAATAACAAAAATATGTTTGTGTGCATGGAATATTGAATAAACCAGTCAATAATTTCATAAGAACACAGTGTAATGATAGAACTCTTTTATGAGAAACAATTTAAATAAGCGCGAAATTTTAAAATACGGAAAATATCTTATATTTATTGCAAAAAATTTATTTTAATTATTTTTATAAGTGTGTACCTTTTCTATGCTGCAAACGATGATTTTCATCATCAAATAACCAGTCTAAATCCAATTCCACAAGGCTAGAAAAATTACCAGTTTCCACACATTTACCCTTGTCGCCACATTTTCTTTTTTTATTCCTCCTAACGTTTCGTTTTCTAACAATTCCACTAACATTTAAATCACACCTATCATCAAATTTTTCACTATCACATATTTTATAATTACTATCTAATTTGATACCACCATTTATTTTGCTCTTAATGTACTTTTCGTTTTGTTTTAATTTTACACTGTTTCTGGTTCGACGCTCATTAGTCCGCTCTTCACACTCTACACTTGTATTACTGCAGGACAAATTTGAACATTCACTAAGTTTTTTATCACTAACATCATTGTCAGTACCATAACAGTCAACTCGAGCATCTTGCATATCAGGTGTGGCGCTAGAATTAGAGTTGTCATTGTCTAATAAGGCATCTTTAGATGTAGCACTAGTGCGTTCCTCATCTACTAATTTCGGTGGCATTTTAGTTTGGTATTTTTCACTGTAAGGCACATTATTCAGTTTCTTAAGTTTGATGTATATTAATGGAGAATGACTACCTTGATTGTTTTCTTCAAAATCAGAATCTGATATATGTGTTAAAGAATCTAGGTCTGTATCGGGACCGTGAGATGTCTGGTGCTCATCTGATTGTTCTGCAATGGGATACACTATCTCTGAACCATAATAAGGACACAGATTCAAATGTTGGTTTCTAGTAAGGCTAGTGCTAGGTGGTGGTAAGGGATTTCTGGTGCTTTTGCAGCCAATCACTTCTAAACTGTTGGGGTGTGCAGTTAACGATGGTGGAGGGCAGCATGTTTCTAAAGCTGTTGACCTTATTCTTCTTACACCTCCTCTACTATTTGGTTTGAAATAAAATCCCTCTGATGTTAGCGCTTGATTTGGGTTTTTATCTATGTAACCTAACTCTAATGAACCTAAAACAACATAAAGTGCATTTTAGTGACATTTATTTTGTAGAAAAAGTAAAAAAAAAATCTTATATATTTAATTCAAATTTAAGTCAGACACTTCAGTGTCCCGCTTAAGGATGTTTGTAGTTTTGGATTCTGATGAAACTTGTTATCACTTTAAATGATGCTAAAGAAGCATATGTAATGAGTATTTGAAGAAAAAAAAATCATCAATGTGATTTTGTGGTTTTTTGTAATAAAAAATGTATCGCAAATGTATCAATACAAAACCAAAGTACAAACAAATAAAAAAATTTGTTGCTATGCAAAATATTTTTCGATTTTAACAAAAATGTGTTACACTATTATAGCACAAGTGAATTATTTATTATTTGTTTGCTTATAGTAATGAAAGTAAAGTAACACCCTAAAATATTTTTGAAATATATTAACAACTTTTGCCCTCTACTGGCTTATTAAAAGGTTCGTGTACTCTCACTGAAACAATGCGCATGTTGAGGCAACACTGAGGACGTTACAAAAGCAATGAAATAATTTTATCTTAAATGGTTAGCAGTTAGCAGATCTGATGGGACAGTAGTAAATACTGGATCAAAAAATATGATCCTAGTGCTTCTTTTCTAATGGGAATTACATTTAGAAATTTTTCTACTTTGATTGGTCTAAATGTAACTTGGACAGATATCCTTTGAAACAAATTACCACCAAATTTCTCATGTTATTTAAAAAGTTTTTATTGCATGTAGCATACAGTTAAAAATGGCATTAAATGGAGAAGTTTTTGAAAGCATTTGAACATCTTGATAGCTTTTCGTCAGGCGCTTAAAAGCTTGAAAAAAACGCAACCTAACCTAACATAATAAATTTTTAGTTTTGTTTCGCTTTTTACATAGTTGGTAGTAGAGAAGATTCCACGGTTATGTTAGGTTAGGTTGGTTTTTTTCGAGCTTCAAAGCGTCTGACAGAAGTTAGGGCCTACGGAAAGTATCTGGCAATAACGAATGTTGGTTTTTAACAGTATTCTTTCTGTCAAACATATATGAAAACCAGCTATCATACTTTAATTTAAGTTAATAAAGTTATTTTGTACCTTCTGTACCTGTTATCTGTAAAAGGCGCCACTTTCAAGCTAGCAAATATGCATACGTTCTTAACTACATATCACACTATTTATTGCCAAAATATTAGCTTTACTAAAATGATGTAGGTCCGGCGGCTCTTACTCTATTTCTATTATTATAAACATAAGATGTGGTTTAAATTATTGTGTCACATAAATATATAATATAATTACAGAAGACTTAGGACATTAGCGAATTGAAATTGCTATTAAAGATTTATACCGGCATGGTAGATCAGTCGGTTAAGCGTCTTAGTGGCGAGCACACTTCGTCAGACTGCTTACTGGGTTGGATCCCCAGCACTGACAGTGGCAATGTTGGTGGGTAATGGACGATGTCTGCATTTTTTCAAATATGTAACCCCCTTCCGGGCAGCCTATTAGAGGCTTTGGATTTGGGGGTTATCTACTGTGTGTGGTGTTTATGTTATGTTATACTAGTACTAAAAAGCAAATATCTGAAACTGCTATGTTATAGATGTACTTGCCCACGGACAACACAATTAAATGATTTGTCTTCCCTTATTGTCTCATTTGGAATTAACAGATTCTAAATCCATAATGAAAGAGAAACATGGTCTTATACAAGTAATAAAGTGGAAATGAGTTGATTATATATTACCTGTGGGTTTTATTTCTGCCTGTACACTGGAAGACAAGAAACTAAGACTGCTGTTGGTGAAATTCGAATGCCTCCTTCCTCCACTGTCAATTAGATTCGAAGTACTTTGTTCTGATTCAACGCTTTGTAGAGATGGTCTCTGTTGAATCAAGAGGCCGTTCTCTTGGGAATCCACACTACCTTGCTGATATAATTTACGAAAACTAGAATGAGAAACTTTTTCATCTTTCACTGTGAAAGTGACAAATCCATCTGTTTTTGAGCGCTGATGTTTAGTACGCCTCTCAGAACGTTTTGTCTTACGTTCACGATCTGAAGGTTCTCCATGAGTCGCAGCTTCCATGATTGGCACACCTGTTACACCATCGCTGCTCTCTGAAGAGTTTTTCCGATGGACATCTGCCTTTAAATCTACATATTAAAAAAGGAAAATATTGAAACACTTTTATCGGTGATTTTTACAGGTGATATATGCTATTTGTATAACTAATTATATCCTACAATTATAAAATATCTAAACATAATTTGTTTGAGCTATAATTGAAAGATTTAATTGAAAAATATAAGTAGTAAGTAATATAAATAAATATCTTAAAATTTGGCAGTAAAACTAAAATTTACAAAAGAAACCAACTGTTTTAAAAGAAAAAATATATCGTGATATAGACCAGTTATTTTAGACATAAATTCTTTTCCAAAAAAATACATTAAAAATCGAGTAAGATCACGACGGCGTTAAACAATATTAAAGGCCAAAGGAAAAAAAAATTGGTCTTTCCTACAGCTCGGAAATCAATTAAATAGGTACAACCTAATTCACATTACATGTACAACCAGATTAAACATGCACATGATTATGTAAAAAGTAGCTAATAATAATTAAAAATGTACATAAAGAGAATACATGTAAAATAAAAATATCCAAAGTGCATGAAAATGATTTTAGTGGCTTAGACATTTTAATTTCAGTTGAATGACTGCTATATTCATTTAATACTTTAGAGAACAGACAATCAATTGATTTTCTGGTGGTTCTACTGGTATGCATATTATCTCTACTCCTAGTGAGGTAGTTATGAATTTCATAATTAAAGGTAATATTTACATACGGGTATAATAGTAAGCGTTTATTTAACATTTTATAAACAAAGACCATAGTTAAATATTTAGCTGTTAACTTTACTGAGAACTAATCAGGACATTTTAACATCATATTATTGGGAGTATATCGGCTGCAATGCATTCTCATTCCTCTATTCTGCAGTTTTTGGAGAGAAGCTTTCCTAGTTTAAATAAGAGAACAAATAATTTACCAAAAAAATAAAATAAAACTATACTACTATTTCTGACTTGGTGTTAAAAGCACACACCTGCTAAAATTATGAGGTATTTAATATTCTACTTAGGAAAAAAATTAGTACTACCAATGGTTGCATTTAAATTTAATCTGACTGGTCTGAAGATGCCTCAAAAATAATCTTAATAATCCACTACAAGAAGTACCATTAAACTGTAATGTATATTATTTCTGCACAGACTGCATTGAGAAAAAACATTCTTTGGATATTTTGCAGACAACTTCCATACACTCCGTCTAACATTTAATATGAGAAACAATAAACTTCTTATTCATTATGTATGCTGACAATCTACTTCTGACCATGCAAGTACACTATAAATGTCAAACAATGCCATCAATCTGAAATTATTATACATTTTTATCTGAAAGACAACACTGAGAGACCTGCCCATTACAGCGGCCACTCTGAGTCTTAAATAACCCTAACTAGAGAACACTTATTCATTATGCTAGAAATATCGTAAACTCGACATGAGAGCTTAGTTTTGTTGAGCACACATCTTGTATGGCAAACACAGTATAACTAGTTTTACAAGATGGGTCGTTTCTATAGAAGCTGTGAAAGATTTGTCATTTTAATCATTCTAATAAAGCAATGAAAACGCTTCAGGATAACGAAGCATGTTTTAATCCAAGATGTTATTACACTACACTACATTCCATATGTCATATGCTGAATAGATTATATGAGCGCCTTGCAGTAAAAGCGGTTCGAGCTAAACTAAATTGCCAGTGGGATATAAATACGCAACAATCGATTCTTATAAAAAAATTAATAATGTTTTAAAATGCCGTAACAGAAGTAAAAAGTGAAACAACCTACTTAACATAATTGAGATAATATCATCAGATTCTGAGAGCCATCAGATTTTGGCAGCACATCTAGCAGAACAAATGTCATTGAGATTTAATGCCACTGAAGGAAATGAATCTTATACAGGGTGTTTCGTGAGTGACTGGCCATACGCTAGTGATGGGTACAGAACCCTAAGACGATTTAAGAATGACCTTTATTAGATCTCCAATGCCTCTCGTTTCTGATATACAGTGTGTTTTCTATTTTTTGCCAAAATTTAGATCGACCATATTTTTTTAATGGCTGTAGCAAATTGTATCAAATTTAATAGATATGTTTTACTAATAGAGGTCTACATAATGCAGTATCGAAAACAAATAAAAAGTCAGAGCCTGAGCCAATTTTTTAAATTTTGAATCTTACCTGAAAACATCATCCTGTATTTTTGTTTATTAGAACAAATACAAAAGAGTAAAAATTATATGGAAGTGAAATAACTGAGACAATAAAGCTCGTAAATAGTTAGTACAATTGGTTAAAAAGAATTTGATCCAATACAATTACACGAAATTAAAATAACACACCTAAAATGTAATGATCAAAAAAAAATTAAAAAAAAATGACTACAACAAATTTTCAAAATGTCTGCCTCCAACCTCAATACACTTTCTTTCGCATAACTGTAAATTATTTATAGCATTTCTAATCATCTGAGGGTTATTTTCTATTTCGGTGCATTCCCATTCTGTGTTCTCTTAATTCCTGTCTAGTGGTAACTTCGGTAGCATACACTTTTTGCTTTAAATGGCCACATAAGAAATAATCCACTGGAGTCAGGTTTGGGGACCTTGCCGGCCAGGAAATTAAACCATTATGACCGATCCACCTATTGGGGTAGTGGTCATCTAAATGTTGCCTCTCGTAAATAGTGAGGACCTGCAGCATCATGTTGGTAATGAAGTCCTCTAATATTTATACCTTGTAATAGTTCTGATAATGTATCTCGCAAAAAACTTAAATACATTTCACCATTCAGTAGCCTCGAAGGAATGGGGTCCAATTAAATTATTGTCTAATAGTCCACACCAAACATTTATAGAAAATTTGTGTTGAGAATTCTTTTGAAATATGCCATGAGGATTTTCTTATTCCCATAAGTGCATATTTCTACTGTTATAAATACCGTCTCTGGTAAACTGAGACCCGGCAGTAAATAAAACTCTTGAAATGGTTCTTTCTATGATACAAACACCCAACGACAAAACGCTCTTCGGGAAATGTCATCTCTTTCTTCAAGTCTTTGAACAATTTGTAAGTGCAAATGGTTGTTTTTTAAAGTTTTCCAAACAGTCCAAACTCTTACATCGGGGACTCCTAAAGCTGCACCTACTCTTCGTGTACTAATTGAAGGATTTTGCTGCGCTATCCCCAGAATTTCATTTTCTTCGTTTACATCTTGTCGAATAGGACGTTCACGTCGCAAAGCAGCTGATGGAAATTTCCCGTGTTGTTTCACATAATTGCGAACAGAAGAAAATGTTGATTTATTGGGAATTCGTCGATTGGGAAACCGTCAACGATATTCTCTAACGGCGGCCCTGGAGTTCCCATTACAAAAACCATAAATGTAACTAATGTCAACGTACTCTTTATTAGAATAAGACCTTTTAACTTTGAAAAGTAGTTTAAGTGCTGCTTCGAACAAACAAGAACAAAGTTTTTGACAGGTACTTTGAGTATTGTCTGTGGCAAACGTTTATCAAGGCTTACGAGATTTTTGAAATTGATTTATATGGTTGTTAATTCTCGAATCATTAAAACTGTGTAAAAACTGACTGAATAGTTCCATTACATTATTACAATATTTTGTTGAGGGTGGAGGCAGACATTCTGAAAATTTGTTGTAGTCATTTTTTTTTTATTATTTTTTGTTCGTTGCATTTTAGGTGTATTATTTTAATTTCGCGTAATTGTATTGGATCAAATTAGGAGCTTTATTGTCTCAGTTATTTCACTTCCATATAATTTTTACTCTTTTGTATTTGTTTTAATCAATAAACATTTATTTTGTTCACATTTTTACATACTCTTTTTACTTTTGTTGACATTTACATATTTTTACATTTTTTTATCGTTGTAGCAAATTCTAACAAACAAACACAAAATTAATGTCATCCATGTAGTTACTGATGTTTTTGTGACCGAAAGTCACCCAAATATTTTTTAAATAGATTAATTGTGAAACTCAACTGTTAATTCTCGAGGCATTAAAAGTGTGTCAAAAAAAAGACCTACATGGTTCAAGCAAACATTTTAAATCATAAATTATGCGGTCGCCAAAAAAAAACTGATACTATAGGCGTGTACAGCATCCTAAAGCTCTCTAAGAAGGTATTCTTAGATTTTTCATAAGTGCAATAATAAGCAAAATATTTCGAAAAATTAAAAATCCAAAATTTACATTTTTTTTTCCAATATCTCAAAAACCAACAGGAGTATTTCGGATTTCTTCATGCAATATTATTCAGTACTATATTGCATAACTTTGCCCCCGACTCTCCATCTCTTACGGTTTCCAAGATCCCAAATGGTGAGCATCCAATTTTACTCACCATGTATATCTATGATACTTTATCTACACTAGCGTCTTTTGTATTGTATATATCAATTGTTTTAAGTTATTTTTTTTTACATGTTCTATCTTATACAGTTTTTAATTCGCCGATCATGCGAAAGGAGATAGTGATTATATAAGTTTACTTTTAATACAACCTAGCCTCGGTCTATCCAGCCCTTCAATTACCACGACAATGCGTGCTGTGGATGTTTAGCTGGTTCCGGACGAGTGTCTGATGAGGACAATATGTATTATTAATTTAAAATAAATTTGTTTTGATTGATTGCTTGCGGCCACAGAGTTCCAGGTTCAAATCCTGGCCAGAGTATGAATGTATAGCAGCGTTTTTAATAATAATAATAATAAACAATTTATTGTATGAAATAACAAACAAGCTACAAATATACAAATGGATAAGATACAGAGAACTGATGTATTAACCTTATCCTAAAACATGAAGTAATTTTGTAAATAATCTATTACCTATATAAAATCACATAACGTCACTAATTTAAAATATTTACATAAGTACAAACAAGAACATATAAAAATGTGCATATACAAATCTAAAATTTGTTTAAACTAATGGAGGTCAAGTCATTACATAATCTATTTTTTAGATTCGTTTCAAATGATGTACTTGTCTGAAACATGGCTGGTGTTAATTGATTGTACATGTATGACACTAAGTAGGAGAATGACGATTGAAACGCAGCAATACTGTGCTTAGGTATAGTGATATTATTGTTTCGTATTGTTCTATCATGAGCCCCTTGTCGGAATTCTATCTTATCATGCAAGTAGCTGCATTTGAGTTTCAATTATTTTCTTAATTAGACAGGCATAGTGGAGAAACTGACGTTCATCTAATCATAACATTTTAATCTCTTTATAATGTGAAGATATATGATTTCTAAGAGGGACGTTACATATAAACTTTACACAATAGTTTTGCATGATTTGGAGTCTTCTTTTATCAGTTGCATTGAGATAGGGTCCGTATATACAGTCCCCATAGTTAAATATTGACAATATTAATGATTCAATAAGCATTGTTTTAGTTGATATAGGCAATATAAGTCCTTAAACTGATACATATGTCTCAGCCTCGAGTAGGATGCCCTACATATTTTTGACACCTGACTACTAAAAGATAATTGTGTGTCTCTTGCATTTCCAGCTGTGATTCACCAAGATAGAACCTTGGATCAAGCTGTCTAATTGTATTTATTCTGATTTGAGAACCTAGTTTTATCACTTTACTTTTGTTGGGGTTCATAAGGAGACCATTATTTTGAGACTATTTGAGAATGCTATTGAGATATAAGTTCAAGTTTTCAACTTCTTGCCAGATGTTGTTAGTGGAAAGTGTAGTGAATAAATGCATATCAACAGCATATAAATGTAATTTTGCATGGAGTGGGGTAAATTGTAGGTCAGCTGTAAATATAGTAAAAAGAAGGGGACCCAAAACCGAGCTTTGTGGTATATCAGCATGCAATTCTAGACTTTGCGATAGATTAACGTCGCTTAATTTTGTTATTTGGTACCTTTGATAGAGATAATTTCTGAACCACTGAAGTAGGACATCATTGACTCCGTATATCTTTAATTTTTTAAGGAGAAGCTCAAAATTGACACTATCAAATGCTTTTGACATATCTAACATTGTCAAGACTGTAACTTCATTGGAATCTCGAGCTCGAAGAAATTCATCTGTGACTGCTAATAATAAAGTGGTGGTGCTGAAGTTTTTGCGAAAACCCGACTGAAGAGGAAGCAGTATTTCATACGTATTTAAGTACTCTATTAGCTATAGAGAGCTCCCTCGGCTAACTTTAGCGGTATGCAAAGCAGACTAATGTTTCTATAATCAGCCACTTCTTTGGGAGAGGGAACTTTAGGCACAGGTCTACTCATAGAGGTTTTCCACAGCTCTGGAGCCATACCAGTTTCATAGGCATAATTTATTACATACGTGAGTGGTTTCAATGAAACATCGCTAAAGATTTGTAACATCTTTGCCGAAAAATTATCAATACCCATGCAATTTTTCTTTTGCCTAAACAATAATGATTGTATGTCTTCGACACTAACAGGCTGAAAGTGAAAACTTGAACTGGAAGTATTTATATGTTCTATCGTTTGGTTGGTATCATCTATATGACTGGCGAGACCCTGGCTAACAAAATACTCATTAAATATATTGGCATTGTTCAGGGGTTTTGGTATTTTTGAATAGTTAGGCTTACCTCCTATACCCCAGCTAAACCCAAAGTTTTTTTTTATTTTGCACATTATTTCTAATAGTAGTGTTGCAGAATATCTAATAATTCCTGAGATCACAATAAACATTCCTATGTAATGGATTTTTTGTTTTTTTGATGTTTAATGTGTTATCGAGATGGTAGCAGTAGACTAGATTGCTGCTGAGTGGCACAATATGCTCTCTCCTAAATTCGACTCTCAGTTGCAGTAGATGGTTATATCACAAAGAATGATTGTTGTGTTCATGTCTATGTATACATGTCCTAGTCGAGTAGTGGAATAGCTAAACTCCACTAGAACATTAATATAAATTTTTTAAAAAATGAAAAAACTGTATGGCAGACAAGTGAATTGAGTGATATATAACAAATGAATCAATGTATAATGGGCAACTGTGACCGATGGCAGTGTACAGTTGACCAAATACCAATGTTACCACACTCCTCATCTAGAGTGAAATAACCATATGTTTCATTCAGTGGTAGGGCTATATATCAGCTGTGTTTTTGCAATCCTTTTGTTACTTATATGCTACAATAGCTGCAATTTATAATTTGCAAAATATCAACAAATAGTTGAAGTAGTAAAACTGTCACGGTTAAGCTCGCCAAATTGTGAATCGGGTTTTAATTATTTTAAAATACATATTACATACATTATTTATAATTTATATACGCACCGATATTCTACTTCAAATTGTCTATATATATTTAATCATAAATAACGATAAAGGAGATATTGGATATCTAGTGAAAAAATAAATGAGAGATCATTTCGACTTGACAAGAAGCAGTACCAACTTTTATATAAAATAAAATTGAGTCGAAATTGCTTTGGCCGTCCATGCATTGAGCACAACTCACACAATGAGTAGAGCCGGCTCTGTCTAATATTTAATATAAAAACAACAAATATTTATTATTTTCCAGACAATGCTTATTATATTTTCAGAATGATATCATTGATTAGCTTCATTATCGTACAGCATGCAATCACCTGACACATTTGTAAAAGCTAGAGACATTATTAATCCTGTTCCCTGTTGGCAGACAAAAAAGTGATAAGAGAAATTTTTTTGGTGGTGGAAACTTCACTAGATGACTTTTGAAACTCGACACGTTTTCATGGTTGGTGGAAGTGTTCATACAAAGCTGATATTTCTTTTACTGATTAAGTACTTATAATGCTGGCTCCTGTGCCATTAGTCTATTAGCATGATCACCAGAATTAAGATCAACAGTAAGTTCTAGTTTATACATATTAAATATTTGGTGTCGGAAAGTTATCTGCTAAATACACAAAATAACATTATTCAAGTACTATAAAAGCAAAAGTAAAAGATATTCTTAAATAGTAGATGGGTATATGCTATTTTTCAAATTTTAATAAAATCTTTGCTTTTACCTATAGTGCTGCTAGGCTTTCCCCCTCCTTCAGCCACATCCAACTGTTGAAATTCGGTAGATTCCAAACTATCGGCATCAGTACTAGGTAAAACTCCAACCTCTGTGTATGTGGCTAAAGCACTTAACCCAGGACCCGACTGACTAGGTATTTTATTTGACAGAATTTGCAATTCTATCCCTTCATCCTCCCTTAAAAATATAATTAAAATTATGAAAAGAATAAGTGGTGGAAGTTTATTATCTGTAATACTATTAGTTTCTTGACCTGTTAAAATACATACCGCTTTGGGATATGCCATTTGTCTTCTACTTCTTCCTGAAAGCACTCTGTTGTATCATACATATGATGAAGGCCATAATTTACTAATTTTATTAACATCAGTGCAATGGCTACCAACCCACAATAAAAATACCAAACATATCTGCTTGGCGGGAAATACTGAAAAATTTGTCAATTAAATACATTGTAGTTAGACTTGATAAAAACAGTATAGATTATTTATAATATACACGATTCTAAACAAAGATAATTATTTCAGCTTATAGTTCAATAATTATTAAGATTTCCATAATAAAAAATGTTATCTGAGATTTTCCTTCAGTAACTGTTAGTGGAGGGATTATACATCACAAAACCACAAAAATCAGTTCTGGAGATACCGCGCAACCCCCCAAGAAAACCACCCCTTCGGTGAAAAAAGCCTTATTTTACTGATAACTCGTTAACCGATGAAGATATAAAAAAAATTGCTAATCATAAAAAAGAAAGCTTGACTAATTGCCTAAAAAAGTCCTCTTTTAATTTTCTTGTATATGCCATGGTTTCGAGAAAATCTGTGTTGAAAAAAATTGCAAAATTTGTATTTTTAATGCGCACGAATGTTCGTTTATTTGAATTTTTTTGCACGCGGCCTATAGAAAAAATTGAATTGCTCGAAAACCAAACACGCTAGGAAGAAAAATCAAAATGGGTTTTAAAGGGGATATAAAATACTCTTTAGTGTTTCCATTTTTGACGGTTATTGATATCTATTAGTATTGTGTGGTATTGATGATTTTCCCTGTGAACTAATAAAACTCATTGCCCCTGATATTAGATCCCCTATTGCTCACATTATTAATTTAAGCTTTACAACAGGAATATTTCCAGATTCCTTAAAAACAGCAAAAGTATGCCTCATTTTCAAAAAGGGCAGTATAGAAGATTGTCGAAATTATAGAACCATTTCTATTCTTCCGATAATTTCCAAGATATTCGAAAAAATCGTTGCAAAACGATTAATTTCCTTTTTAAATAGGTACGAAATAATCCTAGAAAATCAACATGGTTTTCGCAAGGGAAGATCTACCGAAACAGCTCTCTTATCTCTAGTAGAGGATATATTGAGTACTATTCACCAAATATTAAAGGTTGTGGGATTATTTTGTGATTTGAGCAAAGCTTTCGACCTTGTGGATCATGATCTCCTAATCAAAAAATTAAAATCATATGGAGGAACAGGATTGGCAGGAGAATGGATCCAGTCCTATCTTGAAAATCGGGCACAAGTTGTAGAAATCAAGAATGATCAGGGTAGAGGTAGACCTACTACCAGCAATTTAACAAAAGATGTACCACAGGGATCGATACTGGGTCCACTATTGTTCACAATTTACAACAACGACCTAGTGTACCAACTGGACATTAATACAGGTACAGTCATGTATGCTTAAACTTAAAAGAAGCATTTCACAAACACCTACACTTCCCATCCTATATTCCCACTCCATGCGTCATGCGGCTATCTCTGCTGACAACAAGCATATCCAATGTCCAGCCCGGCGTATGCAGACGGTACGGCGGTATATAAAACATCCGAGATTTGGTTCCGGCATGCAGTTTGGCCGTCCGTTGGGCGTGTTCGACGGACGACCAAGCTGCGTGTTGGAACGAACCTTCATGGATGTCCGGAATCGGCAGCAATGCCCACCTTACGCTGGCAAATCAATCAAAAAATCTTTTTGAGTTTATATATCATACAACTATTGTTTCTGATCATTCAATAGTTAAAAAGTGATATTAAAAAAATATCAAAAATTGCATATGCAGCCTTTTTTGGGTTTTGTTTGGGCAAACTTTAACATGGTGCTAAATTTGTAAATGTGAATATTTTTATTCCTAACTTTTCCTGCATTGAAGTACTACCTTGAACTAAAACATTTCTAACTTATATTATAGTCAGTTATTTTTTATGGGCCTGTGAATAGTTAGATGCACAAAAAATCAAAAGGTAACTATATTATATTTTTATTCTTATGTACTAATTAATATTAATAGCCCACAAAAATGGCAACACAAGAGAATATTTTACATCCCCTTTAAAACCCATTTTGAATTTTTCTTCCTAGCTTGTTTGGTTTTCGAGCAATTCAATTTCAATTAAACGAAAATTCCCGCGCATTATAAATACAAATTTTGCAATTTTTGTCAATATTGATTTTCTCGAAAACCATGGCATATATAAGAAAATTTCAAGAGGACTTTTTTTTAGGCAAGTAGTCAAGTTTACTTTTTTATAATGAGCAATTTTTTTATATCTTCAATGGTTAACAAGTTATCAGTAAAATAAGGCTTTTTTCACCGAAGGGGTGTTATTTTTGGGGGGGTTGCGCGGCACCCACAAAACTGATTTTTGTGGTTTTGTGATGTTTAATCCTCGCACTAACAGTTGCGGAAGGAGAATCTTAGAAAACATTTTTTGCGAGCTTCTGGTATATTTTTTACTTTACCGACTGGACTATTATCTTCAATAGATATTTTAAACAGTAAAATTCGATGTTCAAATTATTCGAAATTTTAGAAAATTGTTTGTCTGTTTGAATATTTACCTATTCGCTCAGTACAATAATTATTAAATACAGATTCCAAACAATCTCAATAGAACTGTAGTTTACTTAGGAAACAGTTCTGGCATTAATTCTTTAAAAAATATATATTCACAAAATAAAATAGTTTACTGGCATTTTAAAATTTCTGAAATTATATTGACAATTAATACCAAATTCATCAATATACGTTTACTCTTTAACTCAATCACGGAAATTATTTTATTAGTGAGTATGAAAATGTGGTCGGAAACAATGAATCTTTAGTTTTAGATGGCAAATTAAACATACTCTACTTTACTATAAATGGGACATATAGAGGTTGGCGTCCAGCTTGGTAGGCGAGTCAATGAAACGTAAAAATCGTCAAAACTCCTTAGTCCTCGGGGATCAGGGACAGGTCCGAAAAAATGCATATTAAGTATAGAGCGATTTTTCACGAATAACTCGGGAACCTTACATTTTACAAAAAAAAAACATCAAGAGCAGAAATGAACTGATTGTTTGCCGAAAACTGAATTCTAACTCACTATTATATTTAGTTGTCTTTCTGAAGCTCTAAACTCTCCAGTACTTGCACTTTATGTTTATTCCAAGAACAATGTTTTACAACATCCTATTTTCGGGTGTACAACATTGGAACAGTAGAACAAAGTTTTGCAAACAAAACATTATTCCACTGTTCAAAATTACTCTTATATACAACAAATTTGCACCAATACATCTCTCTGTGTACATACCTTTACCGACCCAGCACCCCTATTTACTCTACGATCCCATAAGGGTGTAGCACTATTGGACATTATTTTATTACTTATAAACGATTTCTAATAGTGTCTACTTACATGTCACACAAAAATAAATGTCAAAATACATTAAATGGATGTCATAAAGATTCACCAAATTTTTTTCTCTGCGACTGATATTTACTTTTTTAGAAATGTGCCGGTCAAAAGCAATAATATTATACTCTTCGTTTTCATAGTTACGAAGAGTAACATAATAATGAACATCACATTTCATTCCATAAATTCTACAAATACATTTCCTTTTTCTCTAATATATAATTATAAGGTAACATTTTGATTGAAAGTAATCACTATGATGTACGACTTAATATTACTGAATAAGGTAATGGGGTCAAACTCAATGAATTAGGGGTCAATGCAATAATTTTATAGAAACACCTCTAGGCTTACAAACTTACCACATAAATGGAAAATGGAAGACATAATAAAAATAGCCAAATGTATAAATGGAAAGTATTACAAAAAACATCTTGGTGTGGATCATAAAACCATCCTCCTGTAAGGGATGCCCAAACACCTTGTCTTAATATTTCTAATGTTTGCGATCCCATTTGATGGTCTTCTAGCATTATAAATTTAGACCATGTCTTCTATATGTACATGTTTATAAAAAGTAGCGATGCATCATTCTTTTTTGTTGCACACCATCTTGAAGTTTTACTAAGTCTTGGTAAAATTTCATAGTTCTCACGCGTGTGATAATATAATACTCTTAATCACGAAAAGTTTCCAATAAATATGTTTGATTTATTTATCATTTTTACACTGACTTTAAATATCTTGTCCTGCCAATAAATAAAATTTATATTTACTGAATCTTGATTCATTTCATATCAAGAAAAATCTGTCAAAACTTACTGACAAATATCAAAATGCCGTCATTTTTTCACGAGAACTACAGCGTTATCGATTGCGTTACCAGGTTTTCCTTGATAGATCTTTTACCAAATTTCATGTTAATCCCTTTAATAATTTAGTGGGGGGTAGTGGTATGGAGGGTAAAAAGTAGCTTAAAAGAATGTGAGACCTTGGCTTTCATGTGGTATATATTTGCACCAAATCCCAAATTTCTGGACTCTCATATGCCAGTTTTACTCCCCAACCCTTCAACGAAATCATCTCAAAATATATAATCTAGTTCCAGAATTCCAGATATTATTAACACACATGTGAACCAAATTTCAAGTAAATATTTCAATTTCCCTAGAATACTTATATACCTAAAGGAGTGGTTAGCAGAAGTTAAAAAACATTAGAGAGACCGTGGCTTCTAGTAAATATACTAAATCCCAAGTTTCTGGACTTTTACTAGCTAGAATTACTTACATTTTCCTCTACTCAACTAGATATGTATATAAGGTATACAAAAATCGGGAAAAGCATTTTCTATTCGAGAATAATCTACTTGTATAAGATTAATAGAGAAAGCCTCGCTGTTATGGTATTTTGGGATTAGCTGATACTAAATCTGTAATGAAGCATCCTAAAGGCCCCCACAGACCTCGTTCATTTTCAACAGGTTTACCCGACGGGTAAAACTGTTGGAAGGAATGAACAATAAAACCGAGGTGTGTGGGAGGAAACTATCGTGTTTACCCGACATTCCAAAATATCAGCGGAGTTTGATTTCCGTCCGTCTTCGTGCCATGGGTTCGGGTAAACAGGAGGTGTGTGTCCTAAAACCGGCGTGTTTTCTCAGTGGCGTCAGCATTGTGAAGGTGCTGTTTAATTCTAGGGTAACAACACAGTGTAAACAAAATAACAGATCTGCGGCAAAACTCTATAAATTGCTAGGCAGATCTTCGGTATGATTTGTCCTAATGCTTGGGGTGAAATCAGTGTTGAAAATTTCAAATCTTCATAACTTTGACCAGTAGCAAGAAACCGTAACGTGGCAATCAATCGTTCATGGGGGCTGATGGATAACCGTAAATGAGTATTACATTTTTTTATTAACGGCGTTACGAGTTTTAGTAGCTTAAAATATGTTTCTTCATTCATTCGGAGGTAATTATGCCAGTCTCCTTGCTCCAACCTTAATTCTGTCAATAAATTGGAATGACCTAGCGTACTGCGTTTTATAAGCCACTATTTAGTTCATCTCGTACGATCTTTTCTATTTTTTTGCTTTACAGCTAAAGCCGCTGCCACTGCCAACAAACACGTTCGGTTCATCACGGCAAAACTGATTAAAAATACTCTGTGTGTGTGGTCTCGATCGGCATCGTTCTTCGTTCCAACAATTTTACCCGTCGGGTAACCCTGTTGAAAATGAACGAGGTCTATGGGGGCCTTAAAGTCATACCTCATTACTAAGAAGTTTCAGTGTAGTGCCGTGTGCACATTTGCCACACGACGGCGATTCATACTCGATATACTAAATTTGCACACCGCCCGACTCCGACCGTCTCAAAAAGGAGGGATAGTTTCGTGTATAAAAGCCCAGCCGCGGATCGAGAAGAGCACTGGGTACATCTCTCCGTAGACTGCCGACGGCGCGCTGAGCCGAAGACAATTTGCGGATTTATGCACCAAGTGACGTGACTCTCCGGACCGAATATATCTTGACCTAGAGAAGTCTTACGGCGCGCTGAGCCGGGGACAGAACTTGTGCCAAATGTTATTTAGTCCAGTGATGTCCCGACGAAACCGACACGGAGCAAATATAAATTAACAGAGGAGTGACCCGGCGAGTTGAGCCGATAGCTTGCTCGAGTTGATAGTTATTAGCCCGCCGCCGTTTCCGCCGTCAAAACCCCTACTCGCCGCATCACTGCATTACACTCTCGTCGTCTCTCTCACTCATACGATTTAAATATCACCTGATTACCAATAACCGTAAAAGATACGGACCTGAAAACCGATAACCTGTAACTATTGTATATTATGTAAACCTGCATATTTTACCTGTTGAAGATAATAAAATTGTTAATTTTGATTGGGTTGTCTTATTAAACTAATCTGGATCCTGAACTAATCTCCGACTCCAGCTACCCAGAGCAAAACACCGTTACATAATTTGGCGCCAGAGCAGATTCCGTTACATAATTTGGCGCCCGAGCAGATTCCGTTACATAATTTGGCGCCCGAGCAGATTTTAAGACATTAGTTCATTCCGGATAACCCAAACGGTGACATTTACAAACGAGAGATAGACAAATAGAAAGAGTGTAACATAATTTAACACCCGAAACAGATTTTAAAAGGTAGATTTACTCCAAACAACCCAAAAGGATACATTTATACTAAGAGAGAGATAGTAAAATATTTAGAGGGAGACACAAAATATTCCAAGCCATAGAAATGAGTTTGTCAGACACAGATGGTGCTTATGGACTAGAAGTCGCAGATACCACAGTAGGATGGATATATAAATTAAAGAAAGATGAACTACTAGTAGAATTATCCAAGTAAATATCAAAATAAATTTCACTACAGAACAGAAGTTATACCGAATATACTCAAATTTAAAACCAGAATACCAGAATACCAGCATACCAGAATACCAGAATACCAGAATACCAGAATACCAGAATACCAGAATACCAGAATACCAGAATACCAGAATACCGGAATACCAGAATACCAGATTACCAGAATACCAGAATACCAGAATACCAGAATACCAGGATACCAGATTACCAGAATACCAGATTTCCAGAATACCTGAATACCAGAATACCGTCCAGACATGAATCCACGGGATTCACACCGGCAATGCTTACGAAAAATTCAGACCAAGATGTGGCCACGAACTCCAAGTTTACCACCCGGGTACCCTGAGTCAGACGACCCGACGCCGTCTCCTCCACCACGCCCGATGTCACCGTCCGGACCAGGTTTGGAAAACCTGTACATATTCTTTGATCCTCCCAGGACAATCAACCCTGAGACGCCGCCACTCTCAAAAATTAGGGCAGAAACCCAGATACCAGCCCTACTATCACCCCTACCCCCGACGCCGGAAGCCAAAAGCCTCCCCAGCCAGGGAAACGCCAGAATACCATCGTCGCCGCCGAGGTTAGACATGCCGTCCCTGCTGCCGTCCCCGAGGTGTCCCTCAACCTCCAGAGCTGAGCCGTCCCCCTCACCGCCAGTTAAATATGTGCCATCCCCGATACCGTCCCCTGGGCTACAAGCGATATCTCCACTGTCCAGGTCAATGGAAAGGAAGTTCAGGGAGTTATTTGGTGAAAGCCCCAGTCCCCCAAAGCCGCCGACCCCAGGTAGGTCAATTCCCTGCCTTCGGGCCTTGTTTCAGATAGACGACACAAAGCCGCCTCCTGCAGTACCAAATCGGAGACGAAAGTTCAGGCACCGCAGCAGCGACGGAACGACCACCCGAATCCCAGGAATCACCGCCCTGTCCAGCATCAAGCCCTGTGCGTCAATACCCTTGCCGCAGACGTCCACTAACGCAACCCCAGGAGTGCGCGGGAACGTCTAAGTGCGCGGCAAACGAGTGCGCGGAAAACTTTATCAGGCCGAATTTGTTATTACATTTTCCGATATGTAAATTTTGTTAATTTTGCTTTAGAATCCATTTGTTTTATCTTTTATACCAATGTTTTCTTACGATTTATTTCGATTTATGCCATACCTAGTTTAGTTATTTTTTGCATAGTACATTTTATTTTTCCTGTTATCTCTTCCGTTGTTTTACAGATAGATTCCTGTTGACAAAACTTCAAATTTTATATTCACATGTTTATACAGGGTGTCTACGAAAATTTGTTACCATGTTTTCATTAGTTGGATAAAAATGTATAATAGGTTAGGATTTGTTTTCAAATGTTTAAAAATTGTATATTCACATGTTTATACAGGGTGTTTACGAAATTTTACCATGTTTTCGTTAGTTGGATAAAAATGTTTAATAGGTTAGAGTTATTTTAAAATGTTTTAAAATTGTTTATTCACATGTTTATACAGGGTGTTTACGAAATTTTACCATGTTTTCGTTAGTTAGATAAAAATGTTAGAGTTGTTTTGAAATGTTTAAAAATTGTTCCTGATGTCAATTTTTTTCACCCGACGAACGAGGGGAGTGTAATGAAGCATCCTAAAGTCATACCTCATTACTAAGAAGTTTCAGTGTAGTGCCGTGTGCACATTTGCCACACGACGGCGATTCATACTCGATATACTAAATTTGCACACCGCCCGACTCCGACCGTCTCAAAAAGGAGGGATAGTTTCGTGTATAAAAGCCCAGCCGCGGATCGAGAAGAGCACTGGGTACATCTCTCCGTAGACTGCCGACGGCGCGCTGAGCCGAAGACAATTTGCGGATTTATGCACCAAGTGACGTGACTCTCCGGACCGAATATATCTTGACCTAGAGAAGTCTTACGGCGCGCTGAGCCGGGGACAGAACTTGTGCCAAATGTTATTTAGTCCAGTGATGTCCCGACGAAACCGACACGGAGCAAATATAAATTAACAGAGGAGTGACCCGGCGAGTTGAGCCGATAGCTTGCTCGAGTTGATAGTTATTAGCCCGCCGCCGTTTCCGCCGTCAAAACCCCTACTCGCCGCATCACTGCATTACACTCTCGTCGTCTCTCTCACTCATACGATTTAAATATCACCTGATTACCAATAACCGTAAAAGATACGGACCTGAAAACCGATAACCTGTAACTATTGTATATTATGTAAACCTGCATATTTTACCTGTTGAAGATAATAAAATTGTTAATTTTGATTGGGTTGTCTTATTAAACTAATCTGGATCCTGAACTAATCTCCGACTCCAGCTACCCAGAGCAAAACACCGTTACATAATTTGGCGCCAGAGCAGATTCCGTTACATAATTTGGCGCCCGAGCAGATTCCGTTACAAATCTGGTGTCGGAAGTTAAACATTCTAAATGTAGAATTTGATGAAATGAGGGCTGCCACCACAAATAGCGAAGGATAATTCCGAAAATATCGAACCGCCCTTAAAAATTGGTCGCAAAAATTATGAAATGAAATTTCTTATTATACCCCGAGAGTCACGGAAAGTTGTACTAATTGTAAATGGAAATGGACAGAATGTGTCTTAATAGGTTGTCGATGATCCATTATTGAATACCCGGCCATAAGTCTCATCAAGTCTGACGGGCTGGTCGCGGTACCTTAAGCAGCGAACGGCAGCCTGGTCAATAGAGTGATATGGGACTCAAACGATTTTAGCGGCCCGGCCCGTCCCTGGTCCGCCTGCCATTCGAATGGGACCTAGTTTAGGCATCTTGTTTTTTTTTTTTTTGTAAGTAAACGAAGTGAAGGGGAAGACACCACTTCACTAACAAAATTTTCGCGAGTAACTTGGTATGTTCTAGTATGCAATACGGGCTAACCAAAGCATACTTTGCTGTTTTCGCGAACGTATAGTAAGGTAGGGGAATACGTACGACGGCAATATATGACGTCACGAAATGATTTTAAATCATACTTCGAGTAACCTAGTTCAAGAGGTTCACTTCTAGTTAGATTGATTAAGACTTGTCAAACGATGACCAAACGTCACTTCTTTTAACAAGGTTATGTTTGATTTTTGTTTTGGGGTAGGTACAACGAGCTTTAAAGGATATGTCGTTGGGTAGGTACCTATAGTTCGTCTATAATTATTAGCAATAAAAAGAAAATTGTTTTTTTTTTTCATTCTAAAAAACTCAAAGAACTTATTTATTTCAGTGTATTTCTCTAGCCAGTTTTCAAAATGAAGAGGTACACTTCATATCTTCTCAGTAACAGTCTTAAGCATATTAAAAATATATTACTGTCTGTTAAAATAATAGCATTATGTAACTCTGTATTTATTTATATTGAAAATTAAGTTCTCCGTCATAAAAAAGAAATTTTCCATTACGTTTAAATTTGTAAATGCCCTAATGAAACTATAATAACTAACCTGAACTAACCAACTTGATGATTCTACGTTTTCGCGACTATCTGGCCTATCTGGCCTTACTAGTGTTGGTATGGTGGGGGGCCTTACTAGACCCAACCATTTGGTTAGTTAAAGTTACTCGCGAAAATATTGTTACTGTTTTTAGCAATGGTTTTTTTAGGTATGTGATTGTCAATTGTCAAGTTGAAAATCATCGGCTGACAGATTCATGCCCGAAATCTGGAATGTTTACAAAAAAATAGTTGATGTATGACGTTAATCAAATGAAATTTATTTAATATGCTATTACTGATGTCTTGTCAGTATATTTTAACACAAAGCAGAGAAACAAACTCTGTTTCATCTATGTAGTATATACGAAGCATTCAAGGATTTATTTGAAATCATGTCTGATATAAATAAAATTCTTAAAGAGGCTGTAATCCAAATAGGCTCAGGGGGCTCAGCAGGTAATTTTTTGTCTATAAATTAATGGCTGAGAAATTTGCTTATACTTTTTTGCACAGGCTTTGTAGAAGTTTGCATAATGCACCCATTGGATTTGGTTAAAACTCGATTACAAGTACAGTCCGGAGCAAATAAAAATGATCCCAATTATTACAATGGCGTAATAGACTGCTTTAGCAAAATGTATAGAAATGAGGGAGTGTTGTCTTTCTGGAAAGGCATTTTACCCCCTATATTAGCTGAAACCCCCAAACGAGCCGTTAAAGTAATTATTTGGTAGTAATTTTTTTTGTAGTTTAACAGTGGTATGCTTTTTTTTAGTTTTTCACTTTTGAGCAATACAAACAGTTCTTTTTGTTTGGTTCCCCTACACCCACTCCATTGGTGAGTTTTATTCTCAAATTTATTTATTTTTTTTTATATAAATTATTAACGTGCTGACATGACACATGATAATTTTTCTTGAAACAATTAGGTATAATTAAAATAATAAATTAGAAGTTATTCTTTAAATAACTCTTGATTAAATCTAAGTAGCACAGACTGGTTACATAACGGTTTACTAAACGTTAAAGAAACTTCTCTTAAAACTGTAAGTTTTACTAAAACTTCAATAAAACCGCAACATAGCTATATCAATGTTTAAATATTCATATGAACAAGTCGAAAATGTAACACTTATAAAACATTGTAGTGCATTTCAACACCACTAAGCAACTAATCTTAAAGAGAGTTATTTAAATCAGCATCTCAACAACCTATATATAGTCAATCATATATAATATAAAACTCTAACTTTCTGCAATAGTTTTTCTTTATTATATTTTGTCAAGTTATAACTTCAACATATATTTACCTACTTACAGCTAAAATTATAACTTTTACATGATTCTTTAGTAACTTACGTTATAAGTCCGGTAGGTGACTTATTACAGTACAGTACGGAATATAAATGAGTACTGTAATGAGACCTACCAGACGTGTATTGTATAATATTTTATTTCATACTGTCTTTACAATCCTTTTTAAGAGGGAACAACGCGATCTAAGGTTAGTGGGGAACAGGGGGTAACGCACCAAGTGAAGAGAGATCTCCCTAATAAGCCAATTTTAACAAAAAATATTCTTCAACAATCCTGTAGGATATATTTATGTACAACTTACACCTATTTTCAGTTTAATAACATCGCCCAATTTGCCAAAAACAGCTTATTGTTAAATCATATTTTTTAGTACAGTGATGTTTTAGTAGATGGAACCACTGCGATAGAATTTAATATGACCCTGACGACGCGACACGTTCATTTATTCAATACATTCGTACTATCTTTATCCATACATAATACAAGACTTCGAAAAGTTGACGTTTTTGTCTTTATTGAATATATAAGTTAAATGCTGCCGTTCATCACATAGTTCCAGTAGCTACATGAATTCGACATAGCATTGTCGTTTAAATATTCGTAAAGATAGGTGGTTCGAATCCCAATGTTTTTACTTTTTTTTTTTTCCCTTTCGTTTGAATACTTTTCAAAGACAAGTAATAAGAATAATTAGAATAATTTAAAATTAAATAAAAATCGAAATAATTTTATTCTGTATTTATATATATTATGGCCACTTCGACATTTTGTTTTTTGGACAATGAAATAAATACAAAGTGTTCATTATTATGTTCATTGTTGTTATTAGGAATAAATAGTTAGTTACCTTGTACAGTTCCTGAAGACGAGTAATAAATAATTTATTGATAACTACCATTGTTTAGTGTCAAGTAGAAAAAAAAAATGAAAGAAAAGTTTGAAAAGATGTAAGAATTATACCTACGCATAATTTTTTTCCCAACGATAAACGTCTCCTCTATTGTTCTTATATATCGTCTGGATTGTAATATTACTTCCACATCCACGTAGTGGAGTGGAATATAGTACGTAATTGTAAAAAAAAATTCAAACATTTTTCTTGTTGAAATAGGTTTAGAATGTCATGAAACGTCGAGATTTTAAATTTGAGAGAGAAAAAAATTCTATCTGTCGGTCTGTCTGTAACTTCTTTTGTGCGGACGTTATCTCCGGAACGGATTGAGATATTGACTTGAAATTTTCTACACGTCTTTTATAACGAGATCTGTAACTGGATTGATTTGCAAACTTCTCCGGTGAAGGGTTAGGGGGAAATAGGGGAAAATAAGTAAAGCAAGCTGGTAAGAGTACAGAAATTTAGAACTTGTTGTATATACTAGAAGCCAAGGCCTCAGATTTTTTTATAATATTTTCCGTCCCCCCACCACCACCCCTACTCCATTATTAAAGGCGTTGATAAAATAAAATTGAGATATTCACTTGAAATTTGGTACACGTATATATTATAACGACACCTGGAACTAGATTATATTTTGAGATGATTCCGTTGAAGGGTTGGGGGTTAAATAGGGGAACATAAATAAAGCAAGTTGGTAAGCAGAGGCGCGTTTATGCCTAGGCGCACTAGGCGCGCGCCTAGGGCCCCACTTTTCCAGGGGCCCCCATTTCCCGATTTATTGAGGTATTTCTTTGTTATGCCGTTATTTATTTTCTCTTTTCCGAGAGCAATAATGATAATTACAACAACTATCATGAAATACATTTCTTCCGTTTTCCATATCATCCTCATCAGATCTCAATTGCAACAAAAATAACAAAATAAGAAAGGTTCATGCGAATATGTGTTCACGAACATTTGTCGTTTATTTACATTTTATATCATTTGAATTTGAAATCATTTTATAATTCTTCCTTTCGATTTCAATTTTTTTCATATTTCAATGTAGAAGTCTATAGGAATTTATTGTTTGTGTTTATCATGTTTGAATATTCTTGAATATTCATTTTTTTAATATTTATTCACTGCAACACACTGAAAAAAATATGTTCGTAATATTAATGAATCGGTTCATCGACTGAAAAGTGATGAATCCGTTTATTAATATAATGTACGTTTACATAGTAACAATAAATGTGTACATTGCCTCAATAAACAGATTCATAAATTCTCAATGAACTTTAATTCATTGATTTCTCGAACATATTTTTGTCAGTGTATTAAAAAAAGGTGCAATCAATTAACAGACCAATTTGGCAATTCCTCAGACGTTACTATTTAAGTTTCGGCAGTCGGCACACGTGCCAGATGACGAATCAGCTTTTCGGTATATTTCACATTAATGAAAATAAATCTACTGATAATGATGATGCGAAAATTCAAGAACCTGAGACAAACAATCTAGAAAACCCGAGAAAATAACTGAGAAAATTTTGATTTTGAAATCAGTGATGAGGACTGCGAAAAGGAAGAACCATTAGGAAACAATTCTAGTGAATCTGACGATGATGAACAAATAGAAAAAGAATCTGAAAATAAAGAAAATTTGGAAAAAGAGTATGACGATGCAAAACAAGCTAATAATCAGTGCACTGCAATGATCAATGCATTAGTATCAACCTATAAAGGCGACGTAGATTCCGAGCTATCGCCAGATAGATTGCATCAATTTTTGATATATGCCGGCTTAAGTCGCCTGCTGAAATGTATAAAGGACCCCGCAGTTTTTTATAGTAAAATTGTGTTTCAGTCGATAGTTCTGAAACTTGGGGAAAATGTTGTCCTGGGCCCCCTGATTAAAATTCATTTTGACCACCAATTCGACCGAATTCGATTTTTTTATTTAGAGACGATTGAAACTGTGAACATCTGCGAAGGTCTGCTTAAATGTTCCATACAAATTCTGAAAATATTCATAATCATTTTTTGGAGAAAGATAAACATTATTTTTCTTCAAGAAATAAGCATGAATATTTTCAGAATTTTTATGGAACATTTACGCAGACCTTGTGTTCACAGTTTCAGTCGCCTGTAGATCAAAAACTCGAATTCGGTCGGGCTGGTCAAAGAGAATTTTAATCAGGGGGTCCAGGAGAAAATTTTCCCCAAGTTTCAGAACAATCGACTGAAACCTATTCTTACTATAAAAAACTGTGGAGTCCTTTATTCTCAATGTGTTTCAGGCGACATTTTTTAATGTTGAAACCCTTTTGTGTATTTACTTGACCATTCCGGTCAGTAATCCCTCATGTAAACGCACTTTTTCGGCGCTCAAAAGAATTAATAACTACCTACGAAGTACTTCGGGGCAACAGCGACTTTAAAATTTGTCTCTTCTGTATACTGTATCAGAGGAAACACAAAACTGTGATATCAAACGTTCAAATTGACAAGTTTGCTAACACATAAAGCCGAAAAAAAATAATATGATAATATGTATTTGTAAAAATATACTTGCCTTCAAATCTTTAGATCTCATATTTTTTTAATCGAGGGGCCCTCAAATGTCATAGCGCCTAGGGGCCCAATTTATCTAAACGCGCCCCTGTTGGTAAGAGTAAGGCCTCAAATTTTTTTATAACATTTTTCAACCCCTCCACCACCCCACTACATTATTAAAAGGATTGATAAAATAAAATTGAGATTTTCACTTGAAATTTGGTACATATATGTATTGTAACGACATCTGTAATTAAATGATATTTTGAGATCTCGTTGAAGAGTTGGGGGTTAAATAGGTATGAATATGGGAAAATAAATAAAGCAAGATGGAGTACAGAAACTTGAGATTTGGTTTTTATACTAGTTGTGAAGCCCTCAGATTTTTTAATAAAACTTTTGAACCCCTCCACCACCCCCACTTCATTATTAAAGGGGTAGATAGGATAAAATTGAGATTTCCACTTCAAATTTGATACATTTATGTATTATACCGACATCTGTAATTAGATTATATTTTGAAATTTTTCCGTTGAAGAGGTGGGGGGTAAATAGGGGAAAATGAGTAAAGCAAGCTGGTAAGAGTACAGAAACTGGATATTTGATGTATATACTAGAAGCCAGGCCTCAGATTTCTTTATTTTATTTTTCAATTCTCGCACCACCTCCACTTCATTAATAAAAGAGTTGATAAAATAGAAGTGAGATATTCGTTTGAAAAGTACACGTACATGTATTGTAATGACGCATGACGTTTGATTGAGATAGTTCCTCCGTTGAAGTGAATGAAGTGGTGGAGTAATAATTTCAAAAAATAATCTAGTTCCAGATATCGTTATAATATATATCATGTGTACCACATTTCAAGCGAATATCTCAATATTATTTTAAGAACCCCTCTAATAATGGAGTGGGGGTGATGGGGGGATGGAAAATATTATAAAAAAATCTAAGGCCTTGACTTCTAATATACTAACAATTTTGTTTTGTGTGTGCGTGCGCCTGTGTAATTAGTTTCAATATGAATTTAATTGTTTTAATCAAGAATTGTGCATCTGACGAGAAAAACGGCAGAGACCATTTTCATGTAGAGTTGGTCAGGCTAATTAGGAAAAATATCCAAATGGAAAAATGTCAGTGGCGTACCACTTTTTTGGTAATAAATATCAGAGGACATGCTCGCAGAGACGCCACTGGTGGAGCGATAAAATAATTTTTCCAATTGAAATATGTGGTTCTATATCCTACTAACACATACCAAAATTGAAAATAATGTCTAAAATACTTTCTGAGATATTAAAAAATAACGGTTAGAAAAAAAATTTCAACACCCTGTAGAAATAAATTTAGCCGTTGCGGACATATGTTCATAGGAACTTTTCTTTATAAAAATGGCCTAAGGAATGACACCCTGAAATATTAGCACATCATTAAGGAACACTCTGTATACACCAAATCCCAAATTTTGTTACTCTTACCACCTTATTTTCATTATTTTCTCCTATTTACCCCCAAACTCTTCACCGGATAAATTCAAAAAACAATTCAGTTAAAAATCTCGTTATACCTAATACATGTGTATAAAATTTCAAGTCAATATCTTAAAGTTAAATAATCTGTTTATTTCATCCAAACCGCATACAGAAATTCAAAACAGTCTGTATATATTTTTTTATTATTTACATGTAACATTAGGTGGATCATTTTCTAAAATATAAAAGAAAGTAGTTAGATACGAGAATCTGAAGGAGTAATTATATAGGTAGGTATTTAGGCAATATAAGTACATACAAAATGCAAATAATGCAAGTATAATACACATTTAAAGATAATATAAAAAATAGAATATAAGCACATAGAATAGTAAAATCTTTAGAAATTTTTAAAAGTACACATATACAATGAAAATCAGTTATTATAGGTATCAATCGGAGTGCACCCATCTCTCGGGTGTCGATTATAATATGTGTATGTATTCTTCAATTGCAAAGAAAGTACGGACTTAGTAGGGACAGGCAAACTAGAGCCGGCTGCGGTAATCATTTGTCACACCCGCGTAGAATTTGTAACTGATCTACTTGCGTTGTTCGCTCTTAAAATGAATACAAAGTTGTAATTATTCAAATTTAAAAAACTTAATCTGTAATCTAACAATCGTGTCAGCATGACGATGTTATAGCTATTGTTTTTCATAGCTAATTATGACTGTCTAACTTGTCACTGTCAAATAAATGTGTAAACTAAATAATCTGTATATTGGTTCAAATTAAAATAGAGAATACTAACTCTATTTAATCAAAATAATAAAAATCTAGTAAAGAGAACCCAGATTTTTTATTGTTTACCATTCTTTATTTACTAAAGTTGGTAGAACTGTATTTTACAGTAGGGGTAGGGGCAGGTGGTAGGTGCCAAAAAGTGCTTACTTCACAGTAATACCAATGAGAATTAATATTAGTTTAAATAAAATAAAAATTACTAACCTTAGTTAAGCAAAATATACATTTTGTAGTAGAAACCTAATAGACTACAAGCCCATGCTAAATTTTTAGGGGGTCATATGACACCGCTTGAAACGGTATAATTTTTGTAGTCCTACAAAAATAAACCACTTTGAGCCCTATGCCGTACATTTTAGGTGGGGTGGGACATGGGAAAGCCGCGGAAAAGTGGAGGCGCATTTTTTTCAAATGACACTGTACAGCTTACGTTTATTTGGACTGTATTTATACCTGTGACTCTTAAAAAGAAAATGCCATACAAAAATAATGGTACAGAAGTACAGGAAAAATTTCCGTTTTCCGAAAAGTGACCTCTATGTACTAAGGTGATATGACACCGTACGGCTTTTATGAAATTCGATTTTTATATTAACAAGGATGAATTTTTTTGCCATGCCGTACAAATCGGTTCTAACATGGGGTGACAAACGTGAGATCAACCCCCGTCCTAGACATCTATTAAGGGTGGTGATTTGACACCACATAAATCTTGATTATTTTAATGCTATTTTATATAATAAAAATTTTTATTACCATGCCGTACATTTTAGTTGGTACATGTGTCTGGAAAATTGAATTTTCCGCCCCAAAGTGAGGTTTTCTGAATAAAAAATTATGGTAAGACTTTATTACATTTGAGCAATACTTGATTTTCTAATTATTCTAAAACTATTATTGAAAATTAATGGATCTGAAATGTAAAATGATTTTCCAAAAATTTTCCGCTATATTATGTCGAAACAGTGCGTAAATAAATTATACTTTATAAAAATAAATATTTTTCTGTCTGAGTCTGTAACGCCAAATATCTAGAGAGAAAAAAAAGAAAAGCTGCTGAAAAATATAATTTTTTATGTACTTGGAACAAAGATGATTCAGTAAAAAAGGAGAGCATCTTGTTTACTTTTACATCCCCACTTCTCTATCTAGGTGTGTTATCCACATGCATTTTTTTCCAGAATATAATGCTGGGTACTGACATATACAACGACAAAATCACAATACACACAATAATATCACAGTGAAACTGTATCTCCTTCTGGTGTTATAAACTTGTTATAAAAAATATATCGGCAGAGTTAGTTGCCCATGACTTCCCTCACTGGTCCTTGCCACACTCTTAAAAAAAACTAAAAAACGTTGCTTTTGGTGAAATTTTTTTTTTTTGGGAGGCGACAACCCTTATCGATATCTTTGGTGCCACCTTAGCATGAACGTATTACTTGTGTCAAATTTTATTGGAATCTATTCATCCGATTAGAAGATTTTTTTTTAAACCTGAAAATAATAAAAACAATTTTTAGGGGTTGCATCCCTTATTTGAGTACATTGTAATAAAGGTGCCTGATTTAACTACTTGATCGTGCATCTGACTGAGAAACAAAAACTGGAAAAAAGTTGTTTTTGGTAGGATTTTTTTGTAGGGTGGCAACCCTTATCAATATTTAAAAAATATAAAGCCTTAGTGCCACCTTAAGCACGAACGTATTAAGTATGCCAAATTTAGTTGGAATCTGGTCAGCCGTTCAGAAAATTTTTCAATAAAAAAATGAAAACCTTGAAAACAATTTTTTGGGGTTGCATCCCTTATTTGAGTAATTTGTTATAAGAATGCCTGAATAGACCCCCCCCCCGATGGTGCATCTGACAGAAAAAAACAGTAAAAAAATTTTTGTTTGTAATTTGCAGGGTGGCAACCCATATCGATATTTAAAAAATAAAAAGCGGCGGTACATCTTTAGCACCAACGAATTGTGTGTGCCAAATGTGGTTGAAATCCAACAACGACAGACAGACAGATCGATCTAAAATGTACGGCATTGTGATTGTTTATCAGCTTTTGCTATTTTCAATAATATTTTGCAAACGCTGTACAGTATCTAATGACCATTAAGGGTCGTGTAAACCGCACGAATAACGTAATCTAGTGTCTAAAATCCCAACAATGAAAATGTATGGCATGAACAAACACATTTGTATTCTTTTATAGTTACGGAAAGGAAAAACGATGTAAAGTTGAAAATCTATCCATTGTATTAAAAAATAGAGAATTTTTTAATTTGCATAATTTTTAAAAAATTTCGCTTCTTTTGCAACGTTCTAATTTTATTATTGTCCATTACTTTTATACAGCTACTAAATAAAATTAAAATTCTAACCTATATTAATCCAAAAATTAAATGGCAGTACAGTATCAAATAAACTTACCCTAGAAAACGTGAGTTTTTCCCTTTCTCAGGGGTGATTTTTTAATTTACATTGATAATACCCATTCTTTTTAGACGGGTTATATTTTTTAAAGATTTGAAATGTATAATTTTTTGAAATTGATGCCGTACAGAGTCAAATCACCACCCTTGATAGAGGTCTAGGACGGGGGTCGATCTCGCGTTTGTCACCCCATGTTCCAACCGATTTGTATGGCATAGCGAGTCACAGGTATAAATACAGTCCAAATAAACGTAAGCCGCACAGTCATTTGAAAAAAATGCACCTCTGCAGGTTACGATTTTCACTTTTCCGCGGCTTTCCCATGTCCCACCTAAAATGTACGGCATAGGGCTCAAAGTGATTTATTTTTATAGGACTACAAAAATTATACCTTTTCAAGCGGTGTCATATGACCCCCTAAAAATTTAACATGGGCTTGTGGTCTATAATCTAGAATTATGTAACAGCCTTCATTTACTAAAGCTGAGGGACCGCTTCCCGAGGCCATATCTTGAAAACGAAGCGAGAACAGAGCTGCGGTTTGCGATTTCTCTCGCCTTCATACCGACCCTTGAATTTTTTCACATTTTTCCTAAAACAGCGAAATTTTTGTCACCTGATAACGAAACACGTACACACGGGAAATTTGACATTTTCTCAATTTCCGAAAGTCCCTATTTTGAGAAAGAGCACAGATGGAAAACTCAGAACTTTAGATTTTTCCTAAAACATTGAGTTCTTGTCACCCCATGATGACAACTTTCTCACCGAAAGGGAAATTTCACGAAAAACACGTAAACATGAAAAATGTGAGATTTTCAATTTCCGAGGGCCCTATTTGGAAAAGGAGCGCAAATGGAAAACCCAGGTGTCCGCTATTTGATTTCTCTCGCCTTCCTATGCACCCCTGAATTTTTTCAGATTTTGCCTTAAACATCGAATTTTTGTCACCTGATGATGACCACTTTCATACCGAACGTGAAATATCACGAAAAACACATACACTTGACAACCAATGAATAACCATAAAATTATAATCTTTGAAAAAGGAAATTACAAAAAACCAGAGGAAAACAATGGAAAGATCTTTTGCGTGCTTGAGGAAATGAGGAAAACGGAATTCTTCATTTTTACTGATTTACTGATAGTTTAGTTATCATTTTCAAAGACTAAAGTGTCACTTTTGCTCCCAGGAAGAATTTGAACTCTCCTTCGGGGGAGTAAAAGAGACATTTTACTCTTTCAAAATAGTAATTGATTATAATCTGCACTTAGAGTGTATGCAAAGATAGTTTGTCCATATACCACAAGATTAAAGTTCTTTTGAATCCATTGTGGCATTGATTCTTCATAATCTGATATAACTTAGCGTATCAATTTTATTACTAAGAAGACCAGAAACTTGGGATTTGATGTACACTTCTGTGTAATGAAATCCCACCTATTTTTCTCTGTATTAAAACATTATTTATTTATTTATTTGGCACTATCAGTGTTATATTTTCGCAATGCCAAAATTAACTGAACATGAAAAATTTTTAATTGTCTCTCAAATTGAAGAGGTATGGTCTATCAGATTTATCAGAGCAGTTGTTAACTATTATCAATTGAATGAAAGTACTGTTATGAGTGCGAAAAAAAGGTGAGAGAAGGAAGGTAGCTTAAAAAGAAAAGACGGTTCAGGCTGATCGAGACGGTCAAACTTCATTCAAGATGAAGCGCTCCATGGCTATTTGAGGGAAAATCCGTTTCAAACAGCAGGAGACTTAATCACGTCTTGGAAGGAAATGGAGCCATGACAAAATATTAGGTTACATTATTTACACAATAAATACAATCGCAGTTATATGCAGTCGTATCTGTGAATTTTTTGCCATTCATTTTTACATTTGTTATAAATCAAAATCATTTCCATCGAATGGTGTAAAAAAAGTAAAAAACAGAAAAGTACGTAGGTATGTTTTTCTTCTGGATTAACATTATTGAGATACCTTACTTATGATGCAGCATTTGAGCCAATTATGCATTTTTCCCCTTAGTCCATATACAGATAGTTTATCGAGAAGTAAATTGTGATTTATTAAATCGAAAGCTTTGCTAAGGTTCCTAAATAAGCCAATGCATTTTTTACCATTATTTAGATTTTCATAAATATAGCAAATTAAAATCCTGAAATGAATTTGTCTAATTTCTTATTTGACAATTCTCATTCTAACACTAGCATCCACACAGTCCCCTACGGCCATGCAGATTAAACTAGTATCTACATAACCCCCTACGATCATGAAGATTCAGTTAAAAATGAGAACAAATGCCTAAAATGAATTAATTACCTACCTTGTCTTAAAAATTTTTCATTCTAATGGATTACATTTTCATGAAATCTATAATTCTGTTTCTTTTAAATGCTTAGCCTTTGAAACGTTTTTTCGCCCTTATTCTGGAGCTCATCAGAAAGACATAAAGCCACTCATTAAGATGTTTCATGCAAAACCAAGACAATTTCTATGAATAAGTGTGAAATAATTATATTTGACATTGACTGATAAAAACAACAGATCTTCACCTATCTATTAGCTAACTAGTATTGGAGCCTATATACTCTATGCATGTGAAATTATATTCTTTCAATAAGCTGAATTCTGGTTATGCTAGCAAGTTAAAATCCTAAAATGAATTTGTCTAATTTCTTATTTTGCTAGCATAACCAGAATTCAGGTTATCGAAAGAATGCAAAGATTTCATTAATAATTTTACACATAGTTTTTCTTTTAGTTCTCATAGATAGTTATTTTTTTCTGCTGTTTGCAAAATGCTATAAAGAGTACAATTATAAGCAAACAAATAATAATTCATTTTTAAATGTGCCTTCTGTAATAGACCAATTAATTAAATTTGTTAATGGTGTTCTGATATAATATCTGAATGAATTTATGTTTCTAATTAGATGGAAAAAAGGAACTACAACAGATTCATTTCTTGTTTTGTAGCCATTTTGAGTTTGGTAATGAGACAGATAGTTTCTAGCAAAAAGAATACACTCCAAAATATACTGATTAGTGCAAGTCAGGATATGTAACCTTTTAAACAAAGGTCTACAGCTTTCACTATATCTTGAATTCGTTATAACTCTGATAGCTCTCTTCTGTAATTTTAAAATTTTGACAGCGTGTGCAGAACTGCCTCACAGTAAAATTCCATAGCACATTATGCTATGAAATAGTCCATGATATGCAATCAAGATGATGCTTTCATTGATTTGATTTTTAAGTATTTTTAAGCAAATATATTCTATTTGACAATTTTTTGGACATACAATTTATGTGGCTTTACCATGTCAGTTTGCTATCTAAAGTGCTGTTAATTGGATTATTATTGTTAATATAAATTCGTGTTTAGATAAAATATTAAATTTTGGGTTTTTCGAGTGTTTATACTTGGTTTTACATTGGAGAAGTATTGCTTGGCTTGTTGTTGTGCATCCGCTGACATTAGTGAGAGTATCCATGTTATTATGGGCTGAAAGTAGAGTACTATCATCCGCATATGCAATAATTTTACTAGAGATGTGATCTGATATGTCGTTGATATAAATAATAAATAACGTTGGCCCTAATATCTACCCTTGAGGAACACCAAACTTGAGAGACTGTAGGTAAGAGGCTTCACCATTACTGCAAACACATTGACGTCTGTCTAACATATAGTGCATTTATTGTCATGAAGGACTGCTTTGTTACGTTATTTACATGTGAATTAAAATTAAGTGAGCCGTCAGTAATTAATCCCAAGTTTTTTACTTGTTTTACATATTTGATTACATGATTATTTACTGTAATATCATACCTCTTTATATCCATCTGTTTTTTTAGAACTTTGTTGCCTATGCACATTGCAACTGATTTTTGAGAGTTTATATGTACGTAATCCATTTTCACTACATCATTTAGAAAAGGCTTCTAGTTCTTAAGGGGTTCAAAAATATTTCGCTGTCAGACGTTTTCATTTATTTTCACCCTATTTTTGCAACCCCTAAAGTGGTCATCAGTTTTTGATTTTTATCAGTTTGAATTTAGGAACAACAGGAAAAAAGTTATCGACGTTTTTTTAAATTGCGAAATTTCAATTTTCTACGATATTGGCAGATTCGCTAATAACACAGCCCCACAAAAATACAAAAGAAGGCTTTGATCTGGATGACTGACCTTGGTATTCCTATGTATTTTTCGACGCTGAATCTGAATCCGAAAATTCCTATGCCCTTAAATTTTTGTGTAGAGGCAAAAACATCCCTTCAGTAAGGTAAATTTATGAATATAAGTATCTATCATTAAGGGATGAATGGGGATTTTTTATCTCTCGTACTCTTCTTTTTTAATGCCCAGGGCTTCAGCGAGGGGATAACAATTCTCCCGAAGGGGTTGATACACCCTCTATACCTTTCTGGACATCTATACCCTTCTGGACATAGATCTGCGTCATAAAAGTTTCTGGCTTACAAGCTCTTGAGAATACAAAGGAAATATCTCCAGCCTCCAGAAGGGTATAAAGTATAAGTCTTTTTCATTCATAAACTCCATTTTATCTTCAATCATACTTGTTTCTCTAAAATTCTTTTCCACTCAATATACAGTGTGTCCTACTTTTCATAAATCCACCCTAATATCTCAGTTATTAATAATGCGATTTTCTTCAAATTTGGGTGGTAATTGTATGTTGAAAAAACTAATTATTTGGCATAATAAATATTTTCATTTTTCATTGGCGTGCGGTTTTAGGAGGTAAAAATAGGTCGATTTTTCGGCAACGGGATATTAGGGCTTATTTTAGACAAATTTTTCTATCATATTTGGATTCAGCATGTCCAAAAACCCCTTGATCCATATTTCCCATGATCTCAACAACGGATTATGGCAGAAACGAAATATTAATTAATTTCTTAAAAAAAAAAAAAAATTCAAATTTTTGCTATAACAAACCTAAAAACAATTTTTTTTAAATAAATTCTGGTCTCAACATAACCACCTTCCAGTGATACCACACCGTTTGTCGTAAACGGTACCTCGTGACTAAACATTATGTTCTTTAAAAAAATCTGTCGTTAAGATAGTTAACTTACAACTATAGGCATTAATCAAAAGTGCTTTGAACAGCAAGTTTTTATTTGATATTTGGCGATTCATAAGAATATTCAAAAGTTAAATAGTGTTATTTAATTTATCGATCTTACTGATAATGGCAGAAAATCGGAGAGTAGTTCTTACAATTCAAGAAAAAGTTGAAATTATCCTCTTAATTGGTAATAATGAAAGCATTTTAACAGAATTTCGGAACATTCCAAATGGTAATATAACGGCAGTTGCGAGAACACTAAATTTAACCAAAAATAAGCTAACTATCTTAAAGACAGATTTTCTTTAAAGAACATACTGTTTAGTGACGAGGCAACATTTACGACAAATGGTGTGGTATCTAGTCAAAATTGTAGATATTGGGCAGCCGAAAATCCCAACTTTGTAATTAACTGTGAAAACCAATACAGTGGAAAAGTTAACGTGTGGTGTGGCATATTAAACGAACAAATTGTTGGCCCTTTTTTCCTGGATAACCTCAATGCAGAAAATTTTCTAAATTTTTGACAAAATGATTTAGATGATTTTTTTATGGAAATGCCTTTAGCACACATAGAAAATGTATACTTTCAGTTAGATGGTGCCCCGGCGCACAATTCTCTGGTAGTTAGAAATTTTTTATATGCAAATTTCCATATGAAGTGGATAGGTAGAAATAGCCCTTTAGAACCGTGGCCCCCTAGATCGCCTGATATTACCCCTTGTGACTTTTTTCTATGGGGGTACTTGAAAAATAAAGTGTATGCTACTCGACCGCGTAACAGACAAGAGCTTTGCCTTAGGATTAGGCAAGCGTGTCAAGAAATTATTCCCCAAACTTTAAGAAAAGTGATTGAACGGTTAAGAAGGGTTGTTGAAAAGTGTCTTTTATTGGAAGGTGGTTATGTTGAAGAGACCAGAATTTAAAAAAAGTTGTTTTTAGGTTTGTTATAACAATTAAATAAAGTTATAAAAAAGAATTTTTTAAATTAATTTAGTTTCTGCCATAATCCGTTTTTGAGATCATGGAGAATATGGATTAAGGGGTTTTTGGACATGTTAAATCCAAATATGATAGAAAAATTTGTCTAAAATAAGCTCTAATATCCGTTTGCCAAAAAACCTACCCTATTTTACCCCCTAAAACCGCACGCTAATGAATAATGAAAATGTTTACTATGCCAATTAATTCATTTTTCCAACATATAATTACCACCCAAATTTGAAGAAAAGCGGGACACACTGTATTTAGTGAGTGCTGGAGTGAAAATCAAAATTGAAACCAAAGTGCATCTTTCCGGTCCTAAAAGTTTTCTGAACCCTTCGGATTTGGGGGGGTAGTTTTCGCCCCTTGCAGGATGTGGTCAATGCAATTGAAGGTGATTCTCGTTAATGCACTGCGACCATTCTGCACTTCTATATAAATTTGTAAAAGTTGTTAATTCGGAATTTTTATAAATATTCCGAATTAACAACTTTTACAAATTTATTGATAACCAACTGATTTTTTTAAGATTGTTTAATAGTAACATGTAGAATCCAATTTTGGAATTGTCCGACAAAATAGATTTATCGATTTTCCAGCACGACGCGTGGAAATCTTTCGGAAGAAGTGGAGGGGGAACGCCGCGTTTTCGAACATTTTCACAGAGGAAAAAAGTTGTAGATTAGGCGCAATTAAGCTATACAAGAGGACATGTATAAATTCATTTTTTGTACGTGGGCACCTAGACTATTATACTAACTTAAATAAAACTCTAATCTAAATCCTAATGAAAACTTTATTAAACAATATTTAACAGTCGCAGTCGTTTGGATAGTTGTATAACTACCATTAACTTTTTAGTTGTATAATTTCCGATAGCATAAGTTGTGCCAATGATTATAGTATAAAAGTGAATTATTTATTAAGTATTTCATTTCATTTCTTTAAAGATTATAGTAGTTATAAAAACTTGCTTAAGATAGTCTGCTCCTTGGGAAAGTATTTGCATCTAAAAGATGTGATGTTAAAACTGATAATAATATTTGCTTTTGTCATTAATGTATTTAAGTAACAAAGGATCACCTTCAAAATTGGATCAAAATATATTTTTTTTAGATTAAGTATAAAATTTATTTTTGGTCTTGGGTGAATAAGGTTTCCTTGGACTCTTTAAAGGCGGATTAACAGAACAATAATACATTTCAATGATACATATACATAAGTATTTTAACAAGATTAAAATCTATGAGTAAATAGTCATAAATCTATATCAGAGGAACAGATTCTTTTTTATATAAAATAAAGCGAAATTATCCTGACTTGAGTCTAGAAATAATCTCAGTATCACAATAATTATAAGTATTCTATTTTTTTTTTATAGCTAAGCGGCTATGATAGTATAGTTACTTGGTGATCTCACTTCGGACTGCCGGTTTATATTCAAATATTTTTGGCTAGGTGGATTCAAAATGGATCAAATATGAAATATTAAAGGAATCGGGGTGCTTTTTCGTGGGAGGTGAGTTTCACCCCAATTTAGGGGGTTTGAAAAAAAAAAACTAACGAAACGTGTAGGTCGTCTAATTCTACCCCAAGAAAACCCCCCCAAACATTATTTTTGCGTTAACACCTGAGTTACAGGGGGTTAAAGCAGTGTTTCTTAAGCAAAAAACAATGATTTGTCAAAGGTTTTAAGCAAATTGCTCAAAGAGGATCATATTTTCAAAAAAGTTTGTCATAGTAAAAAAGTTAGCTTATGAAATAACAAAAATAATCTATGAAATAAATATTTGTTGCTGAGGTACATATTGTATCCGCCACGGAATTGGCGGGCGATGGGGACTATAGGGGAACATAATTAACCTATCGGAAAACAGCACGATCACGCGCTAACTGCGTCTTTGCTTGCTCTTGGAGCTTGCTGCATCTGCATAGCTTCTACTTGCAGTGACCTTTCTGGTCTCTGCTGTGGCCGTCTTGGCTTTGGGTCCCTGGTTTTTCGGCGGACCTCCTGGCTTCTTGGGGGAAGCTGGGGCATCCTCTGTTGCTGGCTGGGTGGGCCCCTTGGCAGTTTGTGCACTTGGCGGGGACCTCCTTCTTTTTCTTGCTCTCTGCCGAGTGGTGAGCCTGTCCGCACTTCACGCACTTTGGCCTTCAGTGCACCTACCCTGTGCGTGGCCAAAGCGGTGGCACTGGGTGATGGCAGCCGTACCTTTTTGTCTTTCTACCCTAACGATCAGGGAGCAACATCTCGTGACATCCAGGATCTTTTCCTGGCCCAGGGGGACTTGCACGAGTATGAGGTTCATCTCCTTCTTAATCCTCCTGGATGTCATCCTAAGGACTGACACTGGTGCCAATCCTTGTGTTTTGAGGTCCTCCTTAATATCCTCGTTGGTGACACCTGACGGAATTCCTGTCACTACCACCCTCAGGAGCTTCTCCTCAGGGAATGCATAGGTGTGATATTCCCACTTTTCAGTGGTGAATAGCATCATCATCTTCCTGTAGTCTTCTGCGCTCTGGGAATCGATGGAGATCCCCTCGCAGACTACCTTTCAGGTATTTGATACCTGCTTGTCATAGCCTAAGGCTTACAGTAGTCGACATCTCCATTTTTCTTAGAATAACTGGAGGAATCTTCATCTTCCTCTCCAAAGGGGACCTTGACGGGCCGGTGCAGCGGTGGTAGTGGCCTTTGCAGGTGCACTGTCCTGGACAGTCGTCGTTTTGGGTAGCTTGGGCTCCTCCTTGTCGGTATCCATTTGATGGGTGACTGACTTCTTGCGTTTTCAGGCTGCGGCTTCTTTGTCGGCAGCCGCGGGGGTTGGGGTGTTGCTCCCTGGATGGCCCTCAGGAGCTCTTGGTGCTGGGCCTCTTGAGCATCGAGAGCTTCTCTAGCTTGGGCGGCCATCTGCTTTTGCAGTTGGGCCATTTGTTCCTTAAGGCCTTATTTTCCTACAGGCGCCCATTTATAATGCGGTTCTTTTCTTCGTAGCAGGGCGTGTTGCTCCGTGAACTAGCGGAGTCTTCGTCCATGTTGCTGTCCTCCTCAACAAAAGACATTCTTGTTTCGTAAAGGAATACCTATAACATTAATGGGAGAAAAAAGTACATAAAATCAATATCCGACTCCAAGTGAGGGAGACTTTTATTTATCTTTTATAATTCTACCGTCCTGTAAAAGACATCTAGAATTCCCTCTTCTTTCTCTTAAACTCGATGTGGGGCTGCCACTTCACTACACAACTAGTCACTTTTACTTTCACTGCTGCTCGTAGACACATTTGCTCGCCTCAGTAGCTTAGGTAACCACTGAACTCTACATAATAAAATGTAGAGTTCAGTGCGGGTAACTATGTCTCTATACCACTCTCTACATACAGATTCCCCTACCCTTGCCAACACTCGTGGCGGATACAGTACAGTTAATGTTAGGTGCATTTGAACGTAGCCCTGAAAAGGGCACGCTCTTCAAACGGTCATAACTCTGGTTTAGAAAAACCTTTCAACATGTACCTTGAATAAAATTAAAGCTTATGCCAGTAGGTTAAAATTGTCTTTTGACAAATTTTAATATGTGCAAAATTTAAAATGATACAAGGGAAATAAAGGCAACGTTTTGATTTTCGCAATGAGGCACTGTCGAATATCGATGAAGAGACACCACAGCTGGCCACAAGGGGACCCATCACAAGGAGCCGGAGCCAAGCGCTCACCAATAAAAATGGAACACGACAACCTCCAGTGACGATTAGACATGAGGATGCACGACTATCAGCAAGAAGTTACGTGAAACGTGGCGGTTCAGTAAGGCCACTTGTTGGGTTAGCTTAGGCCTCCCAGAGAGTATAATAATAATAATAATAAAATCGTTTATTAACTAACATAAAAAAAATGTTAGGGGCTACCCATTAATTATGTCATGCAAACTTTATGACTTTTCTACCCCTCCCTCCTCCTATGTCACAGGTTGTCACGTTCGAATCAACCCCTCCCCCCCGTTGGGACGTCACATATTTTACAGCACTATATTTTGAGGTATAATTTTCTGATTTTTGTATTTTTTTTAATTCCATTTAATTAAAGCAACGGTATACGTAGATGTAAATAATGTGATGTCACAAAAGTTTGACCCCCTCCTCCGCTCTTATCACACTGTGTCACACTTTATGGACCCCCTCCTCCCCCCTCAAAGTGTGACATAATTAATGGATGGCCCCTTACATAAAAGGTAGGAGTTCGGTAATGCCGTTCTTCCACTCCCCCCAATAGCAATATAAACACAGTGAGTATAAAGTTATAAAAACAATGAACAATATAAAGTTGATACATTCAAAATTAATACTAACAAATAAATGAGATTTGTGTACCTATTACTCCGTGTCATTTAATAACTTATTTTTAGTACACGTAATAAATGGATAGTAGAGTGGTGGCGTCGAGTACACACGTGTTTCAGTTCGGTCTGTAAAAATTGGTAATTTTAAGTGGAAAAATAAATCTATAAATTAAAAAGAATTATACACATTTAAGGTAAAAATTAAGTGCAACTAGTGAATAATATACAAATACAATATAATATACAAATATTGTTTAAAAAGGGAAAAAACGAATAAAATTTAACCAAATGTCTAACAAATGTGTGATATGCAAGTATGCATTAGGGCAAAAGTCGCCCGGCCTAGAGTGCGGTTTCTGTTCGAACTTATACCATGCCAGATGTGTCGATATTACTAAGAATCAGTTAGAGCTCATTAAGGCAAGTGATTCTGTCATCTGGAAATGTTCAACATGTTTAGATGGAGCAGGCCAGGTACATAAACCAATAACGTGTACTGGGTGTGCAGTAATACCCGATTTATTGGAATGCGTAAAAAAACTTTCTGAAACAGTGGAGGAATTAAAAGCACAACTTAACAATTCAGCTAATCTAAACAATGAAATTAATATAGAATCTGTTATTAATGAAATCTCTGAAAGAGAGAAACGGAATAAGAATATCGTCATATTTAAATTAGAAGAATCTAAAGAACCAACTGAACCGAAAAGAAAAACATATGACACGCAGAAAGTAAAGGAAATTATAAAAAAAATATCAGAAGAAGTAAATACTGACAATATCGAAACATATAGATTGGGCAAGTTGACAGATTCCACGCGTCCGCGTCCATTGAAAGTGATTATTAATAATAAAGAAGATGCTCTAAAATTAGTTTGGAACAAAAGCAAATTACGAGAATCGCAGTATAAAGTAGGAATTGGGTTAGATGAAACACTTATGCAACGAGAGTATTATAAAAAGGTAAACGAAGAAATGGAGGAAAGAAGAAAAAATGGTGAAATACTAAGACTAAAGTACATTAATGGAACACCTACTATAATTAGAGCACAAAACCAAATATAAACCGTAACTTTGTGAGATCGGACATTCGTGGGGAGGTGCTGGTGTTTACAAAAGAGAAAAAATCATCTTAAACTTAAAACTTACAATGGACAAAAAAATAGAAATAGAATAGAAATATAAACTGTAATTTTGTGAGATCAGACATTCGTGGGGAGGTGCTGGTGTTTACAAAAGGGAAAAAATCGTCTGAAACTTAAAACTTAGAACGGTCAAAAATAAAAACTTTCAGAGTGAATTAGAATAGTTATAGGTTAAAATAGTATTAATAGCAACAACAGTCCTAGTATTATTAAATATAAACTACCTATTGCAAATAAATCCGGATTAAGAGCTTTCAACTAAAGATTTACGAGAACTTATTGACGAATATAGAATAGAAATAAAAAAATTATGGGGATGAAAATGATATAAAATTAAACTGTACGTGGGGCAAAATTAAAGGAATATTATAATTTAGAGGCATCCAGAGCATTCCGCAAGGTTGGAGACAATCCAAATAGACGTAATAAAAAGAAGAAAAAAAAGAAATCACTAACAAGTAGGTCAAAAATATAATTTATATAAATAAGTATATTAAGCACTATTATTCCATTGTCTACTTTAGTGTAGAAGTTATTTTATTGCATTTTTTTCTATAAGTATATGTATAAAATGGATCCATATATAAGAGAATATGAAAACAATTCAGTTGAAACGCTTATAGTAGATAATATGCTTAAAATTAAGTTGTAGTTAAGTGTTAGGTAAAATTTGTACTTATATTTGTATTTAGCTATAGAAAAATGAGTGAAAATATTACATTAGCACAATTTAACATCAGATCGTTATTGCCTAAAATCAACGACTTGAAGGAGCATATTTTGTCTGCTAACTACACAGTATTGTGTTTATGTGAAACATGGCTTACACCCACAACAGATAACCACGCCGTCCATTTACAAGGGTACAATCTGGCAAGAAAAGACCGCAGGTTAGGTAGAGGAGGAGGTGTATGTATTTATATTAAAAGTAATATCTCATATTCTATCATTCATACCGAAAACAATATAGAGCAACTATGGATTAACCTAAAAATAAATAAACAGCAATTTGCAGTTGGCGTCGCATATAGACCACCCGATTTCTCATATACGGACTTCTTAAATACTTTAGAGCAAAATTTATCTTCCTTTTTGCCGCAATACGATGAAGTTTTTTGTCTAGGAGATTTTAATATAAACATATTAAATACTAGCTGTCCTGCCACTCGGAAACTTAACTCATTGTTGGATGCCTATAGTTTTAATCAGCTAGTAACTGAACCTACTCGCGTGACACTTAATACTATGACGTTAATTGATTTAATTGTAACAAGTAATAACGATAGCACTGTTATACAAAATGTAAGTGTAACTAGCTTAGATCAAATGTCCGATCATGATCTAGTATGTTGTAGATTAAATATCACGCGAAAGATTGATCCTCCTGTTATTAAGACAATAAGGGATTTTAGAAATTTTGATAATGCTTTATTTAATGCCGATTTACAGTCTATACGCTTTGAATCTATCTACGATATGAACAATGTAAATGATAAAATTTCTTTTTTTAATGATGCCATTTTAATGCTTTTTAACATACATGCGCCACTCAAAACTATAAGAATCACTAAGAAGTATTCCCCTTGGATTACAGATAATATACGCCTGCTCATGTCCCTTAGAGACAAAGCTCGTTTAAAATGGCGTCAAACTAAAAATATAGTTCATTATAATTATTACAAAACCCTACGTAACTATACCACTCTTGCATGCAGGAACGAAAAAAGAGCATATTTTGAATATGAATTACGTGTAAGGGGTAGTAATAAAATATGGAAAGACTTACATATGTTAAATATGCGTAAACAAGGAAACTGTATTCCTAATAACTTAAAAAATGCGGAAGGTTTGAATAATTATTATATGAATTGTATTTCCACAATACCTGCCGATCACGATATTATCAATTTCTACAAAAATAACGTTAAAGCAGGAGTTGAACCATTTCAGTTTAAGCCAGTTCCTGAACATAATGTATTAAAAAATATATTTAATATAAAATCTAATGCACAGGGTCATGACGGACTTAATATTAAATTAATATTATTGTGCTGTCCAATTATCATACCTTTTGTAACTCATATTATAAATTTCTGTTTTGAAAAGAGTGTATTCCCGGATTCCTGGAAAGAGGCTATCGTCCAACCGCTTCCTAAAATTACTAATCCATTGGAATTTAAGGATCTGCGCCCTATTAGTATTTTACCTGTTCTATCTAAAGTAATCGAACGAGAAATAGATAATCAGTTACGTGAACATATTTCTAAATTCAATATATTACCAGAAGTCCAGTCCGGTTTTCGCCCTTTGCATAGCTGTGAGACAGCCCTGCTGAATATTACAGATGACATTTTGAGGGGAACAGATAGGAAAAAGGTTACAGTGTTGGTGCTTATCGACTTCTCGAAGGCATTTGACACCTTAAATCACGAAGTGCTACTCTCTGTTTTAAATTATGTAGGAATGACTGAAAATGTAATTAACTTTTTTCTTAATTATTTCTCTAACAGAATTCAAAGAACTAAAATCGACAATGACATATCTTCTCCCCTTGAAATATCATCTGGAGTACCACAGGGTTCAATCCTAGGTCCTCTTTTGTATACTCTGTACACATCTGATTTTGTAAAAGCACTTCAGCACTGTCACATACACTTTTATGCTGACGACACGCAGCTATATTTATCATTTAACCCCTCCGAAACTGAAAACGCAATAAATAATTTAAACACTGATGTCGCGGCCATTGTAAATATATCTAAGCGCCACTCATTAAATATTAATGCAAATAAAACATCTGTGCTTGTTTTTGGTCCACAAGATGCACGGTCCTCAGTATCCCAACAAGTTTATGTAAATGTGAATGGACAGCTAATTGCACCAGTTAACCACGCCAAAAATTTAGGACTGACTTTTGACACACATCTGAGATTTAAAGTTCATATTAATAACTGTATACGTGTGGCATATATGAATTTAAAAACTATATACCAAAACAGACTTTTCCTAAACAAAAAAACCAAAAAAATCCTATGTGAGTCGTTAGTATTATCCAAATTTAATTTCGGTAGTGTAATTTATGGCCCCTGCATCTATGCTGAAGATGCCCGCAGAATACAGGTGATACAGAACTCCTGCCTACGGCTAATATTTGGTATTAGGCGTGGGCAACATATCTCACACAAGCTTAAAGAGGTAGGTTGGTTAAATATGTCCAGGCGACGTCAACTGCACTCCGCATGTCTTTTTAAAAAAATTATAGAAAATAAAATACCTGCATATCTTCATAAAAAAATAACATATAGAACAGACGTCCATAACCTAAATTTGCGACATAAAGGTACACTCACCCCACCCTCTCATCGTACGGAACTATTCAAAGCCTCATTTACTTACCAAATCGCTAATATATACAACTCGATTCCAACGGCCATAAAAAATAAGTCTATTATATCCTTCAAGCGTCATTATAGGCAATTGTTATTAGCAGAGCAGGGTAACTCCTTGAGTTGTTGATTAGAGAAAATAGATCTGAGCATGCCCTGGACCAATGTTATTCCCTTTCCGTGTTACATAATTATACGTTACTTGCAGGTGTGTATGTATGTGTAATGGATGTCTGTATGTGTATTTGTGTATGTGCTTATATGGATATGTTTACTAGTGTACAGCTTAAGATGAAAAACAGAAGTCATGCAGCGCATGACTACCTGATCTTCGGCTTTTTCCAATAATTGTATTGTATTATTTTTTTTTTTTTTTTGCAGAAACTGTATATTATTTAATTTTTTTTTATACTTGTATTGGAAATAAAGACCTTTTATTATTATTATTATTATAAACTGGATAAATCAACAATTTTATTTAGCAAATGAGGAGCCATGTATGTAAACGAACCTTCGAATTTATTAATATTATATCGTGGGACAAAAAACAAATCTATTCTTATGTTCACGTTCTAGTAAATCATATAAATACTCAGGTTTTTAATATGTTATGACCTTGAAAAGGAATATATAGTAAAGATAATGTGCCCTTTTGACAACGTTAAGTTCTTTAATTCTTTTTAAGTAAGGGCTTACGTGATTTCGAAATGGGATACAACAGACAAATCTCATGCACGAATTTTGTATTTTCTGTAATTTGACTTTATTACAATTGCATGGCTAGAAAATGATAAAATACAGTACAACAGTAATAGGTGTGAAGATAGATATAGGATTTTTACTAATATCAGTTTAGTTTATTCGCTTAACTGATTTTTTAGGTGGTATTATGACTTGAGCTAGAGTAAGACTTACTGATGATGTGATCGACATGTTTTTAAAACTTAGACTTTGATCAATAAACAAGCCAACATTTTTTGCTGATTCAACTCACTATTTGCACATTATTTATCATTAACTTCTTTTGACTGATAACATTTCTTTGGTGTTGCATAGTGCATTTGTTTTGCTGGGATTAATCTTTAGACCATTATCCAACTCCAGTGATATGTCATTTATCACTTTTAAAAGAGCTGTAGAAGTACTATACTTTTCTCTGAATCCTATTTGAACAACAGGTAAAATATTATCAGAGTTTAAATAACTTTTCAGATCTATAGAAATTATTTTTTCGAATATTTTAGAAAATGGTGGTAGTATTGAAATGGGGCGCAAATCATTTAGGGTTACAGGAATGGGATTTTGGGGATTGATAGAACATTAGCAGATTTCCACGAGTCTGGAAAGATCCCAATTTCCAAAGATTCATTGTATATATTCTGCAGCACATCAATGCAATGAGAAATTATCAAGTTAATCATTTTTATATTAATGTTATTGCTGTCTGTAGCTTCAGATTTAATCTTATTTATAGCAGTATAAATATCGTTATGACTTATTATTGAAAAAGTAAATTTAATTTCACGATTCAAATAATAATTATTAAAATAAGCCAGAGTATCTCTGTCTATCTTAGACTGCCCTGCCATATTTAGAAAATAATCGTTTAATTGATTAGGATCTGAGAACTCAGCAGGTAAACTATTAGATTTATTTTTTGATTTAGTGCACATGCTCCAATGGGAAAGATTTTTCCATAATAGCTTAGCGTTGTTTTTATTTTTGTTAACTACAAATTGCATGTGTGCTTTTTTTTCCCGAACAATGGCTTCCTTAATATAATTTCTTAATGTCACATAGGTTTCTCTATCTCTTGCGGTTTTTGTTTTTAAATACTTTTTATGAGCCTTTTCTTCCCTTTTAATCATTTCTTTAATATTGTAACATATGGGGTTTATGGGTTTTTAAAATTGTTATAGTACATACAGGAGAATGGACATCGGAAAGTGATATAATAGCTTCATTAAAAATATTTGTTTTTAAATTAATATCCTCATTAATATTTATTTATTGTGTTTTATTGGTTTCACCAAATGGCCATCGACCGAAGTCCTTCAGCCTGTTACAAATATTTGCAATGCTTTGTTTACACATGTTAATTTTTACAGCATATTTCTCTTGTGTGAAAAAAAAATTACAAAAAGTTAATATATATTTATATATATTCATGTTTCATTTTTCATTCCCGATTGTTTAGTGCAACAATGTGTTCCCAAAGAGATAGGTCTGGATATATTCTTCGGTTGTGTATTCCTGGTTGTCTTGTTTTGTAATATCCTCAATTGCCATGATATTATCCCAATGTATTCGGCTAGCATCAGAATTAAATTGTTCCAAGTTAAAGTTACAATTTCTATACTGTATGATTTTATATTCGTCTTTTTTTATAATATCAAAGTTAAGTGTTCAAGAGACAAACATATGATCCGTGTTGTTGTGCATGTCTGTTGTATCACAGGATTCGAAATCTAAATTATCACTAATACATAAGACATCAATCAATGATTCTCTTGTCTCAGTTATTCTATAGTAGGTTTATCGATAACTTGCTTTAAATTAAGACTTGATAAAACAGAGACAAAATTCCTTACCTCTCTTGAATTTTGACCTGAAAAATTTATTTATTTATTTATTTTATAATCATGTAGATGTACAAGGTACATATATGAACGTCACAATGTAAAATAGTCTAAAAATACACAAATACAATTCAAAAATACACAAAATACATTTCAAAAATACACAAAATACGATATAAAAATACACAAGATACAATTACAAAATATGCAAATCACAACCTCAGTCTTAACACGTTGACTGCTGCTCTATATTTGGTGACCTACCCCTAATGCTGAGCTCAGACTGATTTATTGAAATACTTAGTCGTTAGTCTGGTTAAGTTTAAAAGCGCCCATTTTGGGTGAGACTTCGCCAATTCATTCTATTATGTATGAATATAATTAACTGTATTCAATTGTATTTAATTTTTTTTTTTTTTTAAGAATGAATAAAGTCGCTTTATTATTATTATTATTATTATTATTATTATTATGTCGGCCAAAGCCGTCACGCGCACTACCTAACATTCACAGATGGCGGCCAGAGCCGACATGCGCACTGAACGTGTTAATTAGTATTATGTCAGATGATTATGTAACACTATCAAAATATTCCTGAACGGAATAAAAGCTATTTGTGATGAGGAACTTCTTTAGTACATTATTAAATTTATTCAGTGATGTTATGTTTTTTATTTCTGTAGGTAACCTATTATATAATTTAATTCCAGCATAATAAGGTGATTTTTCATATGCTGAAGAATTATGTTTATTTATTCTGATTAAGTTTCCATGCCTAGTATCATGTGAGTGGACATCAGCATTTATATTGAGCTTATGAAGGTTTCTTTTAATAAACATTATGGTCTTTAAAATATATATACAATGAACCGTTAAATTAATGTTGATATCTCCCATCATAACAATACATTGAGTCTGTACATACAATTGTTCCAAAGTTTCACATTGAATGTTTAGACAAGACATATTCACTAGGGTGGAACGACCTAACTTTTTTTCCTTTATGGAATTGGCTGGGGTGTCAAAAGTTGCCTTTTGGGATAAAACTCATGTAAAAATTTTTTAGGCAAGTATTAATGACATCATGTTGCACAAAACGAGTGGCGTCACACTTTAAAATAACCATTGTGCAACATGAAGTCGTAAGTTTCTTTTCCCAAAATTTTTTTTTACATTACATTTAAACACAAGGGCACCTTTTGCCATGCCAGCCGATGGAAAATTAGCAAAGAAAAATATAAAAGTCTTAATTTTATCGATTTTACAAGTACGAACCATATTTCAGATCATTTATTTTAATTGTAATAATATCTACATTATTATTTATGGATTATCAAAAATGTTGCACAAATATTTCATTTTTGGAAAATAGGTTTGAGTTAGCAGATGAAGGGGGTTTCGTTATTTCATCTCCGCTTATGGACTAACACGAATATAATTTAACTGTTCGGATGAATAATGTGATATTTTCGTCCATAGAAGGAGTATCCGGTATAATATAGGGTTGACCTCGCTGTTCAGCTTTGTTTGTCAGTGTCATGTAGTCTTTTTGCCAGTTGCACATTCTTTTTACCGTTACATTTTATTGTGTTGATAGATTCTGTCATCCAAAGAAATTAATTTTTTAGCCAACCTGAAAACATTTTGCTGACAATGCTTTCTGATGATCGCCCTCCAATTCGATCATTGGCGTATAGACGGTTCTTAAAAGTAAGATCAACCAAGAAAAATGAGATAAGATCCTCTGTTATTCCTGAATTTTGAAACCTCCGGTCATATTGATGACCTCATTGCATAGCAAACGGTTGAGGTAACTGACTCACGCTGACGTTTTAAAGAAAAAGAAATAAATCATCGTAAAGGAAGTACCACCGCTCCAAATCTTTTGTTGCTTTACATGTCAGACGGTTGAACGAACAGTAAAATTAATTACATGAGCAGCAGCTGCAGTGTGTGGAGAGAACTCCAGAAACGGTTTTATTCACCCAACTCTTAAGTCTCGAACCATGATGCCAACTTTTAATACAAAATTAGAGTAGAGAACGCAATAAAAAATGTTCTGTTGTTTAGTTAAGTTTTTATTCACAAGAATGTATTTTATGTTTAAAAATTAAAATAATTTTTCCAATAAAAAAAATGTTTTTCTTCGTTGTGCTGGACTGGGGTGGCAACATTTGCTAAGTAATTAGAAACTCCTACGAAAAAATATTAACTAAAAATATAGATGACTCAAGTCACATTTTCGTTTTGAGTGGTTATGTGACGTGTGCAACATGACGCCATTTTTATTTGTAGTTAAAAAAATTTTTGTAGGAGTTTTTACTCATTTGACAACTTTTGGCATCCCAGCCGATCCAAACAAAAATTAAAACAAAAATCCCATATAACGTCGTTCCACCCTAATATTTCATTATTCATTCGCGGTGGGCGATAGATTACCCCAACACAAATATTAATACGGTTAATTTTCACTTTCAGCCACATTTGATCCAATCCTGTTTCACTAATTTCAGTAAGTATTAGTTTGAATGGGAAAGAGGATTTCACATATATCAGTAAATCACCCCCTCTTGTTGGACGGTCTATTCTTGCAATGTCATAATTGGGGATTTGTATATACTCATTTGGAAAGCCGTCTGTTAGGAATGTTTCGGTTAAGGCTATAATATCCATATCTTCTTCCAGAACGAAATCCTTAAAACTAATAAAGTTGGTGGTTAAGGAACGAATATTTATATGACCAAATTTAATATAGTGTTTAATGATGTGTGCCACGTCTACATAGTTTTGTCCAAAAAAGAGGAGATTCGTTTAGGATCCTCTGAATATTGCATTGTTTTGAGAAAATATTGCCTTTTCCTAAAGTCAAATCTTTCGAAAGCACTCTTTCGTGGCCAGAAACTTGTTCTATAGACTACTTCTTGAAACTCGGACTCAACTCCAACCATAAACGACTGATTATTGGGTCTAGTATTGTTTTTGTTCAATAGTTTAACTTCGACATGACGTTCAATGGGAGTTTGTATTGAAGAATTTTCTATTTGAGTATGCGATTCAATATAATTTTTAATGTCCTCAGCTCCTACATCGGTACTCTAGTTACGAATAGCCAAATTTTTCTGTTTTTTTACCAGACTTTCCATGACATTTTTGATCACCATTTCCACTGCCGACTTGACGCTTTTTTCTTCGTCTGACAATCTAGAATCCTGCATCAGTGTAGGCAGAATTCGAACGAACATTATCATCAATCATGATAATAAACAAACTACAATTATGCAAAGCTATATTAACTTGAATGAATCTAAAAACCCAACTTCTGGCAGTAATGTACAACCAACCTCCAGCGGTTATAGAAATGAAAGTATAAACTTGGAGAAACAAACAGAAAACGAAAATGGGTTCCAGTACCAAAGAAGAAGAAACAAACGAGGGAATAATAATATGGATAAAAGATCAAAGAAAAACTTAGGGACAGGTGACTCGCTAGAAGAAGGAAATCTCAGTGGTTTTGCTAGTATCGAAAAAAAAAGTATGGATTTACGTATACCGCAGATGTAAACGAATATCCAAGGCCGATAGTATTAAACAATAGATACACAAAAAGCCAAGTTTTGATAAAGTTCAGATTGATGTGCAGGAGCTCTCTACCAATGACAAGCAAAACAAATGCTTCGTGGTTAGCGCACCCTTTGACAAAAAGAATATAATGTGTGGCTCTGACTTTTGGCCACGTAATATAGGTTTCAAGCGGTTTGACTTTAGAAAATTTAGAGATTATGGTCAAGGTGATTTTTTATGAATAGCAAACCCGAACTAAAACACACCTCAAAAAAAAGCTCTTTTATCAGTCTTAGGGTAGGCCACCTTAACATTAGATCTATGCTAAACAAATTTAATCATAGCATCATGATTCTGGGCGATCTTAACATTAATATGTTAGAATTATCTGGATCGAGCGTGATGCGGTCCCATTTAAATAATTACTGTATCATAACAAATTCGCAACATGGATTTCGTGAAAATCGCTCCACGGAGACTGCAACTAATCAGTTTTTGCAATATATTTATGACGAATTGGATAAAGGTCACTATGTCATAGGTTTATTTTTCGATCTCAGTCGAGCTTTTGACACAGTTGGTATCGAGTTTTTGTCTGAAAAATTATACAGATTGGGGTTTAGGGGTACCTTCCTAGATTGGATTATTTCCTACCTATCTAATAGACTAATACGAGTCAAAATACAAAATGTTACCTCAAATGATTATCATATTAATCTGGGAGTTCCACAAGGCTCCGTGCTGGGACCTCTACTATTTTCACTATACATAAATGATCTCCCATCTCATATAAAAGGAAAAATTACCATGTATGCGGATGATACGTCAGTCATGGTCTCAGCACCAAGTTTTGTAGAACTGCAGTCTCTCACAAATGATGTGATGGATAGCTTCAACTTATGGTGCTCAAAAAATTGTTTAATATTAAATATTACGAAAACTGATTGTATATATTTTTCTCCACGAGAAACAACTATTGCTGACAATTTTTTTAACAACAGAAATATTAACTTCTCTAGTTCCGTTAAATTTCTCGGCACATTTGTAGATTCGCATCTAACGTGGAACGACCAGATAGATCACATAGCGAAGAAGATTAACACCTCTCTGTATGCTATTTCCTCATTAAAACAGAATATACCCAAAGAATATTTACTTAATATTTACTATGCTATGTTATATCCGCATCTGTCTTACAATATCATGGTGTGGGGTAGATCATCCACCATTAATCGGATCTTAATACAACAAAAGAGAGTCATTAGAGTCATCTTTAATCTAAAAACCACAGAGTCTTGTAGACCATACTTTATAAATCATAAAATTCTAACACTTCCATCAATTTATATATACAACATTGCTAAATATGTAAGAAAAAACTTATCCTCATTTAAAAATAACGGTAGCTTTCATCTGTATACCACTAGACATGGATCTTCATTAACAATTCCCGTGCATAATTTGTCTCTCTATGAAAAATCACCTTATTTCTCGGGCATTCAAATTTACAACAAATTACCTACACATGTATTAAATGCTAGGAATTTTAATTCTTTTAAATTGTTATTAAAACAATATTTAATTCAAAATTGTCCTTACAGTATTAACGAGTTTGTTTAAATGTCTATTGTTTATGATGTTATATTCTATTGTTTGCGTTTTACTATTAATTGTGTATTTTACATGTAATTTTACTTTTTCTTTGACTTTCACATCTGTTTCTATGTATCAGCTTAAGTGACAAAATAAATTATTATTATTATTATTATTTACTTAACGACCTTTCATTATGTCAATTGATTGAAGATCCTACAAGGGTTCAAATGATTCACACTCCCTAATTGACTTAATAATTGTTAATAATGAGTTGTCTATTAAAGAGGCGGGTGTTATCGAGTGCAGCCTTTCAGATCGTCATCTAATTTTTTGTAGTGTAAATATGACCTATGACTCAAGTTCTCCAATTGTAAAAACTATTAGGAATTACAGTAATTTTGATCTAGACAGCTTTGAGCAGGATGCTCAACTAATTGACTGAAATTATATGTATATATTTTACAGAAAATCACTGTTGCTACACATATTTATTACAACCATTCTTAACAATAACAGAAAAATATGCTAAATTGTACGAATATAATAATAATAAAAACCAACCACAGATGATTCTACCTAAAAATATTAATTTTTTTCTTAAAATATAATCACCTTAGCAGTGAATACCTAGGTAATATGTTTTTTCTCATATTAAATCATTAGTTTGTCATGTTCAAGATATCTCCAAGCGCCATTCTTTTAACGATAACAGAAAAATATGCTAAATTATATTCCTAAAAATCACTGTTTGTTACTTCATAAACCAAGGGTGCCAATTTAATCGAATTCCAAAAATTCAGTCAGATTGGGGCCACCCAGTAATCACAGATAAGATAGTTATCTCGCGGTAATTAAAAACTCATTAGTGGTGACCTTCAAAAGTGCCATTATTTCCACCGAGGGGAATTTCATTTGTATTTTTTAAATTTATTCCAAATTTTTTTATAGTGTCCCAATAATTTTTTGTGTTATTAGAATTTTTCAAACAATGCTGCACATATAGACGGAGAGCTGGCTACGGAGGGGTAGGGGTGACTCGGTGCATTGAAAATTTTATCATTTACAGATTCGATTGTTACCGACATAGCGTGAGGCGAGCCGCCAGAAGGCACCCTGGAAGAATAACGCGAGGGTAGGGGGTTAAATATGCAATTTTTTTACGTAAATTAATTGATAAGGTGCAATGCTGAAAATTTGCAGAATAATAGGAGATAGTACAAGTAAGTAGGGAAAAAATTGCCAGAAGACTAGGCGGAAGATAAAGAGCCGCCAGAAGGCGCTAATTTTGCGAAAAATTTTGCAATAATTATGTGACTCTGTGCACTTCTGGCAATTTCCATACTTATTCTGTAATTCAAAACTAGACTACCTGCAAAACGCCAGAAGGCTAAGTGGTAGAATGACCGAGATATCAGCGATACTAAGAGCGTTGGTGGCCCACTCGATGGCTCAATTTTTCTTATATTCTATATTTTATTTCATTAAGTGTACTTCTGGCGATTTGTCAACATAATTTAGGATATTTGATGACATCATTGGATAAATGCCAGAAGTAAATTTGAAAGACGTATATAACGCCGTAATTTTATTAATGAAAATATATGACTATTAATTTTATTTCTATCAAAATGACATTAATAGTTTTGAATATTTGTCGGATGTAATTATTGAATTTTCAATATGCCCTATAATATAATTTTTATTTCTACTTCTAATACAATATAAATCTCTAATACTACGAATATTGATATTAATTTAATATTAATTGAATACAAAATTATTCCGTTGAATAACCCTCATTTTCTATGTCGTCATATAAGGCAATGTGAGATAGACAGAGACAAAAAAAATAGAGAAAGAAATTGACCAGATGTTCAAAAGGGACCGTATACCTGGATCTGTGGCAGCTAACGACGACAACGCCTGAGAGTGGAAAATTTCGGAATGTGAATGAAAAATACATTATATAGTTATAAGGGCATACTGAAAATTCAAACATGATATAATAATTACATTCGACAAATATTCAAAATTATTAATGTCATTTTGATAGAAATAAAATTAATCGTCATATATTTTCATTAATAAAATTACGGCGTTATATATGTCTTTCAAATTTACTTCTGGCATTTGTCCAATGGTGTCATGAAATATCCTAAATTATGTTGACAAATCGCCAGAAGTACACTTAATGAAGTAAAATATAAAATATAAGAAAAATTGAGCCATCGAGTGGGCCACCGACGCTCTTAGTATCGCTGATATCTCTGTCATTCTTCCACTTAGCCTTCTGGCGTTTTGCAGGTAGTCTAGTTTTGAATTACAGAATAAATATGGAAATTGCCAGAAGTGCACTGAGTCACACAATTATTGCAAAATTTTTCGCAACATTAGCGCCTTCTGGCGGCTCTTTATCTTCCGCCTAGTCTTCTGGCAATTTTTTCCCTACTTACTTGTACTATCTCCTATTATTCTGCAAATTTTCAGCATTGCACCTTATCAATTAATTTACGTAAAAAAATTGCATATTTAACCCCCTACCCTCGCGTTATTCTTCCAGGGTGCCTTCTGGCGGCTCGCCTCACGCTATGTCGGTAACAATCGAACCTGTAAACGATAAAATTTCCAATGCACCGAGTCACCCCTACCCCTCCGTAGCCAGCTCTTAGACTAATAGGCATATTTCTGTCGTGTGATGGCATGATTAGTATAATTTCTTAAAGTTTTATAATACTCCCAATCTGTTTCAGTCCGTTTTCTTTTAAAAACAGAGAGAGCCTCATCTCTTCGTTTCATTAATAATTTCAAAGCAGCTGTTAGCCAAGAGCTGGCTTTTTGGTAAGCCTGACAGTTATGAGAGGACTATGTATGTCCATGTTTTAAACAATGCTGCGCATATAGCCCGAGAACTCACATTATCGAGGGTGAAAGAGTTTTGTAAAATCTAATATTTATTTACTAGTTTATTTATTTATTGGTTTATTGAAAAATAATGATTAGCTTGCACGCTGATAGAACAACGAGCAGTCAGCTTGCATTTTCATAGAACCAACCGGGTCGGTTCTATGAAAATTCGAGCTGACTGCTCGCTGTTCTATCAACACGCAGGCTGATTATTATTTTTGAATAAACCAATAAGTAAATAAACTAATAAATAAATATTAGATTTTACAATACTCTTTCACCATCGGTGTCTTGAGCTCTCGGGCTAATAGGCATGTTTCTCTCGTGTGATGGCATGATTAGTATAATGCCATTAATAATTTCAAAGCAGCTGTTAACCAAGGAGCCTTTTTGGTAAGTCGGACAGTTACGAGAGGAGTATTTCTATTGGATAGGTTTGTTATTGCCTTACGAAGGCGTAGAAGGGCCACACGAAAAAAAAATTTTTTTCTAAGTCAAAATTCTTACTTTTATCTCAGAATTCTGACTTTAAACTCAGATTTCTGACTTAAAACTCAGAATTCTGACTTTTATCTCCGAATTCTGACTTAAAACTCAGAATTCTGACTTATCTCAGAATTCTGACTTAAAACTCATGGCTGCCGTCACCTATCGTGTTACCTATTAGAAAAAAAACATGGCTGCTTATGAGAAGACATACATTATAAGCATTACGTCATCTGTCAGGTGGCGCATGATGACCCTTTGCTGCAGGATACACCTCACAGCGACATCATTTGCCATGGACTGACCTATCAGAAAAGAACATGGCTGCATATAAGGAAGCATTACGTCATCTGTTTATTAGGTAGTGCATGGTGACCCTTTGCTGCATGATAGGTCTAACAATATCATAGTATTTACCATGGACTGGTCGTCTATCAGAAAAGAACATGGCTGTCTATAAGAAAAAAGCATTAAGTCAATTGTGTGTTAGGTAGTGCATGATGGTTTTACCCTTTGCTGCATGATACGTCTAAAAAGCATTACTCCATCTATCTGTTAATTAGTACGCGATGGCTGTACCCTTTGTTGTATGACACGTCTGATAGCATCATATCATTTACCATGGACTAGCTACCTATCAGAAAAGAATATGATGGCCTATAAGAGGAAAGTATTACATGATCTTGTACCACCAACTTCTGCCCCCAGCAGGTTAGGAAGTTGAGGTTGCCCGGTTCTCGTTTAGATAGTGGAGACTGGGTCGTGGTTCGGAAATTATTCAAGAAAAACTTTTATTTTTTTTGTTAGGCGCCAGTAGTCATATTAAAAAAAGCATCTATAACGTACTTGTCTAATTGTACGACTGTGACTACTCAGAGATAATTAATGTTATAGATACTCATGAAATTATCAACACTCAGTTAAAAATATCTGGTTTATTGACTCTATTATAAAACTTGAAATGGTTTAATTTAGATTAGTTGAAATGTTACACCTTATGGTTGGATGTAGCTACTTCCTTACAGAAAGTTATATATTTAATTAATAAGTTTAACTAGGTTGAAGACCAAAGAATTTACAAAATATGACAAATTATTGCTAAACGGTGATTAAGTAATTAAATTGAAGAAAATTAATAGTTAGCTGAAGGCAATATATAACATAAAGCAATTTAGAAATGTATAAAAGTTGTCGAAGGTTGAATAATGTCGTTGAAAGTTGAACGTTGAAAAGAAATGTTGAAAAGCAAATTCAGTTGATACATTTACCACCGGCTGGGTTCTGCAGTAACCAACCCTGGTCCTCGTCTTACTGAATCCTCGTGTTGCCACCACTCGATTATTGACTCTGTAGAGATCCCAAGAATTTAGACGCCGGAACTGTTACCAAACCAAACAACTTGGTGCTCTCATCCAGCGAGGACTATTTCATACCAGGCCACTCCAACCTTGGATTCAAAACTCCTTGGCAAATAGTCTGGTTCTCCTGGATTATAGCAGCTACCCAATTTTCCTGGCACACCGTTAAGCCAAATGTATGGTAAAATTCCCAATTTAAGGATTAACTTCAAATCTGAAGGGTCAACTTAACATCGAAACTGAAGGGTCAGCTTAAACAATTTGAAGGGTCAGCTTAAACACCTCATTCCTACAAGAGTTATCATCTGTTACTACGCTTGAAATTACTTGTTTATTAGTGGGCACTCTTAGTGCGTTTGATAAAATCCCCACGTTAATGCATTACTGGTATATCTCTAAATAAATTACATTAACATGCCCTTCTCGCCCCTACTAATATCGAGTTAAATTCTTTTGAATTTTAATTATTCGACAAGGTTACGAAAACGTAATTTAATAAATTCGAACTGTCTTTAAACCCTTATTAAACCTCAATTACTCATTAATAAAATTTACTTCTAAATATATCTTAATACTGAGTTAAACACATGTCTCGAAATACCCCGTTCATACATTAACATGACCGCGTCTCTTTCAAGCCACGCGCCGCGAATGAAGGTAGTTTGTGATCAACAAACATCGCGTTTAATTATGATAAATTCAACAATTAAATTGCAAATACATGTACAACAAATGCTACAGAAGGTAATTATATTTATATTATTAACTATCTATTAACATACCACACTAGATGAGGTGCTAATCGGACAACACGTCCGTAATTGCTCGAAGTCAAAAGGAAAATGGCTATCACGAACTGTTCGGATACCTTGTTTGAGCTCTAACAACTAGTTACACTTCTATACGCGAGATGTCGCAGGTAGTGGGAACATAAATCATTCTTTAAATATAATACAAATCTACACAATTACTGTACTGCATCATTCTCATGCATTCATGAGTTCCAATTTAATCAGAATTATCGATTTATAATTTTGTTTATTGATTTTTGGGATTTATTCACTTATACAGATTTCTTCTTTTAAATATTTGTTGTACCAGATGACTTGTAGGTGTTTATCAAGAGAAGTAACAGATGGCGCTTGTATGCTAATTTATAATTTAAAGTTGGATTGACGAACACAATTCCAGATTCCAGATTCAGTAAGACTAGGGCTTTGGGATTGGACTGAAAAATAAATAATAAGTTTACAGAATTGTGGTTTAAGACTACAAAAATTCATTGCTATTAGAATAAAAATTAACAAGTGGCATTCAGGTAATTTTGAATGTCACACTGTCTACCACCCTGTCAAAAAAAATATGTGTACATAGTTACATGTATTTTTTTTATTTATAAATTGAGACTTCAATTTCCAAAGTTAAACAGATATTACTAAAACCTATTGCTAAACTAAATTACAACTAAATTAAGCAAAAAGAAGGTAATTCTAGTACCCACTCTCTAACTTTTTAATAATTATTCTATATGTAAATATCCGTATTTACTACTATACACTGCTAAAAGGAAAGATTTAATACTCAATAGTAGCTTCGCGTACTACACGCCTAATAATTAGGGACAAAATCGGTAAGACACTATCGGGAAAGTCAAAATCGGTAAGTCATCGGAGTACTAATCCAACCCAAATAGCATATAAACTAAACATACTTAACCTAACTTAACCTACGGAAGAAGCAAGAGAACTAACCTAACTGTTCATACAAGAACCCACATGGAAATCATTTTATCACTGGACAGCACTCGGAAACTCCTGGAGAGCTCCACTCAGAAAGGATAATGCTTCCTCCAGTGTAAAATAGAAATAAAGGAGTGATAGAAAAGAAAAGATGAAATGGTTTAGGAGAGGACCTCGAAGAATCAGTCTCCACAGACACTGTGGTGGAATGCCTGAGCAGCGCTGTAGTGGTTGCCAGTACTAAAATTGGTATTAGGCATAAGCACACCTAAACCATGATACAGAAGGATAACCAACTGCCTATCCTTAACAGTGGGAACAAGTATCCAGACTGTTAATAAATCAAAAAAATTGTTTGGATATAGCTCCAAGGGGCTGAAATTAGACGTACGTATCAACTAAAAATTCTTTGGATATAGCTCCAAGGGGCTGAACTTGAAGTACGTAACGACTAAACAACAAAAAGGACCATTGTTCTGGAAAGCTCTTGCTTCAGGTGCGATGAACAGTGTTTCGATCGAGCGATAGGCCAAGGGCTGAGGTGAAGCGGGGAGGAAGATATGTCTCTCGAAGAACGTTCAGACGACCTAGGTCACTCCTGACTGACAAGCTCCCTTACCTATGTTTACGCTCGACCCTCCTTGACCACCTGTCATTCAAGACAGCCGACCGGAACTAGTCCATCCCCATCCCGGAACAAGTTCCTTTAATGGCCGTTAAATATCCTACGAACTAGGATAATGATAAAATGTTTACTTACATACAGTAACCATTAAGAAAAGACAATACGAAAAGTAACTAATTATACAATAACACAAGTACGAACGATATTCGGTACTGTGACTACTAAACGGTAACTAAAGTTTTCAAAAAGAACTACAACTAGCTCTGATAGCCTAGATCAGTTAGTTAGAATACTCAAACAAAATTAAGATACTAGAGGATTACAAGTAGGATGTTATCCAGAAACGACAGAAATACAAAAGAATTATTGAAGTGAAAATTAGAAAGTATAGATGAAAATAAGGACAACACAAAGAAGAATGACGTTGTTATGTCATTTATTGATATTTTCCAAGCGCATAAACCTCACCAAAATGTCGTATAATCACAAAAGGCTAAACCGTTACTACATCGGATTCAATATCCCTGAGACAAATCTTGCTGAGTTTCACTTGCTTGGTTCACATCAACTGCGTGGCGTGCAGACGCTGAAGACGCTACACCCACTAAACGTGGCCCACCCTTCAACCCTTGGATAAAAGATATCCAGCCGGAACAATATTTCTGAAGTTTACTGTAAACATACCACACTACTAGAAAATTACTACAAATGCGAGACATGAACCCTCCAGGTATCTTAACTAAAATTTGTGCTCCCATCTAAACTTATGGAGTTATTAAAATTGCTTACCCGACTGAAACGTCGGAGTTTGATCCATAATAAGTTTTTAAATCTGAAACGTGCCAATGGCCTGCGTCGGACCCATCTGCATAATCTAACGCGTAAACCAATTTTGAAATTTTCTGGCGAACTGTGCAAAGTACAAATTTGGGTGCTAACTTGGCTGAAAAATGTTTTGCAGCATCTGATAAAACCTTATTTTTCTTCCAAACTTTATCGCCTACAGCATATTCAACTTCTCGTCTACGCAAGTTGTAAGTTTTCTGGTTTTTCTTGTATGCATCATTTAACCGCTGAACTACATCTTTATATGTATCCGAAAGATTAGATATATCATCACAATATTTATTCCTATCACCAGGTGCTAGTTGAATTCCCGAAGTTGACTGTACTTGCCCGTAAAAGTCTCCTGAAATGGGAACTTTTCGACCAAAATTTAAAAACGTAGGAGGAAAACCTGTTACCTCATGAGTAGCCGTTCTGATTGCATGAGCAACTCTGAAAATTTCTACATCCCAATCCTGATGATTATCCTGAATATAACTGCGTATAGCTCTACCTACAGTAGCGTTTGATCGTTCTACTGGGTTAACTTGTGGGTGATATAATGCATTAAACCAAATTTTTTGTACTTTGTACCGTTCGGCCAGTTTTTTAAAAGCTGTAGAAGCAAACTGCTTCCCATTGTCTACCATAATGAACTGTGGCACACCGTAAATCAAAAATACTTCATTCTCCATAAATTTAGTGATAGTCTGTGCAGTGGCATTTCGCATGGGGTGTACGAGTACATACTTAGTGAACCAATCCAAAACTACCAATAGAAATGAAAAGCCCCTTTTGCTCCGTGTTACCGGACCAAAAATATCTACGCTCACTACCTGCCATGGAAATTCTACTTTCTTTTCCTTCCCCATTAAACCGTAACGTGAAAATGAAACTTTTTGAGAACCGCAAATCTCGCATGACTTGACATACTTCAATACATCTCTTCGCAACTTAGGCCAATAATAGTCTTCGCAAATTCTCTTTAGTGTTTTAAAATACCCAAAGTGAGCTGACGTACTCTCATCGTGACATTGTTTTAGAATTTCATTTCTTTGTGCAATTGGTACCAAAAGTTTCCATTCAGTTAAATTAGTTCTTACTGGTAATTTATTAGCAGCATGTTTAAAAATTAAATTATTCTCCACTCTAAATAATGGATATAAATTTGGATTTGCTAAAATTTTTCTACGTAAGTTAATATACCATTCATCTAAACTTTCTTGATTAATTGACAACAAATCAACTGAGAAATTTTGCTCGTCATGATGCACTACTCTAGATAAAGCGTCAGGAACTACATTTAAATTACCCTTCCGGTGTACTAAGTTAAAGTCATATTGCTGTAACTTAACCATCCAGCGAGCCAATCTGCCCGTTGGTGATTTCAACTTATGCAACCAACTAACCGCTAAATTATCCGTAATAACTGTAAACTTTTGTCCTTCAACGAATGGACGAAATCTCTCCAAACTGAATAATAAAGCCATTATCTCTTGCTCGTAAACACTGTAATTTCTTTCTGCCTTATTTAGAGAGCGACTGGCAAAAGCAATCACCTTCTCTTCTCCTCCCTGAAGTTGTGTCAAACAACAACCTAGTCCTGTACTACTCGCATCACACTGTATAACAAAATTATTCAGTTTAAAATCAGGGCTAGTTAAGATTGGAGTAGAGACAAGTGCTTGTTTAAGTGCCAGAAATGCTTGCTCTGCCTTTTCGTTCCAATTAATCGGTTGTCTTTTACCACGTCTCCCTTTAAGCAAATCATTTAGTGGAGCAACTAAAGTAGAAAAATGAGGTAAAAACCTTCGGTACCAAGAACACATGCCAATAAATCTTTTAATTTGAGTTGTATTTGTTGGACGAGGATAATTGATCATCGCTTCTACCTTTTCTGGGTTTGTACGTAATCCCCCTTCAGTATCGATTACATAACCTAAATATTTTAGAGACTTCCTAAAAAATTGACATTTTTCGAAATTTACTGTAAGGTGAGCATCTTTCAACCTATCAAACACTTCTCTTAAGATGTTTACATGTTCCTCAAAACTAGAAGCGGTGACAATTATATCGTCTAGATAAACAAAAACTTTGTTTTCTAGCCTTGGGGTTATAACAATGTCCATTAAACGTTGCATAGCCTGTGCGGCGTTTGCAAGACCAAACGGTAATACTTTAAAACAAAATAAGCCTCTCCCCGGTACTGCGAATGCGGTTTTGGGTTTAGAAGTTTCCGAAAGTGGAATTTGCCAAAAAGCACTTTTCAAATCTATTGAACTGATATACTTTGCATCTCGTAACATACTCAAAATACCATCTACAAAAGGTAAAGGATAGGAATCCTTAACAGTTACTGAATTTAAAGACCTACCATCAAAACAAAATCTATAATCTCCATTATCCTTCTTAACCAGCAAGACCGGTGACCTCCATTCACTACAAGTAGGCTCAACTACATCGTCTTCTAACATTTTGTCTAGCTCTTTATTTAATATAGTCATCATGTGTGGTGATAAAAGATATTGGCGTTGCCTGATAGGCTGTGCACTACCAGTGTCTATATTATACGTCATCTTATCGGTAAGACCTAATCTCCCACTACTTAAACCTTTAAATAACTGCTTGACTCCTTCAACTTGCTGAAGTTGACCTTCAGTTAAGTCAGCCAAACCTCCATCATTGGTGTCAGTTGTGTTCACATGACAGAGAGCAGATACTTTAATGCTACCAACTTTATTTACCCACTTATTTGATTCAAAATCTAAATGAATGCCAAATAATCTGCAAAAATCTATTCCAAAAATAAAAGAAATAGGCAAAGATGGAACTATATAGACCTTAAGTATTTGAACAATGTTGTTGATCTTGAGCGGTAGGTGAGCTATACCTATTACAGTCTGAGGAGTACTGTCTGCTGTAGTTACATATCTTAACTCTGAAGTTACAATTTTACATTTAAATCGTTCTAAAATTTTCATACCATCCCTTCCAACTACTGAACGATTACAACCAGTATCTACTAAAGCTAATATTTTTTTATCATATAAAAAGACTGAAATGTATGGTCTATCGTCACCATTTTTAGACAAAAATAGAGGTGTTACTCGTACCTTATCACTAACTCTACGATAAGTTTTGTAAAAATTCCCTACTTTACTTAACCAAAGATTCCAATCTGATTTGTTAGTCTTAACATTTCTAAACTTACTAGAACTACAAGGGGATGAACGACGACTAACATTACGTGTCCCCCTGGTTAGTTTTTTGAACATTTTTTACAATCGTTAAATGTGACATTCGATTCACCACATTTAAAACAAAACTTATTTCTTTTAGCCCTACATTGCCTAAAAACATGATTTTCTCCCTTACAGTTGAAACAAATTACTGGTGCTTTGGTCGTTTTTATTTCATTAACATTAGACTGTGTTGGTTTATCTTTACGAGTAGGCTTAAAATATGATTTTGAAGTTACTGGTTTATCTGACTTTTCATGCGACTCATTTATATTAACTGAAGAAACTCCTACATACAAAAGATCTTTTTCTACCAAATTACTCCTCATTGGAGGTGGAACATATTTTTTAGTACTCTCTTCGGCATATTCTACTTTTTTACAATAAGAAATTAATTCAGAAACTGAATTTATAGTAAGCAAAGCTAAAGGTTTAGCAAAATATGGCAACAAATTTTTCCTAATCTGCTTAATACGATCCTCTAAATTTGGTTTCGATTTAATTCTATTATATAAGGCTTCCATAATCCTAATATAAATGTGCACTGGTTCATCCATGTGTTGGGTTCGTTTTTCTATGTAATCCAACATACTCTTGTTGAAATCTTCATGCAAAAAATCATTTTTTAATTGTTCAATTAAAGTTTCCCAACTATTAACCTCATTACTACTTCGTACTGATCGGTACCATTGTAAAGCTGGACCAGAAAAAAGATCTAAACCTGATTGAAATAATTCACCCCTTGTTACATTTCTAGCTACCGCTAACTCTTCGACTCTCTCTATAAATGAAATAACATTATTAGGTTGGCCATCAAATGTGACACCCCACTTATAAATAGGTACAAATTTAGCACTTGAACTTGGCATATTTACAGCTACTGGTAAATTAGGTTGGTCATCCGTTCCTAGTTTTTCAAAAAGGTCAGCCTCTAATAGATATATTGTTGCCCTACTTTCATTTTGAAAAGTGCTCGACTCCTCAGGATTTCGTTCTGGGATAGGCATTCTATTTACTCTTACCATAATATGTACCAATCGTGACTTTAATTGTTTAACCGGTAAATCATTCTCAGATGGATGGTTCAAATTATTAATTATATTTCTAAGCGAGTCTAAAGTGTTGTTAACTTGAAGTTTTTCAGTATTAAAATTAAAAAGTGGATCAGTAAGCGTTAGATCATTGCATGGTCTAATCTTTAAAGCTCTAGCCAGTACTCTGCACCGTGACTCTACTTCTCTAACTGTAACACAACCTCTTATACGTAGTTCGTAATCTACTTGGTCTGCCTGCAATAACTGTGGTATGAAAATTTCAGACATCTTGTATATCTTTTCCTAATACTATTATCCTAAACTGTTCAAAATGCAAGGTAACACAAAAAATTAACCAAATGGTTCAGCAAATACTCTACTCTTATGCACTCTGACTAAAATTTCCTTATTTTTCGAAGATATTCTAAAATTCTACGATAAGTCGTTTTTTCCTAACGATTATCCTAATCGAACAATACAGACTCTCAAAACTTTCCTTTCTGTCTACCGCTATGATTTAACCCTTCTTTTAACCCTTCTCTCACGACTAATTCTTATCAAAGCTTGAGGTCTCAATTATAAACACAATACATAGATATCAATAATGCACACAAAATTATAAAACAGCATAAAATTCAACAAAGAAAGAATATTATATGTTTCAAATAGCAACACAGCTCAAATATTTTCAAAAAATGAATATTACTCAACTTTCGTTTTCTATCTTGTACAAATTACAAGGATAGAGCCCCACGTTTTACAGCGACACTTGTGTACCACCAACTTCTGCCCCCAGCAGGTTAGGAAGTTGAGGTTGCCCGGTTCTCGTTTAGATAGTGGAGACTGGGTCGTGGTTCGGAAATTATTCAAGAAAAACTTTTATTTTTTTTGTTAGGCGCCAGTAGTCATATTAAAAAAAGCATCTATAACGTACTTGTCTAATTGTACGACTGTGACTACTCAGAGATAATTAATGTTATAGATACTCATGAAATTATCAACACTCAGTTAAAAATATCTGGTTTATTGACTCTATTATAAAACTTGAAATGGTTTAATTTAGATTAGTTGAAATGTTACACCTTATGGTTGGATGTAGCTACTTCCTTACAGAAAGTTATATATTTAATTAATAAGTTTAACTAGGTTGAAGACCAAAGAATTTACAAAATATGACAAATTATTGCTAAACGGTGATTAAGTAATTAAATTGAAGAAAATTAATAGTTAGCTGAAGGCAATATATAACATAAAGCAATTTAGAAATGTATAAAAGTTGTCGAAGGTTGAATAATGTCGTTGAAAGTTGAACGTTGAAAAGAAATGTTGAAAAGCAAATTCAGTTGATACATTTACCACCGGCTGGGTTCTGCAGTAACCAACCCTGGTCCTCGTCTTACTGAATCCTCGTGTTGCCACCACTCGATTATTGACTCTGTAGAGATCCCAAGAATTTTGACGCCGGAACTGTTACCAAACCAAACAACTTGGTGCTCTCATCCAGCGAGGACTATTTCATACCAGGCCACTCCAACCTTGGATTCAAAACTCCTTGGCAAATAGTCTGGTTCTCCTGGATTATAGCAGCTACCCAATTTTCCTGGCACACCGTTAAGCCAAATGTATGGTAAAATTCCCAATTTAAGGATTAACTTCAAATCTGAAGGGTCAACTTAACATCGAAACTGAAGGGTCAGCTTAAACAATTTGAAGGGTCAGCTTAAACACCTCATTCCTACAAGAGTTATCATCTGTTACTACGCTTGAAATTACTTGTTTATTAGTGGGCACTCTTAGTGCGTTTGATAAAATCCCCACGTTAATGCATTACTGGTATATCTCTAAATAAATTACATTAACATGCCCTTCTCGCCCCTACTAATATCGAGTTAAATTCTTTTGAATTTTAATTATTCGACAAGGTTACGAAAACGTAATTTAATAAATTCGAACTGTCTTTAAACCCTTATTAAACCTCAATTACTCATTAATAAAATTTACTTCTAAATATATCTTAATACTGAGTTAAACACATGTCTCGAAATACCCCGTTCATGCATTAACATGACCGCGTCTCTTTCAAGCCACGCGCCGCGAATGAAGGTAGTTTGTGATCAACAAACATCGCGTTTAATTATGATAAATTCAACAATTAAATTGCAAATACATGTACAACAAATGCTACAGAAGGTAATTATATTTATATTATTAACTATCTATTAACATACCACACTAGATGAGGTGCTAATCGGACAACACGTCCGTAATTGCTCGAAGTCAAAAGGAAAATGGCTATCACGAACTGTTCGGATACCTTGTTTGAGCTCTAACAACTAGTTACACTTCTATACGCGAGATGTCGCAGGTAGTGGGAACATAAATCATTCTTTAAATATAATACAAATCTACACAATTACTGTACTGCATCATTCTCATGCATTCATGAGTTCCAATTTAATCAGAATTATCGATTTATAATTTTGTTTATTGATTTTTGGGATTTATTCACTTATACAGATTTCTTCTTTTAAATATTTGTTGTACCAGATGACTTGTAGGTGTTTATCAAGAGAAGTAACAGATGGCGCTTGTATGCTAATTTATAATTTAAAGTTGGATTGACGAACACAATTCCAGATTCCAGATTCAGTAAGACTAGGGCTTTGGGATTGGACTGAAAAATAAATAATAAGTTTACAGATTTGTGGTTTAAGACTACAAAAATTCATTGCTATTAGAATAAAAATTAACAAGTGGCATTCAGGTCATTTTGAATGTCACAATCTATCTGTTAGGTAGCGCACGATGGGTTTACCTTTTGCTGCATAATACGTCTGACATCATATCATTTACCATGGACTGGTTACCTAAGTATCAGAAAAGAACATGGCTGCCTGTAAGAAAACAAGCATTACGCCATTTGTCCGTTACGTTTACCCTTTGCTGCATGATAAGTTTAACAGCATCATATTATTTACCAGGGACTGGCCACCTATCAGAAAAGAACATGGCTGTCTATAAGAAAAGAAACATTACATCATCTGTCTGTTAAGTCGTGCATGATGGCTTTACCCTTTGCTGAATGCTACGTCTAACAGCGCCATGCCACTTGTCATGGATACCTACCACTCAAATCCGGCCCCTCTGAACGCGATGCATTTCTGTATCATTATAATGCAAATCTGCCATGTATTTTTTTCTATGCTACCATCAATAGAAAAACAGTGATTATATTTATGCATTTTTCTATGCTAACACCACTCCAATAAAGGAAATATCCAACAGCATTACTTCATCTGTCTGCTAAGTCATGTATGATGGCTTTATCTGTTGCTGTATAATACGCATGGCAGCATCATGTTATTTACCATAACTACCTATTCTGATTTTTTTATCTATAGCTTAGTGCTTTATTTCGGGTATAATGCAAATCACAGATATATTTTTTTCTACAATGCCATATACTAGAAAAGTGAAAGTATATCTAGTTAACGATAACGACCGGCCAGACCCAAGGCAGCAAGACCTGATAGAAACATGTTGGAATTAAAAATGAGGATAGAAAAACATTGTAAAAATGAGGAAAAATTGAAAGAAATCATAAAATATCATGTGGATATGCAGTCTATTCTCCAGTTTCTCAAATCAAGTGCACATAGCCGAAATGCCTTTATAATTGACAAATTTATAGTATGGGATAGAAACATATTTAATAATTTACCACGATTTAATACGCCTTAATACAATGTATAGTAGATGAATAATAAATATAACGTTTATTAAAATTTGTTGTTTTAGTTCTATCAAGTTGAAATAGTTCTAAACGTCTCTATAAATGAGCAATATTGAAAAACTTAATGGATATTCGAGAGAACTGATGTGATGCTGTCAGATGCATCATACAGCAATGGGTAAAGACATCATGCACGACCTTAACAGACAGATGACGTAAAGCATTTTTTCTTATAAAGAGCCGCCACGTTCCTCTCTGATAGGCGGTCAGTCCCCGATAAATGATTGATGCATAGGGTAATCCTAACAGACATCCAGCGTAATGCTTTTTTTCTTATAGGCAGCCATGTTCTTTTCTGATAGGCAACCAGTCCATGGTAAATGATATGATGCTGTCAGACGTATCATGCAGCAAAATGTAAAGCCATCATGCACTACCTAACAGATAGAAGACGTAATACCTTTTTTTTTATAGGCTATCATATTCTTTTCTGATAGGTAGCTAGTCCATGGTAAATGATATGATGCTATCAGACATGTCATACGGCAAACAGTAAAGCCATCACGTACTAATAATTAACAGATAGATGGAGTAATGTTTTTTTTCTTATAGGTAGACATGTTCTTTTCTGATAGGCAACCAGCCCATGGTAAATGATATGATGCTGTTAGAGATATCATGCAGCAAAGGGTAAAACCATCATTCACTACCTAACAGACAGATGACTTAACGCTTTTTTCTTATCGGCAGCCATGTTCTTTTCTGATAGACAACCAGTCCATCGTAAATGTTATGTTGTTAGACGTATCATGCAGCAAAGGGTCATCATGCACTACCAAACAGACATATGACGCAATGCTTTTTTCTTATATGCAGCCATGGTCTTTTCTGATAGGTCAGTCCATGGCAAAAATGATATGACGCTGTGAGATGTATCCTGCAGCAAAGGGTCTGCATGCGCCACCTAACAGACAGATGGCGTAATACTTCTTTTCTTGTAGGCGGCCAGTCCATGGTAACTGATATGATGCTGTCAGACGCATCATACGGCAAAGGGTCATCATGCACTACATAACATACGAATGGCATAATGCTTGTAATGTATGTCTTTTTCTCATAGGCAGCCATGTTTTCTTTTTAATAGCCTTCCACGATAGGTGACAGCAGCCATGAGTTTTAAGTCAGAATTCTGAGATGAGAGTAAGAATTCTGAGTTTTAAGGCAGAATTCTGAGTTTTAAGTCAGAATTCTGAGTTTAAAGTCAGAATTCTGAGTAATAAGTCAGAATTCTGAGATAAAAGTCAGAATTCTGAGTTTAAAGTCAAATATCTGAGATAAAAGTCATAATTCTAAGATAACAGTAAGTATTCTGAGTTTAAAGTCAGAATTCTGAAATAAAAGTCAGAAATCTGAGTTTAAAGTCAGAATTCCGAGATAAAAGTCAGAATTCTGAGTTTAAAGTCAGATATCTGAGATAAAAGTCATAATTCTAAGATAACAGTCAGTATTCTGAGTTTAAAGTCAGAATTCTGAAATAAAAGTCAGAAATCTGAGTTTAAAGTCAGAATTCGGAGATAAAAGTCAGAATTCTGAGTTTAAAGTCAGATATCTGAGATAAAAGTCATAATTCTAAGATAACAGTCAGTATTCTGAGTTTAAAGTCAGAATTCTGAAATAAAAGTCAGAAATCTGAGTTTAAAGTCAGAATTCCGAGATAAAAGTCAGAATTCTGAGTAATAAGTCAGAATTCTGAGTAATAAGTCAGAATTCTGAGATAAAAGTCAGAATTCTGAGTTTAAAGTCAGATTTCTGAGATAAAAGTCATAATTCTAAGATAACAGTCAGTATTCTGAGTTTAAAGTCAGAATTCTGAAATAAAAGTCAGAATTCTGAGTTTAAAGTCAGAATTCTGAGATAAAAGTCACAATTCTGACTTTAAAAAAATTTTTTCGTGTGGCCCTTCTACGCCTTTGTAGTATTGCCTTGTTAAAAAAAATCGAAAATTTATTGACCTTGAGTTATAAAATGTGAACCAATTTATACTGTTTAAATCTTCCATAAAAACATCGTTATTGAAATGTTTGAAACTGCGGTATGTGGTAAATTTGTGACATTTGTGTAATTTGTTCTTCTTCATAGACAGATTGCAAAATATAAGATTGTGATCAGATAATCTATGTACTGGAACAAATCCTAGTTACTTGAAATTCTCTATCAGTAGCAATAATATCGATTAAGATTTGTGAGTTTTCAGTTAGTCTTGCGGGTTCTGAGATATGCTGCACTAACAGCCGTATGCACCGTACATACTTAAACGAGATTAACAGGTTAACTCGGTTTAACTCGAAATTTTCTTATGCACCGTCACTCATAACATGCTTAATCCAGTGTAAAGTTAAACCTACAATTTTGGGCGTTTAATTATTTAATCCTGGTTTTCGTGCATGCGTATTGTAAATATAACCTCAAAATTCCGGCTTATTACTATTTATTTTTTGTTTACTCTATGTTGTTTACTTAAAATTACGAAAATCCAGAGATGGAAATAGAAAATGAAATATTTATAGATGACGATCTAGACATATTAAACATAATTAATTACGGTTTTCCTAGACGTCGCGATTACTTCCATATGGATGATTTATCTTTTTTAGGTATCTTTTGCTTTTAGCTTACGTACTTTTTTTTGTATTCATAAAACCTTTTTAAGGTTTCCCAATAACGAAAAACACCACTGGTAGATGAAGTATGAAGCATTGAATTCGTGTTTTTCGTGTTCCCTATTTCTTTCTGTCTACAACGGCAGCCCGATTATATTTGTTAATTTGTTTGCTACCAAATGTAGTACATTATATTTTCCTTCCGCAGTAAACTTTGGCGATCTTTTTATTGTTCCATATTTAAAAAATAATTAATTATTAATTAATATTAAAAAGCAAAGGTTATGCTAAAAACCATGCCAAAAACGTAAAAATTAAATAAAACATTGATGTTTTATTGTTTTTGTTACTAACACCAGCTAACACCACATAACTTTTCTGCTAAAACTACAAATCTCCCTAGATTTATCGACGTTGTCAGATCGCTGACCGGATTAACTAATCCACAAATTTGTAGCAACGGTGCATAAGAAATAAAACTTAACTTTCTAATCGCGATTATTTAAACGCGTTTAAACACAAAATCGGTGCATACGGCTGTAAGTCATATGAATCCAATATATTTTTAAGTTGTAAAACATTCTTATCAGTCGAGTTAAGCATGTCTATATTAAAGTCACCCATAAATACTTCATGATCATATTGCGGTATAATTATTGACAACATGTCGTTTACCTGATCTAATGAAATTAATAAGTTATATAGTACACCAACAACATACCTCTCTAAAAATTAATCCATAGATGTTCATTTTCTCCAAGTATTTGTAAAAGTAACCTCTTTAATATTAATATGGTTCTTGACATACAAAGCAACGCTGCCACCTCTAAAACCCACTCTATCATTTCGAATAAAATTGTACCCATTTATTTCTAATAAGCAGAGATCGGAAATTTTATCTCGGTAATGTAAAGGTCAGGGTTGGCTCTGCTCGCGTGGAAAGATTTTTATGCAAGTATGATACAATTTATCTTACCTTGTATTTTTTTTAGGGAATTTCGTAATATCCAAAGTTGATATGATCAGTTTATTATAAAGACTCACTCGAGGAGGAGGTATTGGAGGATGTAATATTGAACTAACATTATCTAGTTTCGACCACGGTATGTTACATCCCATCATCACTTCCACTAAATCTAAATTAACACTACGTTAACTGTCACTATCAGTAGAGCCACTAGCACTAATATGCTTTTGTGAGGAAATATGTCAATTAACATTTGTTTTAGATGTCCAAGAAATTGTTTTGTTGCAACTACTACAATAAAGATCAGTTCCATCAAATTGCAGTTCTGGGAAATCGCGAATCCACAAGTCTATTGCAGCCTGAGAAGCACTAGACATTTTTGTACACCGCCGACTCTGTATAATTGCAATTTCACACTAGGTTTGTAGATGCATAATATGTACATACACATGGCTAGATTTATACTACGGTTTGCAAAACTGCGATCTGGGATGGTCTACCCTTTACCTTTATTAAATGTTGACGTAAATGCCAATAATTGCCACAGTGTAAGTAAAAAGCGATTTTGAAATGTTTGACAATTTCGGTGGCATCATATAATTAAAGAAAATAAAACAGCCTAAGTAAAAAATATAAAAGTACCTCCATACACTGGAATTTAATGATGACATTCATAGACGAGGTGCTAAGAGTATCATCGTTTGCAAAATATGAGTAAATCATTCTGTCTTTTTTGTTGTCTATCTGAGGGTTTAACCTTCATAAAAAACGATGTTGCCCTTGACCATCGTGGTCCAGTTACTCTATACAACCCCAGTCCATGCTGGTATGTTAGACAAGGCAAAAATCGTTTTTCTTGACCCGAATGAATTTATTTAAGGTTTTTTGGCCGTTCTAAACAAAAAATGTGTCTTGTCATTTTTTCGTAAAGTTGACCAATTCCGACTTATAAACAATTTAATGTTTGAAAAAATACAAAAACGGTCATTTTCGAGGTTGAAAGACAGTATGAAAAATTTCTTTAGTTCTCCAAAATTCTTATACAATCTTTGAACATCCATTAACAAAATCCTGAAGAGTAAGTGCCGATCTTTTGATTCTAAAGTTAAAATTTTTAGTTGTTAGACGTCTTTAGCCGGGGGCGCGCTCTTTCAGTTGTTTATAAGTCAGAAACGGTCAACTTTACGAAAAAACGATGGGAGACCTTTTTTTTTTAATTGACCAAGAAAACCTAAAAAAAATTAATTCGTATCAAAGTAAGTGATTTTTGTAATTTGCTTAAACTATTTTTTTTTAAGCAAATTACAAAAATCGCTTATTTTGATCTGAATGAATTTTTTTAAGTTTTCTCATTTTAAGTTAAACATAAATGGTGAAGTCACTGACAATCCTAATGATGTTGCAGAACATTTTGCAAACTATTTCGCATCGGTCGGTGTAGACAAAGTAAAAATTCACTGGTGCTAATTTATCACATGCTTGCACTTCCTGTCAACTCAATGATCAGTCCATCTTTATTTATCCGGTTACACCAGATGAAATAAGGCAAATTATATTTGAATTAAAAAATAAACAAGCTCTCGGTCCCGATGGACTCTCCACTAAGTTTATCAAGTATGCATTTGATTTCATCATTGAACCATTGTGCATTTTGATCAACGCATCTTTTCAATCTGGTGTGTTTCCATCTGTCTTAAAAACTGCTACTATTATCCCAATATTAAAAAAAAAAAAGATTCTTTGGAACCAGAAAATTACAATATCCATCTTAAGTGTTATTTCTAAAATAATGGAAAAAAATGCATTTAATCGAATAATGGCATTTTTTAACTCTTTCAAAATACTGACGGATCGCCAACATGGGTTTCGCAAAAATCATTCTACTGACATTGCTACAATTCAGCTTTTGCAGTTTGTTTACAATGAAATGGACAAAGGTAACCTCGTCATGGGATTGTTTTTTGATCTATCACGAGCGTTTGACTCTCTCAATCTATCGTTTATGAAGGAGAAATTATTTAAGCTAGGCACTCGAGGAGTTTTTTTTACAGTGGATCATGTCATATTTAACGGACAGATCTCTTCAGGTAAAAATTAACCCAACAATTTCAAAGAAACATGACGTTATTTTTGAAGTACCACAGGGCTCGGTGCTGGGCCCTTTGATTTTTGTAAACGACTTACCATCATTCATATCAAAAGGAAACATCACCATGTTTGCCGATGATAACTCCTTTGGCATATCTGCACCGAGCCTTATGGAGCTTCTCGATGATAGTATGGCTGTTATGACAGAATTTGATGACTGTTGCTGCAGAAGTAATCTCATATTAAACCTTGAGAAAACTGTGTGCATGCATTTCTCACAAAGAAAATCTTTACTTTCCAACACTCAGTTAAAATTTAACAACATGACCCTGCCATTTAGCCCGGATGCAAGATTTTTAGGTATTTCAATAGATACAAAACTAAGCTGGGATATTAAAATCGATAAAGTATGCAAAAAACTTAACAAAGCATATTACTGTATACGTAGGCTCAAGAATTCCCTAGATACTGAGGCTTTATTGCAACTGTATTATTCAATGGCTTATTGCCATATATCTTACACTATTATAATGCGGGGACGTGCAAAAAATTTGCAGCGAGTTTTTGTCTGCCAAAAGCGCATAATTAGATTAATTTTTAATCTTGATTTCACCAAATCATTTGCAAACTCTTTTAAAAGTCACAGAATATTAACGGTACCATCCGTATATCTTTTTTCTTTGTTAAAGTACATTAAAAGTAACGTTGATCAATTCAAAACTGTTGCAAGTTACCATAATTATAATACTCGTCATGGTGACTTATTAGCTCTGCCTCATCATAATACCTGTCATTTTGAAAATTCACCTCATTTCTCTGGTATCAGTTTTTACAGCAAGTTGCCTAGTGTGATTAAGGAGGTCAACAATTTTAACAAACAGCTTTTACTTGAGAAATGTTTATACTCGTACAATGAGTTTTAATCTGTATTTGTGTCATATTTGTTGTTTATTGTGTTTTATATTTACTATGTATTGTCCCACCTTGTATACTGAATTATATATATATTTTTCTTTTTATTGACGTTCATATCTGTATTGTAACAGCCTAAGTGATTATATATAAATAAATAAATAAACAGAAAAGGTCTCCTGTCGTTTTTCCGTAAAGTTGACCGTTTCCGAGTTATAAACAATTGAAAGAGCGCGCGCGCGCGGATAAAAATGTCTATTTAACAATGAAAAATTTTAACTTTAGAATGAAAAATTCTGCACTTACTCTTCAGAATTTTGTTAATGGATGTTCAAAGATTCTACAAGAATTTTGACAATCTCAAAAAATTCATTTCTTAATACTGTAATTCAACCTTGAAAATGACAGTTCTTGCGCTTTTTCAAACATTAAATTGTTTATAAGTCGGAAACGGTCAACTTTACGAAAATATGACAAGAAACCTCTTTTATTTAGATTGACCAAAAAAACCTAAATAAAATTCATTCGGGTCAAGAAAAGCGATTTTTGTCAGCATGGACTGGGGTTGTATAGAGTAACTGGACCATGACGGTCAAGGGCAACATTTCATGAAGGTTAAACCCTCAGATAGACAATAAAAAAGACAGAATGCGTTACTCATATTTTGCAAGCGAAAATACTCTAAGCGTCTGCACTATCAGTTGGAGTCGAATGCCTTTAACACTGCAAATGTAAACAATCAGCTATGCCATTAATCCTCAACTTTGTTATGCTAATATTATATAAATATGGTTTATTTTATTGGGAAAAATGTTTTATATTGCCAGCAGTTAATTGGGTTAAATTGGGGTAAATAAACAAAATAAACATGCAGCATTGAACAGAAGAGGAAAGTGTATGTGTTTGATTCAAAATTGTCTTTTTATTTGCTAGATATATTTTACATGTTTTGTAAGATTTATTACCGTTTTTAAGTTAAAATATATTACCAAAAATACAATGTAGCTGGCAATAATAAATAGTTCACCACTTCGTCGTTTTTCTGATTATTTCTGTAAATGTTGCGATAATATTACGTCAATATGAGAGCCGTCTCTGGCACCGAGATAAAATTCCCGATCTCTGCTAATAAGTTACTATCAATATGTGCCTTAAGGTGGCCATTCCCTAGAAAGAGACATCCGATAGGGAAATATTTGTTATTTTTGGCCATAACTTTTTTTTTCTTGGTACGTATATTTAAAAAAACTATCAGAGTACCTAAGTAGAACCATAACAAGACTATTACTGTGAAATTTCACTTAATAATTTCAGTAGTTTGCACAATAGCTCGATTTAATTTAAAAAAATATGTTAATCTTCCTATTTCGTAGTTTTAAATCGAGCTATTTTGCAAACCACTGAAATTATTAAGTGAAAATTCATAGTAATAGTCTTGTTATGATTCAATTTAGGTACTCTTATAGTTTTTTTAAATATACGTGCTAAGAAAAAAAAGTTATGGCCAAAAATAATAAATATTTCCCTATCGGATGTCTCTTTCTAGGGAATGGCCACCTTAAGCCAGCTTTCTGATATCTCGAACACATCATAGTCATTTATCTCGACAAAATCCCTAAAATTACTAAAATTTGAGAGTAAGGAACGAATATTTATATGCACAAAACCAAAATTATTCATTACAAAATTTTATTTCATAGATTTGAAAAAATATTGAAGTACAGTTCTAAAATTAATAATTACAAAATAAAAAAATAAATTATGTTAAGTTTTAAATATTAAATTTATAAATATAAACAAGATTACTAGACCAGTGCAAATAATTTTTGGAAAAAAAATTAATAACAGCATGAGAATTGTTGGAAAAGGAAGGAAGTATAGCACAACCAACGGGAAAAATATATTAAAGTCGATCCGAGTTACGAAGGTGAAATGGGGGGTAGGTAATGAAAAGGTCTATAACTTTTGTATGAACCATTTTTTCACATAACCTAAAACTTTCCGAGAAAACTCTAAAAAACAGGTTTTTTCGTTTTTGATCTTTATTGTTATTATTGAAAAAGAAATCTACGAGGAAGTAAGTGATTCAGAAGAGATCATTGATGATGAATCGATAAATATTAGGCAAAATATTGGATTTCAAGACGATGGTGGTATCGAAGATTTCAAAGATTCACCAGAATCCGAAAGTTTTATCCAATCTAACGATGAAGAACTGCCATAAAAGAGGCAAAGACTAATGGACAATTGATTATATTTCTATTTAGTGTAATAAATGTAAATGAAAATATTGTAAAAATGATGGCAATAATTTTCATGAATATTTAAGTTGTATAAATGTTTAAATGTTTTCTTAACCGCTTCTCAAGTCACCGAGGTAACTCCTTGAAAATCTAGAATGATTTACAATCTCGGGTATAAATTTTTATGTAAATTTAAACGTAAATACTGTATAAATACAAATACATTTTAAATCTAATAAATCAACTTTTTTATATTAAAAAATATGGTAGTAATCACTTTTTTCTGGCTGAAACCATTTCAAACTTAATGTTTATTTAATACTTGGAAAATGAACGCATGTTTTTTGCAAACCCCATACTTCAACGATTTCTAATTACTTAATTTATTATTGTAACATTATGTCTTACATTTTTCAAAGATTTCAATTGTGAATTTTAAACAATGATTGAAAAATAACTTTTTAAAATCTAGTTTTTTTCAGTTTTTCGCATTTCCTAGCAAATTATCCCATAGTAATGTTTATTTTCTTTTACACCATCTAAAAGTAGACGTTTCAACGAAAATAAAGACCACTGTTTTTTTTAACTGTTTCCAGCACATGGGTAATTTCGGGTGAATATGAGGCTTCTTTTTTGGTTTAAAATCACAATAAAATGTAAAAATAAATATTTTGATTAAAAAAAATTACAGCGTATTTGGAACATAGAAAGGTAAGTTTCCACCAAATTTCGTAGAAAAAAAATGTTTTTTGTGATAGATAAAAATCAAGAACGAGAAAGCCGGTTTTCTTGATTTTTCTCCGAAAATTTTAGGTTATGGGAAAAAATGGTTCATACAAAAGTTACCTACAACTTTGGTATATAACTTTTTTCGATGAAGGTCTAGTTTCGCTGGAAATCATGAAAAAGTAGGTGTCGACAATCATCTACAGTACATATCTAGGAATACATTTTTAAGTCATCAGCAAACATTAGTCTGTTACAATTTAGCAATTTAAGTAAATCATCAATAAATATAAGAAATAGTAAAGGGCCCAGGTTGGACCCTTGTGGAACCCCAAATGTTGATATAAACACATTTGATTTAAAACCGTTATAATAAACATATTGCTGTCTGTCTAATAGATATGACTCTAGTAACATTTAATTATATGACAATTATTAGCATTTTTTTGGTGAAAAATCATATCCATAATTCACTGTAGTGAATTATCGATTCATAATTTACTGAATCCGGCCAATCACAAATACAAATTAAAAAATCACTGTTTCACTGATCCAATGATACTTTAAGGCTAGGTTGTACCAAAAGCACGTTCAAGGTAAGTTTAACTGAACGACAGTTCTACGATGAATTCAGTTCAGGAGCAATTCTGTTGTACCATCAGTTTTAAACATTCGTTTAGTTGAACTTGATTTCATCGTTCGTTGGCACTATTGGATCAGAGTATGGCACATAATTCTCTAACAGAAGAAGATTCCACCGTTATTAACCATACTTTATTTATACAACTTATTAGTTACCATAGAGAACTGAAAAATTTTCTTTGTCTATGTTATTTACCATTTGTTTATATCCAACTATAACGTTATAAGTTTGTTTGACATGGCAGCGAAAAAAACTGTGAAATTTAATAGAACGACAAATAATACTGGTAACAGAATAATTAACAGCATTTAAATTCTAAATAATCTAAATATATATATATAAGAATAAGATCAATCCCATACGTTGTTTAAATACGAAGAAAATAACTAAAAACACATAGGTAAACCACGCCCATTTCACCAAATCAAAGGAAATATTATTATACAAAACACGTAATTGTCGATATACAGGGTGTTTGGTGCATCGTGTGCCAAATGGAAATGGCCGACAGAAAGGGTCATCTGCTATCCTTTCAGGCCTCTTAACACTTCCCATGCCCTGCGGGATTTTTCATATCGACCTTTTATCTTTTTAATGAAAAAAATCCCAAATTCTACATTTAAATTCAAATTATAAAAAAAGTATTAGGCGTAGACTGCTAATTTCATTTTTATTTTGATGTGTATTGTTGATGGGTTCTTTTAAATCCAAAATTACTGGCACTAGTCATCTAGTTGTTTTTTTATTCACTCGCAAACTTTCGGACTAGGTAAAATTTAAATTTAAACTTAGACTTTACATGGCTATAAAAAAAAACTCAGAGCAACCGGGATCTTCCAACTCCCTCAAAAATTCTCTAGTCTATCCTCTTGCTAATGATGTGCCACATGTCATAAAAATCTTTTAATAACTTTGTGAATTCGCTAAATTAATGAATCGGGTCACATAAGGCTAATATTCAAAATTCCGAATAAAAAATTATTTCAATTTGGCACACGATGCACCAAACACCCTGTATAATGAAAACTAAACTTAAAAATGTTTATTTCCATAGCTGATAGCAGAAGAAAGTTAAGAAAGCAAACGAAAACAGCGAATTTCACGATAATTAACTTGGAACATTGAGGTTATATGCCCTCCACTCTCGTTAGCTGTCAGATTTTCCACGCGCCCTATGCAAACATTCGGATATTTGAAATCTCGGCGAATAACAATTTAATTTAGATTAAGTTAGGTTATGTATGGGCTTGAACTACTTGAACTTTCCTTGAACCGACCAAAAGGACCGTTCAACTAAATTGTTCTCGATCCACTATAGAACGCTTGAACCTTAATGGTACAACTTAAATTCATTACTCGATCTCTGTTCAGCAGTGAACCAAAGTTCAACAAGATGGTACATCCGGGCCTAAATCCGCTGAGATCAACTCTTGCTGCAGCTGACAATCAATTCGCTGACAGTGACAACCATGTCGCCATATTGTTTGTTTACATTTTCCATTTCTTACAATTTCAGTCTAATTTATTTGTTAAATGGGGATATACCCAAGCACAGTACTGCTGCATTTCAATCGTCATTCTCCTACTTAGTGTCATACGTGTACAATCAATTAACACCAGCCATGTTTCAGACAAGTACTACATCATGTAAAACTAATCTAAAAAATAAATTACTATGTAATGACGTGACCTCCATTAGTTTAAACAAATTTTAGCTTTGTATATGCACATTTTTATATGTCTTGTTTGTACTTATGTAATTATTTTAAATTAGTGACATTATATGATTTTTTATTTTATATAGGTAATAGATTATTTACAAAACTATTTTATCTTTTAGGATAAGGTTAATATATCAGTTCTCTGTATCTTATCCATTTGTATGTTTGTAGCTTGTTTGTTATTCCATACAATAAATTATTTTATTTTTATTATTATTATAGAAAAAGCATACAATTAGATTCGCGATTATGACCATTATTCACTCAGAAGATTTGCGCCACTCGCCTTCGGCTCGTGGGCTCAAACATCATCTTCGTGAATCATGGCTATCATAATCGCTCATATAATATACTAATTTTATTTAAGTATGTATTTTATGTTTCTCATATTTGTATTTATATTACCCATTCTTTCTTATAATAAATATGTTCTGAATCTTATATCAAAAATTAATATTTCATTTTTTTTTTTAGACGTTTTCTCTAGCAGGAATGTGTGCTGGGATAACAGAAGCCTTTTTGGCAAATCCTTTCGAGGTTGTTAAAGTAACGTTGCAGTCAAATCGGGGAAGTGGGAAACCTCCTACTTCTTGGGAGGTTACTAAGAAAATAGTTGCAGAAAATGGGATAGGACTCAGAGGTCTAAATAAAGGACTTACCTCAACTATTGCAAGGCATGGTGTATTTAATATGATATATTTTGGATTTTACCACTCTGTAAAGGGATATCTCCCTCCAAATAAGGTATTATATTTTGTATTACACCTAAGATATTTCGGATTCTCCCTTGTAAGTATATTACTAAAATTTCCACATTTCAATTGTTCATAAATCAAACATTAATATAAATATAGGTATCATCAGTTAATAATAAATATTAGAATAATTGGAAAGTTAATCTGCAAAAATTTTTCATTCTGAAAATAAACCATCAAAATGAAGGGCATTCTGCTCCTGTTATAAAATCCAGAGCAAAGTACATAGACTAGAATGTTACAAAACTGTTTTACCTAATATTATTTATCACAATAACCCGGTCAAAATAGCTCAAGAAATAGGGGTCAGCTTACAATAATTCGCATAAAGCTGAAAATTGGTACGAATGTTGGGAACACCATTATAAATGAAATGTGAAAGTCCCCATCGATCCCACATCTGCAAAAAAATTTATTCAAGGTCAAAGTTAGCAAATATGGGTTTTTTGCATTTTTTAGCGAAACGGTAAGTTTTATCATAAAAATAGGTCAGAGAAAAATTGTAGATCATGCAATTATCTATAAAAATTATTCTTACACTTTTTTTCTTAAGAATCACCATTTCTGAGATACAGTGATTCAAAAAGTTGTGTTCTCCATAATATGTATGTTTCTACACCATCTGTGAGGTAGTGTACTTGGCGCGTTTTTTTTTAACTTGGTTTCCCCGGTAGGCCTATTCCACAATCTATTGTGGTCCTGTTTAATTAAATAATATTGTATTAAATGAAAAATGGTACTATTGGAAATGATGAATTATGTGAATTATGAGTGATTGGGGAAAACTATTCGTCTGATTGATAATTACCTAATGGAACTTCAAGTGTAATGTCTTCTCCTTCTCTTCCTTCTTCTTCTTCCTGCTGGATACAAATAAATTGTTTTAACAGCGATGCATCAGATGTCTCCTCGCTGATATTGTAAGAATCCTCTTCTGATGACGATTCAACATTGGAGCACGACTGGTCTTGACAGCTGGTACATGCTAATGAACAAAACAATCCAACTTTTTTGCAGCCACACTTAGCATTACACCCCTTTGTGCAATTGCAAAAAATTTTATTGACGAGTTTTTCCGGTGCAGGTGGGAGTAAAGTCTGGATTGGTTCCAATGTATTGTCAATTAACTTCCAACCCCAGTCTTCTGGTTCCAGTTGATTATCAAGCCACACTTGAACTTTATAATATACCCGAAATAGATGTTGATGAGCAGAAGCAGAGGTTGGAGGAAGACAAGCTAATTGCACTCGTTTATTGTATCGAATAATTTTTACAAAAGATAAGTATTGAAACTTGTCTAAGCAGGTAATTTTCTTTGGAGCTCCATATACAGAAAGAAGGATGCGAATTCCGTTGGTGATTACAGCTTGTGAGTAGAGTTACTTTCTTTAAAAACAGTAACAATTTCACTTTTAGTCAAAGGTTGACTACAAATGAAGTAAAATTGCGATATTTAATTTTAAAAACTAAAAATGGCACAAACTTTGTTAGGAAATATTAGCAATAACCACGTGTTTTCACTGAAGGAACGTTCAAGACTAATAGTATGTCGTTTAGATCTTTGAAAAAGGAGCAGGCATACGAGCTTTGTCACGCGGACAATTGAATAGCAGACAGATGTTGCTCAAGGTTATACGGGCATACAAAATCAGGGACTGGGTTTCTTTTGTGTTTATATTCTCAGAATCGTACTATTTGTACGTATAAGTTACACAAACCAATATTTTTACTTGTATTATGAGTCCAGTGATGTATATAGGCGGCATACTCGAGCGTGCCTATTATGGAAAACACAACTTTTTCAACTTTTTGAAATATCAGAAATGGTGATTCTTAGGAAAAAAAGTGTAAGAACAATTTTTTATAGATAATTGCATGATTTGCAATTTTTGTCTGACCTATTTTTATGATAAAACTTATCCTTTGGCTAAAAAATGCAAGAAATCCTTATTTGCGAACTTTGACCTTGAATAAATTTTTTTGCAGATGTGGGACTGATGGGGACTTTTCACATTTCATTTATAATGGTGTTCCCAACATTCATACCAATTTTCAGCTATATGCGAATTATTGTAACCTTGAATGTCTATTTTGATCAGTTTACAATAATAAATAATATAAATTACTTAGTTATAAAAAAAAATTAATTTCTTTTATTACTTTGTACGTAACTAACCTTCGTTTTAGCTCACATTTACAAGAATAAAACATGTCATAATTGAATGAAAGATACGGACATATGAGACAGACAAATGAGTGGCTAAATATAAAATAGATAATTCACAAGTATTATTATTATTATCATCACACATAATATTCTTGAGTTGAGTATGACTCAATACTACATATGTACTGGAAGACTTGTTTACTGAAATGAACATAAAGTTGGCACCCAGAGTTAGCGCTCCAGATTCATACTAGGTCTGAAACAACAACGTAAAGAGCGGCCGCGCCACCGCTGGCGGGAATTATCTTGTTTCAAGGAGTAGAAGAGGCCTGTCGGGGGTGGAAAGTGGCAACTCGTTGCCGGATCGAATTTTCCGATGTAAAAAAATTTTCCGGCTCTGAAATGCACATGCAAAGAGCCGCCGCGATTCGGGTTATGGCAATCATCTTGATTCAGTGTAAACTAACCGCCTTCCAATTTTCAGCACGGCAGCTCAATGCCAAGTCGAGTTTTCCGGGGAAAAGAGTTTTCCGACCGTGGAAGGGAAGGGCCACGAGCTGCCGCGATTTTCTCTCTGTGGATGCTTTTCTTTTACAATAGGTATCCCTTGACCCATTTTCAGCGCGGCAGCTCAACGCCAAGTCGAGATTCCCGGGGGAAAAAGAGTTTTCCGACTGTGGAAGGGAAGGGCCACAAGCTACCGCGATTTTCTCTCTGTGGATGCTTTTCTTTTACCAATATGAACCCTATGACCCACTTTCAGCGCGGCAGCTCAATGCCAAGTCGAGTTTTACGCGGAAAAAAAGAGTTTTCCGGCCGTGGAAGGGAAGGGCCAAGTGCTGCCGCGAATTTCTCTCTGTGGATGCTTTTCTTTTACCAATGGTAACCCTATGACCCACTTTCAGCGCGGCAACTCAATGCCAAGTCCAGTTTTTTGCGGAAAAAGAGTTTTCCGACCGTGGAAGGGAAGGACCACGAGCTGCCGCGACTTTCTCTCTGTGGATGCTTTTCTTTTAACAATAGGTACCTTTTGACCTATTTTCAGCACGGCAGCTCAACGCCAAGTCGAGTTTTCCGACCGTGGAAGAGAACGGCCACTAGCTGCCGCGATTTTCTCTCTGTGGATGCTTTTCTTTTAACAATAGGTACCCCTTGACCCACTTTCAGCGCGGCAGCTCAATGCTAAGTCGAGTTTTCCGACAGTGGATGGGAAGGGCCACGAGCTGCCGCGATTTCCTCTCTGTGGATACTTTTCTTTTAACAATAGGTATCCTTTGACCCACTTTCATAGCAGCTCTTGGCCCTTCCCTTCCACAGTCGGAAAACTCATTTTCCCCCCGGAAAACTCGACTTGGCGTTGAGCTGCCACGCTGAAAATAGGTCAAAAGCTACCTATTGTTAAGAGAAAAGCATCCACAGAGAGAAAATCGCGGCAGCTCGTGGCCCTTCCCTTCCACGGTCGGAAAACTCTTTTTCCCAGGAAAACTCGGCTTGGTGTTGAGTTGCCGCCCTGAAAATAGGTCAAAAGGTACCTGTTGTTAAAAGAAAAGAATCCATGCACAGAGAGAAAATCGCGGCAGCTCGTGGCCCCTCCCTTCCACGGTCGGAAAACTCTTTTTCTCGCGAAAAACTCAACTTGGCATTAAGCTGCCGCACTGAAAGAGGGTAATAGGGCTCCCATTGGTAAAAGAAAAGCATCCATAAAGAGAAAATCATCGCGGCAGCTCTTGGCCCTTCCCTTCCACGATCGGAAAACTCTTTTTCCCCCTGGAAAACTCGACTTGGCATTGAGCTGCCACGCTGAAAATTGAAGGACTTTACTGAATCATGATGATTGCCACAACGCAAATCGCGGCAGTTCTTTGCATGTGCATTTCAGAGCCGGAAAATTTTTTTACATCTGAAAATTCGACCTGCAACGAGCTGCCGCTTTCCACCCCCGACAGGCCTCTTCTACTCCTTGAAACAAGATAATCTTCGGCAGCGGTGGCGTGGCCGCTCGTTACGTTGCCGTTTCAGACCTAGTGTGAATCTGGGGTGCTAACTCTGGGTGCCAACTTTATGTTCATTTTACTGCATCTGTGGTTAGCATTGTTTTTTATATTGTTAGGGAGTGCATTAAAAAAAATTAGTGCAGCATAATGTAGTCCTTTATCTGTGAGTGTTAGCCTATGTACTGGGTAAACATAATTCATTTTGTGCCTAGTATCGTGCGCATGGTCTATGTTTACATTTATAAATTCCGAGTTGTTGCTTTTTAAGAACATCAAGCAGGAATAAATGTATTGGCCTTGGATTGTGAGTAGTTTGTTCTCCCTGAATCGGCCCCTACAAGACTCGTCAAATTTCATTTTGAATATCACCCTGATTGCTTTCTTTTGCAGTTTAAAAATTTTGGAGAGGCCTGACGAGCCACCCCAGATTTGAATTCCATATTTAGCAATGGAGAGAAAGTTTGCGTGGCACACCGTGATAAGATTAGTGCTGTTAAAGGAATGTGATAGGACCCTGAGGGCATAGCATGATTTGTTCAATTTATTCACTGTGAGGTCGATATGTGCAGATCATTTAATGTTGTTGTCTAGTGTTATGCCCAGTAGTTTAGTTGAATCTGTTGACATAATTGGCACCGTGTCAGCTAGGCGCTCGGGTACTTCAATATTTGACCTATCTGTTTAAGAAATTACGCAATTTGTTTTTAACTCGTTTAGAAAAAGATTATTATTGGCAAACCAGTCTCTTGCGTTGAACCAGAGCTCTTCAAAACTGGCAGCGATTTCGCTGAGAGTTTTGCCCGTTATTAAATTGGTGTCATCGGCATAGCTTACAATATTTACTTTAGCATTGTTTTCTATTACACTGACTAAATCATTAACAAACATTATAAAAAGAAGTGGTCCAAGAATACTGCCTTGGGGCATGCCGTAGTTGCAACATATAGTGATGAATTTATATTTTTTCCCGTCGTGTATTATAGAGGTACTATGCGTTCTGTTTTGCAGATATAATCTGAACCACTGAAGGCCAATTCCTCTAACACCAATTTTTTCCAGTTTGCTTAGGAGCTTATTAGTAAATGCCTTCATATTGTATAAAAAATGTACGCAAACTAAAATACAAATCACAGAGATACTTTTATTGGGAATTCAATATTGCAGTGGATAAGATGAAGAAGAGGGTCCTGAACCCAAACACATTTTTAAATTGATAGAGAAAGGAAGTGTAAGGTGCGTCATTTCTTATAAACTCAAAAAATTTGGAAGGAAGCTTGCAGCTCAGAAATGTAGGCGCTCAAAATAAGAATGTCCTGCATGTCAAAAATATTATTGTTTGAAATGTTTCCTTTCGTGTCAAAAAATATAACATATCTTTTTTGTCATGTATTCTTGCTGGTGTTTATATTATTTTGTTTATTATTAACTACTATAAAAATATTTTTATTTGTCGAAATAAAATATTTATAGTGCAGTAAAAAAAAAATGCCAAATAACGATGAGATATGCATAGTCTTGTAACAGCGATGTTATGATTTCATACCTTCTGGGGTATCATCAGGAATATATATCTTAGTTTTGAAGTTCCAAGCCTATTGCGTTTCTTTTTATGAACAATTGTGTTTTTTGAACAGTGTTTTTAGGTATAAAGGTGAATATTTCCGGTTCTAGAGGTCCGATCGGGACAAACTAAAAAAAAAAAATTTCGCAATTAAAATTTCAGCAAATCTGCGTTGGTCTTATTTGAGTACATACATAACGTACAAAATGGAGTAAACGGGATAAATAGCGTTTTTTTTTTCATTTTAACGCCCAGGGACGTTAAGAGTTCCGATTGGCTTCAAACTTTCAGAATGTATACCTTTTGTTCAAAACAAAACATCCTGAAGTTTTGGTGCCGAAATATTGAACCTTGTAGACACAAATTAATTTGTTATCTGAAATTTGAGTTGCCTGCCATATTGTGCCATTGAATCCAAAAAGGATAATTGTTTTTTTAAATGTGGTTTCCGATTACATTAAAAAAATTCTTTTAAAGTCGTTTTGGCCACTTTTTTGGCATTTATTTATAAACCAAATGACAACAAATAGATTTTCTTGTCCATTTTGAAAACATTTTTGAAAAGTTTTTATCATAAAAGAAACAGAATTGCGAGAGATTTAATTTAAAAAAAAGGTAAATTTTCGTTCATCTGAAGTCGAGATATTTAACTTTTTTAATTGTTCATAAAAAAAACGCAGTAGGCTTTGGAACTTCAAAACTAAGATATATACTGTTGATACCCCAGAAGGTATGAAATCATAATATTGCTGTTACAAAACTATACACATCAATGTCATTTTTTACGACGAGACATTTTTTGAGAACGTTTGTTCTCATTTACATTAAATCACAATTTTATTTTGTAAATCCTTTAATAATAAAGTGAGGAGGTGGTGATGGGGGTGGCAGATATCATAAAAGAAATTGCCACCTTTGCTTCTAGTATATACGCACCAAATCATTTCTGGACTCTTACTAGCTTACTTTACTTATTTACCTCTGTCCTCTCTCCAACCCTTCAACGGAATAATCTCAAATAATAATCTAGTTCCAGATCTCCTATTAATACATAGTTGAACCAAATTTCAAGTCAATGTCTATTTTGGCTTCTAGTATATATACCAACTCCCAAGTTTCTGAACTCTTACTAGCTTGCTTTACTTAATTTAGCCTATTTACCCCTTCAACGGAAACAGCTCAAAATATAATCTAATTTCAGATATAGTTATAATATGCACAGTAGGCACATACAGGAACTTAGGTTCACCTATCTTCCTAGGTGCCAGACATGATAGTAAAACATACTGTTTTGTCTCTTTTACTATCATGGGTGCCAAATATAAAGCAACCCCTGCAATGTAACTAACTAATATACATTATTATGTATTTAATTTTTTTAAATGATATATAATATATACTTATACTTTTGTATTATTGTTGTGTATTGCATACGCTGATTTTGAATAAATATTATATTAATACATGTGTACCAATTTTCAGGTGAATATATCGCAATTTTATTTTATTAGCTCCTTTAATAATGGATTGGTGGGGGTGACAAAAATTTGAGACCTAAACTTCCAGTATATACACTATGTTCCAAGTTTCTAAACACTTACTAGCTCTCTTTACTTATTTTTCCCCTATTTACTCCCATTTACCCCCAACCTTCAACAGAGTAAGTTCATAATAAAAACTAGTTCCAGATTACGTTATAATATGCACATGGACCAAATTTCAAGTCAATATCTTAAACTGTTCCAGAGTAACTGTGCGCATAAGAAAAGTAACAGATTGACCGACACACAGACGCAGACAGGAAAACATAATAAAACACATTCTGAAAAGATAAAAATAGAACTAGAAAATAGTTTAATCAAATTGTTTTACAAAACACACCAATAGGAGAAAAACCATTTTATCATATTTATATTGATACCTCTTTGATAGGCAATACGAAATTATTAACAATTATTGATAGCTTTAGCCGTTTTGCACAGGCATATGCAATCAATTTAAATGTTCACGGAGTGATCGAAGAGTTGCATAAATTTATGTCACATTTTAGTGTGCCCATGAAAATAACATGCGACTGAGGTACAGAATTTATATACGTAAAAAAATGGTGACTTGATTGTCTCTAGTCCAGTTTCGATAAATTTTAAATTTAAAAAAATACAACAGAAAAACTTAACCTCAAAATCGGTACTATTTTTGGGTGCCATTTTTAACATCGAAAATTTAAAAAATCTACTTTTATGTAATTGCACATGGTAGTATAAGTCTTGAACAAGATTTTGAGCTTTTAATCGTTGCTCTACGATAATTCCCAGGCCAAGAGCATAATTTTTTACTATCATTTTTAAAACTTCATATATAATTTTACAACCATAAAAATCAAAAATTAAAGAATATGATAATATGCTTTAAATATAGTTAAACGTTTAGGTACACGTAGTATTACTGTTATCATTATTATTCACAAGTAAAAATACATTTGCGAAAGCACACACTTGCTTTTTTTCCAGTGGTTAGTATAGTAGTCTTATATTTGTCTAAACGAAAATTCTACGTTATTTGAATTTTAGATTTAATTAAAAAATAATAGTAGGCCTATAGCCTGTCTGAAATTGAATGTTTTGACATTTGTAAACATTTTAATAATGACTTGTGTGTTTATTTGTTACAGCTTTGGTATTGTATTAGTTAACAATAGAAGAAATTCTATAACAAGCGTCTGACTTTTGGTTGTTAAAAATCCAGATATGTTTAGGCGAAATGTCAATTGTTATATATGTAACATTGGTTTGCAGCCACGAGCAATGGTTAGCATTTCTGGAAATGAAAATGAGCTCAAGCGTCAAATTGCAATTCGTCATCGTGAAGATGTTAACTTACCACCTCGAGATATTGAAGCTAACTGTCGCATATATCTTAATTGCAATCGAACTGTCAAAGCCGCGATTGATGAATTAGTATGTGATCCTGATTGTTTAAAATTAAATGTTTTAAAGCAGACCACAAATAATTCTTGTATGTTTTGCAATGGGTTACACAATCTAAGTAGGCTTTCTGTTGAGTGTAGAGTTAAAGTCTTTATCATAAAAAATATTTATATACCCGAATCAGCTCGCTGCTGTCATCATCATTTAGACGCCAATGGATTTGTTCTACGAGTTCTGTTGGAGGGTTTGCAATTTTATAATGGACCATATTTCTTAAACGAGTGAGATGAGTTCCGGTCCATAAGCCCAATAACACGGCAACAATTTCAAGATTTGTGTACATATTGTGACCCTGTACCTGTGCCTGGCCAAAATACTCATCGACATATTAACAAAAGAGATTTGTTATTATTCCTATGCAAACTTCGTCAAGGATTATCTGATGATTTTTTAAAAGTCATTTTTAGGTACACGAGCAAGCAAGCTGTAAGTCTTGTTATTATCACAGTAAGAAGATCATTGATGGTACGTTTTGTTCCTCTAAATATAGGATTGAATTCAATTACAAGAGAGCAATATATACAGACACTCTAATCGGGATCTGCGTGTAGCGATTGCATACATAGATGGAACTTATGCCTATATTCAGAAAAGTAGCAACACTGAGGCAATCATATTCAGTCCATAAGGGCCGTCACTTGATAAAGCCAGCCCTTGTTCTAGCACCGGAGGGATATATATTAGATATTCATGGTCCTTACTTCTCCGATTCACGTAATAATGACGCCTCAATGCTCCGTAACGAATTTGAAGTGGATGCCAATGGGCTTCGAGACTGGTTCAATAATGATGACATTTTTATTGTGGACCGTGGTTATTCAGACGTCTTGCCACTTCTTGAAAATATATGTATTAATTACAAAATGCCATCACGTCTAGAGCATGGTGAATGGCAACTTAGAATAGAATAGAATAGATTTTATTAACCATGAATCTTGTTACTTAAAACAACATAAGTTTTGTCAAAAAAATTACAAAACTGTAATAAAAAATAAATTACATACATATCATATAAAGAGTATAAAACAAACATTCTACAAAAAATATATACACACATACATATACACGCACATACGTACATACATATATGTAATAAAATAACTATATTTTCATACTAAAATAAAACATTTTCCATACTCAGGTATTATCTATTTTTAATTTTGCATAAGGTGACGAATTTTAAAATGGTAGTGGAGAGATAGAATGGATCGACAATGAATTTCGAAAATAATATGGCTTACATTTTATCGATATTCAACTTTTTTGCATATAGGAGTATCAAATTTTTTCTATTTGTGGATTTTTCTGTGACTCAGGGGGTGGAACGAGGTAATAAAAACATTTGAAAAAAATATGAGTCATCTTCTCCTTTTGTGAGTTTCAAATTTTTTGATTTTTTTTTACCCACTTATAGCAATGCACCATAATAATAAACAATGATATAGGTTCCTATTGGGGACTATTCCACAATGGAAGTACGACTAGACTCTTTGGTACACCTGTGTATTAGAACGAGATCTGGGACTGGATTATATTTTGAACTGATTCCATTGACGGGTTGGGGACTAAATAGGGATAAATAAGTAAAGCAAGCTAGTAAGAGTCCAGATACCAAGATTTGGTATATATACTAGAAGCCAAACATTAATGTACTTATTATAAATATTTAGTACGAGAATTATAGCTTCAAATAAATATAATCCATGTTGTACACTATTTTAGAGACCAATATCAAAAAATTCGTATTGAAACAATCCCCAGCCCAATCTTTAATTATGTGATTACATTAATTATTTATCAATAATAATGGATACATTTATATATTCTTTTAGGATCCCTGGAAGGAATTCCTTAGTAAAGTTGGTATTGGATTTACCTCTGGAACTATAGCTTCTATTGCAAATATACCGTTTGATGTAGTTAAGTCTAGAATACAAGGCCCTCAACCAGTACCAGGAAAAGTTAAATATCGCACACTTATCAAGTCCATGGTAATGGTGTATAAGGAAGAAGGGTAAGTAAATTTTAAATATATTTAAATGTTATATTGTAATACTTCTGTTTTTTTAAATTACATAGTTGCCTTTATAAGTAGAGGATCATAGTATTTATTATAATTATTTGGTATGAAATTTAGAAACATGCTGATGATTTCCACTGTACATTTAACTTGTACCATAAGGAGAGCAAGAAACTTACTTGTGCCAATAATATAAATATGTGATTTTTATTTCTCAATAGTAACATTGTTAACAAAGAATCCCGCACCATTCTTGTGATAAATTGGATTTTGCTGAAATTGTCTACAATTCTACCTTGTTGTAGATTTAGATCTCCTGAATAAAAGCCTCAATGGGCACGATGCTAAATGATAAACAGGTTTTGGGGTATGATTCACCAAAACTAGACAATTTTCATAATTTAGATATTCAGAGATGTTTTACTGGGGTTTACATTAACTTTAGAGGAAAAGTTGAAAAGGCAAAAGGTGTTTACTTAAGTCTTATGATATACGAATTTTTTCAGAATTTTTTATTAGCTTATATTAAAAAATATGTTAGTATGTCATATATATTTTTTACTCTGCCTCTTGCAGACAGAAATAGCGAGTCGCAGTTGAATACCGAAAACTCAATGAAGTTACCATCGAAGGTAAATATCCCTTCCAAACATCTCTGACCTCGATCAATTAGGCAAATGCCAGTATTTCACAATGCAGGACTTCGCACCTGGATTTCACTAGATCGAAATAGACGCGAAAGATATCCAAAAAAACTGCCTTCACAGTTGAAATTGGTCATTTTGAATTTGTACGAGTGCTATTCCGACTGAAGAATGCCCCTTCAACGTTTCAAAGAGGGGTGGACAACACCTTGTTAGGTATCCAAAATAAAAGATATCTTCTCTACATGGATGACATCATCATTTACTCCCCTACCATCCATGACCGCATCTCACGACTAAGAGAAGTGTTTAAACGACTACAAAAGGCAAACCTTAAAATTCAACCCAACAAATGCGAGTTTCTTCGCAAAGAAGTCGCTTATTTAGGCCACCTCATTCCTAAAGACGGAGTAAAACCGAATCCCTCCAAAGTTGATGTAATTTTAAATTTTCCTCAAATCCTAAAGAATTTAAGTCATTCTTAGGTTTAGCTGGATATTACAAGCGTTTCATCCCCAATTTCTCAAAAACATCCAAACCCCTAACTAAGCTTGCAAAAGGACGTCTTTTAATTTTTGAAACAAACTTTAATGACTACACCGATTCTTAACCCCAATTTTAACTACAAATTCATTCTAACCACCGATGCAAGTGCATGCGCCATTGGTTCCCTCCTCTCACAAGGTCACATAGGTAAAGATTTACCTATCGCATATGCGTCTAGAACTTTATGCGCTGCCGAAACCAAATATTCAGTCATCGAACTTGAGCTTTTAGCTTTAGTATGGTCGGTAAAGCATTTCAGACCATATCTGTTCGGTAGAAAATTCAAACTGGTGACAGATCATCGACCGCTTACCTCGTTATTTTCAATAAAGGGCCCAGGGGCAGACTAACACGTTGGCGACTAAAACTAGAAGAATACGACTGTGTGATCGTGTACTCTATTTGAATGATATATGCAATGAATTTTGACCACTAACTGACAATGTCACAAAAATTAAAGTTAGATGTACGCAGCTAGATTTTAGAAAAAATACGTTATAAGACTTGTCCTATTTTTTTGCTCATGACAGTACAAACCAGGCAAAATTAATAAAAACCCGGACGCGCTATTACGAATTAAGATCAACCACTTTTTGGAATGTTCTAAACTCTACTCAAAAATTCTAGCCGCGAACGAAAGCGACGAATCGGAAAATAACTAACCAGACGATGCACATAAAATACTCATTTGATTTTAATTGGTGTATTGTCCTTTGATAATTCTGAATCTATCCAAGTTTTCTAATGCTGATGTCTGATAATTCTTTTTCAATTGTCTTTCTCCATTTCTCCAATACGCCAATCTTCCCTTTTCTGTAGAGACATACGACCCTCCACTCGACGTATTTAGACATTAATGTTTGAAAATTTGATGTTTATGAGATTTTACGTTTTCCGCCAAGATTATATTCAATGTGTTTTTATTCAAGAAAACATGAAAAACAAATCGACACATAGAACGCAATACAAAAGTAACTGCACAATTATGCGGGAAAATTCCTCGCCGCTGCGTTAGTAAACATTCTGCTGATAGTCTTCTGCTGCACAAATGCATTTTTTTTTCAATGTGAGGAACGTAAAATGAAAATAATGTTTGAACCTTTCTTACCTTTTTCAAAGCATAATTGGAGATTTCCAATTGCAAATACTCCATTAAGCGAAAACACTTTCTTTCACTAATACAAAATATTATGACAAAAAACATTTATAGACGTGAAATATTGGGAATATAATATTACAAAAAGAGATTTGGTCGAGAATTTAAAAAAAGTGAATATATTTTTGGGGGTACATAGGATTTGAACTCTGGAACTTGAACTCATGCGAAGTGTTTCTGTTGCTACTACTCTATTTGACTTCTGAAAATGCAAGCTTTGAGGAGATAAATAAATAAATATCAGCTTCAAGAGCAACCACTTTCAAAAATTCAAGGGTGCTCACCCCACTGATGTCCTTTAGCCATAGCGGCCATTCTTCTTTGGGAAGCTTTAAACAAACATTTTGGCATATTTCCAGCCTTGTGAAAATGGGTATGTTGTCGAGGCCAGTAGCACTTAAACTATATTGCAGTGACGTCGTGGCAAGTAAAATAAAAATCGTAGGAATTAATGTAATTTTAAGAAAACTGTAAAGGACTTATTTTAAGGAAATTTCACGAAGAAGATAGTGTTGCTTGAAATAGGTTTTTTCGCTACATTTCACTCTGAAAAATCGTAAATTTAAAAATTCAAATTAAGAGAGATTAAAGAAAAACGAAAAATATCAACTTTTCGATTTTGTACGATTTTTTAATATCTCATGCATCCCCTAAACGTCATAGTCAAACCATCGGAAATAGGGTGAAACCGCATATGACCTCTTTAAGGCAACGAAACTTCTTTCCATATTGTTTTGTATATATATAATTGGAAACAGGTTAGGAAGAAATGATACTCGATGATGGCGTTGACAACGATGGTTTTATTTCGTTTCCTGTCATGTACATGGATGGTCAATTCACTCTGGCTTTGCGCCTGCGTATTTGGTGTTTGTACAGTGGTGTACTTATCTAATTTCCTAACATCTCTCTTCTTCTAATAAAATGTTTTAGTCCCTATGTTTACAATATTAAACCTGTACTAACTGTAAAATCTGACAATTAATGTAATATAAAAATTCAAACTACTATATTTACAATGTTTTCAACTCTTACTTAATATTTATATACATTATAATGTATACCTATACATATAACAATATAGTAAAAAACAAGTCACTTTATTCCTACTTATTACTTAAGTCATAAGACTGCAAATAGTTAGGCCTTCTGACTTTTCGTCCTCTTTTTGTAACTATATTTTCTTTATTTAAATTTGACTCAGTATTATTTTCTATTTCTAAGTCAAAACTAGTGCTAGGACCAGGCAACTGGGGGTGTTCGTTTTTATTTTTGGGCATATTTTCATTATTTAAATTTGTATTTAAAATAACTTTAAAATAATTACTTTGATTTGTATCAATGTTATTGTTGTTAGCAATATAGTCATGCTCATCTCAGTTAGTTTGCTTTACCTCGTTATTGACTCTATATAATTCAATAAAACGCCTATTTCTAATTACAATTCTATTTGTATCTTGCATTTTTATTTTATACGTTCTAGCTTTGAGTTGTTCTACTATTGTGCCCATTTTCCATGTTCTATCATAGAAATTTCGTATCCTTACTGTACTGTTTACAGGAATATTTTTTAATTTATTAGACTTTCCATCATAGTAAGCTTTTTGCCGTTGCTGAGATTTATTGATAAAATTATTGTAAGCTGTTTTATTTATTGTATTTTTGCTCTGAACACAAGGTAATAAATCCCTCACCTTTCTATTCATTAACAAATTTGTAGGTGTTGCATTATTAATAATAGGAGTATTTCTCAAGTGTAACAGTGCTAAATAAGGATCTTTTTTATCTATTTTACATTTTATAAGCATATTTTTTATTGTTTTAACAGCACTTTCCACCATACCATTGCTTTGTGCATATGTAGGTGACGATTTTATGTGGGTGAAATCCCATTTTTTAGCAAATTCATTAAATTTATTAGAACTAAATTCAGGACCCCCGTCCGAAATAACCAATAATGATATACCCTGTCTTGAAAATATAGATTTTAAATTTCTAATAATATTTTCACTGGTCAAATTATTGCCTAAGTTAGCTACGTCAATATATTTAGAATAGTCTACACAAACAACATATACATTATTGTCAAAATGCATAACATCAACACCAACCTTTTCCCAAGGTTTCTTAGGAATTTGATGATTTATCATAGGTTCAGGAGGATGTGCTTTTTGGTTTAATTGACAAGGAGAGCAAGACAAAACCATATCCCTAATACATTTAGTTATTGAAGGCCACCAGAAAGAATGTGCTAACTTCAAACTTTTTTGTACTCCGGCATGACTTGAGTGTAACTTATCTAATATTTCACCCCTTAGACTTCTGGGAACAATAACTTTTGTGCCCTTCAACAATAACCCGTTGTTTTCAGTTATTTCATCTTTATATTTATAGTAAGAAGCTACGCTCTCTGGAACCCTCTTGACGTCCCTCGGCCATCCCACTCTAATCATTTCTTTCGCCAAGGACAAATCCGGGTCCGTCTCTGTTTTTTCTCTAAACTCGCGCTGTTTGTTATTCGATGCATTTAAAGTTATCGAGCAGACATGAGCTTCTAATTCCTTATCAAATTTTTCATGACACATTTTATCCTCGAACTTACGAGATAATGTGTCAGCAACTACTAACATTTTGGCAGGCTTATATTTAACTGTAAAATCATATTTACGCAGTTGTATTAACATTCTTTGTAGTCTCGGTGGACATTCATTGATAGGTTTTTTTAAAATTGTTTCTAGAGGCCTTATGATCACTCTCTACTGTAAAGTTTTTTGCAAAAACGTACTGATGAAATTTTTGAATCCCATAAACAGCTAATGCCTCTTTTTCTATCTGCGAGTACCTTGACTGGCATTCGGTCAATGCTCTAGAAGCATATGCTACAGGCCTCTCGTCTTGCATTAAACAAATATCGATACCTTTTGAGGATGCATCGACAGAAATTACACATGGTTTATCAATATCGAAAAATTTTAAATAAGGTATTTCAGTTATTGTTTTCTTTAATTGATCAAAAACTATATCGTGATCTTTGTCCCACTTAAATATATTATTCTTTTTAAGTAACTGCCATAACGGTGCTGTTTTTTGTGCTAAATTATCACAAAATTTGCCGACATATGTAACTAAACCTAAAAATCTTTGTAATTCTTTGACGCTATCAGGTCTTTTCATGTTAATAATTGCATCCACTTTAGATCTATCTACACCTAGACCATTTTCGGATATTATGTGGCCCATATACTTTACCTCGGTTAAACCCAATTTACATTTTCCCTTATTTAACTTTAAATTTACTTTTTCTGCTGTTTTTAAAACTTTAATTAACCTTTCATTATGCTCTTTAACGGTTCTACCTGCTACAATTATGTCGTCGATGTAAATTTCTACTCCTTCCATTTTACCGAATATTTCGTTCATTTTTTCCTAAAACACTTCCGGTGCAGAGCTGAGTTCAAAAGGTAACCTCAAAAATTGATACCGCCCGAACGGTGTTGCAAAAGTACATAGATTGCTACTGTCTTTATTTAACTTAACTTGCATGAACCCTTGGTCTGCGTCCAACGTGCTGAAATACTTACATCCTGTCAGTTTAGCTGTTAACTCTTCCATCGTAGGAATAGAAAAATATTGTCTACGTATGCCTTTATTTAGTTCTTTTGGGTCTAAGCAAATGCGCAACTTTCCGTTGGGTTTACGTACTATTACTGCCAGATTAACCCATGTGGCAGCTTTATTAGATTTTTTAATTAAACCTTTTCGTTCTAACTTATCTAATGTACTTTTATATTGTCCTTTGATTGCAAAAGGTACCCTTCTTGCTACATGAACTACCGGTTTCACATTAGAATTCATTTCTATATGATATTCCCCTTGTAATAGGCCGACACCCTTAAAAACGTTTTCAAATTTTTCAATTATTTTGTCGCACCCTATATTACTACCATTGTTTTTAATTTTAAGCCCCTCTATACTTAAATCATCTACTCTACATATTAGATTCAGAGCCAGACATGTCTCCAGTGAAAGAAGCGGATATTTATCTAAGGTGGTTACAAAAACTTTAAACTTTCCTTGTCTATCTTTGTGTTTAATATTTAGATAACATTTACCTAAAATCGGCAACCTATCTCCCGTGTAAGAAGTATATCATCTCTCTGGTTTAATGCCTCAAAAATGCTTACGGGTATGATGTTGGCCTGCGCTCCTGAGTCTAACTTAAAATTTACAATAAGGTTTTCAACTTCTAACTCCTGAAACCATGATCTCTTACCCACTTCCTGTTGCTTACATTTGTTTACGGTATCTAAAAATAAATCATCATTATGTAACTCGTTATCACTATCTGCTTCATCTACGTCAGATATATTATCTACTTTTTTATTTTTATAAAAGCATTTTTCGTTTTTATATTTTTTATTTTGATTCTGACAACATTTTTCAAAATGATTTAAATTACCACATGCTCTACACTTTTTATTAAAAGCTGGGCAATTTCGTGCCCCATGTGTAAAACTACATTTCCTACAAACAAAATTATTACCTCTAGCCCTATATCTACCTATTGCCTCAACTGGTTTTTTATTCTTCATTACCTTGGATTTGTTGTATTTGACAACATCCACAGTTCGTTCGGTGCTGCTTCCTGCTTCTGACATCTCTCTTCACCTCTTCTTGGCCATTTCATTCACCAATGCTGTTTTCAGGACTGCATCTAACGTGCCAACATTCATCTGCAGAAGCCTCTCTCGCAGTTCATTTGATTTCACTCCACAAATGAAAAGATCCTTAAGTAAACTATCTTCTAGCGCCCCAAACTCACAAGATTTAGCGTTCGACTTCAATTTTGTCACAAAATCGTGAATGCTTTCCCCTGATTGTTGTCTAGGAGTTAAAATTTGATGCCTTTCATAGGCTAAATTCTTCTGGGGTAGGAAACGTTCATCAAATTTGCGGATTAATACATCTACATCATTTTTTTTCATTGTCTTCAATCAAATATTAATTCTAATTTTACAAATTTTAAACTGAACACCTCAGGGATAACCTTAACTAAATTATGCTTTAATTATAATGATGTCACCTATGGTCTCACATGTGGATACAGAACACCATCTAGCGACACTCAATGTTTCTTGAACGATCTGGAAGAATATTTATTAAATAACTCTACAAATCAGATTGAACTATTTATAGGAGATATTAATGTTGATATTCTAAACAAAGATGATAACCGCAGTAACTTATACTTATCGATATTTAGTACTTTTGGATACGAATCCTTAATAAATGGCTATACCCGGGTAACTACCTCATCTATGTCATGCTTAGACCATATTTTTATTAAAAACCAAGTAAGAAATAATTCTGTCTCCTCCATTCTTGATGCAGATCTGACTGACCATTTTCCAATCATGATAAATCTTAGTAACAAAGATGTAATGAGACACCAACGTAAATCAGTTACTAAAGTCATTGAACAAATTAATGCAAATACCTTTGAAAACCTGATTAGGGATATCGATTGGCAGGAAGTAACTAGTACAAATAATGTTGAATTAGCCACTGACCACTTCTCAAATATAATAACTGACATAATCAAACGTTCTACAGAAAAAAAAACATACAATTACAAAGAAAATAAAAAAATTAAGCCATGGATCTCGAATGGTATTATTGAATCGATAAAAAAAAGAGACCGTATGAAGAAGAAACTTTTAATAAATTATAGTGACAATGACGAGGTGATATATAAGACCTATAGAAATAACCTAAATAAAATAATTCGAAAAAGAAAACATGATTTCTACAAACAAAAAATAGAAGATAACCGCAACAACTACAAAACAATTTATAAAATTATATCTGAAGCAACAGATGAAGTTACATCTGATAGGAACTCTCCATTGCAAATTAAAGGCGACAATGACACACCCTTTTGTGACGAAGTAGCAATGGCAAACTACTGTAATAAATACTTTAACGAAATAGGATTGAAAATGTTTGAGAAGATTGAAACTCCTGTGAACTTATTCCAACCTCATTACAACTCTGAATCATCAATGTTTTTGACTCCGGTATCTGATAAAGAAATAATACAGCATATAAGCACCCTAAAAAACCACTGCTCCCCTGGTACGGATAAAGTCAATGCAAAACTAATAAAGAGATGTCATATATATCTTCTTAAACCTTTAAAACATATCATTAATCTTATCTTCGAAACAGGCGTTGTACCATCCCATTTTAAAACAGCTACTATCACCCCCATTTTCAAAGCAGGAGACCAGACTAAAATAAATAATTACCGTCCAATAAGTGTCATAAGTAATTTTTCAAAAGTATTCGAAAAATGCATTAAATCTAGACTTGAAAATTTTCTTTTAGATAATCAAATTTTATCAAAAAACCAATATGGATTTATTAATGGTCTGAGCACAAATGAAGCAATTTACGAACTCACTAGAAACATTACTAATAACTTAGATAACAATAAAAAATGCCTAACAGTATTTTTGGACCTTGCAAAGGCGTTTGACACGGTACCACACGACACTCTCTTAGACGTCTTAAACGCCTATGGGGTACGTGGTGTCGTGTTAGACATCTTCAAAAGCTACCTCTCAGGAAGACATCAAACTGTCAAAATCGGTAGTTCAATCAGTGATCCACTAATCGTTAAAATAGGAGTACCACAGGGCACAGTTTTAGGTCCGCTATTGTTTATTACCTATATAAACTCCTTAACAGATATAAACATCGATAATGGCCTAGTGATCTCCTATGCTGACGATACTGCAGTGGTCTTCAGTGGCTCCTCCTGGGACAGTGTGAAAATAAATGCAGAAATTGACATTACGAAGATAATGCAATGGCTTAATACATTCAAACTAACCTTGAATATTACTAAGACAAATTATATAGCGTTCTCATTGACCTCAGCAAATCGCCCCAATTTCAACTGTCTACAACTAGATGACGCAAATAGTAAACTCAACGAAGTTGACTCTACCAAATATCTTGGGCTTATTATTGATTCTCACCTTAAATGGGATAAGCATGTTACTAGACTTACTAATAATATAAGGAGATTTATTCTTAAATTTTATACTCTTAGAGAAATCCTATGTAAAAAATTATTAGTAACAATTTATAAAGCTTTGGTTGAGTCCCTGTTGAGATATGGTGTTCTAGCTTGGGGTGCTCTCTACAATATTTCCCTTAGACAATTAAGGGTTGTCCAGAATTATGTATTGAAGGTCATCAATAAAAAAGATAAAATGTTTCCTACACGATTACTGTATTCTAAAGAATTACTGGACATTAGATCTCTGTACATTCTCTGTGTCTGTTCATTCGTGCATAAGAGTACTAACCCAAACATAAAAACCTTCGTTAAGCATTCTCACAATACCAGATGTAAAATTAACAAACATTTAAGTATACCGAACAGCAATACTAATATCAACAAACGGTTTATAAATTATCTAGCTCCCAAATTCTATAATCTAATACCCAATCAAATAAAATCTATAACAATCCTAAAAAAATTTAACCAAGAATGCTCTCAATACATATATAACAATCCAAATAAATTCCTATGTTTTCTATAATGTACTATATAATTAACATACGACCTAATTGCCATTTCTAACCGTTATTCTCATTGTCCTTCCTTGTCTCTCCTATATTATAATCTGTGTAGTGTAACTATATAGTTTACCTTAAATTTAGTGTAAGTTTTTAGTTTAGTGTAAGTTTTAGTTTTAAATTTTGTATGTTGCTGCACATACGGATGTTAAGTCATCTAGGTGCAATATTCTTAAGAAGGAAATTCTCTACATCTAAATATTGTATATATATTTTTGTATTTAATATTTGGAGTAATAATAAATAAAAATAAATAAAAAAATATTCTTAAAGCCTGCTCACCTACTAAATGCAGAAGCAGTGCACATTTTACTTCTCCCGATTTTGCAGTTAATTCTGTTGCCACGAGGTATGTGCTAAAGGGTTGTTTCCATAATCGCCAATTTTCTGCGATATTTCCGTCCATCGACAAACAATTTATGGCTCTCGTATCCATTTTCGCTTTTTATAATTAATTACTGTTTGTATTTCTCGAAATCCTTAGGACTGCGCCATGTTTTGTATATATATAATTGAACAGGTTAGGAAGAAATGATACTCGATGATGGCGTTGACAACAATGGTTTTATTTCGTTTCCTGTCATGTACATGTATGGTCAATTCACTCTGGCTTTGCGCCTGCGTATTAGGTGTTTGTACAGTGGTGTACTTATCTAATTTCCTAACACATATCTATTATAAACTATTTCATTGCTTTACTACCCTTAAGGAAAGGGTGGGAATAGTAGTACTTTAGACTTTTTTTACGTCTCAGCTCAATACAACTTTTCCCGAAGAGATCCCTCTCTGAGCCCATTTTTGCGATTTAACCATTTACTTGGACTATATTGTCTAATGATTTGAGTTCCATTGTTCTAAAAAGATTTTACTTTTCAATTCACATATTCTTGTATGTAGGTCCTTATTTAATTCTTTTGATTTCATTTATGATTTTGTGGTTTATGTAAGTAGTAGTTTATACAAACATTATTTCGTGTTTTTAGAGTAAGATTAAGATATTAGTCCTCTGTCTCTTATCCATTTGTATGTTTGTACCCTGTTTGTACAGGGTTATTTATTATATTTTGCCCCCCTTTTTTTTCTGTTAGTATTGGATATCAAAAAAAAGTTTCATATAAAAGTTGTAGGTAGGGTTGTATATACATATTTTTGAAATGCAATTAAAAACAATTGCTTGCATAGGTCACGTGATATAATAATGAAGTTAAGGAAGAGGATAATTTGGCATAAACAACAAAAAGGTACAAAAATAAACAATGAAGGGGCAATGCTGTCGAGAGGGGGGTCAGCTGGGTCAACTGCCCTGGGGCCCGGATATCTATTGGGGTGCCTGGATACAAAAATAAATAAGCCATATAAATTTTGAACATCTTGTATTCTTTGCTACTTGGGTACACACTTGAATATGTAGTGGGGCCTAAAAATAAACTGCCCCAGGTCCCGCTGTGGCTCTCGATGGCCCTGTGAGGGGATAGGAAAACAGAAAGATTTGTAAATTATAGTAGGAAGAAGTTTGCTGGCAGAACATGGGCAACGTCCGGTGTGAGACACTGTAGTAAATTTGTGGATCGAATACGGAGTTACTACAAAACAGTCTTCGGGTTCTAAAAATGTATAATTCACAAAGTGTTACAAATATAGTATTAAATCAGAAGTCACGAGAAAAGAAAATGTCCAAGTTTAAAATGCATGCTTGCAAACTTCGTTTTAAATGGCAGGTGGCAGCACGAACCCAGTGTGCAAAATGGCGATTATGCAGAAGAAAGCGTTTTGTGTGCTCGAGTATGGATGGTGTTTATCGGTTATTGTTTTGCACAATGTGCATTTCAAAGTTTGACGCTATCTAAATGAGGAATTTCCTAAGTGTCGTTTAATATTAATATTGTATCACTAATACTTTGTGAAATATAGGTATCTATTTAAAATCCGATGATTATTTTATAAGACCCTGTGTTATGTAATAAAAGTATGTATTTAATTTAACTCTACAGGGCTAATGTAATGTTTAAAAATTGATATAAAGAGTTGAAAATAAAATTTAAGTCTACATAATAATCTTAAGAGCTCGTAACACTTATTTTCGATTTGGTTCATAAGTCCTGAAACTTACCGCCTACCCTCTCTGTCACTCTCATATGAAATAGTACAGATTCGGAAAATGTTCATTTAGGTAAGACAATACGAGCAAGCGGAAAGCGGAGCAACTAGGCTATTTTTGTTTATCATATAACACATCATCTGCTCTCCCCACCACATGTTCATGGGCAGCTCAGTCTGCGGCATTTCAATTTGTTTCCGTCTTTGTCTTTACGTTTTAGTGCAATACCAAAACCAACACTTTCCGAATTTGTACATTTTACAACAAGAGATGAAGATACTGTTTTTTTTTCGTGAAATGAGAATTTGCCTGTGGGAGAAGCGAGTTGGACAATCAATCTCACGAACAAAAAACCGTAATTCATGTCCAGTAGGAAATGCTATTTTTTTTGATATTGGAATAAAATGTTGGATTAGAATTTACAAAACTTTATTTATTTTTAACTGTCACTTAGAAAATACATAGGTATTAGGTACCCAGCTGGCACACTGACGTCAATTAGCCGTCATTTATTTGTCATGATTTACGTCATAAGTCCCAATATAACGATGTTCAATGTACGTCTAAATGACGGCCTAATGTCACATCCTAATGACATCATATCTTACGTCACAGTCACGTTCAATATGACCTAAATTTGACGAATATGGCCCCAAATAAGAACCTCTTTTATACGTCATTTTGACATATGATCAAGGTTTAATGCTGATGTCAACATAACGTTTAACATGACCTTCATTTGACGAATACGGGCCCAAATAAAAATCTTCTTTCACTTGAGAATATTATTTAATCTTCAGGTTTTTATTCATTTTACATTTTTATTAATTAGGAATTGTTTGAATATACATATATTATTATAAATAACACTAACAGAATTTTAAACACTTACCTTGAAATCCGCGGGCTGTGGCAGTTGAACCGTCTTCCTCTTGCTTGGTAGTCCATTATCATCATAACAAATTTATTTTCTTCATTTAGTACAAAATATTTCCTCCCCGGATCGAGATTCGGAGCCATCCCCACAACCGATTAAAATTGTCTTTAAAATTACATATATTAAAACTTAATTCTAAGGCACTGAATTTAAAAACGCTTAATCTATATGTTGGTGAGCGATGTTTTTAATTTTGTTGCTAAGATGGGGATGAACTCAATGGAAAGACCCCATTCCAAGCAGTTTACCCCAACGGTCTACTCGCCGTTGGGAAGTTTTGGTTGTGTGAATGGAAAATTGAGTTTAAAATAGTTGGAATTTTTACTAGGTTTATCAGTCTGAATTGAATTTTATAACAAAACGGACAGAATTAAAACAATACAAACAAGGAGAAGAAAAGAGATAGGAGGCAGAATAGGAGACAGAATAAAAAATATGGTGGTGAATAGTTTATGATAGATAGAAGTTGTGGTAGAATAGGGTGTGGCTAGAGAGGTTGCCAAAAGTTGTATCCGGTTTAAGCATAATATTCCCTTTCAGCCTTAACGTACCGTGTACAATTTGTGCATTAAGAAAATCAAGTGCAATGGCAAATTTGTGTAAAATACTTACTTATGTTACGCGAATAGTGAATGTTGTTCAATTAAGCAATGGATATTATGTTCATATGGGTGTTAAAACATATTTACAAATATTCTTTATTCACGAAAGGGAGTTGGATGTTTTAAAATTAAAAGAAAAAAGTGAATTTTCATTTAATGTAGATGCCGGCACTCCTATTTTGCATTATGGTCAAAGATAAGAGTTAATTTTCTAATGATTGCTATAATGGTGGTAGACTGCCATTTTAATAATCTTTTTTTGTTTAATTCGCCCTGCACTTTGACATACATATACAGTATGAACCTAAAGAAACGCACAAAATTCATATCTTTGGTGTGTGTCATTTTTCAAAAAAATCCTCGAACAGGTCGATTTTAGTTTTGTAAATGCTACTTTTTGACACTATACCAAAATTTATGACGTCATTGGTTTTTGAGTTATGACTCCATCATAATTTTCTTTTAATGGAAACAGACGTTTTTGTTTACTGTTTCTGGTGGTATATTCCTTTAGCTTTCTAGTGATATAAAAAAAAATTTTATTACCCGAGCCATTCTTTTGGAAAAATGACTATGTAAAAATAGCTTACCTTTTGCAAATTCACGAGTAATGTTCCACTTTCTTATGGACTGATAAATCTTGTTGCCTACATTTTTGTTTTAACTAGCATGAAAACATTTGACATAAAAACCTGTGAAACCTCCATTTTGTGACACTTCTGAGACTGTGTAAAACTAGTGAATGCAATGCTACGTTTAAGTGAAAGAGAACGCGTAGAACTTTTGATGATGGTTGGATATGATAGGCTGAGAACTCATCAGGAAGCATGCGATGTTTTCAATGCCAGGTATCCCGAAAAGCAAATTTCTAGAGCCACTGTAAGTAGATTGATGTCTAGATATGATGAATCTGGCACTGTAGCTGACCTCCCTCGATCTGGTCGCCCTAGCACAAGCCACGAAACCAAATTAAATATTCTTCTAGAAAGTGAGGAAAACCACCATATTTCGACAAGGCAGCTGGCTTTAAATTTCTGTTGTACGTCTATTGAAAAAAGAAAAATACCATCCATACAAAGTGCAATTAATCCACAAATTGAATGAGGACGATCCAGATCTGCGCTTACAGTTTTTTGAACAGATGATGACTGTGCGATGAAAACCCAAATTTTTTAAAGACTATTGTTTTTTCTGATGAAGCTACATTTTCTTTAAAGGGGACTGTACATCGGCATAACTGTAGGTATTGGTCACGTGAAAATCCTCATTGGACTCAAGAAACCCATACAGAGCGACGAGGCAAAGTAAACGTGTGGGCAGGTATGATTGGTGATCGTTTATTGGGACCTTTTTTTTTTTTCGAAGAAAATCTTGCGGCCACAAGTTATTTACAGTTTTTGCGAGTTGAGTTAGTGCTAGCCTTAGCATTTATGTTTCCGAACAATGAAGATGAAGATATTCCTGCTTAACACGTCTGGTTTCAGCAAGACGGGGTCCCACCTCATTTTGGGATAGCAGGGTGTCAGTTTTTAGATGACACTTTTACTGGAAGGTGGATAGGTCTTCGAGGTCCGATTGAGTGGCCCCCGCGTTCACCAGAATTAACCTCCTTAGACTTTTTTCTCTGGGGTTACTTAAAGTCAGGGGTGTATTTTAACAGACCGGATACCATAGAAGAATTGAAAGACAGAATTGGCTTGGAGATGAGACAAATTGCCCATGAGATGATTCAGAACAGCGTGCAAAGTGTCTACACCCGTCTTGGTCAATGTGAAATGGTTGAAGGGTTGCAATTTGAGCAATGGAGATGATTTTTTCTCACAATTACTTATGTAAGGTATAAATCAATAAAAATATTTTTTTTCCAAAAGAATGGCTTAGGTAATATAATTTTTTTTCCTATCACCAGAAAGCTAAAGGAATATACCATCAAAAACAGTAAACAATAATTCTGTTTCCATTAAAAAAAATGTATGATGACGTCATAACTCAAAAACCAATCACGTTATCAATTTTGGTATAGTGACAAAATGTAGCATATACAAAACTAAAATCGACCTGTTCGAGGATTTTTTTGACGAATGACACATACCAAAGATATGAATTTTGTGCGCTTCTTTAGGTTCACACTGTATACCTAGGTATATATAAATATGTAATAGGTAAATATAGATCAGGTTGTTAGACCTTTCCAATAAGGTGGCGATAAAGATGTATACTGCAGTTGTGATAGAGACGCAGTATAGTTTGAATTTAAATGTCATAAATACATAATAAATGTAAAAATTACATGACATATATGCGATGAAGATTTCACATGTAGCTGTGGTACCTACATACGCGATAGAGTAAGACCAAAGGAGTTACTGTGATTCAATGCAGCTAATATATAAAGGTAACTATTAAAAAAGATGAAAATGTGTAACAACCACTTTGAATACCGCGCCCTATTTGAAGAGCCTGCGCTTTCTATTGGCAGCTAGAAGGGTGGCAGAACTGGAAATTACTACTTACTATCATCTTACACAGTAAAAGTTTCACAGAAACATTTAGATACACGTTAAGATACACATTTAATTTTTGTACAAATAAACACATTAAGGCGCACACGGACTCAATATGTGATTAAGTTAAATTAAAATATACATAACATTTAAACAGTCTTTAGAATATTCACAATTTCTGCCACAGCAGACTCATCGGTAACGTAACGTACTAACGGTCGCTCACAAGTCTTGAAGAGTTTTGACAGACAGTGCCGCTTTTAATTTTGCATTTCTTTAATAAACTGTTTTAGAATAAATTATATTTTACATTATCTTTATTAATATTAACTCTAATGCTACTGACTACCTGCCAGAAGGCATATTTCTTTAATTAAAGTGAATTATGTGTAGTAAAGTGTGTGTTTGATTTTGCTGTACATGGTTCTCGAGGAGGCTACTGTGATAAATTAAAGCTATACCAGCCCTAACACACCGTGCCCCCCAACAAATGTAAAAAAAGGTATTTGGCCGTTTATATGTATTTATATAATACCCAAAACATAAACGTGACTTAAAAATGATATCATAACAACGTTCAACCTACGACGTCTCTGTGACGTTCTAAAATGTGATGTAACTTCGACATCATTTTTAAATCCAGTGTATGACATCAGAAAATCTCTCAGGAATGATGTCATAACAACATTCTCTCTACGATGTCTGTGCGACGTTCTAAAATGTGATGTAACTTTGACGTAATTTTTAAATCCAGTGTATGATGTCAGAAAATGTGACTTAATGATGACGTATTTTTAAGATCCGATATATTTATGACTCAAGAATGATGTCATAACAACGTTCTGTCAATGACGTCTCTGCGACGTACTAAAATATGACTTAATTTTGACATCATTTATTTGGCAAATGACGTCTGATGACGGAAAATTAACGTCAGTATGCTGGCTGGTATATATTATGTAATTGACTAGTAATAGTAGTAGTAGTAGTAGTAGTAATAATAGTGAATTTGCCACTTCAACTAGATTTGGGTGTGTGCATGATTCTCTGTATTCACTTTCACACTAAAATGCGATTAAGTCGTAGACGCGCTGTCACAATGTAAATTGTTAATTGTTTTTTTAGTCGTTGCTATGGTAGGTAAAATAAGACACGTAGGCTACTAAATGAAAATATTTTCATCTCTAGAGTAAAAAAATGTCACATTCATATAGAGTAGACGGTGGAAAAATAGCTATTTATATATATATGAGTAGAACACTATTTTATTTTCTTTTTCTTATGTTAGACATGGCAGAACCGTCTGCTGTTCAACATTTATTTTTAAAATAATTATTAAAAACCTACTGTTAAAAAAATTAAATACATTTTTTATAAACAGAAAAATCGTCTGCCACGGGGTTTGCCGGGTCCGAAAATTCTGTCAAATTTTTTCTAGGCTTCATTGATATTAAAGAAACATTGTGCAAATTTGTAGTATTATAGAAAAAGTTGAATATAATTTTTTTTGCAAGGATCAAGAAAAAAATATAAGAGCCTGGTAATCGTACTGACAGACTCTTCATCCCCTGCAAAGACATATATAAGGCATATTTTTAAATAAGCCGCGGAACTTATGAACCGAGTTGAAAATAAGTGTTATGAGCTCTCAGTCTGTAACTCTCATCCACACACATCAAACACACACCACATACACAGAAACAAGTGTATGTAACCGTTCCAAATTATTGGTTGAAATATTGAATTAAAACAAATTACACATAACTAAGAATCAGTTTATTTTGGCCGTTCTTAAAGCTCATTCATACTATAATAGTTACTTGTAGGTAATGCTTTAATTTCCATTTTAAATCTTATTAACAGAAGATCTGTCATATTTGCCGGCAAATTATTAAGCAAGTTTATCTACCTACTCATATTAGATTATATATTAATTACTCAACTGAGTTTGAACAACCAGTAGTATCTATAAACAAATAGCGTAAATTATAATAATACACAAGTGTTTTATTAGAAGTCACTGCGTACAGCCAATCAGCTTTAACTTCGTACCTAGCCTGTCCAATCGATGTAACGCGCAAAACAAAATGGAGTGGTCCATTATTATTGAGGGGCGGAAGGTGATTTGACATGTTTGAATAGTTTGGACGTTGTCAAATCAAGCTAAATAATAATTGTGCCTAAGATGATGAATTCAGTTAGTGAAGATGAACTATTATGTTAATATTTATTGTTATAATCGTAGATAAAGTATAGTATTCAACTTGTGATGATGGTAATAACACACTTGATGATTTACAGCAAACTTCATCTGCGTGAGTTATTACCTTCATTATCGCTCGTTAAATAATGTACTATTACAGAGTTATAATAAGGAAAATTTTTGAAGGCAGCGGTCAAGTTTACTGCTGCAATTTAGTTGTTTTTATATCTATTCTTTTAGTTGTCTTTATATCTATTCTTATAGGAATGATAGTCTGCCAAAGTTGGAAATTTGTTGATACTACTTTTAACAGGTAAATGTTTGTTTAGGTATGGCAATAAGAGCAAGCGAGAGTGAAGCAATTAGGCTATTCTCTTTTATCGTATAAACACATCGTATACCTGCATTCCCCATCACATGTGCGTGGACAAGTTTGTCTGCAAAATTTCAATTTGTTTCCGTCATTACGTTTTAGTGCAATACCAAAACCAACACTTTCCGAATCTGTATATTAAACACTTGTAAATATAAATACAAGGAGGGGAAAGTATTTTCTTTCTGATGAACATTGGTTTGGATTCATACTGAATATTTGCTATATGATCCTTTTCTGATTAATAAAAATCCTGCCAAAATCAGTAGCGCTGTATCAAATCAAAATGTTGAAAGACATATGGGAATATGTAAGTGCATAATACACGCTGAGATAGTTGTTGGATATATCTAGCTACTATTCTTTGAAGAATAATACAGTAAGCCTTATTACATATTACTCTTGTGTGAAGTTGTTGTTAGTAAATGTACCTAGTGTTCATGTATCAAAGGAATGCATAAAATCTGGCAAAGACCTTCTGAGTTAGAGATTTAAAAAAGTGATTTTTTAAGCTCCTTTTCTGTCTTCTTTTTTCTGGTTTATTTCTACCTTTTTGTCTCCTTGTTCTGCAGTAATTGTTTCCCTTCGCCTGGTATTTTGACCCTGGCCAAAACGGAGCTCTTTTAAAATGTGAAGTAATAATCTGGTAGGGCATATTTGGTTTTTTATTTCGTCTAAATTGTGTAATTGTTGGAACGTGCTTGTCAAATAGATCTATTATAGTTTTATTAAAATATTCCACCTCTTCGTCTAGCGATTCCATGCGATACATAATATTCCAGTCGATCCTATTCAAGTCATTTTGAAAGAATTCTATATGAAAATTTTTATAAGAGCGAAATATATTTATATTGTTCGAGGTTACAAAATTGATGTTTATTCTACAAGCAATTATGTTATGATCGGATAAACAAATGTCCAAAACGTCACTTTCAAGAACCTCACTAATATTACATCTATTAATGTCTCAGATTCCTCTGTTATCCTTGTAGAGGATTGAATTATTTGCTTAGATGAAGATTCATGTAAGATAGTGTTTACATAGTTCGAGTAAATGTTATTTAATTTCATATTTATATCTCCTAGTACAATATAATTTAATAGATTATTTTCCATAAAATGACAAAAAATATCTCTTAACTAATCTATGTCTGTATAATGACTACTTGGAGGTCTATAAATTACAGAAATACCTGTATTATTATTAGGTATGTTTGTTTTAATTACTAGATATTCACAGTTTGAACAGACAAGTTGAGTACAGTAAACCTTATTTTACGACACAGATAACAAATAATTGCCAGACTTTCCCTTAACATCTACAGAATTTGCACACCAGGAGACTAGGCTGCATTTTCTAAAATCACATTTTAATATTTATGGTTTAGTTCTCTCATCTAAGAGTTCCTTTAGTAACTGACAGGTGACGTTTTTTTAAAATTGCTGAATGGGCTTGTTCCATGATATTAATTTTATATGGCTTTTATACGTTTTTATATAGTACTCGACATTCTTATTATGCACTTAAAATTTCATATTATTAACTTTTTTCGTTCTCGAGATATATGGCGTTGAAATTAGTGATAATAATAATAATAATAAAAGTTATTTATTGATTGCATTAATATACAATGTAATATAATACAATCAAAAGGCCATCGACCTAGGTCCTTCAGCCAAGGAGATAATAATATTAAATTTAACATTTTGTATAAAAAAATATGGTGGGAAACAAAAGGTTGATTACATAGATAAATTGTAAAAAAAATAAAAAATCCCATGTGAGACGTAGTGCTTCAGTACTCCTGCGACATCAACATCATCTGGTCAAAAATTGGTCTTTCCGGATATGCAAATCTGGGTGTATTGTTGTTTCGAGCGATTATTAGAGGTTGCAATACTTCGATATTGTAGTTTCTCTGTGCAAATTTTTCGTTGAGAAGTTGTATTCTCTCCTCGATAGGCAGTATTTGCACCAATTCATACAAAAGTGCATTAGGAGGGTTGTGTAAAGGATTGTGTGGGTGTCGAATCTTTGTAATTTTCCTTAGTGCAGTCGTTTCAGCTGTCCTTAAATTTTTTTTAGCTGGATTTCTGCTGTTCATGTATAATGTATGTCCATATTCTAAAGTAGGTCTACAAATTGTTTTGTATATTTTGGCAGCTGCTGTGGTTTTTATCCCCTTATTTTTGAATGTTAATACTCTGAAATGTTTCGCTCTGGATATGCATTTTTTTTAACCATTTTAGGATGCATGTTGAAGTTTAATTTATTGTCTAAATAAACCCCCAAATACTTGACATTGGTTACTGGATGAATTTGGTGATCACTTATTTCGATAGAGGGAGAATTATTGGATATTGCGTGATTGAATAAAATGAATTGTGATTTCAGCGGATTGATTTGCAGTCTCCATTTGCTTGTCCATGCTAGAGTATTATTCAGTAATATTTGAAGATTGTCCCTTGCCTTTGCAATCGAACGTTCATGTGAGATCAAGGCTGTATCGTCTGCATATTGTAAAATGTATGACAGTTGTTCAGGTTGATTATTAAATATGTCGGAACAATAAATGTTATATAAAAGTGGAGATAGTGATGTCTCGGAATTTTGTCTGTCATTAAAGCCTGAATTTTATTTTTAAGGAGTTTCTCAAGAAGTTTGCCTAATATTTTCTTGGTCAAAATATGGAAGATTGTCTTCAGAAAAGTTTTCCTTGAACTGCTCCGAAAAAACTTCAACTTTCTGCGCGTCAGAGATATATTCCTTGTTGTTTTCCACTATTGTCGATATGCCTTGTTTCGCTTTATATTTAGTGAGTTTGTTCACTTCTTGATAAAAATTCCTGCCCTGTGCCTGATTAATTTTTTCACATACCTGTAGCCATTTGTGTGTTTTAAACTGTTGTATCAAAATGTGAATGTTCTTGTTGAGATCGTTAATGTTTCTTTTTATCTCTGGCATTTTATATTGTTGATATTCTCGATACATTTTTCTTTTAAGTTTGATTAGCTTTATAATATAAGGCGGTAATTGGTGACTGTAAAAATGGTGTTGGTAAGTTGGTGAGTTACGCAGAATAGCATCACTTAACCTTGCATTGAACTGTGATATAATATCTGATGTTATTTCACTGTTTTGTATTGATTCTAACTAATAAGATATATCCTGATTCACTGCTTCAATGTTACATTTGTCATATTTGTATTTAATAATTTGATCTTCTGGCATTATCGAAGCTTGCACATCAAATGCGATCATGATGGATAAATGGTCTGCACCAATATCAGGCAGGACATCAATTTTATGTAGATTGTTGACTATATTTTTGGTATACAGAACCACGGCCGGTGTAGAATCATTATTATTTGGCATTATAAATGTTGGTGGAGTTACAGCTCTTTCGAAATTAGTGTTCTTTAGAAAATCGTTTAGTTGTTTACGTTTTGTAGCATTGTTGACATTCATATCTCCGACAATGATTGCATATTTGCATCTCGCGGCCATGGTGAATATTGATTCTTCTATATTACTGGTGGGGTGAATATAGACCATAGACCAGAAAAATGTGCAACTCCTCATCTTTAAAGGGGATGGTACAGTGTAATGTGTCATCTATCGGATTGTTAATAACAGGAGAGTTTGCTTTTCCCATTTTTAACGACGGATGCATTTGGATAAGGCTACCACCTCTTGTGTTTGCATTTATTATATTTCCGTCATGTCTTAAAACGTTCCAATTGCGATATGATGTATTCGTTTCTGTTTTTGTTTTAGATTCAACGAACATAGCACACTTGATGTCATATTTCTCTATTGTATGATTTATTAAAAGTTTTTTGGGAGCATAGCTGTTTACATTGGTGTAGAGAATATTAAATTTGCCGTTGAATTTGAATATTATTATTTCCTGGTGTAGGTTCCGTAGGAGAATTAAAATCTTTTTGTCCATATCGAACATTAGTATGTATATTTTATTATTCCCAACAAAAGTGACTGAAGTTTCAATGTTGTATTGGTTTATAAATCTTTTTCTCAGTTTTTCGATAAGTTCCTTTCTATCATTGTATTTTGGTTTATTTAGTTTTTCGACGTATGTATTTATGATAACATCATGGATAGTCACTGGGGAGTGAATTCTGCTTTTTTCTTTTTGTCATCAATTATTTTGAGTGATTTTTTATTTAGCGTTTTCACGTGAAATGGAAGTCCGTTCTAGTTATCTATGGAAAGAACAAGGTTGGCCCTTTCTTTTGATACCAAGTTATATAGGGAAATTCGGAAATTCGGCTCTGCAAGATCGAGCAAATAATGTCTTTTTTAGTATTAAAGTATTAAAGTGTAAGTATTAAAATGTAACAAAAAAAAAATAAAAAACATCAAATCTTTAAACGCTCATATGTAAGTTAATGCTTGTAGTGGAGGATCGATATTGGTCTCTATTTAAAAAAGAAGATTGGCATTTTATCGACATTGTAAGTGTCACAGTGGAAATCGGAATTTCGGCTAGGTCTGTGGGAAAAATGGCTATTTTCCTAAAAATCGAAAATTCGCTGTCATATTTTGACATTTGGTAACATTTTGCCAAATCACATATTCCCCCTACAATCCCTCGACTGCCTGTTCCTAAATTTAAGAGGCGAGAGAGATAGCCGACTTTTGCAAGTTAATTACTCAGAAACCATTAAAAAGAACACCTCCGAATGTATCCTAAACAATGTAGAATTAATTCCCGAATTGAATGACACCGGCCGCTTCCCAAAAAATCGCCCCCACGAAAAGCCTTTGATAGATCCGATCTGCAACTTTAGAGGGGCGCAGATCAACACGATGAGTATATAGATAATAACAATTAAACAGCATTGAGTTGACTGAGGTTGCCGAGTCTATGCATATAGTGACGTAGCACCTGGCTACGCCCCATTTTCGCGAGGTGGATGTTGGTAATTGTTTTTAAGACTCTAAACGTGCAAATAAAATTCAGATTTTTTCCAGATCCATTATTTTATACTTGAACTTTCGATTTATGAAATAAAAAAAAAAATGCTGAACAAGCCCATTGTAATTCTTTATATGTTTCTGAACTTTATCTTTCCAACAATCTTTTAAAGGTGGAAATTGTGGCCATCAATGAAAAGTATAATTGGCAAAATAATTTGGGTTTGTTTTACCTATGGAACAAAAAAAGTTTTCCCTGACATCCATCTGTTTTCTGACCTCCCAGTGCCACCGTGTTTGAGCAGACCAGACATTTCTTGATCCCAAATTATCCTGGTAGAGACATATCGACCATGTGTGCAAACAACTAAACAAGGCATACATTGCAATGTTACGGTTGAAATGAACTCTAGATAAGGCGGGTTTACTTAAACATTTATTATGCTATGGCCTATAGTCATATATCCTTCAATATCCTCAGTTTAATGGTAATTTTTATATGTATACAGATGGATTAATTGTGGGAAACCCACTAATTCCCTTACGTGCCAAAATCTTTATGAATAAGGTATAAACTAGTATCCATGGTAGCCATCTACATAATAATTTTTTGTACTGGTATACATATATTGATGACATCCTTGCTTGCTTTCTGGGGACCATGATACAATTAATCAATTTTTTTAACCATGTTACAAGCCTACATCCAAATATAAAATTTACAATTAAAGAAGTCGATAAAAGTATTAATTTTATTGATTTAATGATAACTAGAATAAACAACAAATATGATTTTTCGATCTACCACAAACCTTCGCAGAGAGATACAACAATACATAACAATTCGACACATCCTCTTCAGCATAAATTGGCAGCGGCTTTTCATAGTATGATATACCAATCGTTGAATGTTCCAATGTTAACAGTCAAAAAGTAACTACAACAATAGATATAACATTAAACAAGTTGTGGTCAATAATGGGTTTGGCCTTCTCATAATTGAATATATTATAGCTAAAGAGAAGTTAAAAAATGCCTTGAAATTAATTTACCCAATAACCAAAGTGAAAAATGACTCAAAATTCAAAATGCTCACATATTTAGGCTCTCCAATAGAAAAAATTCCAGCATATTTAAGAAAATAAAATTTGAATATAGCTTATAATTAATAAGGGGAATATATTAAAAATAATAAAGATACAACTCAAAAAGACTATAAATCAGGAGTCTATAAGTTGACTTGCGGTTCTTGCCTTGGGGTACATATTGGACAAACAGGTAGGAATTTCAAGAAACGTCATTATGAGAGAACAAAACAGACTCTATATACAGATGCAAATAATTTATTAAAAGAAAAGAATGATTTCTAAATTTTGCACATAGAGAGTAAAGGATTGGGATTACCTTTATTAGAATGTTTAGAAATTAATAAAAATAAACGATTGGATAATTTCTTAAATGATCAAGCCGAGATAAATCATTCTCCTTTATTTAACATTACTTGGAAATGATTTGCATAGGTAGCATCCAGCTCAGTGGAGCAATGCTAAGGTGTTTGGCTTGCAACCACAAAGTCCCGGGTTCGAATCCTGGTCAGGCTATGGATGTTTAGTGGCGTTTTTTTCATGTGTTACTAAGACGGTAGCAGTGAGCTAGACCGCTGTTGAGTGGCACAACATGTCTAGTTTCTGTCCATGTCCCTGTCCTGTTCCATGGTTGTTGTGTTTATGTCTATGTGTACTAGTGTGGCCCTTACTTATAATAAAAAAAAAAAAATTTGAAAACTTAAATTGCTCACCCTCTTATTTTGTTACATTGGGAAAAAGAAAATTTTCGACCAAATCTGGATAATTTAATGTAACATTTAGAGGTCGCGCAGGAGAGGATAAAATAATAAAATAATAGATTTATATTTATATCTGTATATTTGGTTGTAACTACAGCAGCAGACTATATTCTCACAAAATTAGAGCCCTTGTTGAAGAATATCTTTATTGCAGATCTTAAAACGCTTTCGGTGTTCACTAACAACTTGCAAGAGATACTGAAATTGCTCCTCTTTTCTTGTTAGGGTCTTATTGAATTCTTCAACAAGCGCTACGCCTCTCTCTGCGCTATCGTTAATTACTTTGCTGCTATTAACTATTTCAATCCCTCTTGCATAGTCTTGATTATCTTTCCAACCACTAGGGTCTTCTTCCAAAAAAGACGTATTAATATTTAGCTTTAAGAAAAATGACTTGGTATTTTTTGTAATCAATTGGTCTATTGTTACTTCGGACCATCTCTCAAATTTCTCGGTAATTTTGCGCCTTTTTTCGGGCTTTCTGGCACCAGGAGTCTCTGTAAGAGCCATAACCATCCTCTTTTGTACCTCTAATGAAATGTCTTTGTCAAAAAAAGCTAAGCCGACGAGTTCTTCTGATATATACCATAAATGGTTCGAAAACTTATTTTTGGCGGCTCTTGAAATAACTGGTAATTTATTTTCTAATTTTTCTAAACTTGCAAGAAATTGCAAATCGGTTGAAGGAGCTGAGGCAGCTTTAGGAGCTGAAAACCATGCTCTAATATACACGCATATTAAAAACGAACACACCTCTCGAAGGCCTTTCTCCTCTGCTGCTTTAAGTTTAAACTGTTGTTTAAACATGAATATTTTTAACGAATCAATGGCTTTTGCCATCCACCTGGCATGATGTACTGGTCCAGGTAACTTGAATGAGAAGCTCTCCTCCCAAAAAAATTACAACCAGTTCCAAAAATTCGCGGTAATCAGATCGTGGCTGAGAATCCTATTTTTTTAATATAATAATAGCTATTAGTCATTTATTATATTTTTAAAATGTTTCACCTACCTTATTATTTAGTTCCTTTAAACAAAATTCGATAACATTAACCTGGACATCAGCTACACAACTAGATACACCATCATCATTTATGCCGCTTGAAAACTGTGTTTTATCAAGGGAAGGCCAGGCAGCTTGAAATCGTTTAAAAATGGAAACGTGTGGTCCTGAGGTAGGGACTTTCATGGCTTCTTCGAAGACTGATCTCAAAATAATTTCAAAAATATGATGGCGGCAAGCTAAATGCAAGAGAGACTTTTTCATTTTTTGTTCCAATAAAGTACATGTTCCTTGTAAGCGTCCGGAATTAGTTGAAGTGGTATCAAAGCACATGGCACCGATTTTGTCACAAATGTTCCATTTAACCAACAGATCCATTACAGTTGTAGCTTGTGCCTTTCCAGTGCCAGAAGATAGTTTGGGAACTCCTAAAAGTTGTTCAACATTTTTTCCAGTAATAATGACAGGTAACCGATCAACAGTTTCTTTATCGCAAATATCCTCTAACAACTTTCCATCCCAATGTACAACGAGGAAGTTTGATACCGCAAATTTATCCTTTATAACTGCCGACGACACTTTCCGTATATTAGAACGATGGCGCTGGATTGACGATCGATTGATGTTAATTTCTGCAATGTTATGACTCAGACTCTCTGCTGCAGCTGCAAGAACAAATGTGGCTTTTCTGTCACTTAATTTTGTTCGATCTAGTGTAATTGCCAGTTTTGGAGTTACTATGTCTATTTTGGCCCTTTTCTTAATTCTATTTCCCCTAGAAGTAGAAACAATAGGTACTTCAAATAAGCTATCAACTCCATCAGTCGCATCTTCACTAGAGTCAGAACTGCTAATATTAAGGATACCACTTGTTACCTTGTCTAAAATATGAAAGAAAATATTTAGTAAGTGCGATTTTGGTATCAATAGATTTCTTACCTAAACCCTCATGTTTTTCTTGATAGCGCTCTCTGCGCTTCTGTAGAATTTTCTCTTTCGCCTCACATCTTTTACGTTTTAAGTGTAAATTTCTGTCTTTTCCAACCATAGCACCTATACGTCCATGTTGTCTTTGTAGTAATAAAAACTGCTTGTCCTCTTCGTTTTTTATTAGTTTTAATGCATCCTGATGTGCAATATCCCAGAGATTGTTGATCTTAGACATAAATTTTTGTTCATTTTCCATTTGAGTCTTGGATTTCCTTTTGGAACTTTTTTTTAATTTGACCCATTCGTCGAAAAGTCCTTTTAGTTTAGAAGTTAGATGTTGATCACATCGCACAGGAATATTAGCTTTATCCCAGAAAACTGTTTACCTCAGCTATGCTCGTGCACTCTCCCGAATAGTTTTTTTCAAAGTTTTGTGATGATAAAAAAACACTTGTAGAACTTGTTTCGCAGAAGGCAATTTATTTCCATATATCGCTTGCGTTTCGTGACCTAATAAATACAATGTCGTTCTATGTCTTGTAAAAAACGTCATTGTAAAGCGCGATACGAGATAATCACTCACCTTACTGAACTATTTACAACTAGTACTGAGTACTGATTGAGTGGAAGTGATAATCATGCGCAAATAATCGAAAATCGGTGTTGCGACTAAACTTTGTGCTCGTTGCGCGACCTTTAAATATATTCGTATCTCGTTAAAATTTAACTGGCCTTTCTTTTTTGTGATTAGTAACATTTTAATAAGGTGAGAGGATAAAATTTCAAAAGTTATAAATTAAGGGCCACCCTACTGTGTACGTGTCCTGGTTGAGTGGTAGAGCAGCAATAGCTGAACTCCGCCAGGACGCTAATATAAATAAGGCATTAAAAAAATAAAAATAGTTTTTCTAAATTTGTTCCTAATCTGTTAATATTATTTGTACAATGTATTTATCTAGGTATTCTTTATGTTATGTTAATTACTTTTTATAATATGAAACTGTCAAATATTCAGTATTTAAGATTAAGATTGTAAGTTAGTTATTATGAAGCCTATGTTAGGCGAAACGATCGTCATGATTAAAATTATGGCGAAAATCTAAACCATAGTGTGGTCGTTAAATTTAATTTTCATAAGTATTTTATTTATTTGTTTGTTAATTACAATATTAAAATCTTATCTCTTTAATTCCCTATTTTAATGTATATGTGTTTGTCATTTAATATATGTATATATTATTTGTTCTCTAGCTGAAACATACCGGGTGCCTACGATATTACTAGCCAGCCTATAACTTTCTAGTAAAAGAAGATATAGATTTCAAATTTTTGGCAGTTGTACGATTGAATCAGTTACACATTTAAACTGCTCTAGATTAGATTTTAGCTGGAGGAGCTGGCAATTGGCCTTGTCTACTGCGACCAGTAGAGGTCTATTGCAGTACTTCTTCTTTGTACCTTAGGGCTTCTTATCCAGACATGGTCTTTACAAGACTTGGAGTCTCTTGATGAGAAGCCCCTTGGTAAAATTATCAGCCCTTGGTTTCTATTTTCTCGCAAAGCCGTCTCAGTCCAGTCAAAGCTATTACAGCTCATGACATGAACTGACGTACCTAAACGATAACTCACCCATCCATGCGTTGGACCCAACCGATGTTGCTTAACTTCGCCGATCGAGTGCCGGCACATAAACTAGTGACCGTACGAGGAACTGTTAGACTGCTCTAACTTCTGATTTTCATTTCCGGTTTAACCGGCAGCAGTACAAACTTTGTTATTTTGAATGGAACACTCTGTATATTATTCAAAATTTAGATTGCCTAAGAAATTCTAGATATAAAATATGTAGCACACCCTGTATCTATCTTTTACAGTTTTCAAGAACTGGCGGTTGAAAATGTTATATCAGTCATAGATTATTCCATTTTCAGATAAAACAAATCAATATAGGAACAAATCTGCTATGGTTATATAAGTTTTTTGGCGAGTAAAATTATATGAAGTAATAAAAATTTCATTTCTCGTTGAACCGGTAGTACTACAAAAAGTGACATTCAGACTTACTCCAACAGAATTCGGAAAAAATGAGCGAACTTTTTTATTCTGAGATTTCCTTATGGAAAAGTGTAGGTTTTGAGGTCAGAAAACATGTCACACACGCAACCACCATACCAGCAACATACAGCGTTTTGAGATATAAATATATATACACGATTTTTCGCGTTTTTTTCACCAAAAACTACCAATATCTCAAAGGAGATGCATTTTTCGAAAAAAAGTTTCAAATAAAAGTTATTCAAAATTAAATTTCCTACATAATTGCTTTTATGAAAAATTTTAATTTTCCCAATAGTTTTCTCGTAAAAGCAGAAAAATCGCATGTATATATATATTTTTAAATGAACTACAGATTATGGAAAAATTAATGTTTTGGAGGCAAAATGATGGTCGATTCATTTTTAAATAACAAATGTGAATTAGAGAAAAGAAAATTGCCGAAAATATTATATACTTTTCCAAGGTTTAAATATTTATGAGCATCAAACATATCATTTTATAAGTTGATATAATAAAATAATAGCCTACATATTTTGACTGCCTAAAATAATTCCTAGATACACGCCTGCTTTTGCCGTTACAATAAAGAAGCAGATGTTTTTTTAAAAGGCATGTGGATGCGCGCACAGTGATGTACACAAATATATCTAATATAAAAAATGTATAAGAAACTCAATAATTATACATTGTAGCGAAATCATAGAAAAAATCAAAGATTAAATAATTAATTCTTACGTTTTTTCCAACAAATTTCGCCAGAAGCGTTAAAAACCATGTTTTTAATCAAATACACAAACACTTCTATTCTTTAATTTTATTTTGTTATAATGTTTCAACAAGTTATAAGTTGTTTAATGAATTTTCACATATAAATATTTACTACTACATTTACATTGATACAAAATTTAAAAATTGTCATGCGCTCAGTAAAATGTGTCTTTATTTGGAAAGCAAACACGTTAATTTTTTTTCTCCAGCACTTAATGTCTCTTCACGTCGCTATGGCAACAAAGAAAAAAATACCATTCCACTAGACTATCCATGTATATACAGATCAACGTACACATACTTATGCTGGCGCATATATACGTGCGATTTTTCCGCTTTTACGGGAAAACTATTGGGATAATCGAAATTTTTCGTAAGAGCAATTTTGTAGGAAATTTAATTTTGAACAACTTTTATTTGAAACTTTTTTTTTCGAAAAATGCATGTCCTTTGAGATATTGGTAGTTTTTGATAAAAAAACGCGAAAAACCGTGTATATATACAGGGTGATTCAGAACTTATCTGGAAGAATTTAAGGAGATATGCACCCTTAAAATTAGAGTCGATACCACGAAAAAAAAATATAATAAAATCCTAACAGAACTGCCATAAAAAAATATTGAAGTTAAGGTATTATTAAACGCTACTTAGCTGAACGACTAGATGAAATACTGACCTAGCCCTTACTATACACGCAGACCTCTTGAATCCTAGACTAATACGTATCAAGCAGCAACTAGTTCAGGTGTCGTGCGTCGTTAGTTTGTGATTTAATCGCGTTGTTAGTGGGTGTTCTTTTTATTTTAGTGCTGTAAGTGAGTTTCTTTCAAAATGCCATATGTGTATAGTAACGCGGAGTATATGGACATGAGGCAAAATTGGACACGAGGTTGTCAAAAATTCATACAGGTTGGCGGACAAAATTTCGAACAGTTATTGGCACATCATGTATGTACAAAATTTGTAATCATTTAAAGTAAATAAAAAATTGAAAGTAGACTTATAACTTCGAAGAGACGTTAGGTCAGATTTGTGTCGTTATCGATTTCATTTATGTGAAGTTTTCGCATTTCACAACTATTCATTCAATGTCATCTGTTTTCACGATTCATTCATTATTAGCTGCTGTTTCCAATTTTTATTGCAGTCGACCAGAATAGCAGTAGTGTACAAGTAAAATTTAATAATTTTTTTAAAGTGCTTTTTTTCATTTTTTCTTTGCGCTATTATATCTATATGGGACAGGTTGTATATCCCCTTAAATTTTTCCGGATAAGTTCTGAATCACCCTGTATATCTATATCTCAAAATGCTGTATGTTGCTGGTGGTTGCGTGTGTGACATATGTTTTCTGACCTCAAAACCTACACTTATCCATAAAAAAATCTCAGAATGAGAAAGTTCGCCTATTCCATCTTTTTATGTCTAACTTTCCTGGACAAATGGAACACTCTAGATTGAACCTTAAATCTACATTATACCAGGGCCGTTCCTACCAGAGGCAAATTGTGTATTCTACATGTAGGCGCCACATTTAGGGGGGGTGCCAAAATGTGAAATAAAAAAAAAGGATTTTAATTTATTAATTAGTAAAATATATAAACGTAAACACATCTCAAGGCAAAGGTGTAATTGAGGCTTAAGCATGATGTCGTCATTGTCACTCTATATGGCATGGAAGGCTGGCACATTATCTTGATCACCGACGGTGATTCACGATTCACCGCGCCACTGCAATATCTCAGTTCTGAATTTTAACTAGAGTGTAGTCGGTCAGGTGCTACAAACGATCTTGTATGAGCGCGCGTCATTATCACCCATGTCGGTGGTATCCGAGAGGGGCATGCTCATTTATGGCAATTTATTTCCAATTGCGAAAATGACGCAAATATTCTCCTGCTCTTCTCGCATACCATCTACTGAATTTCAACGGATGACTTTGACCTACCTCAAAATGTTGCAAACAAAGCGTTCCGCTGCTCAAAATTATTTTTAAATACAAGAAACTTGCATCAATATGACTCCTACTGCGCGTGTATACAAGATCATTTGTAGCACCCAACCGACTAAACTTTAGTTGGATATTAAACAATGCTACTCTGCTCTAGTGCATTTGCAGTTTATATACAGTTTATACATACATATTATATGTAACATATAGAATACCTAACCCATAAATAGAATAGTCTACCATACCATACCATACCTAATAAATAATTATTTTATGTTGAATTCAATGTGAAATGTTTTTAACACTTGACAAGCATCTATAGGGGGCGCTAATTTTGATCCCAGATGCAGACGGCCACATATCTAGGAAGGGCATTATACCGACCATTCTGGATACTCTTATCGAGAAATCAACAGTGAACATTTTGACCATTTAAATTATGGTTAAATTGTACCTACCTCTCGACCTACCTATTGTTTTTATTGTTACACTTTTGATAGTTATTTTATTTTTCATGGAATACTCTCTAATATTTTTCTGCTTTGAACAGATTTGTGATATTTACTGTTCAGGTGAACATTCAGTTGCCGATATCTCAATAACTATTAGATTTAGACAAAGGACACTAGAATATCCACAAAAGTCAGTAGAATGTAAATTTAAGGTTCAGTATACAGGGTGTTCCATTAAAAGTGTCGAAGTAATTGAAGTCTGAAAGTCACTTTTCGTAGTACTTCCGGTTCAACCGGAAATGCATTTTTTATAACTTTATAAAACTTTATTCGCCAAAAAATTTAAATGGTTAACAGATTTGTTCCTACATTCATTTGTTTTATGTGAAAACGGAATAATTTACGAGCGATAAAATATCTTCAACCGACATTTTCTTGAAAACTGTCAAAGATAGATTTAGGGCATGTTACATGTTTTATACCTAGAATTTATGAAGCAATCTAAATTTTGAATAATATACAGAATGTTCTAATAAAAATATCAAAGTTTATACTGTTTCTGGTTAAACCGGAAATGAAAATTGGGAGATAGTGCAATCAAAATGTACAACTGATTCAATCGTACAACTTTCCAGAATTTGAAATCGATATCTCTTTTTACAAGAAAGTTATAGGGCTGGCTAGTAATGTTGTAGGCACCCGGTATTTATATTTGTGCATTATGGTGTGTTTATTGTATATGTATATTTACAACAATTTATGTACTTGTACTTTTTTGTAATTTATCACTATTGTGATCGAAGGGATTAATAAACTATTGTTATTATTATTTTAGTTTCGCACGTCTCTCGTTTTTCTATCAATGCTATTGGGGAAGCTTGAGGTGAAATCAAACTATTGCCGTTGTATACCGACTTATTATTATTATTATGCACACACTCCTCTTTGGGGAAGGAATTTTATTGATCCCCTGGCGTTACACCAAGGGATGCAGTTCTGTTGGAGCCTGTTTCATATTATTATTATGAAATTTCGCACTCCTCTTTGGAATGCGAAATTCCGATTGACTACTGCAAGGTTTTCTGTTAAATTTTAAGTAGTTTGAGCAGAAATTTCTGGATTTTTTCTCAGAAAGTTTTCATACCACTTCCTTTCAGGTCTGCAGTTTATAAATGAAGTTTTACTATTTAGTTCTTTAACCAGAACTCGTACACTATTTAAGAGGAGGCGTTCTTTTTTTATTGGAAACTTCACATTGTTATTGAAATACCCAAGAAACAAGCCTATTTTCTTCCTGTGGAGTTAAAAATAGAATTTGATCCCATTTGGCGTCTAAATGGACTCTTTCCCCAGATTTTACTCTGAAGTTTAGCCCTAGGCACTCTATGCAGTCTTACTGATGTTGCAATAGGTTGACCACTAGTTACAGTTTCTATAGCTGCCGCTATTTGATCTTCTGAGTAGGTTAATATTCTGCCGTTAATCTGTGGCACCTCCTGAAACAACGGCACCATTAGTTGACAGATAAATGTTCCAGTACATGACAGGGTAATTCTAGGTTTTAGCAGTTAATATCATGTTGACATCATGAATAAACTGCAGAGTATAAGCTGAATGACATTATAAAAATTGCAAAACATCCACATGTGCCATCTACTGGTCTTTAATAATGACCCGTGCTCCAGTTCTTGACATTTTGTACTAATTAATCCTTTATATTTTATGTTCTACAAATTAATGATTACAACAGCTTAGGTATAGTTTATTAATCAACTTCACAACTTCATAGTAAAAGATAAATTCTAGGAATTATAGTAAATATAAAAACTTACCTTCCTTAACAAATTCACAACAAACGCAAAGAAAAACGCATTCACAAACACATCTTGACCCAAAATAATTCGCCATATTGAATAATGTAAGAGATGACATTTGTCACTCTAGCTATGAAAATTGGATGTCACTAGGTACCTTAATTGAATATTTTAAAAAGCTGCTTCTAGAAATCCATTGTAAAATAAAGTTTTAAAGTGGCAAATGCCATGTATTGGTACATTGCCAACTAATGGTATATAAGCATATTATATTAACACCAAGCACTAACATTGTCTAGCACGGTTTTAAATTTTGTATTCGATTCATCAGCAACTGTGGAGCAACTTATATCATCAGTTTACATAACAGTCATGGTACATATCATAAACAGGCTCAACGAGAGGATAAATATGATTGCTTATATAATTTAAGAAATGTTTTACAAAATATACTTCCATTAAATAGGTTTATTAGTTTTGGTGAATGTCTATATCTAATTTAATACCATATACAGGGTGTCCTATAATAACGTGTAAAAAATGTAACTATTAAGTCCTTATCGAAAATGAAGGTGGGTTTATCATATAAAGTTTTTGTAAATAAGCGTTTCTTGTCCAACTACACCCCCTTAAGGGGGTGTGCAAAAAAACGGTACTTAATTCCTATCTGAAAATAACGTAATTGGAAAAAGACGAAATTCAGCACATCACATTTCATCCATCTAGCTATACAAAGGGGTGATATTAACTATCATTCTTGTAATTTTATAAATATCTTTCTGTCTACTATTTTTTCTTTGAATTAACCAAACATTATGATTCATTTAGAAACTCTTTTACCTCTTGAAAGAATATCGTAAAATCGACCGCTTTTAAGAAAAAAGAACTAAATCACATCTGCCTATGATCAGTCAAAAGCGACGAGCCCTATTACTTTAGTCAAAACACTAAGTAAAATCATAATTTGGCAGTTGATCATTTGGGGCTTATACATTATTTTCAGATAGAAATTAAAACCCATTTTTTTGCACATCCCTTTAAGGGGTACAGCTGGACAGAAATGGCTTATTTTGAAAACTTTTATATGAAGATCCCACCTTCATTTTCTCTAAGGAATTGAAAGTTAAACTTTTTGCATGTTATTAGAGGACACCCTGTATAGATATTATTCTTTTCTATATTCTGGACATTTAGATATATCTTATAAATATTCTTTGCTAATTGTACACACTTGTATATGTAGGTGGGCCCAGAAATAAACTGCCCCAGGGTCTGCTCTCGATGGCCCTGATCGTCAATAAAAAACGACTTAATTAAATAATTGTTTTACAGATTTAAAGCACTCTACAAAGGTCTCCTGCCAAAAGTTCTTCGACTGGGCCCAGGTGGAGCAATAATGTTGGTAGTTTATGATTTTGCTCATACATTTTTGACAGAAACATTAGCATGATGAATTTAAAAAAAAAATAACAAGTAGACTTTTTTATACAGTAAACTTATATAATGTTTTTATACTTGATACAAGTAAGTAGTGAATTTTAATTTGTATTTATGTTTTTACATTAAATTTGCCTCCTGAAACAGGATATAAATTGATGTTAATGATGTTGTTTTCTTTTCATTTGTATTTTGTAGTATTCTGTTATCTGGATAGTGTTATGGAAGTTTTTAAAATATTTTTGGCCCTAAAATTGTGTTGAAAAGAACATGTAGACATGTCATAGTAGAGTGCAACTTAATTTCTATCTTTTGGCCCGTTGGCACTTTTAGAGTAAAAAGTATGACCTTACCAGATATGTTACTTATACCCTGTAGATTACGAATCCACTTGTAAAAAATCGTCATGAATGTAAGGTCACAAATCAAAATTTTATAATTAACCACACCACGTAATATAGTCAATCATGAAGCATATTTTATACAAAAATCATTAAATGATTTGTAGAATTTGTATTGTTAAAATACACAAAGAAACGAACTTTTACATAGGCTTATATGGCAGCAAAAAACAAAAATCCTCATTTTCTGTGTTCGACTACAGCTGAAAATTAATTATTTTTCGCCTAGTTCTCCATTCACACGATGATATCTCCCACACTATTGTATTTATCAAAAAATATATTCGTTATAAATAATTGGTAAATTTTCCAGATTAAAATGGTTCTTAAATAAGATTTCTTGAGAATATAATAACCAAGCTATTTAATAAGCGTAGTGTGATATCAATTTTCAAAGCTTGTCAGCAGCATATGTTTGTTGCAAATTCTAGCTCTCTCACTACTTTAAGAGTGTTTCAACAACCCTCACTACCCACCAGCAATGGTCTATTGGTAAATATATGGGCGCATCATAACTCTCGTTGTTTATGATATTTTGAAATTTGTCTTGAAAATGATTACTATGTACTAAATATAAGTAAATTTGTTGAATATTAATTCATTGTTATATGGACTTACATAAAATTTTTGTGTAATAGATTAACATGTTATAAAGATAACCACTAACACTTTATTTAATAATTTACTGATTACACAATACTTCTTAATTAACCAAAATAACCTTTACACTTTGTTTACTTGATATTTAACCTCATTTTTTCACTTTTCAACTTCACTTTTATAAAACTTCTTCCTGTCATGGAATCTCGCCTTATATTCTCTGAAATTGCCTCTAGAGTTATCTAGAACATAATTGAGATCTTCCACCACACTCCAGAAAACTCTATATCTTTCTACAAGTTTCTAGGGCGTCACTATTAGTCATGGGCGTATCATAGGGGATGTAATGCCTAAAACTGCCCCCTCCTTAAGCCTGATCGTCCAGATCAGCAATTCAGAATCATCAATGTATTTCGCCAGTCTAACCAAATGCACGATTTTCGTTTTGGACTTTTTGCTTCATTGAATTCGATAGACAACATCATTAATTCGGGTAATAACAGTGTACGGTTCATCCCAAGGTATATTCGGTGACATTCCTTTCCTTCGCTGTGGGTTGTACAGCCAAACCAGCTTTTCCACCTTGATGAACCCTTTTGAACTACCCTTCCGGTCATATCGAGCCTTCATTCGGTCACTGGCTGGTGATGGCTCCGCTATATTGAAGCCAACCTTTTCAAAGGAGCTCCGGCATTGAACTGGTCCATTTCACCCTTACTTCCAGTCTGTGGTCTCTTACTGACTGCACAAATCTTGCATTTGCGACACCAAGCTTCCACATCCTGACGACTTTTTATCCAATAAAATCGTTCTCGTATTTTCTTCAGGATCTCGTTAACACCGAAGTGTCCATCGGATGTTCCATTGTGCACTTCCTGAAGCACCTTCGCTACTGGACACCTGGGAATTACTAGACGCATAACCACCTGCTTTCCATCCAAGTTTTCCCATGCTCTCCGCAACAGCCCGCTCATGACTTTCAGTGAATCCCACTGCACCCATCGTGGCTTCAGCCCCACTCTTTTGCTTGAAACATCCTTCCATTCTGAACGAGTTCCCCTTTCTTTGGCTCTCAATATAGGCCCAATTTACGCATCGTTCAGTTGCTTTTGTCCGAGCGCTTCATCTGTCCTGTCATCCGGCACCTCCACCTTGACAGTGTTGACTGCTCCCATGTCCTGCAGTTTCTCCTCCTGGTGGCTTGCTTGCAACATTCCTTGCACCTTATTCCGAATGAAATATCTGCATCTTTCTGGAGTTTAATTTTATTCTTATATCCTTGTAGTGGTGGACTTCTCGTAATGCTCCGAAGCTGGGAAATCGTCACTTCTCTATTGGCACCACGTTCCTTATCTTACACAACCTCAGTGTTACCAGCTTCCTCTGGTTTTCCCCTCGGCTTCACAGCATCGGCCTTTACTCTCTCCAAGCTCCTCCATGGACATTCTAGCTGGATATGTCCTAGTTCTCCGCACCTGTGACATTTCATACGCCGTCCACTTGGCCCTCCACTGCTTTGTTTATTCTGTGTCTCTTCCATGTTTCCAGCATTAGCTTTCCTCGAGTTCTGCTGTCGACAGTTTTGTTTGATATGCCCTGCTCTGCTACAGTTGTAACATTTAATACCCCCACTTGGCTTTCCTTGTCTTTCTGCAGTATCCAATTTAGCCAGTATTTGAGTAATCATTTTCTCCATCTTGGTCAACGTAGGGCTTTGGTTCTCCTTTTCTGGCAGGGATCTTTAGAGACTCACAGCTTGTATCTTGAACTCAGAATATTCTGAAAGACAGCTTCCACCTCGAGTGCATGCACTCACACTTCGCTGCTGTTCTGGTATCAAGATAACCTGAAGACTCGCCTGATCTCATCGTCCTGTATACCATCCAGAAAAGCCTCTACTGCCAGTTGGTCTTGGAATTCTTTTGGTACATCCGGGTAAGCCAGGTGAGCCAGTCTCCACACGGCAGCTTCGAACCTTGCAAGCTTTCCCCAGCCTCTTGAACACGTGATTTCAGCTGGGTCTGATACACTTGGACAAGGTGTTGTTTACCATATCGTAAGTCTAGGGCAGCTTTTAAAACTATAAAATTCTGTTGTTGCTCTACTGGGATTGTCTGGAGTATTTCCAATGCTTGGCTCCTTAATGCTGTGATTAACGCCATAGCCTTCTCTTTGTTACTCCAACTATTCGCACATGCAGCTGCCTCAAACTGTCTCTTGAAAATGGTCCATGAACTTTGGCCATCAAAGGAGAGAGGTTCGAACAGCTGACCTGATAAGCCACTTCTTCTTCCTCTATTCCGCAACTGTCACTTAAGCAGGTCTATTTGGCCATTGACTTCTTCTTCAAACATGTTTACCTTCTCTTTGACTTCACTTACTTCTTCTCGATGCCTTCTTTCTAACCCTTCCAACACTTTCTGGAATTGTGCAAATAAGTCCTGTATTTGGTTTTCGGTTGCCACACTTCTTGTTGTTATAGGCATACGACTACGTTGAAAACAAATAAATTTAACGATTACGTCACTATCGGTAATGGGACTGTCCAGAAAAACCTCAAAACGGCACGAAAAAGTCTTATCTAGGGTCTTTGTCACTTAACCACTAATGTCCAAATAAACTGTTCTAAAAATGTCTCAAAAAATGCACTTAACACTATTTTCCTGTTCGAAAATAACCCTCGAACAATGTCCAGTAAATCAGTCCACTGTGTTAGCACTACTTCCCAAGAATACACTGTCCAAACCGTCGAACACTTCCGAAAATCCTCTTGTTAAAATTCCGCTTCTGACGCCAATTGTTGCGTATTTTCACCCCTGAAGCCACCCTTCAGGATCCGTGGGTTCTAAATAATTTTAACAAGGGATAATCACCAACACTTTATTTAATAATTTACTGATTACACAATACTTCTTAATTAACCAGGTAACGACTCGTAATAAAGTTGGTAGAAAAGCATGACGTGATCACGACTTTCCATATACAAATATATTTTGACGATATAAATAACATCATGAGGCAGGTACACGTTTAATACCGTATAGATATTTATATATATCTTTATATGTTTTACTTATATTTATTGGTGATTGGAGGCAGGGTCGTGAAGTAAATTGGTGAAGAGTATAATGCTTATTTGCGTAAAAAGTGCTGCTTGTTGTTGAATAAAATTGTATGGATGAGGCACTCAGGAATTTTTGATAAATATTTGAATGGGAGAAATACTTGGACTGATCTAAAACCATTTCATAAAATAATGGCAAATAGGACTATATAAATAAACATTATTTTTAGGCGAGCAATACAACCCTAATCTGTATCGAAATAATTATTATAATTATATCGAGGTAAATATTCAATATTAAGGAATTACTACTCCGGGCCCCAATGTTCTCTCGATGGCTCTGTATATCATACAATATCATGAGTGTTACACATATCTACGGCTGCACAGATTACCAAAGTAGTGAATTGACTATTCACCGCCTGTCGGTACTTATTTAGGAATAAGAAAAATTTACAATTTTTCCTACGCCGTATTATGAAAAGTCGTGATCACATCACGTTTTAAATTCACTGATATCAGAAAATCATAGCAACGATTCACATTGTGATTGAAAAATTAAGATATCGCCCAACACTACTTCTTCCCACCATGGAATCTCGCCTTATATACTCTGAAATTGCCTCTAGAGTTATCTAAAACATAATCGAGAATCTTCTTCCACCACACTCCAGAAAACTCTATCTCTCTCTACAAGTTTCCAGGACGTCACATTAGTCATGGGCGTATCACAGGGGGTGTAATGCATAACATTATGTTTAGTTTGTATGAAATTGGGCCCTGTAAACAAAAGTTTGGAAAAATCGTTTGCAATATTTATTGACTGTTTAAAACTCCATGAAAAAATAAGTAATCAAAGAGAAGATAATCTTTATTTTGGAACTATGTCATTTCGAAAAACAAATAATTTTGGCGGTTTGGTTTGGTTTGGTACCAAAATTGGTATTCTAATTTTACTAGCAAAAGAAATTTAGAACATTTAAAGAGAAAAATAGATAAAGAGAAAGAAATTGGAAACAGTTCAGATGGATAGAATGCCTGTCGATCAATTTCTTCTGGTGTGTCCTGTAAAATTAATATTTTTACAATAAAAAAACTTCTCAAGTAATGGCCACGAACACAAAGAAAAATAAGACTATTAGCTCACCAAAATCCCATAATCTTCGAAAGAATTTGTGCTAATGATTTAAAGTCTATAGAGATATGTTCAATGTTTCTAAAGTCACAGTAGAAAATGCAAAGGTCTATCTAACAATAAAAATAAAGACTACATATTCTTTGTAACTTTATCCAAATTTTTATATTATTTTAAGTTTTGGAATGTCATTGATAACTATTTTATAAAAACGCATAAAAAACTGTATGATATGTGTTTGAAGATTTATAATTATTACAAACTGAACTAGTGGCGTGTGTGAGTAGGAAAAAACGCGAAAATGGTAAATATTTTGAGCCGGAATGAAATTACCTCCCCCCCCCCCGTTTTCGAGGATGCTGAACACGATGGCGGTGTCAGAATTTCTCTTTAGGGTTGCACAAGCCCTCAAACAGGCCAAAGACCACCCCCTAGAGGGGTTAAACGCGATGTAATAGGTTTCCCTTCAGAAAATAGTACTTTCCTCCCGTTTTCAAGGATGCTGAGCACGGTGGTGGTGTAGGTAATTGCGTCCGACCCCTACCAACCCCTCCACCGGCCAATACTCGCCCCCGAAAGGGGTGAATTTTTTTTCTCGGATTATCAGCGGCAAATATATATTCCCCCCCCGTTTTCAAGGGTGCTGAGCACGGTGGTGGTGTTCCCCATCGCGTCCGGCCCCTACCAACCCCTCCACCGGTCAATACTCGCCCCTGAAAGGGGTGAATTTTTTTCTCGGATTATCAGCGGCAAATATATATTCCCCCCCGTTTTCAAGGATGCTGAGCACAGTAGTGGTGTTCCCCATCGCGCCTACTGGCAGTATTTGATCATATTTTTTCAGTTGAACGGGAAACAAAGGACATTACAACCAAGAAAAGAAATGAGATTATTCTTCCCGTAAACAGCAACCTCGAAAACTGGGAGGGGAGGGAAACATATATTCCGAAAAAAAATTTTCACCCCTTTCGGGGGCGAGTATTGGCCGGTGGAGGAGTTGGTACGGGTCGGAGTCGATTACGAACACCACCACCGTGCTCAGCATCCTTGAAAACGCGGGGAATATATATTTGCCGCTGATAATCCAAAAAAAAATATTCCCGGTGAGTATTGGCCGATGGAGGGGTTGGTAGGGGTCGGACGCGATGGGGAACAGCACCACCGTGCTCAGCATCCTTGAAAACGGGAGGAAAGTACTATTATCTGAAGGGAAACCTATTAAATCACGTTTAACCCCTCTAGGGGGTGGTTTTTGGCCTGTTTGAGGGTTTGTGCAACCCCAAAGAGAAATTCTGACAACGCCATCGTGTTCAGCATCCTCGAAAACGGGGGGGAAGGTAATTTCATTCCGGCTCAAAATATTTACCATTCGTCCGACTCACACACGCCACTAAACTGTTTTATGCCTCATATTCTGTGTAATTAGAATATATTTTTCATTTCTTCCTGTAGATGTAACAACCTCGACTCCTTTGCCAGTAAATGTATTTATAAGTAGTCTATTGATCTGTCTTTTAGGCATATCCATCCAATTCTAGATACTTCTCATAAATTGACGACATATCATACCTTATTGCTTTAAAATCCTTTCTCAAGAATTTTACATATTTTAATGGAACTCCGTTCACTGCCCGTTTTCCACTTTTATTTTTATTGTTAGATAGACCTTTGCATTTTCTATAGTGACTTTAGAAATATGAAACATGATATTTAATTTCCATAGCTATTAAATCGTTAGCACAAATTCTCTCGAAAATTATGAGATTCTGGTGGTCTAATAGTCTTATTTTTCTTTCCATGTTCGTGGTCATTACTTGAAAAAACTTTTTTTATTGCTGATGCTTTTTGACAAAAAACACATTTCTATATTAAAAAAAAAAAAAAAAATTACGAAAGGACACACCTGAAGAAGTTGATGACAGGCATTCAATTCATCTGAACTCTTTTCAATTCGTTCTCTTTCTCTATTTTTCTCCTTAAATGTTCTATATGACACCTAATTTTGACAGTCTGGAGGGTACACAAACCTCATCCAATCACAACGGAATGCAAATGTAAACAATTATCATCCACGTAGTGGATTGGAAGTATAGTAATCATACAGCAAACTTCGAACATTTTTATTGTTCAAGCAGGTTTAGAATGTCATGAAACGTCGACAAATTTGAGGTAAAAAATGTCTTCTGTCTTCTGGAACGGTTTACGATATTGACTTGAAATTTTGTACATGTATGTATTATAACGATATCTGGAACTGGATTGTTTCTTGAACATATTCGGTGAAGGGTTGGGGGTAAATAGGGGAAAATAAGTAAAGCAAGCTGATAAGCGTACAGAAACTTGAGATTTGTTGTACATACCTACTAGTAACAGTAGTAACAAAGGCCTCAGATTTTTTTATAACATTTTTCAACCCCTACACCACCCCATCTCCATTTTCAAAGAGGTTGATAAAATTAAATTGAGATGTTCTCTTGAAATTTGGTACATGTATGCATTATAATGATATATGGAACTAGATTATATTTTAAGATGATTCCGTTGAAGGGTTGAGGGGTAAGTAGAGGTAAATAGGGGAAGAAATGAGTAAAGCAAGCTGATAAGAGTACAGAAACTTGAGATGTGGTATATATACCAGAAGCCTCAAATTTTTTAATAATATTTTATTATGGAAAATCAGGATGTGGAAAATTCCTTAGGCAGCGGTTTTTCACAGAGTTTTAAACAATCAGTGAATATTTCAAATGGTTTCTTAAAACCTTTGTTTACAGGGCCCGGTTTCATACAAATTAAGCATAATTTCTTGCGAATCTATTTTCACGTAAATTTTATTTTATTTCAAAATATAAACCAGGAGAGTTATAAAGCGCCCATCTATTTAGCGATAGGCCATTGCGGGTGGGTAGTGCGGTCTTAAATTATTGGGAGAGCGAGTATCTGCAACGAATATGTGTCGCCGATAAGCTCAGAAAATGGATGTTACTCTACACTTTATATAATATCATGGTTATTAGATTCTCAAAAATTCTGATTTAAGAACCATTGTAATCTGGAAGATATGGCAAATATTTTATATAAATATTTACTATTATTAATTTTCCACCATAGTCGAACGGAGAAAATGAGGATTTTTGATTTTTACTGCCATATAAGTCTATGTGAAAGTTCGTTTCTTTATTTATTTTAAAGATAGAAATTCTGCAGAGAATTTAATGATTTTTGGATAAAATATACTTCATAATTGACTCTATCATGTGGTGTGGTTAGTTAGAAATTTTTGATTTGTGTCCTTATATTCATGATTTTTTAGGGGGTAAAAGCCTCATGTCTGGCAAAGTCATACATTTGACTCTAAAAGTGCCAATGGGATGAACGCAACTTTCGTCAACGCGAGCTCTCTACTATCATGAAAGTTCATTTTTATTACAATTTTAGACTTACTGAAATCGGACACAGGTCATAGTTTATAATGTTTTATATTGTGATTTGTGATTTAATAGAAAGTATTACATAATTCTTTGTTTTTTTCTCTCTTAATTTTGTTTTTTTTCTGTATGTTGTTTAAATCTACTAATTTACTCTTAAGTCTGTTGACAATATTGAGAACAATGAAGCAACAAAAGAAAATGATATACATACAGATATATTAGAGGTTTTTTAAAATAAGGGATACTTTTCCAAAAGTGTATTTAGAGAACATAAAAATAAGTCTGAATGATATAATCTATTCGAAAATCCTTCCCAATGTTACAGTTCTTCAGGATTAAAAAAAAATAGAAGTTTAAAAACAAATGCCATTCAACAGATTATGGCTCCTTGATCAAAAATCCTTAGGTGTGTGAAGTCTGTTATTCAATATTTTCAGGAATTAATAATAGAAATTCTATGTTCCGTAGTTTCGACTTCAGATTTCACGCTAATATTTTCGATCAGATAGTCATAATCTGGCGAAAGCCACTTGTTCCAATACACATGAAAAAAGTGCTTCTTAAAATTCTATTACTAAATATTGAAAATTAGCCACTTCTGTGCTCTGTAGCTCAGAAGATATTGAATAGTGAACTTCACTCCCATAAGGAGTTTTAATCAGTCAGCCATATCATTCCATCAAAATCCATTGAAACCCAAAATCCTACATATTTGGGGCACGCTCCTTTGATATTACTTTTTAGGTACGTCATTTATGGAAAATTTCATGATAATAAAGAGATTTCACTGAGTGTCGACGTCTTCTTGGAAATTAAATCTAAAATTTTTCTTCTAATTGTAGTCATTTGAAAAATATTCTGAAATAGCCGCATTATTTGAGCAATTCATTTACCTTAAATATTCTTATTGGTAGTTATTATGTAGCAGGCAGTGGTGGCTGGCAAAATCAAGGTTAAAGTCTGATCTACTGTGAAGAATAAATAAAAATTGTGAAGTGTGCGTACCACTGTATGCTCGGGCCTCAACTCAAAACCCACTCCGACCTGGGGTTGTGCATTAACCAATGTTTTCTAACCTAAAAGCAGTTTACTTTGCATCCTGAAGTTTATTTGGTCAAGCTGCTGTATTAGTGAGGTAATTTGTCACAGGTCAAGGGCACACATGATTTTAATGCATGGCGATAACTACAAAAGTGCAGTTGCACCAGGATATAACTACACTACAGCACAGTTTGCTAATGATTTCGGAGATTTTGAGTCATTGTCTTCCAGTAGGTAACAAGTTAAACAGAACATCAAGCTTAGTTCAGCCAAATTAAAACCACTTTTATTGAATTCTCTAGTGACAGCATGCTGGTATGACTTAAATTCTGAGAGCAGTGTCATCATACCTTATATTATTATTAGTATACATTAAAAACTAATAATCCGTCAAAATAGACATTCAAGGTTACAATAATTCGCATAGAGCTGAAATTCTGTACGAATGTTGGGAACACCATTATAAATAAAATGTGAAAAGTCCCCATCGATCCCACATCTGCAAAAAAAATTATTCAAGGTCAAAGTTTGCAGATATGGGTTTTTTGCATTTTTTTGCGAAACGGTAAGTTTTATCATTAAAATAGGCCAGACAAAAATAGCAGATCAGGCAATTATCTATAAAAATTGTTCTTACACTTTTTTTTTTCTAAGAATCACCATTTCTGAGATATAGCGATTCAAAACATTGAAAAAGTTGTGTTCTCCATAATATGCATGAGTACGCCGCCTGTATACATCACTGGACCCGTAATACACGTAAAAATATTGGTCTGTGTAACTTATATGTACAAATTGTACGATTCTGAGAATATAAACACAAAAGAAACCCAGTCCTTCATTTTATATGCCTGTATAACCTGCTATTCAATTGTCCGCGTGGCAACGCTCGTATACTGGCTTCTTTTTCAAAGACCTAAATGATATACTATTTAGTCTTAAACGTCCCTTCGTAGTGAAAACACATGGTTATTGCTAATATTTCCTAACAAAGTTTGTGCCGTTTTTAGTTTTTAATATAAAATGTCGCAATTTTCCTTCATTTGCAGTAAACCTTTATGAAAGTGAAATCATTACTGTTGATCGTTTTTAAAGAGAGTAACACTACTACACAAGCTGCAATCACCAACGGAATCGCTTCCTTCTTTCTGTATATGGAGCTCGAAAAAAAATTGCCTGCTTAGATAAGTTTCGATACTTATCTTTTTAAAAAATACTCGGAACAATAAACAAGTGCAATTAGCTTGTCTTCCCCCAACCTCTGCTTCTGCTCATCAACATCTATTTCGGGTATATTATCAAGTTCAAGTGTGGCTTGGTAATCAGCTGGACCCAGAAGACTGGGGTTGGAAGTTAATTGACAATACATTGGAACCAATCCAGACTTTACTCCCACCTGCACCGGAGAAACTCCTCAATACAATTTTTTACAATTACAAAAACGGGTGTAGTGCTAAGTGCGACTGCAAAAAAGTTGGTTTGTTTTCATTAGCATGTACCAGTTGTCAAGGCCAGTCGTGCTCCAATATTGAATCGCCATCAGAAGAGGATTCTTATGATATGAGCAAGGAGACATCTGATGCATTGCTGTTAGAACAATTTACTTGTATCCAGCAGAAAGAAGAAGAAGGAAGAAGAGAAGAAGAAGACATTACACTTGAAGTTTCAATAGATAATTATCAATCAGTCGAATAGTTTTCCCCAATTACTCATAATTCACACCGCTTTCATCATTTCCAATAGTACCATTTTTTATTTAATACAATATTATTTAATTAAACAGGACCACAATAGATCGTGGAATAGGCCTACCGGGGGAACCACATTAAAAATAACGCTCCAAGTACACTACCTCACGGGTGGCGTGGAAACGTATGCATATTATGGAGAACACAACTTTTTCAACTTTTTGAATAGCTATATCTCAGAAATGGTGATTCTTAGGAAAAGAAGTGTAAGAATAATTTTTATAGATAATTGCATGATCTACAATTTTTGTCTGATCTATTTTTATGATAAAACTTACCGTTTGGCTAAAAAATGCAAAAAACACATGTTTGCGAACTTTGACCTTGAATACATTTTTTTTTTGCAGATGTGGGATCGATGGGAACTTTTCACATTTCATTTATAATGGTGTTCCCAACATTCGTACCAATTTTCAGCCCTATGCGAATTATTGTAAGCTGACCCCTATTTCTTGCGCTATTTTGACCGGGTTATAATGGTAAAATATTGAGTGTAATTTGAAGAACATTATTATTTTTTAAAACTTCTCTTATCTTGTGAGAGACCTAGCATATGTGCAGGATGCTCATAATCAGTCTAATTAATGATAATAATTTTATTTGCAATTAGAACATGTACAAATAATTAATAGTGATTAATGAAATAAATATTGCAAGATGGAGCTGAAACAGATACATTATGAGTATATGACATCAATGAGTTAAAATCATACTCATGTTTCAGATAACGAAAGATAAAAATCTTTTTTCACTAAGAAAAGAGAAAAAATAGGACAGGCAACAAATAATGTATCTTAAGGCTTTGCTCGCAAAGAAATTGAAAATGACTAATATTAATATTATCTCAACGTTAGTTGTGGCATTTTCTTAATTCTTTACTTTTCTTTTTGGGACTTCTTGCCGCGTGTATTTTTACTTCTAAATGGGTTTAGGGTTCAGTTAGAAGTTACAATATTTATTATTTAGAGTAAGATAATTTGAATACACAAGATATATCAGACATTGTACAAATAATATAAAGTGGTTACACTTGTTCGATTGATTTCTTAAAAAATAAAGTTGAAGATCCAAAAGTTCTACATTATTTTGAATTATATTATCAGTCCTTAAAATTGTAGTTATCGTCTCATCTTGTCCATAATAGGTATGATTATAAGGTACATGAAATATATCCGAATTACGATTTCTTCTATCATTTACTTTAAATTTTATCAGATTAGTAAGGTCAGGGCACTGAATATAACCATTAAGTATAACCACCGGATTATAGATCAATATTATTAATCAAGGATTAAATTTTTGTATCTATGCTTTTGTTAGGCGTAAGATGTATATGAAACTGTATACTTAGCTTTCATTAGCTAAATAGACGAATTATTATTATTATTTTATTTTAATGAATGTACCAATGAACAGTATAACAATTTTAGATTGGACAGAAAAATCTGCTCCAGATCTTTGAATGAACCCAACATTTTTAGTGACTTTATATTATTTCATATATATGAATGTTACAAGACAGTTTATTATCGAAATTAATTCCTCCCAGATCTTTCACACGATTAGTCTCGGGAAACACTTTATTATTAATTTTGTAAGGATAACTATAAAATGCATTTATTTTTACAAATCTAATCTTATAGCACATATTCACATTTAAATATAGGACATTTTCATAGCACCAATGGGACAAACTATCCAAATCACTTTGCAATAACTCATCATCGGAAAGATTTTTAATTACTCTAAACACTTTTAAGTCATCCACAAACATTAGGACATTACTGTTTCATATTACTGAAGCTAAATCGTTAGTTTTCAATGTTTTCTTTTATCCAGGTTTATGTATTAGTCTAAGGTAGCACCGTTTAAAAAAAGAATATTGTTAAAGAAGGATAGATGTGCATTGAATTGTTCCATAGATGTTTGTACAACCTGGTTGCTCAATATTAAAAAAACTGAGTAGTACCTGTAAAAGGAAACAATAATAGGCTTTCGAAACGGCGAAATATTTTAATTTTGTATTTTTATACTTATTCGTGTCATTTGTAAAAAAAGGCAAACTTTAGCGTAAAAGTCACATGTGTAAAGGTCCTAGTAATATAGGTACCTACCGGTTAGTTGTATTATTTTGTAGATTTATCGAGAGTCATTTAAAAGTAAAAATACATGTGGCATGACATCCCAAAAAGCAAAGCAGAAGAACCACGAACAAAATTCAAAAAATTGCATTTATAGTATTCTGTGTGAGTGCAACAAACAATGCATGGGTGAGTCATCCAGGCCTTTTAGTGTAAGATTGGACGAACATCAAATTTATATAAGAAAAAATGAAATTCAGAGGTCCAAGATCTGCGAACACGCTTGGGAGAATGGACACAGAATAAACTGGGACTCGGCAAAAATTTTAACAAAAGAGGCAGATTGTAAAAAAAGAAAAATTAAAGAATCCACGATAATATTATTGAATGAGGATAGATGCGTGTCGAATTGTTCCGTAGATGTCTGTACAACTTGGTTGCCAATGTTAAAAGAAGAACTTCACAAACTTAACATTGCATAAAATCTAAAAAAAACTGTTAACTATATCAACAGTCCTATGTAAATAATAGTAAGTATCTATGGATATTGAATATAACAAACATTCTTAGAGCTGTGTATTTATCATACACAGCAAAAAAGATTTTTCAAAAAAGCCTTGCAAAAGGAAACAGAATAGATTTCCGAAACATCGGCGAAATATTTAATTTCAAGTTTTTATACTTATTTGTGTTGTTTAATAAAAAAAAATAGCAACCTTTAACTGATCCCTTGACGTAAAAGTCACAGGCGTAGACGTTATTTACCAATAACATACTGGTTAATTGTGATATTTTGTAGATTCCCCGAGCACCGCTTAAAAAGAAAACATACATGTGGCAGGAAGTCCCAAAGAATTGAAGAAAGAAAAAAAAATTGTTTCTTGGCAACAGGCTTTTGGTAATAATGAGCAAATCAATATTACTTTAAGTAATTCTAATTTAAATGATACCGAGCCTAAGCATTATGATTTAAATACACATTATCGTACAGCTGATAAGGTTCATGTGGAATCTAAAGAACAAAATATAGGTAGATTGCATGCCATATGGGTTGCCCATTATCTTAAGCAAGATCCTTCTATCAGATCTGCTATAACTGATATTAAATCGCTAGATCGTAACAAAATAAAAATTGAATTTAAAATTTCTGAATCTGCCAATAAAATAATTAATCAAATCAAATCAAATCAAATATACTTTATTGTCCAGAAGAACATTTCTTGTTGACAAAGTGCTGTATAAACAGATATATAAAATAGAAAAATATAAATAAACTACGTAAAAAATATAAATGTGAAAGAGTAAAAACAATAAAAAAACAATACAAAAACTAGTCAAATTACAGACCAAAATTAATGTGCACTTTTGAACATATTACAGTGTGTCCTCAAAAAATTCTCTTAAATTATAATAAGGCTTTACAACAAGTTTACTTTTTACTGCCTTCCTGAAATGAATATACGAATTAATATCTTTAACATCATTGGGTAGGTGATTATACATCTTATAACCATTGTAAATAATAGAGTCTTTGACCAGGGAGGAACTCGGAATTGGCATAGTAAGATTATTGTTTTGACGAGTAATATATCTTAAATGTATTACAGAGAACAATTTTGTCATATACATTCCTAAGTTTTTTGATGAACGCAAAGGAATCACCAGAGGCGTAGATATCTTTTTTGACAAAGAATATTTATTAAATGAAATTAAATTTGAAAATCCAAATGTAACCTCAGTTAAACGTTTTATGTGTAAGCAAATCGATCCAAACGGTCAACAGAAACTAATTCCCAGGCAAATGATTTTCTGCAAATGATAATAATGGGATAGAATGTCAAATTAAATGCGTTTATTGTCAGTCCAGCGATCATAATTCATGGTCCAAAAATTGCATGGAATTTATCCAGCAAAAAAAAAAAAAATAAATAAATAAATAAAGAAGCTATGGCCAATCATAATATATCCTTTAATGAGACTAAACAATTACAAAATAGTAGCAGCCCCTACAGAATTGCGACACAAAATAGATTTCAAGCCTTAAATAATGTTAACGAATATCCTTCCCTTCCTAGGTCTTATCAAAATTTAATTTCTAAACCAAAAAACACATCACATAGAATATCTATGAGTCAACCAGCTCAAACTAATTGTGAACAGTCTAAATAACGAAAAGCAGATAGTATCTCTAGCGACTCTCGTTTTCCCAAAGAATTTTTACAACAATTTTTAAATAAGGGTGTAATTAATATTATTGATTTGGATAAGGATATTAAAGGACCCCACAGTTTTTTATAGTAAAAATGGGTTTCAGTCGATTATTCTGAAACTTGGGGAAAATGTTCTCCTGGGCCCCCTGATTAAAATTCTCTTTGACCACCATTAAATTCGATTTTTTGATCTAGAGGCGATTGAAACTGAACATCTGCGAAGGCCTGCTTAAATATTTGATAAAAATTCTGAAAATATTTAAGCTCATTTTTTGGAGAAAAATAAGCATCTTTTGTCTCTTCGTGTTTTTTTTTCAAAGTGCTTCCTTCTCCTGGAAACAAACAAACAAACAAAATTATTTTTTTTGTAAATTTTTCATGGGAAAAGGAAGCACTTTGAAGAAAAAACTGGGGGGGGGGCATAAGTTGATTATTTTTACCTAAAGAATATGCCTGAATATTTTGGGATCTTTCTGAAGTAGAAAAAAATAAAAATCTAGAGAAATTCTTGGTCGAAATTATTTTTGTCTAAGAAATTCTAAAAACTGGCAGGCGTGTTCGTAGAACAAAAGTAAGCAACTTTTGGCTCTTGTCGTTTTTCTCTAAAACGCTTCTTTCACCCTAAACTAATTAATAAAATTCTATGATTTTTTTTCCTGAAGAAGGAAGCACTTTGAAAAAAAAAAAAAACACCAAGAGACAAAAGATTTTTCTCCAAAAAATGAGCCCGAATATTTTCAGAATTTTTATGGAACATTTAAGCAGACCTTCACAGATGTTCACAGTTTCAATCGCTTCTAGATCACAAAATCGAATTCGGTCAGACTGGTGGTCAAAGAGAATTTTAATCAGGAGACTCAGGAGAACATTTTCTCCAAGTTTCAGAACAATCGACTGAAACTCATTTTTACTATAAAAAACTGCGGGGTCCTTTTCAATCTCGAAATTTATTAATAATCTAATAGATAGTACTTGAAATGGCTCAATTAAATAAAAAGCAATTTATTAAGATAGTTCAATGGAACGCCAGGTCCATTGTATCCAATAGACACAGTTTTTCAAATTACTTATTATCAGAAAAAATTGATATTGCTCTAATCTCCAAAACGTGGCTAAAGAATGGTCGACAGTTGAACTTCCCAGGTTATACTATAATACGAAAAGATCGACCTACTGGTAAGGGGGAGTGGCAATAATTATTGCTTCTACCTTTACCTATCACGAATTAATCTTTAACCAATACCCTGCTAAACCCGAGTGTTGTTGAGCAAAAATTCTAATAAACAATAAATGGTATTATTTTTTATCTATATATAGACCACCCACTATGAACATTTCTTGCATGGAATGGTTAATATATTTTCGCTTCATTTGAACTTAATTATCGGGGGCGACTTCAATGCCCAACATGGCTTATGGGGTTTTAGTCGATTGAATAAAAAGGGTGTCAATCTAGCAAATGCCATCGACAATTCTCATTTAATCGTGCTTAATAATGGCGCATCTACCCCTTTATCCCCCCCCCAAAAAAAAAAAAACGAGATAAGGTATTATGGTGGGATAACGAATGTGATACAGTAATCAATCTAGAAGAGCAGCACTTAATCTTTAGCCAATGAAGAGAATTTTATAGGATGCAAAAAAATTATGGCTCAAGCCAAAAGACATTTTTTAAAGAAAAAGCCAGAAAACATTAGGAAGGCTTCTGTAATAACCTCAATCAAAACACTCCTACTAGTCAAATATGGAGGCAGGTGAAGCGGATAAAAAACAGAATTACTAGCAAAATTTTAATGTCAGAGGAATTAGTTGAAAAAGTTTTAAATAATGAATGAATCTTCAGATAAACACTATGAGAATTATTTTCTGTCAGAGAAATTCTCTCTGCAAGAGATAGAGTAATTAAAAAACGTGCCAACACATTGCCTGGTCCTGATGATATTTCCTATCCCATGTTGCAAAATATGGGAATTCTTGCCAAATTGTTTCTGTTAGATGTTTTGAACGAGATGTGGCTTAAATCTTTTGTTCCAAACTGTTTAAAGAAGAGTAAGGTTATTTTTTTTTGATAAATTTGGTAAAGATGCGAATCTTATAGACCTATTACCCTCATGTCATGTCTCCCTAAAACCTTTGAAAGGCTTATTAAACTTATAGGTTGGAATATTGGCTTCTAAACAACAATATTTTACCCAATAATCAATATGGTTTTAAACCTGGTTATGGAACCACAGATGCCATGGTTCATTTAGTAACAGATATACAAATATCCCTGACAGCGAATAAATGTACAGATACTCTTCGTTGATATCAAGAATGCTTACAAAAATGTTAATCTCTCAATTCTTTCCCATAAACTGCTATACCTGAAAATACCTTGTCACATTGTTAAAATCATAGTTAATTTATTCTCATTCCGAGAAATATCAATTAAGTACAATAATAACACATTAGGTTCTAGAGTTAGAAGGTATACCACAGGGCTCAATTTTGAGTCCATTGTTATTTAATGTTTATACACGCGATATTCATAACGTCTTTTTTTTCCTTCTTCAATTCTTTGGGACTTCCTACCACAGTATGTTTTCTTTTTAAGCGGTGCTCGGGGAATCTACAAAATATCACAATTAACCAGTATGCTACTAGTAAATAACCTCTACGCCTGTGACTTTTACGTCAAAGGATCAGTTAAAGGTTGCATTTTTTAAATAAACAACAGAAATAAGTATAAAAACTTGAAATTAAATATTTCGCCGACGTTTCGGAAATCTATTCTGTTTCCTGTTTCAAGGCTTTTTTTGAAAAATCTTTTTTGCTGTGTATGATAAATACACAGCTCTAAGAATGTTTGTTATATTCAATATCCATAGATACTTAATATATACATAGAACTTTTGATATAGTTAAGAGTTTTTTTAGTTTTTATACAATGTTAAGTTTGTGAAGTTCTTCTTTTAACATTGGCAACCAAGTTGTACAGACATCTACGGAACAATTCGACACACATCTATCCCCATTCAATAATATTATCGCGGATTCTTTAATTTGTCTTTTTTTTTGCTATCTGCCTCTTTTGTTAAAATTTTTGCCGAGTCCCAGTTTATTCTGTGTCCATTCTCCCAAGCATGTTCGCAGATCTTGGACCTCTGAATTTCATTTTTTCTTATGTAATTTTGATGTTCGCCCAATTTTACACTAAAAGGTCTGGATGACTCACCCACGTATTGTTTGTTGTACTCACAAGGAATACTATAAATGCAGTCTTTTGAATTTTGCTCGTGGTTCTTCGGTTTCGTCTTTGTCAGAATAGATCTTAAAGTGTTGTTTGTTTGAAATACCGTCCTAATATCAAATCTATCACCGATGCGGCACAACTTTTCGGATAATCCGCATACATAAGGAATTGACGCTGTGTAACGTTTTTCAGGTTTTTGTCGTACCTGATTGTTATTTTCAATATTTATGAAGGTTTTATCAACAAAACCCCCAGGATATTGGTTATTTATAAGAACTTCCTTTATAAACCGCTTCTCATTGTTTAGTATTTCATCATTAGAAGAAATGATTTTGGCCCTATCATACAAACATTTTACAACACCCCTCTTAATGTGCATCGACTGATTTCAGTTGAAATTTAAATATCTGTTGGTATGTGTTAGTTTTCTATAAACACTTGTTTCATTGTACCATTTACTCTTTTAATTAAAACATCTAAAAATGGTAATTCATTTCTAGTTTCCTTTTCTAAAGTGAATTTAATAGACGGTTCTTTATTATTTAAACATTCCAAAAAACTATCTAGTAACTCAATACCATGCGGCCAGATTGCAAAGATATCATCTACGTATCTCCACCAGATAACCGGTTTATATGCACAATTTTGAACATGTCTAGTCTCAAAATCCTCCATTGCCATACCGAAATCCTGCTGATAGAAATCATTTTCCAATTGAAAATAAGTTGTTTTTATACACATAGATACAAGTTCCATTATGGTATTTACACTCAATTTAGGTCTAGCTTCCAAATTATTTTCATTTAACAATTTGTCTTTGATTATTTTTAAAGTTTTGTCTACTGGGACGTTAGTGAACAGACTAACTACGTCAAAACTAACCATCAGATGTGTATTATGAATATTGTTTTCATAAACTTTTTCTATAAAATGTTTACTATTTTTTATATACGAGTCAGTATTTCTAGATAATGTATTAACAATTTTGCCAAATTGTGACATGGCGAATTAATGGCAATGACAAAAATTTTAACAAAAGAGGCAGTTAGCAAAAAAAGAAAAATTAAAGAATCCGCGATAATATTATTGAATGGGGATGTGTGTCGAATTGTTCCGTAGATGTCTGTACAATTTGGTTGCCAATGTTAAAAGAACTTCACAAACTTAACATTGTATAAAAACTAAAAAAACTGTTAACTGTATCAACAGTTCTATGTAAATAGTAAGTATCTATGGATATTGAATATAATAAACATTCTTAGAGCTGTGTATTTATCATACACAGCAAAAAAGATTTTTCAAAAAAGGTCTTGAAAAAGGAAACAGAATAGATTTCCGAAACGTCGGCGAAATATTTAATTTCAAGTTTTTATACTTATTTGTGTTGTTTATTTTAAAAAAAGCAACCTTTAACTGATCCTTCGACGTAAAAGCCACAAGCGTAGAGGTTATTTATCAGTAAAGTTACTGGTTAATTGTGATATTTTGTAGATTCCCCGAGCACCGCTTCAAAAGAAAACATACATGTGGCAGGATGTCCCAAAGAACTGAAGAAGGAAAAAAATTAAGATAATGCCACAAATAACATTTAGACAATATTCATAACATCTGGTTAAACAATATCACCTGTATTCAGTACGCCGATGACATCGTTATTTACTCCTCTGAACAAAATCATAAAGAATGTATTCGAGCACTAAGTCATATCACTTATTGTTTAAGAGATTGGTGTTTCATAAATGGGTTCACCATATCAGCAAATAAATCATCTATGTTTTTTACTCGTAAACAGATTAGCTTTCAGGATTCTATTATATTATATTTCTTGTGTTCAAAGTTTTTAAATATCTGGGAATTCTACTAGATTCCAAACTCCTATGGAAAAATCAAATAGAATATGTCGCTAATTGATGTGAAAAAGGTATTAATATTTTAAAACAAGTATGTAGCCTTTCTTGGGGAGCAAACCAGGAAGTAGCTTTACTTTTCTATAATCACGGAAGTGTTCTATACGGTTCTGCCTGTAATACTCATTAAAAAAAGTTGATAAAGTTCAGTTTAAGTCTATTAGAGTATGCCTAGGTGTTATGAAATCATCCCCTAGTCAAGTTGTTTTAGTGAAAGTATTGGAACCTTTTTTATGGTGTTGAAGTAGGTGGAGAGCAGGCTGTATAGATTTCCTATGAATAAGATACATGAAAATCTTTATATGAGTGAGTAAGTACTACCACAGACATACAGGGAACCACTTTTCATTTTTGCAAATTTTGCCCGCGTCATGGAATTCTGACGTCACTTCCGGTCACGATTTTTTGTGTCACCGAATACATGAATAATACTTATGTCAAAATATAAGTTTTGAAGTATACAATAGGATTGTAGTGGGCTGCCAGACTTAATTTACCCGCAACCCTGAGACACCCTCGATTAAAGTATTTTTTTTCCTCTTAACTTAAGTCATCGAATACATGAATTATTTTTTTTTGAGGAAATCTATACAGCCGGCTCTCTACCTAAAGTGAATTGCTAGCATCAAAATATATTTAAAAAAATAAAAGTAATGAGTTGCTTATGAAAAAATTGCACAATATTTTTGTAAAAAATTTAAGTGTGATTGCTATCGGACGAAAAAAAATTCCCCGCCTTTATGTACTGCCTATGAGCATTGTAAGGAACTCAACTTTTGTCACATAATTATTATGCCAAAGAAAAAACTATTTTCGAAACTGAATACAATACGCTCTTCCTTTAAACCAAATATTCTTATTCCAGCTTACCCAAAAGATGAGTTATCTGTCTATAATACTTACTGTAAAAATCTCGCAAAAAATCCCTAGTAAGGCTATTAAAATTTATACTGATGGCTCTAAAACAAGTGATAAAACTAAGCAGAGCACTTTATGTCCTGTCCAAAGGATATGAGTACTATTTTAATTTAAATCCTATACTTAGCATTTTTTCGGCAGCAGAAGCCATTTTACATGCTGTAGAATGAGCAATTTCTGAACAGTTCATCCAAGTTGTTATATGTTCAGATTCGCAATCACTTTTAAAATAATTATGTAATTTTCCTGGTCTTAACTGTTTTTGCCCCAACTCATTTATAGTAAAAATCAAGGAACAATTATCTATTGCTTCCGTAGAGAATAAAAACTTCCATTTTGTTTGGGTAAAAGCTCATGCTAATACACCAGGAAATAATAAAGTTGACACGATCGCAAGGAACACTGTTGTCAAAAAATACCTCTAGCATAAATGGAATCAATATTGGCAAGCATATGGTGTACAAACTAATATATTATTATAACATTCACCCAAATATTCCTACATCACAATGGTATCATAATTGTCACCTTAGTAGAAGATCCATACTGCCCCTGTGGCGCAATCGGTGAAGTGAATCATATTATGTTTAATTGTCCATTAACAGAACCTAAATCAAAACATCTTAATTTTCTGCATGATAATGGTTTTATTACACCCATATGGTTACCATATTTTTAAAGTATAAAAAATCCTGATTTAATGAAAAAACTTGTAGGTATCTTATCCTAAACCCTTGTTTATTCCCTTTGTTTATTAAGTCCTTAAAACCGTGGCCCACCTGTGTTCATCTTATTAAATGCCCTGACAGGCCCCTGGGCGAGAAGTGAGTCCTCCTTGTTTGATTTCCTTACCAATCTTCCTTTCATATAAATGTGTAGCTCAAAAGAGTCTGTATTTTTTTATTTTTTTATTTTTAAAACTTACAAAATTTGCTAAGGTTGTATTTTAAGCAATTTACTATTTATATTAATGTTAAAATCCTTAACTAGGTCTCGGTAATGGGTACCTTAGCATTTGTATATTTATATAATAATATACAAGTGCCATCCGCTAATTTGTTGTTTGTTTTGTTTTGTCTTATCGTAAGTAGTTATATGTTCGTGGCCAAAACACTTTGTAAGGCCAATAATCTGAGAAAAAAAAATCAAATGTTCTTTATTTGCTATTTTGGCATAATGGGTCTCCTTTAATTTGACCGATCGTTCTTTAATGAATGTTTGTGTTGTGAGAAACTTTTCCACAATTCCAGAGTTTTAGTTTGCACCCATCTGTCAATGGATGCTTATATACAAAAAAATTATAAGTCGAATGTGAGGCATTAGAAATAATTTTCCTAATTTTATAATTGATGAGTTTAGTTTTAGGGATTTAAAAGATTGTAAAGATTTCAAAGAAATAAACATGTAAAACGTTCTTTAAATCTTAAGTTTAAGGTATAGACATCTTGTATACTTTATCTTATTACATAAGTGATTTAAAATAATGTTATTGAAAAAAACTGTAGAGTGGAGTTTTCATCTGTCCTGCAGGCATATTTGCCAATCCTACTACGTATAGCATAGGGAACTAAATACTGCGCTATGATTACAGGTCAAATGGAAGGCTGCAATATGAAATGTGGCGCCAAATATCTTTGTCCAAGGTTTTTTTCAACAAAATTAATCGATGCTGGTTCATCAATTACAAATTAACAGAAATACTGTCTCTATACCAACTGTTGGAAGTGCATGCATTGGGTAATATATTGTATTCTTCATAGAAGATAAAGTGGCAGTTAAAACCGTCTGCTGTAATTTGCTGTTTGAGTTTGAAGCTGGCTTTGGAGTGTACATAACATATTATGTTATGCTATAAGAGTAATATGTATGATTTGATTTTAGAAAGATGCATTCATAGTGTGGAAAACATAAGATGAGTGCATGCGCAGTTCACTACAAACCTACTTGACATATAGTTACATTTTGTTGACTTATTCTACTTTGCATTTTATCTATGAACTTAACCTTTGCATTACGTTTCCAATCTTATTCTAATTGGTGAATTTAAAACTCATATTATTTTCATCCAAAGAAAGCCTAAGAGATTATAACTAATAACTTTTCTGTTTAAAATGAAATTATTATTTGTTTGCTTATAATTGTATTGAAACATTCTTTATAGGATTTTGCAAACAGCAGAAAAAATAACTATCTATAACTAAAAGAAAAACTTTGTGTAGAAATATTAATGAAATCTTTGCATTCTTTCGATAACCTGAATTCTGGTTATGCTAGCAAATTAAAATCCTAAAATGAATTTGTCTAATTTCTTACTTGACAATTCTCATTCTAACACTAGCATCCGCACAGTCCCCTACGGCCATGCAGATTAAACTAGTATCCACATAACCCCCTACGATTATGAAGATTCAGTTAAAAATGAGAACAAAGACCTAAAATGAATTTATTTATCTACCTTGTCTTAATAAATTGTTCATTCCAATGGATTACATTTTCATGAAAACTATCTGTTTCCTGGAAATGCTTAGCCTTTGAAACGTTTTTCGCCCTTATTCTGGAGCTCATCAGAAAGACATAAAGCCATTCATAAAGATGTTTCATGCAAAACCAAGACAATTTCTATGAATAAGTGTGAAATGATTATATTTGACATTGACTGATAAAAACAACTTCACCTATCTATTAGCTAACTAGTATTGGAGCCTATATACTCTATGGATGTTTAAAAATGAATTATTATTTGTTTGCTTATAATTGTATTGAAACATTCTTTATAGGATTTTGCAAACAGCAGAAAAAATAACTATCTATAACTAAAAGAAAAACTTTGTGTAGAAATATTAATGAAATCTTTGCATTCTTTCGATAACCTGAATTCTGGTTATGCTAGCAAATTAAAATCCTAAAATGAATTTGTCTAATTTCTTACTTGACAATTCTCATTCTAACACTAGCATCCGCACAGTCAAGTAAGAAATTAGACAAATTCATTTTAGGATTTTAATTTGCTAGCATAACCAGAATTCAGGTTATCGAAAGAATGCAAAGATTTCATTAATATTTCTACACAAAGTTTTTCTTTTAGTTATAGATAGTTATTTTTTCTGCTGTTTGCAAAATCCTATAAAGAATGTTTCAATACAATTATAAGCAAACAAATAATAATTCATTTTTAAACATCCATAGAGTATATAGGCTCCAATACTAGTTAGCTAATAGATAGGTGAAGTTGTTTTTATCAGTCAATGTCAAATATAATCATTTCACACTTATTCATAGAAATTGTCTTGGTTTTGCATGAAACATCTTTATGAATGGCTTTATGTCTTTCTGATGAGCTCCAGAATAAGGGCGAAAAACGTTTCAAAGGCTAAGCATTTCCAGGAAACAGAATGATAGTTTTCATGAAAATGTAATCCATTGGAATGAACAATTTTTTAAGACAAGGTAGATAAATAAATTCATTTTAGGTCTTTGTTCTCATTTTTAACTGAATCTTCATAATCGTAGGGGGTTATGTGGATACTAGTTTAATCTGCATGGCCGTAGGGGACTGTGCGGATGCTAGTGTTAGAATGAGAATTGTCAAGTAAGAAATTAGACAAATTCATTTTAGGATTTTAATTTGCTAGCATAACCAGAATTCAGGTTATCGAAAGAATGCAAAGATTTCATTAATATTTCTACACAAAGTTTTTCTTTTAGTTATAGATAGTTATTTTTTCTGCTGTTTGCAAAATCCTATAAAGAATGTTTTAATAACTTTTCTGTATTAAAAAATAATATTCTATCTTGAAATATCATATCTGTGGTGAAACTATTTTGCGAATGCATCCGAACACATACGTTTTTACCCGATTACATAATAGTGGGATAAATCTAAGGGTCTAAATTGCCTAGAAAGGAATTGTCTTACTATAGCAATTTTTTGCTGAAACTTGTTGAAAATATTTCAGAAGTGTAATAAAAATTTTGGATTAAATCTGTGTTGTGGAAAGCTTTTATTTAAAGAAAAGAATGTGGAGAATCCTGTTTTTTCGCAGTTTTTCTTAAATATCTCTGGTTTTGGGTTATATCCGTATCTCAATAAAGAAAGAGACACAAATTATTCACAATGAAATTGCGAGGAAAACTAGATTTGTTTGAAACTTTTTGGTCAATATGCCAAGTTGTGAAACAAAGACATTTTTTAAGAGGCCATTTTGAAACAATTGATGATAACTTGAACAATAATGCACATACTATAATGACTCTTTAAAAGAATATGCCCCTTGTGGAGTTAAACTAAACCACCAAGCTAAGTTTCAAGTTAAAGAAAATAGAATAAGGGAATAAAATTGGTTTTAAAAAATTTTAAATTTATTTTTGTTTATATCACCACAAAGAACATAAAAACAACTATAACCTGACACACAAAGTTTTGAAGTATGACTTGAGCCTCTAAATAATTGTTGATTTTCGACTGTGGAATTGTTTTTAAGAATTATTGTAAACATTTTAACTTGAAACTTGGCTTGATGGTTTAACTCCACAAGGGGTATATTCTTCTAAAGTTTCGTTAGAATATGTGTATTATTGTTTATGTTATCATCAATTGTTTCAAAATGGCCTACCTAAAATGTCTTTCTGTTTTGCGACTTGCCATATTGGCGAAAAAGTTTCGGACAAATCTAGTTTTCTTTAAAATTTCATTGTGAATAATTTGTGTCTCTTTCTCTATTGTGATACAGGTTATACAACCAGATATACTTAAGAGGAACTGCGAAAAAACAGGATTCTGGACATTCCTTCCACCACACGGATTTAATCCAAAACTTTTTACTACATTTCTTGAAAGTTCCAGCAAAAAAATTGCTACAGTTACCTAGAAATTTTAGTTTTACTTCACTATAAGAAATAAGCATAAGGTTTGTTTCGGTTTCAAATTTTCACAGTTCTAGAATCGTTCCCATCTTGCGCAGTTTAACAGTTAACAAATTATAAATTTTAGTGTACTACTCATGACTGTAGCTTTACTGCACATGATTGTAACTGTTCTAGTACCGGTCTTATTAGAACCAAAACAAAGCTATAAGAAATAAGGAAATAAAAATGAACCAGGGTCAAGTGGTGTAAAAATGAGATTTCTGAAATTTTTTATTTTAAACCCGTTTCTGCTAACCAAAAAATAAAAAAATATAAGTATGGCGCAAAAAGCTGTTATCAATACCCTGTACTATGAAAAAAGTTACACTCCGAGTACTTTTCTTTTTAAAAAAATTAAACCCTGTCTCATTTTTAGCCGAGAGTTTGGGGTAAAAATGAGACCGGTCTGGGGAAAAATATGACATTAATATATCTGGTATACTATTACTCTGGGGTATTAATGAGCCGGCTCAGTTGAAAGAGGTGACAAAATTGTATAAATTTAATTTTTCAAACTTTATTTATAACTAAATAAAATTTAAAAAAATAAAACTAAATAAAATTTCAAAGTTGAGAGACGCAGAATATAGTGAATTGTAAACAACACATATTTTTTAAATTTTCATGTGTGTTGAAAGAAATTTAGTAACATATTCAAGTAGCAAAATGAAATGTCGATCAGCTTAGCTCTTTATCATGTCAACAATTACTTTTTAAATCTTGTAAAAATTAGTGTCTCATTTTTGTCCATAATTTTTGCTGTCTCATTTTTACACCTCTTGACCCCATTTCTTACAGTATATGGCTTGTCATGTAAACTATGAATGCTCATATGAATTTATAGGTATGTTTATTTATGTTATGGCATATGATTATAGTATATGCTAAAAAGTTAACACCAACCTCGAATATCTCTTTCCTAGAAATAGAAATAGACTCCAGGTTCGACTGAAAAGAGCAAGTGAATAATCTAGCGAAAGGGATATCAAGTTATAGCTATGCATTAAAGAAGTATCCTACACGGTCAGACAGTAGTCTGTGTAGGTATAAATACGGTCAGACAGTGGTCTGACTGTGTAGGTATAAATACAGCATTAATTGTCTATCATGCATATATCCAATCAAAAATTAGATATGGGATAATTTTTTGGGGTGGGTAACTCTATCAATATTGAAAAAATATAAATTTTACAAAAACGATGCCTAGGAACATTTTTAATCTTTATAGTTATACAAATTTATTTATTGAGTATAAAATATTTACGGTAATATTCTTTATATAGGTTGTAGCATTTACATTGCCACCTTATGGGTTTATTAATAATTAGATATTTAAATTCGATCTAGTTAACTGTATACAATCTACTTTGCATATACATGTATTTAAAATTGCCTAAATTTGATAAATTAAAGCAGGTTTAGCAAATAGAATTTCAAATGATAATAGTAGTTTTAGTTGCTCCGTCATTGAAGGTAGATGTGTCCTAGTACTGCTGTGAATTATTAAAGATCTTTGATCTTAATATATTGTTTTAAATATTTTCCTAACGTCAATTAGCAACAATAAATTTAGTGGACAGCATAGTGTAAAAATACGGATGCTTAATAGTTTTCGGAATAAACTTGGGTAAGAATAACTTAATTACTTCATGGAGACCATTTCTAAAATGGCGTCTTCCGCTTTTTTATAGCAAATTTCATACCTCGTTGCTGACCAGAAGCGTTTTTATCATGAATGGAGAATTTTCTCATCAAACACAGGAAAATGTATTCCGTAAGTAAATAACTAAAACAAATATATCAAATTTAGCGCTTGTCACTTATTAGAAATTCAAACATATTTAATTTCATTTTAGGGTGTTTTTATGGCTCCGAAACTTTCGTTTTTTTATTTTGATGGTTCTTCTTATTAAGAGGATACTTAATTTAAATTAGAGTAGGATGCCTTCAGCATAGTTTAAGCAAATAAATTCTTGGGAGACATATAGGACAAAGTATACATGATTTTCTAAAGCCACTTTGGAAAAGTCCTGGATTGGTTCAGCAGAGTACATGGAACTCCTCGGCTTGCTGCTGAAAAATTCCAGAACTACAACGACCGTGGAGGAGTGGATTTTCTCATAATCATACACCTTCGTTGGACAGGAAACCCTCTTCTTATGAAGAAACCCTCAGCTAAGTGTCACTACATAATTTGTTAAAATATTCTAAATTTGTTTACACCACCTTTATTCATTTTATTATTAATAAGTTATCTGAGTGAAATTCTATTTGCTAAACCTGCTTTAATTTATCAAATTTAGGCAATTTTAAATACATGTATATGCAAAGTAGATTGTATACAGTTAACTAGATCGAATTTAAATATCTAATTATTAATAAACCCATAAGGTGGCAATGTAAATGCTACACGGTAATATATATATGAAGCTGCCACTTTTATTATAGGAAACCATCAGTACACTCTTTGCAAATCTAGATCACTGTTACAATATCACAAATAAAGAGAACCTCCGCACAAATGTAATAAAATACTTGGTATATTCAAAGGAATATCCTTCATAGTGTTATAAAAACTTGGAACAAATTATATTTCGTGCTTTTATTTATATGTTTATATTCTATTCTATGTTACAAAATTATCCCACATTTTTACTATATTTTATACAAAGAAACTAATAACTCACTACTACTACTACCACTACATATATGACTAAAAAATTTTTAATTTTAAATTACTTCTCATAGTGCATGTAAATCACACCACTGACTGCTCTAGCAGCATTAATAAAGTGTATTTAAAATATGGCTAATTGCAGAACCACCATACAACCTATTACCTACCATTTGGTGACTACTACAACCTGGACCGAGTTCAAGTACTCCTGATTCTCTTGATGAGTCGTTAATTTCCCCTGAGAACATTGAAGTGACCCACATGGAGTGACAATCAGTTCGCCTGGTATGTTAAACTGTATACCCACTGAAAGTTTTTTGCAATTCTATGATTATATTTTGAGTTAAAATTCATTCTTAAATATGTAAAATAATGAATAATGGATATCTTAAAAAGTCCCTATTAATTTTGTATGTTTCTTTGCACATTCCTCCCTAACTATGCCTTAACTGGTTTCGGTGCAGTTCATTTTTCAACATTGGGTAATTTTCACCATTTTTAATTGTTCTTGTATACATATTAAATATGAAATAAAGTGGGCTATGCACGGAAAATTAGAATGTTTTATATTTATTCGGTATGGATGTATAGGCACAATGTATGTTCAAATAAAAATTCAAGTTTTTTTTTGTCATTTTATTTTGTAGTGCAGTCAATGAAGCATTTCAGTTCAGAAAACTTTCTAATAGATCGAAATCAAGTGAAACCTTTTTTATTATATTTTTTAGGCCATGGATAGATTATGAGGTACTTGATAAAATTAGAAACTGGGATAGAGCTTACAAGGAGTTCAAAATGTGTATGGACAATAAAAAACAAAATAAATGGCAAGTTTTTAAGGTACATAGAACTCGTGTAGTTAATCTTTTAAAACAAAAAAAGAAACAGTATTATTTTGATAAAATATACAGATTTAGAAACAATCCAAGACAAATGTGGAAAACCCTTGAAAAGCTAGTCAATAATAAGAATCAAGACATGCCAAAATATGATATTTTGGAACTGGTAATAATCATAAAGTAGTTTGTGACAGTATACAGATGGCACATAGTTTTAATGAATATTTTGTTGAAAGTATTGGTAATATTGTTCAAAGTATCGATAGTACTGAAACCTAGTGTAATTTAAACAATAATTTATATTTAAAATTCGACAACTTTGAAATGCTCTCCATGCAAGACTTGCGAAAAATAGTTAACAGTTTAGATATAACAAATTGTCTATACATGAAACCTTAAACTGTAGAATAGTTAAAGAAGTTTTTGAATCTATTGGCCATGTTATACCAAACTCAATAAATACGTATCTTAATACTGGTAAAATTCCAAGTGCATTAAAAATTATTATTCCTATCCAGAAAGTAGCTAACACCACGAAGACTGAAGAATTTCGTCCAATTAATACCTTACCACCAATAGAAAAGCTTATTGAATTAGCTGTCAATGAACAGTTATTACACCATGTTTCTATAAATTCAATATTAATAAATAATCAATCCGGCTTTTGAAAAAAATATTCATGTGAAACAGCATTACAAATTACACTATGCAACATCAAAACTAGCTTAGATGACAATAAATATGTTATTACTGTATTTCTGGACTTAAGGCGAGCCTTTGAGACAATCGATCGAAATATATTGTTATCTAAGTTAGAGCAATATGGTATTGGTGGTAAAGGTACTTGACTGGATTTGTGACTATTTAAAAAATCGCAAACAACGCGTCCGCTTTAATGATACAGTATCAAGCGAAATGGATAATAATGTTGGAATTCCACGGGGCAGTGTGGTAGGTCCCCTTCTATTTTTATTATACATAACCCACATAACAAAATGATATGCATTGTACATACATTGTATCTTCAATCTATGAATATGTATATCCACAAGATGGAGAAAGTATATCTAATGTACATCTAATGGATGTGGAATTAACATTCCCAGCAGATACGTTTGTCGCCAACTTCCATATCTATTTTATATCCAGTGAATGTACATAAATATATGCAATGTACATTCACTGGATATGAAACACACATATACACAATCGTAGTTTCCACGGACATCAAAACACTTATTGAATACTGCACCCGACACGTGTTGCCCCAGTCATGTTGGCATCATCGGGAGATGATTAAAACAAACAGTTTTAATCATCTCGATGATACCAATACGATTGGAGCAGCACGCATCGAATGAAAATGTTCGAGTGTATTGATGTTCGTGGGAACTACTTCAGAGGTATCCAATAGTATCCGTATAAGAGGTAATAAAACACAGATAGCTTAATAAGAAATATATTTTATATAACTATTTTACACATAGACAAATTTTACAAAATAACCTAATATTACACAATACTTAAAATTTTCAATATTGACGTATACTTCTTTAGCTTCTGGTAGTTTAACAAATTGTAAACATATGTATAATACCTACTATAGTTACTCATGTCCTACATATATGTTTAAAATATTCTCAACCATCAAGTAAGTTATATAATATGAACGTATGTAATTTTTATTCACTATATTTATAAAATACATACCCAATATGACATAACAGAACATTTTTAGGCCTCTGTCACTTTCCGCCATCTTAACTAAACCCACACCTGCAACAATCAGTTAAATATGAAACTTGCAAATTTTCTAACCCTAAAACAGTCTGTATTTACAAATCTAAAGAATTGCATTATAATAAATTTACTCTTACATCATGGGAGCTTCATGCAAATGTAACAGCATGATATAGCAATAAGCAAATATAAAATCCAGAGAATGAGAAAGAGTTAACTTCCATCACACATAAACACTATGCACACAACACTACAGGGCTTATTCGCTTAATGGCTGCTGGCGCCGGCTGTTACGAACTACAATCCGTAAACAAATGATGCCTGGTGCGCTGATGTGGTATGCCATAAATTAGTAGCGCATGCGCATCAGATAATGAGATAAAATTCATGTACGCGTATAATTTAATTATACCTTAATGGACATGTTATGTATAAATCATTATGTATATACCTCCAGCAATACACAGTGTATATGACGCTGATGGATATCAGTAGCTGAATATACATTTCATATCATATGTATATTTAACAATACATATTCAAATTCCAACATCTAATGCATATGCCATGGATGTACATATCCATGAGATGTTATGCGGGAAATGATATTGAACTGTTTGTAGAATGTAAATTTATTAACCTCTTTGCTGACGATACCTTGTAGCTTGTAGTGATGTTAACCTGGAGAGAGCTATCCAAAAAATGAATACTATCCTAGTATCTGTGAATGGATATTTAAATATCAATAAACCTAAATTAAATGTGGAAAAAACAAAGGCGTTGATATTTACTACAAAATATAAGTATAGTTCTCTTGACATTAACAACATAAATTTGAATATTAATGGTGAACAAATTAAAATTGTCTCTACAGTAAAATATCTGGGATTTCAACTTGATAACTTTTTAAATTTTGATCACTTTGATTATATATGTATATAAGAAATTTTCTAAAAAACTGTATTTCTTTAGTCGAATAGAATAGCGCAACATATATCAACTGAAACTAAAATCACAGTTTATAATACTATTATTCAGCCGCATTTTGATTATTGTGCATCAATATTATTTTTATTCAATCTTAATAAATTAAACATGCTGCAAAAACTGCAAAATCGTGGAATGAGAGTCATCTTAAAGGCAAGTCGACTTACTCCAATTTTTTCAATGTTGACATCTCTTAATTGGTTCTCAGTTGAAACTAGACTGTACTATTTTACCATGATTTTTGTATCTAAAATAGTAAATCGTATGGCTCCTGAATATTTTCATCACTTCATTACTTTCAACAAAGATATTCATACATATAATACGAGAGGTACAAACAATATTCATATAGCAAGAACTAATTGTCGTAACTCTATGAATACATGATATTTTGAAGGTTTTCAAAAATTTAATGATTTACCCGAACCTATAAAAGATGCTACAACATTGAACACCTTTAAAACTAAACTAAAAGAATTTATTATGAATAGATGAATAGATTGTGATTAAAGTAAATGAAATAAAAATAGAATATAATGTCTTAAGTATTATGTAATTTGTAAAGTACTATTTGTTTAGTTCATTAATTCATAAGTATTTTATTAGTTCTTTTAAATGTAAGAATTTTGTTGTAAATTGTTATACCACATGAAATGCGTCAAGAACATGTATTATTAGGTTGTCCTATTTTCAATTTCAAAAATGGAAAGATCTGTATTATTAGAAGACCTGTTTTTTGTTTTTATGATTGCGCTTAAGAGATAGAATATAATAGAACTTTATTCATCAATTTAAGTTTAACACACTACAGGTATAAAACTAAAAGAAATAAAAATCAGATTTACATTAAAATGCTAAGATGAGAATAAAAAGATAATAATTATTGTTGAATAATACCTATTCTAATACATAAATATTAAAACTAACTATTTAAAAATTTCTCTATGGAATAATAGTATATTATGTAACAAGTTTTATAAACGTCATTTTAGTCACGAGTTTTATTAATCGCGAGCGACGCGTAGCGGAGCGAGTGTTTAATAAAATGAGTGACTAACAAGTTTATAAAACGTGTTGCATACTATACTTTTTCTACGACAGCAAATATCTAAATAAAAAATTTGGAAGTTATTTTAATATTTCATTTATTAACGTATCATTAACATGGTAACAGTAAAACAAAATTACTTGTCTCTTGTCACAACGCGTCGATTTATTTTGACAGATTGATGACAAGAATTACGGAAAACTAACTTGATTTTTGCCATTAAAATATCTAGAATTAACCTCAGCCGTGACTAATATCTCGTTGCTAAGTTCAGCCTGTGACTAAAATGCACGAAGTCACGGTTTGTCGAAAGCGTGTTTAAAGGATTATTTAGCGTCATGGAAACGTATACGATAAACGCCATTTTAAAGATGGAAGTAGAAAAAATGCATTATCTTTGAAATGTTGAAATAATACTGCTTTGAAAGTTCTGTAGCTCTCTATAGTACCAAGTACTCTTACAGCGTGATTATAACAGATGATTCCTTGTTATGCTGGTGCATTCTTGCTGACCGTTAATCATGAAAATGGTAGTCGTAAATCATTTCTAATGCGCGTGTGGTAATTGTATATATATCATTATTTCTTATGTAGTCTGACTGGTGTCTTTTTATGTCTAAAGTAACCAAATATATGTAGAGACATGGCAGTGTTAGGATAGCTAAGTTGATAAATATTTGTATTGAAACATTCTTTATAGGATTTTGCAAACAGCAGAAAAATTAACTATCTATAAAAGAAAAACTTTGTGTAGAAATATTAATGAAATCTTTGCATTCTTTCGATAACCTGAATTCTGGTTATGCTAGCAAATTAAAATCCTAAAATGAATTTGTCTAATTTCTTATTTGACAATTCTCATTCTAACACTAGCATCCACACAGTCCCCTACGGCCATGCAGATTAAACTAGTATCCACATAACCCCCTACGACTATGAAGATTCAGTTAAAAATGAGAACAAAGACCTAAAATGAATTTATTTATCTACCTTGTCTTAAAAAATTTTTTTCATTCCAATGGATTACATTTTCATGAAATCTATCATTCTGTTTCCTGGAAATGCTTAGCCTTTGAAACGTTTTTCGCCCTTATTCTGGAGCTCATCAGAAAGACATAAAGCCATTCATAAAGATGTTTCATGCAAAACCAAGACAATTTCTATGAATAAGTGTGAAATGATTATATTTGACATTGACTGATAAAAACAACCTCACCTATCTATTAGCTAACTAGTATTGGAGCCTATATACTCTATGCATGTTTAAAAATGAATTATTATTTGCTTGCTTATAATTGTATTGAAACATTCTTTATAGGATTTTGCAAACAGCAGAAAAATTAACTATCTATAAAAGAAAAACTTTGTGTAGAAATATTAATGAAATCTTTGCATTCTTTCGATAACCTGAATTCTGGTTATGCTAGCAAATTAAAATCCTAAAATGAATTTGTCTAATTTCTTATTTGACAATTCTCATTCTAACACTAGCATCCACACAGTCCCCTACGGCCATGCAGATTAAACTAGTATCCACATAACCCCCTACGATTATGAAGATTCAGTTAAAAATGAGAACAAAGACCTAAAATGAATTTATTTATCTACCTTGTCTTAAAAAAATTTTTTCATTTTAATGGATTACATTTTCATGAAATCTATCATTCTGTTTCCTGGAAATGCTTAGCCTTTGAAACGTTTTTCGCCCTTATTCTGGAGCTCATCAGAAAGACATAAAGCCATTCATAAAGATGTTTCATGCAAAACCAAGAGTTTCTATGAATAAGTGTGAAATGATTATATTTGACATTGACTGATAAAAACACACTTATTCATAGAAATTGTCTTGGTTTTGCATGAAACATCTTTATGAATGGCTTTATGTCTTTCTGATGAGCTCCAGAATAAGGGCGAAAAACGTTTCAAAGGCTAAGCATTTCCAGGAAACAGAATGATAGATTTCATGAAAATGTAATCCATTGGAATGAAAAAAATTTTTTAAGACAAGGTAGATAAATAAATTCATTTTAGGTCTTTGTTCTCATTTTTAACTGAATCTTCATAATCGTAGGGGGTTATGTGGATACTAGTTTAATCTGCATGGCCGTAGGGGACTGTGTGGATGCTAGTGTTAGAATGAGAATTGTCAAATAAGAAATTAGACAAATTCATTTTAGGATTTTAATTTGCTAGCATAACCAGAATTCAGGTTATCGAAGGAATGCAAAGATTTCATTAATATTTCTACAAGTTTTTCTTTTATAGATAGTTAATTTTTCTGCTGTTTGCAAAATCCTATAAAGAATGTTTCAATACAATTATAAGCAAGCAAATAATGATTCATTTTTAAACTTGATAAATATTTGTTTACATGATTCTAGTGGACTTGCTCCCGCCATACATCTTATTATCTTTTTCTGCATTAAAAATACTTTATGCATGTGAGCTGAATTTCCCCAAAATATTAGACCATATTTAAGTATTGAATGTATGAGACCATAGTAGGTGATTTTTAAAAGATCTGTAGAAACTGTTTGTTTTAACTGTCTGATAACAAAGCAGATGCTACTTAGTTTAGAAATGAGACTATCGGTATGCTTTTCCCACGTTAGTTTGTGATCAATGGTTACACCTAAGGATTTTATATCATCAACTTGTTTCATTGATTTATGGTTGATTTTTATTAATGGACTGAAATTGTAGCTTACATTTTTTTGTTGAAACATCATATAAAATGTTTTGTCACCATTAAGTAACAATTAGTTGTTAAAGCACCAGTGGCATAATTTGTTGGTACATAAGTTAACATTATCCACAGATCTTTTTTTGATATGATTTGATTCGTATCATCAGCATAGAGAATCATGGTATCTGCAGATGCACATGATAACTCGATATCACTCATAAATATTAGAAAAAATAAAGGTGCCAGGACTGACCCTTGCAGTACAACTGCTGTAACTAGCACCGGGCGTGATCTGACATTGTTTATAACTACAGTCTGAGTCCTATTTTTTAAATAAAAGGTGACACCTCGAACACCATTACGATATAGTTTTTCTAAAAGTAGATCGTGATCAACAGTATCGAATGCTCTACTTAAATCAAAATAAAGAGTGATCGGGAACTGTTTGTTATTAAGATAGGTATGTATATTATTACACAGTTCTTTTACAGCTGTTTCAGTGGATTTATTTTGTCTGAACCCATGTTCGCAGTTGGTATAAATATTGATTCTTTCAATGAGTTGGGGTACACCCCTGTACAATATGAAATGTTTATAACATGTGATAATGGGGTACAAATTATATCACTTACTGCTTTTAACGTTTTTCCATTAATTTCATCGATTGCCGCAGCCGGCTTATGAGTAACTTTTATAATTATATCATTTACCTCCTTAGGAGTAGCCGGATATAAAAAAAATGTAGAGGTTAAGAATGGTGCCAATTTGAGCTTATCAAAGTCAGGTTTTGTTATTTTCATATCTAAAAAAACATCATTAAAGTGATTACACAATACCTATGTTATTGTCAGAAATATTTTTATTATTTATCGTGAGTTCATGTATTGAATTGTTAACTACTGAGTTCTTTGTTTCATTTATAATTATCCAACTTTCTCTGCTCACATTACTTGCATTTTCGATTCTGTTATTATTGTATTCTACCTTGCGTTTTTTAAATGATAGTTTTAGTTGTTTGTACCTATTTTTTATTATGTCATTGTTAGTAGATCTAGCTAGCTTTGACATTTCACAGAGTATATGATGCATTTCTTTGATCTCATGGTTAATCCATGGCTTTAGATTTTTGTTGATGGTAAATTTCCTAAGGGGAAAAGCATTGAAATAGTGAAATTTAAAAGTTGCATAGAATGTATCAAATGCTTCATTTGCCTTATTATAGCACTCATATGTATCTACCCATGTCTCATTTAACAGCAAGTTCCGAAATGACATTAAGTTGGCATCTGAATAATCATGTCTGTATAATACTTTCTCCTGTTTGTCGATAATTGTTGGTACTATAACTTTACAAACTTGAAATGTATGATCCGATATGTGTGTATCCATAACATAAACCGAGTTAATAGATATGTTTGTAAAATTTTCATTGATACTTTTTGTAATTCGTGTAGGTTTATTAATGTGGTTTTTTATATCGAATTCTATGAACATATCTAATACTTTCTTTGATTCATCAGTTTCTACTAAGAAGTTAACATTCATATCACCACATATAATGTGGTAATTACAGATAATGACCTTCTTTTTGACATATTCAGCTTTGCTAAAGTTACTTCAAAATCCGTTTCTATACATCTATTATACTGATATGGTTTAGGTGTACATGGTCTTTGGCAAAAATACAGACTCCTCCATGTGTATATTCCTTACGACTGAAGTTGTTGATCAGCGTATAGCCATTTAAATGTAGATGTTTAATTTCAGAGGCTATGAGTCAGTGTTCTGAGAAGCAAACAATGTCTGCTGTCACTGTGTCTAGAAGCACTTCTAATTTAGGTACCTTACTTGAGTATTTAAGGGCATAAAACTTAAACAATCCTGAATATTGGCTTCATTTGATATTATGTGGTTTGCGTCCTCTTGTCTTGAATATATGCCTTCACTGATGTTGGATTGGATTGGTCTTTTAAAAACCCTGATCTTTGTCATTTGCCCGTTGTTGGTAGGAATGATACTTTTTGAAGTCAAATTGACGAAAAGCAACACTTTTTGACCAGGTGGTTGGTTTATACAGTTCATCTTTCAGATTGTAGTCTGCGCTAAGCATGAAACATTTGTTTTGTGTTTCAGATGTTTGCAGTTCTTTTACTGTTATTTGTACATATGTGTTTTTTATGAAAAAAAAAGTGTTATTTGATTATATTTTTTATGTTTTTCGATGAAATTATCTTTATAAAATTTTCGATAAAAATGTACTTCTACAACTTTATGAAGTACCTCAGAAGATTTTTTGACCACTTAACACCCACCCCCACCCTCTCCCTACCCCCTCCAACCCCTAAATAAACTATATGGCCTTTAAATACATATTTTGAATGCCATGAGGTAGACACCTATTAAGCAATCAAGACTATTTATTTAAAACAACTTCCAATGTATCAATGTAAATCTTCAAAGAAAAACACTGCAATAAATCTAGCGTCAATACCAACTACAACTGATGCTGTTTTACAACATCTTAAAAGGGTTTATTGCGAAGTTCAAATGTAGCTAGGAAATGAAATGCAGCCAGAATGTTGGGGGCGGATATATTTGAACAATTCTCTGATTCCAATCAAGACTGAGAAACCGCCAGCTGCAAAAAATTTGTTGCAAATCATTTTCTGCAGTTGTCAGGTTGAATGTGAGAGTTGCAGTTGCATAAAAGCCGGACAGTACTGCTCAGCAGCTTGCACAGGGTGCAGTGGTTAAACATGTTCAAACGTTGACCCATCCCTTTTAATCACAGAAAATGTTGATATGGAAGGGGATGAGGTCGATACCGAAGACATCGAATAAACTTTTTAAGAAATGACAATAACTTTTTTAATTTTGTAATTGTTCAGTTTTTGAAATTTAATAAACTATTTTGCAATGTAAAGTATGGTTACTTTTTTTTATTTATTAGCCTCTTAGAAGATAAAGTTTCATTTTGTTCAGTTTTAAATCTTCAGATTCGTAATCAGCGAACCCGGAAACACCCCGAGTCTGAATTTGGCTTGAATACCTTTATTTTTATAACTATCATAATTTTATGTCCGCCATATTGAATCTGACATCTTGAATTTTCTATTTTCGTCAACAAATTCGTAATCAGTGGCCCCGAAAGCCCCCCGAGTACAGAATTTGGTCTGAATACCTTAATTTTGACAACTGTTATAATTTTATGTCCGCCATATATCCGCCATGTTGAATCAGACATCTTGAATTTTCAAGTTTCGCCAACAAATTCGTTATCAGCGACCACAAGAACCTCCTAGTACAAAATTTGGTTTCAATACTTTGATTTGTACAACTTATATCATTTTAAGCGACCCCTAATCAACATAAGTCCGCCATATTCGATCTGCCATTTTGAAAAAAAATAATTTTGATATTGGATTCACATTCAGCGACCCCGAAAACCCATATATACTTAAAGGGAACCTTCCAATTTAATTTAGTCGCATTTTTAAGTTTATACAAAAAATTGAAGAAAATCTAGGAAAATTGAGTATTTTACGAAACTTGTTTTTAATTTTCCTAATTCTCAGGGTAAAAGCAGGTCCTCTAATAATATAGACCTTTATATTTTTGGCCTAAAAAATATAATAAAAAAGATTTCATTCGATTTCAATCTGTTAGAAAGTTTTCTGAACTCAAGGCACTTTTTTTGCTTCATTGACTGCACTATTGGGGATATAACTTAAATTTTTCTCATGTATTATATCCAACATACACTTCAGGATAAATATTAGAAATAAAAAATAAAATTGTAATATTTTGCTGACCAATGGAATATACATCAAAAATTATTTATTTTCAGATTTATCTGCTCAGACCCAGACTGCAACATCTTTAACTTCCTATTCCCCACGGGAAACTAAATTTAGGGAAGAAGTCAGAAAACTGAAATGAAAATTATTTCATCAAGAATGTCTGTCGAAAAGGAGAAAAATGAAAAAAAAAAGAATTTATCCAATTTTGTGGAGATCACTTTTTGGAAGAACTTGTGATACTGTGGATGTACCTAGCAGCCCGCGTCTGTGGGACAAAAATTTATAATTATCTTGCACCAGCCGTGCCTTCGCAACGGTCTATGGCTATATCCACTCTCAAGGGGGATACTTGACGAACACTTCTTAGACTATAATAACCATTGATAGACTCTGTGGATCGAAGTTGACTTGTGAAAACACAGTTATCCGATTCACGCCACAGAATCGCAGGCAGGACCTCAATCTTAGATCTAGTGGATTAAAAAAAAAAGTCGAATTCAATAGTTATTTATGTACCAAGGGCGATATAGAGATGTTTATGCCCACACATGAGGAGGGCCTTGGCCCAAGGATGGAAAGTCACACAAGAGCATAAACTATCTATATCGCCAGTGGTGCATATAACGTTTTATATTTCACTCTACTTAAGATACCTACATAATTTAAATGTAATAAATGAATTTAATAATTTATGAAATTGATATGGCTTTGCGGTTGACGGTACTTGCGTTTGCTTTTGTATTCGATGCGACTACTATTTTATTTATTTCTGTCAGTGAAAGTAATAAAGTGTGTTGAAACCTTTCTAAAAGTGATAATGCAGGACGAAAAAATTCCACAAATTTTCGCCCAAAGAGCTGCAGAAGCAAATCAGGCACTGCTACCAAAAAAATCACTGTATGAGAAAAAATATGAAAAATTTCAACAATAGACTAACAGAAATTGTGTAACTGCCAGCGAGACAGTTCTAGATTAATTGGTGCAGATTCTGGTAATGACAAAGTTGAAATCAACCAAAGCAATGTGCAGGGTTCGGGAAATTTATCATCAGAAGGCGGTGCCACCTTCAGTGGATCCTTCTCCAACTGCACTTTTAATTGTAAGTATTCCAAATAATAGGTTTCCATAATGTAATAAATTTTGTACCTGTGTAACTAATAGCATTAAAGAACTTTAAACGAAACGTCTTTAATAAAATTGCCTTTTCAATGTTTTTCAAAAATGAGTATTAGAGGGCATAATAAGGAGAGGTAATCGTTACACCCGCTTTTTTTAAATAACTAATAAATAACAAATTATATAAAAATATAAAATATATTTTCATTTATTCAACAAGTATAAAAAATAGAAATATTCAAGTCTGTCATTCGATTCGTGAATCTCAAGCACAGATTATTTGAGCTCACAGTGTTGAGTGTTTTTATAAAGTATAAATCTGAATTTTACATCTAAAGTGTGCCAAAATGGCAAGTACAAGTGATGGAGGTTTAGAAAATATGGAAATCTCTATGGATGGGCATGGAAAAGGCGAAAAAAGGAAATTTAATGAAAATGAAGTGCTAGCCAACCTAAAATTCCTTGATGAAGAACAAATAAAAGAAATTATAGGAACAGTTAAAAAAATTAACAAAAATAAATCACAATATAAAAACCACTCTGCTGAAATTGAGAAAACGAACCCACAAAAAATTGTTAGTCCTGCCAACATTACTCAAAACCCAAACAACAAAAATACAACATTAGAAACCATTCATCCACTATAAAAGAAATAATAAACAAACTTTTCAAATTTATTCTACAAAACTGCTACAGACAGTATTAAAAATCAAAGGCAACTGGCTGGTATTGGGGAAGAAGTGAGAGCAAATAACCATCTTATTCTAAAAACTTTCAAAGGTTTTTTGTTAAAAACAAACACACCTAAAGCAATTGTGGCCAATATGTTACAATCCAAGAAAATATTATCTTTTACTAAAACCACACAATATAAAACACACTTTAAAAATGCCACACAACTAGTATTGTTGGTTGAAAGTTTATTACTAATGTTAGTGTCTTTTATGAAGACATAACAATGCTAGAGTTACATGTCATTGATTTCGCTATAAATCCAGTGTAGTCGTACCACTACATTACATTTAAAAAAAAGAAACCTAATGTTAAATTGTTATTGATTTTAAACTCCAAGCCTGTTTTGAGGATGGTAGCATTAGTCTAACGCATGCGACGTGGCCTATGATCGATGATCAATTATTATATCAACATTGGTTTGTTATGATCGGTGGTTTCTTGTATGTTTACTTTCTTGTAATAATTCTTATTCGGTTTCTGTCTACATTTGCAAAATACCATAACAGCTAAGTAGCCACTTCCAAGAGCAAGTATCATCTTTAATACGCTATTTTGAACAAGAGCGAGACTATAAAGGCCCATTGCGACCTTTAACTGCTGTAAGTTATAGTTGTATATGCAATAAGGGTATAATATTATTTACAAACATAAGTCGAGGTATTAATTGCAGCAAATCTAACTGTTTTAGTGTAGCTTAAAACTGAAAGATGGCACTTCGCCTTATATTCCACCTAATTATTTCTCCAAAGGCCGATACTTCTATGGCAATCTGGCAACTATGCCATCGAAGGCTAGATCATCTGTCCGATGACGTACAATGCTTTTTATTTTGTATGTACTATAGTAAGAATTATTATCAAAATCTTAGCCTCTTATGAAAAATTGGGGGAGTATATAATTATGTTAGGATTTCGAATTTTGGGTGTAAGACAAATAAAATCAATATTTATTTTCACAAGTGTAAATTTGTACTTACCACTCAGCAAGCGCTCCTTGGTATGACTACGACGGGTACTGATATCAAAATGCAACTTAAAAGTAAGTTTCTAAGAATGAGAAATATAAAACAATTGTAATATATTTTTTGGATGATAACCGCTGTAATTTACCAAATGAGTAATTGAGTGAGTTTTAATGGAGTAGGTACTGACAATGTTATTAAAATGGAAGAATTGACAGTATTATTGATTATGTAATGTACATTTAACAGTTCAAAATCTACCTAATGTGCAATTGTATAGAACTTCTTCTGTATGAAACAAATCTCTAATATTTTCATTAATCCTAAAACATTACCTACCGACACATCACCATTAGTTGTTGGGATGGAGACAAAATTCTCTCAGAAATGTAACATCGTCAAACTTGTGAAATTATGTCACCCACTGACACAAGCTAGGGATACTTATATGTTTTTTTATTAATGTTACTGAAAACATCTAAAATCTAGTACTTAAACAATCTCAACTATATTTCACACGAGGTTACATTTATTACGATGTACAATGATCTAGGATCACCAAATGGAATTACTAAGAAAAGTATTGTATTTACATCTAGACCTCTAGCCTCTATGGCGAATATTCCATTTGATGTAGTTAAGTCTAGAATACATGGTCCTCAGCCGGTACTAAGACAAATTAAATATGGAATGACTGTAAAATAATGTAAAAAATCATTTCGGCTATAATTTATCATTGCCGCACACAATATCTGAAAACAACTCTAATTCATTATTTTTTTTCGAAGTTACAAAATCAGAATTGATTGAAATCGTCAGCAACCTGAAAAACAAGAGATCATCTGGTCTAGACGGGTTAACACCGCAAGTAGTAAAAAATATAATATTAAATATAGTTGACCCTTTATTATATCTTATTAATAAATCAATCTTAAATGGTTACTTTCCTGATGCACTTAAAATCTCATCAGTCATCCCAGTGTTTAAAAAACGCTGTGAAAAAGACATAGATAATTACCGACAAATATCTTTATTGAGTGTAGTATCAAAAATTATAGAACATATAATAAAGTAATCGGATAATATCATTTTTAGAAAAATATAACCTATTAACAAATTCTCAGCATGGGTTTAGAAAGGGCAGATCAACTGAGAGTGCATCAGCAAAAATGTTTGATTTTGTCTACAGGGAATTAGATGATGGGAAGTATGTTGTAACAATCCTTTTTGATCTTTCTAAAGCCTTTGACTCTGTTAATAAAACAATTCTAATTAGTAAGTTAGAGGCTATCGGCATTAGAGGTAATGTGCTAGGATGCTTGATTTCCTATATGCAAAACAGGAGTTTGAGGGTAAAATGCAATGAGGTGGAGTCTGACAAAGTTGATGTTGTTTTAGGTGTTCCCCAGGGATCCGTATTAGGCCCATTATTGTTCTTGATATATATTAATGAACTTCCAATATTTATTAAAAACGGATATACCATCATGTATGCGGATGACACTACGGTGACGGTAACAGCTAAAAATCCAGATGAACTTTATAATAAGGTTCAAACTGTCATGGCCGAAATGAGTACCTGGTGTGATCGGAACAAGCTAATACTGAATGAAAGTAAGACAGTATTTATAAATTTTAATTTAAGGCGCCCTGTTATTTTGCCTGAAATTACATTAAGTGACTGTTCTAAGTTTCTAGGTACTTTAGTGGATAGTGCCTTATCGTGGGAAGAACATATTAATTATGTATGTAGTAAGTTAAATCAGGCTTATTTTGCCTTACTACAGCTTAAAGAAAATTTAAATGAAGTAGGACTTGTGGATGTTTACTACGCACTGGCGTATTCACACTTATCCCTTAACATATTTATTTGGGGTAGATCTTCCTGTGCTAACAGAGTTTTTATCTTGCAGAAAAGAATAATGAGATTATTGTTTAATTTGGGTTTCAGGGAGAGCTGTAAGACCATATTTATAAATAAGAAACTTCTTACAGTGCCGAGTATCTATATATACAAATGTTTACTGTATGTCAAGAACAATTTAGAATCTTTTAAATGTTTATCGGATCATCATGTATATAATACGCGGAACAAAAATATTACAGCCATCCCCTTACATAGGACATCAACATATAAAGAGTCACTTCATTATAATTGCATTGTATTATATAATAAATTACCAAGTAATGTGCAAAATATGGCTATATCAAAATACAAAAATACTGTTAAAAATATATTATTGAAAAATGGTTACTACAGTATTGATGAATATCTAACACAAGAATTATAATTTGAACTTTTTATATTTACATTAAATGTTGTTCTGTCTCAATCTCTGTTACAGTGCTAAATTTGTTGTTTTTATGTCTTAGTAAAATGACTACATTTACATGTAATTTAAATGTTGCTGATTATTTATTGTTAGCTGTAAGTTATACTTACTTCATTGTTATGTATTTTATTACTTTTATTATTGTCTTTATTATCTTTATACTTTGACTTGCCATATATACCAAAGTATATCTTTTTAAATGGTGAATACATTATTATTATTATTATTATTAATCCATGGGAATTGTTTATGCAGAAATTTTGCTTTTCATATGGTAAGTATATTGTAATATTATCTTAATACAAATTACAATGTATCTACTAGAGGATACTTATATCTTCTTGTAATTAAATACTTTAATTAGTTAGACGGCTGTATAATTAACTGTTTTGACACTTGGTGATTCCAGTCATCCATGTGTTGATAGGTACTTATGACATTCAGCTCATTCACATCTATGTTAATCTTAACAACTGTTGCATGATATATTTTTTTAGAATGGTCGCATGTTTTTAGAAAATATAACTATTTCACGATCTATTGTTAAACTTATTAGAAACGAAAACGATCTTAAATGCTATTTATTTCTTATTTTTAATTTATCTTACAAGGATAATATAAATTTAGTGTTAACGTGTTAGTTTTTATTATTTATATTTTGTAACAATGTTATTATCAGGCAATGTCACGGAACTTTTTAATACATTTTATTGTTATAAAATTTGCCAAATAAAAATATATGTAAGAATAGAACATAATATATATGTACCTAGTAGTTTTATTATAATTTTATATTGAAATTGAACACATGATCTGTAATGTGCAATACTTATTGTAGTATGATTTAATAGAAACTATTACATTACTGTTTGCTCTTTATTCATAATCTTATATTTTGTTTCTCTATGTGGCTGTGGAGATCTACAAGTTCAGTCTTGAGTCTGTCGAAGATATCGGAGAGACTGAAACAAAGAAAAAACATGTTAAGCTTATGTTGCGAAATTATTCAAGTGGTTTATAGCACAGTCATTAGAGATATTTACCTCTAAACAAATCGAAGGCGGATGATTTTTTTTTCATAAGTTCTTTGGATGGTAAGTAATAATGTCATGTAAAGTTTACATGATTTCCAGACCCGCAACATTAAAAAAAAAACAATAAAAATTTTTTTTTTCGGAATTTTTTCAAAATTTTTAACATGAGTCAACGTATGGGAAAATAAAAAATATTTGTAGAAATAGCATATATTTTCACACAAAAAATGTATCTACAAAAATTTCGTCTAATGCCACGGATTTTCCATAAAAAAGTGGAGATATTGGATGAAGCACGGTGCAAAGTTGGCCGTGCGTTTTGCAGTACATGGCGCGCGAAAAACCCTTTGCTAGACAAACAAAATTTACCCAAATTAAAAAACTAAGGTATCATTTTATAGCTGAAAGTCTCACCTTTTTTATGCATTTAATTGTATATCATTATAAGGCTAATATATAGAAGCAAATCATCAATATATATATAATATATATTATATTTTGAAAATGATCTCATTTTTGTATATTGTATGATAATTTGTAGGAATTGTTCGAATTTTTTTTTGGTCTTCGGGAAATTGTCGAGAAATGTGTCAGTTTGAACTTTATTAACTTACATTTGCTTAAGTTAATGTAGTTTAAATAAACAGTACTTCTGAAATTATTATAATTTCGTAATTTCAGAATTTGTCGAACATATGTTATCGGAACTCAGAAAAAAAATCACTTAGATACATAAAACAAATTCAGTTATAAATAAAACATACCAGCTTTTCAAATATTCAAAAAGAGAGTTATATAATTCTACGAGTTTTTCCAAATCTCCATTGCATCACGTGATAAGCAAAAATACCGATATTTACAGTCTCGGGACTGTAGTTCGCTAGGAAATATGATATAAATTTTGATATTTACAGAATAAATAGACAAGTGTGTCACGTATACATAGAATATGGTGAAAGGGCACATTTTTCTATCTGTATAATAATACAAAGCACTGTATTCAGCTACCGGCGCGGAAGCGTCGGCTCGCTCGACTCCTGTTTTACTGCTATTATGTTGTGTATGACTTTTTATAGATTAAATATCATTTGTAATTATTATTTTCTCTAACAAATATTGTTTAATAATCTCATTTCACAATATATTTCGTACCTGAGGTAACATCTTGCAAATATGTGCTATAGGCAGATTCGCACATCGCTTGTTGCACTACTCTACTTCAATAATTTTTTACGGAACTTTGCGACTACGAAAATGCATGCTTTTTATGAAAATATTTTTTATTTTCCCTACATCGACTCGCATTAAAAATTTGGAAAATACATTAAAAAAAAAGTTCCCGGTCTGGAAATCATGTAAACTTTAGATGATCTTATTAATTACACTTCATAGAATTCATAAAAAAATAAACAACTGCCTCCGAACATGTTTGTGATTTATAGACAAAATTAGCTACAACGCTTGGGCTATTAATTATTTAATAATTTATAACACATATGGCATAACTGATTTTAGACTAGAATTTTCTGCACATTATACTCTTCACCAGTATGAAAACGAATGGAGTATACTACATTTGAACGGCATATTTCTAAAATCACAAGTACTGCTCATAGAGAAAAAAAATGATATCGTTGTGTTAGTGCTCGAATTTTGAACAATTTCCGTTCCTTCCGTCTATCCATCACGTTTTTTGTAGGCACGATAATTTAAGAATGAAAAGTCTAATTGTATTGAAACAGAATGTTGTTCAAGGAAAACCCATTTTTATTTAAAATTAATCAGAAAATAGATAATAATGCTTTCAGCATATACAGTACAACTATAAACGGAAGAGACAAGGATATCATGCTCACTTGTGTCATTCATACGAGTTTTACAGTGTTGCCACTGTCATTTAACAACAATAAAACAGTTTTACTTTTTCCCTGCTTAATTAATTTTAAATTGAAAACAATAACTGACCTTTATTATTAATTTAAATTTGTAGGCATTTTAACAGTTCTTTACAAACATCACCATCCATTTGAGGTAAATGGCCCATAATGTTTAATTAAGGTGACTAGATGGCAGCAAGCAAAATGCGGGACATTTCGAAACAATATTAATAATTCAAAATAATTTTTTGAAATATATAGGTATTAAATTTTATATATTCTGCGAATGTAACAAATATACAATGTGTCCAAAAATTGAGTTCGGAAGAGGGACACATTTTTTATTTGTTAGTTACGAGGAAATGTCATTCATTATAAACAACGCCTGTTTTTATACAAGATTCAAGAATATACTATTTTCCAAAATTTCTGTGCAGTATGCTACATCTTTGCAAAAATGTGAAATACTACACAAAGAGTAAGGTGCCTTCGTATGTGAATATTTTGAAAAAGGATATTTAAAAAAAAATTGTGGATTAAAAGTTATAGTCAAATATGAAATCTTGGCCTACGGCAAAATTATTATTTTTTTTATTTTTCAAACATTCACGATTCTGCAAACGTTTTTTCCCAAATCTTTTCGTTTAAACTGTTTAAATTGTAACTAATTACTGTTGTGTAGACTTTTTGATATCCCATTAGTACAAATTCACAATAATCAGATCAAGGTATTCACATGATCATGGAAATTTTCCTGTGACTCGGCTATAGAAAAGTTCTTCATTACTTTCAACAATAAACAATTTTGTTACTTTCTTAGCAGTTCTAGGAAAACATTTTGCTGCGTCAAATATAATGACATGATAATGACAACAAGTATTGTTAATGTATACTAGAATAAGATTTTAGCAAGAGAATTAAAAACCGTTTACAAAAATGTTATCGGTTGAACAGAAAAATAAATTCGCAGTAGGTGATCAGAATTTCATAATTAACTAACTTCTAATCCATAATATTTTTTTAAATACCATTTCTTAATATTTTTATAAATACAAGTACTTCCCTCTTTCTAGCAAATTTGTATACAAATTTTGAAAAATAGTATAATTTTTGAGCTTTTCATAAGAAACAGGCGTTTTATTCAAGAATGATTTTTTCTCGTAAATTTAAAATAAAAAAGTTTTCCCTCTTCCGATCGCAAGCCGTGGGCACTGTATACCGGGTGCCCACGGGACCAGGTACACCCCACTTTTTTCTTTATTTTTTTAAGATGAACATTGGAAATTACGGTACTGGAGATTTGACACAAAACTACATATTTTTACATAACCGGACCTAAAAAATATTTCCGGTTTAACCAGAAATACTACAATTTTTTTAATTTTAAATAGCACCCTGTTTACAGAAGTGAAAGAATTGTCACTGCTGCAAGTTAAATTTTTAATGTTGTTAATTAACCCTGAAATAAATATTCAACTTCCAACTGTCTAGACCATTTTAATGAAATTGGATTTACAGCAAGTACCTAATCAAGGTTGATGAATGAAATGCGCAAACAAGTTAAGTGAGCTACTCTATTCAGTTTTTCCGCTCTTTTCGAATATTGAAACAGATTACAAAATTTTGTCATCCAGGGTGTTTATTTTGACATATAACATATTGTCAATTTTTTATTAAGCCGAACCTGGATTTCTTTTTAGTTTATTATGAAGTTCTATCAAGAAAAATAAGTGAAACATATATTCTAAGTATGAACCGATTATACAGGATGGTTCAATAGTTATGAAAAATTTGGAAAGATTTGGCCAAAATCAATGAAACATCCTGTATCTTAGTAGAAGGACGGTGAATGCATTAATGTCGGGTAATTTGGAATCGCCAAAGTGCCCTCTATCCACAAGTAACGTATGCACCTTTAACTTTGAAATACCCCGTATATGATAGATACATAGATAGATAGTTCTTATTTCCAAAATGCATTACAAATGAATGTTGTGGGTGGGTCAAACAGAAGGGGTGATGATTATTCATCCTGATCATTAAGTTATAATGTAAAACATTAAAATACATATGCATAGTTTGCAACTCATAAAATACAATTTAAAAATACAATATAAAACGTGCAGAATAATACATACGAATAAATACTTATAGTAACATATAATATATACATAGTGCTTGGTCTACAATTAAAACAACAGATAAAAAATATGAATAATCACATGGCATTACAGCAGTTTATGAATTCTTGAACAGCGTAGAAACAGTGTTGCAAGATGAATTTTTTCACTGTTTTTTTAAAGTTTGACTTGCTTAGAGATTTATAATTATTCGGAAGAATATTATACAGCTTCACAGACTGCACTTTGAAGGAGTTGTGGAAGAAAGCGTGAATATGTTGTGGAAGTCTTACGTCTGTTGTACGTGTGTCATACGGATGGTCAACTTGATGACTATTAAATAGGCTAGTGTTACTATGTACGAATTTTACTGCTTCTAGGACATACAGACTCATTAATGGCAGTATTCTTAGCAATTTGAAGAGTGGTCGGCAACTGGTGGTGGTTGGGACATTGCATAATGCTCGTATTAACCGTTTTTGGGTTTTGAATAACTTATCTATATTAGCTGTTGTAGTACATACCCAGAATATTATTCTGTTCATTAGTTGAGATTGGCAGTATGCCATATATATGGTTCTAGCAGCTTCTTGACTTATGTCTTTCCTTGTGGTGTTTAGAAGGTATACACATTTTGCTAACTTTGAGCATACAGCGGTAACTTCTTGGTCTCATTTGATGTCACTTTGCAAAATTATTCCTAAGAATTTAACATGCTTCGCTTCTGTTATGAGTTCGTCCTTATATTGCACTCTTGTATACCCAGAGACTGACCTGAAGTTTATTACATACGTTTTCGTCGCATTTATTAAGAGAATGTTCGTCTCGCACCATTCTTTTATGTTTACCATTAATAAGTTCATTTGGTTATTAAGAGTATTAATGTTATTATCTTCCTTAGAGACAGTGGTGTCATCTGCGAACATTGTTATGTTGTCGCATTTATGCGAACCGGCACATCGTTTACGAATAAAAGAACAGTAATGGACCCAAGATGCTCCCCTGCGGTACTCGGGCTGTTAGGTTGGCTATTGAGGATGTCTGCTCATTTCCTTGTACGTGTGTTCTAGTGACTTGTGTTTTATTTTATAGGTAGGATTTCACGAGTGCACACAGTTACCTCTTAATCCATAATTCTCTAGTCTCATTAAAAGTGATTTATGGGATACGCAATCGAAAGCTTTAGTGAGGTCTAGGAAAACAGAGAATACATTCTTATTTTGATCTTGATGGTCTAGAACATAATTAAGGTAGTTGCAAATTGCATGGTTTGTTGTTAGATTTTTCCTGAACCCAAATTGATTTTTGCATAATGTATTATTTGATGTTATGAAGAACAGAATTCTGTTATATATTACTCTCTCAAAGATTTTAGAGAGGACTGGCAGTATCGATATTGGTCTGTAGTTGTTGATTATGTGTCTATCTCCTTTTTTGTAGATGGGTATAACCTTTCCTAGTTTTAAACTGTCAGGGAATATTCTTCTTGCAGACATTTGTTTATTAAGTTTGTTAGTGGGGTTATTATGCAGTCGATTATTTCTTTTAAGATGAATGTGGAAAGTCCATCTATATCTCGAGTGTATTTCGTTTTTAAATTCTGCACTATATCTCTTATTTCTTGCTCTGTGACTGGCTGTAGGTATATCGAGTTTGAAATACTTGTCTTCGAGACGTCATAGTTGGGGGATTTACCTTCATTTTCTCCGATGCTTGTGAAAAAGCTATTAATTTCCTTGATATTTTTTTTGGGAGCTTCAATTTTAAGTTTATAATACCTAGTAAATATTCACAGTATTTAATCTACCTTTCGATTTTTACACATTTTTTACCTAAAACAAATGACTGTATTTGCAATTTAATAAATTTTTGTGTTTTTTTTTAAAGTATTTTATACAAAATAAACTGCGCAAAATTTTCATTTTTAAATGACACCCTGTACAATTTTTACGTTTTTTCGGTAGAGCTTTAAATTAGCTTTCCAACACAATTTTCAAATTTAAAATCGATCCATACATATGGAAGTGAAACTATAGAGACGACACAATGGGGATTTAGCATTTTTGTCAGTAATTAACTACAAACATAGCATTTTATATGGCCATTTCTGATTCGATTTTGATTTTCAGAAACCATTATAAAGGTAATTCAAACTTCTATCAGATAAGATTAAAAAATATACATGGCGGCGTTGATTGAAATTAAAAAAAGTTAGTACTTATATATACATATAGTCTGTTTTTAAACCAGGAGGACCATTTTAAATTTACTACGCTAAATCATTCTTCTGTGATTGGATATGCTTTCGCCAGTTTACACAAGGCAAGAGTCGTAAATTTTTACATATTGTAAAAATTTTAATTTCATATCTTAAAAATAATTTTATTTCAATTTCTATTTTATCGTTTGAAATTATACATCAGTTTTTATAAATCTGAAGGTAAAAGTGACTTATTACTTGGTGCCTTTATACTGCATAAATGTTACGGATGCTGTCTATATCAGAGCTGGGCAAAGTATTCATTTAAACTACTTCAAGTATCAAGTACCAAATATAGTTGGTTGGGGTACTTGTTGCAACAAGTATCAATTACTTTTCAAAAAGCAGAATACTTCAAGAATCAAGTACTTCGAGGTAGTACTTGCAATTTTGGGTGTAAGTACTACTTGTACTACTTCAATTAGTCTCTGTGAGTGCCAACATTTTTTTCTCAATGTAAAAACACATTCAAATAGTTTATGTTAAACAGGATAATTTCTCGGTCATTACTCGCTAAATGTGTCATTTTGTATCCTTTTTGGCATAATAATCAGTATTTGAATAATGTTCTGGGGTTTTGGCGGATGGGGTTACATTGAGAAAAAAATGTTGGCACTCACAGAGCTTATTCTTTGGGAGAAACTACAAGTTCGAGAAGGTGCCAATATTTTTTTTGGAAAGCACCAGTGTTGGATCGTTTTTGGCTAAAAGTCCAATCTTTTACCAAAAATCTGGAAAATATAGGCAAGCAGAAAATGTTGGCATATGGTTTTCCAGCAATGAGCATTGACAACAAAAATTTTCCGACTGGTCAGAAAGTGTTATATACTATATATACTATCCTATACTATCTAATACAAACTAAAGGCAAATGTTCTTTTTAGCAATAACGAATATCACTCTCTGCAGGCTTCAACTGGATTGTAAATTTACTTGCAGTACCTAAGGTACTTGAAGTAGTAATCTAGTAATCAAGTATTTTAAATATACCTACAAGTGGAGGCTCCACTTCGTCGGTTTAATACATAGAGGTCGCGCAATGCATTATATTATGTTATAATATACACACAAGTACAGTGCAATTGTGTATTGTTGGTTGCCCAAAACGCCAAAAAGGTTCTAGTGTATTTTCTGGTTACTTCTATGGTGTGAATGAGACTTCTATATTTTTACTCCTGGTGTCCTGGTTTAAAAATAGACTATAGTATTTCCGGCCAAACCAGGAGTAAATATCTGGGTCCGGTTCTGGTTATGTCGCGTAATATGTTTTTGTCAAATATCAAAAACAATTGTATTGAAACATAGTCTTTATAGGATTTTGCAAACAGCAGAAAAAATACCTGTCTATGAGAACTAAAAGAAAAACTATGTGTAAAATATTAATGAAATCTTTGCATTCTTTCGATAACTTGAAATCTGGTTATGCTAGCAATTAAAAAAAATCCTAAAATGAATTTGTAGAATTTCTTATTTGAAAATTGTCATTCTTCAACTAGCATCCACACAGTCGTCTACGGCTCGGCCATGCAGATTAAACTAGTATCTACATAACTCTCTATCATCTTTATGAGTGGCTTTGTACCTTTCCGATGAGCTCCAGAATAAGGGTGAAAAACATTTCAAAGGCTTAAGCATTTCCAAAACAAAATGATAGATTTCATGAAAATGTAATCCATTAGAATGAAATTTTTTTAAGACAAGGTAGGTAAATAAATTCATTTTAAGCCTTTATTCATTCACTCATTTTTAAGTCAATTTTCATGACTGTAGGGGGTTATGTAGATACTAGTTTAATATGCATGGCCGTAGGGGACTGCGTGTGTGGATGCTAGTTGTTGAATGAGAATTTTCAAATAAGAAATTATACAAATTCATTTTAGGATTTTAATTTGCTAGCATAACCAGAATTCAGGTTATCAGAAGAATGCAAAGATTTAATTAATATTTTTACACATAGTTTTTCTTTTAGTTCTCATTGATAATTATTTTTCCTGCTGTTTGCAAAATCCTATAAAGAATATGTTTCAATACAATTTACAACCAAACAATGTAATGAAACATTTTTTGGCATGAAAACTGCACCTCAAATCGCCGTTCATTTTACTTCCCTCGCATACCGAAGGGAAGTATATTGCATTCGAGAAAAAAATCACCCTCCGAGATTTTTACGGATTTTCACGTTTCAGATCACGTAGATTATACGAAAATATAGGTTTTTCAATTCCGTTAGTCTGACTGTCTGTCTGTCTGTCTGTTGATGCTTTAACTAAAAAACTACATGACGGAGAACAGTCAAATTTGGTAGGTAGCTGACGCTACTGTTAGCGAAGAATGGTTAAAGTTTCACTGGAAAATATACAGGGTGGACCGTCTAAAGGGAATAAATAATGAAAAAAAATATATATTTTTTGCTCTCAACTTTAAAATTTTCACGTTTCAAGGCATTCTAAACCTATTTCAGAAAAAAAAATTGGAAAATTTTGTTACCATTTTGGAAAATTTTTTTAATAAGTACCTACTAGAATAGATGGAAAACATTTTTTTGCCCAAATTTAAAATTTTCACGTTTCATGGCATTCTAAATTTATTAAAAAAAAAAAAAAGATTTTTTTTTTGAAAAAATTCTTTGATCACTACTTTAGAATAGAAGGAAACATTCCTTTTTGCTCAAATTGAAAATTTCCACGTTTCATGACATTCTAAGCTTATATCAAAAAAAAAAAAAATTGAAAACTTTTTACCAACATTCTTGAAAAATTTCAAAAAAAAAATGAAATTTTTTAACCACCACTATACTTCCACTCCACTACGTGAATATGGAATTGAAAATGTGTGAGATGGCAGTAATATTTGGCATATGCACCTATTATACTTTTATTGATAAATGTACAGAAATAATTCAACCATTTGTAAAGGTATTTGCGCAAACCTTCCATATTTGGCACCTGTTATTTAGTATTGAATTTTTTCAGTTGGATGAGCACTTATATTTTTTTGACCAAAAGTTACCAGGTTTTCTTTGTAATAATAGTGATAACTATATTCCGATTATTATTCTCAATGTCATTTCCTAATTAATAATTTTTTGTGAGTGACCGCCATGCACAAATAAAGAGGAAAGTTCTGTGTAAATACCTTTACCGATTTTTTATATTTAGGATAGAGAAGATTTTATTACATAATGCAGGTACAAAACGTAAATAGTTGTTTTTACTTTAAATTATGTAAAGATATTAAAATGTTAAGCAGAAGTACAATCCGCTAGCAAAGATTAAGGATAATCTTTGCCGCTAGGTAGCGCTAGTTTCTCTCCGCCAACCCAAGTTGATACACAGGAAGGTGACAAGCGTGTAGGTACACGTACACGATGCTTCGAGCCATGTACCTTTAATAAATTCCGCAAGTCAAGAAATTGAAATATTTTGTGTCTGTGGCGCTAATACTGCCTGTGGTAGTGAGAAGTAGGGATGGCAAAAAAATTTAATATATCGATATATGAATCATTTGATACATCACAAGACTCAGACTCCATCGCCAGATACCGTCACCCACTCCTGGTATCCGTATTGCACTGTCTATACTACCGTCTGTTTTTTTACCTCTTTTTACCATAGCCTAGCATTAAGCTTTAAGCTCTTGATTGTTTGTTTAGTATTGTAAAGAGTAGGTTTTGAAATAATAAATATTTTTCTATAATCTGAACCATGCTTTTTACTGTTGTGTATGTGAGGTCTAACTATCCGTAGACCCTCTGGACATACCGTTTCTTCACTGTAGCTATCCCAGCCCTATTGCAACAGGCTGTGTTAAGAAGCTAGTGTCTGACCTTTGCACCACATTAAAAATTGTAAAGGTGCGGCGCCCGAACTTACCGTCAACCGACCGCCAAAGCTCGAGTGTCAAAGTGATGGGTGAATAAAACGTCACATATTTTGGCGCCCGAACAGGGACATCAATTGGGAAAGTTAGTTTAGACTTCACATTCGGCAGTCACCGAAACCAACCGAAATACTACAACATGCACTTATTGGCGTGTGAGGTGTCATTTTCGACTAAACCGAGTACGGGGAAGCGATTCCGACTACTGCCGAACCGCTCCGACCGCACCCGAAGGCGTTATTGACCATTTGGGAATTCTTTGGGAATTTTTCAAACCAGTGGCAGTTTCTGTGGTGTTTCCATACGAAGAAGCTGCGCTTTTGACCACAAATTAGAATTCCGACCGAACACTTCCGAAGCCTTTCGAAGTGATCCGAACACCCACAATATCGCGTGGGGTGTCGGTTTTAGGGTAATCGGACCTAAGGAAGCGTTTGGTGATGCTGGACACCGGATCCGACCAACAGTTCCGGGGAAAAGGATGTTACAGCCAAGTTACGGGTCTGAATTGAGTAGGACCTATACTAGGTGATAAACAGCATCCCGATACACCATTTGCACCACCTGTCATCGACCGTCCGGATTGTGTCCGAAATACTTACCGACTCCGGGGTATGGAGTTACTGGGCAAGTAACCCGTCGTTTAATAGTAAGGGAAAAAGTGTACCCTAGTACACCTTTCGGCATTAGGCCATTTATTACCCCTTCCCCGCTATCTGACGGAACCCCATACCAGGGGAACCCACCCTTCTCTCGCCTTTATAAAAATTAGCGGGGAGGCGAGGCCATATAGGTCTCGCCATCCAGCTCTCGTCGTCACTCTACTCTGATTGTTCGTCGTCTGAGATCATGGAGTTCGCCCATTCGTTGCATTTCTCTATCATTGTTTTGTCTTCACTTCTTTGTGTGAGTTGTGGGGGGTAGTTTTCTCCTCTATTTTCTAAGTAGTCTCTTAATTGTCTACGTGCCTCGGCGCGTTCAGCTGTTCCACATGACTCTATGATATGATGTCTGGTTTCGTCTCCCCTTTCACATTTGCACGTCGCTTCCACTATTCTTATAGTTGGAATCTCCTATAGTATTCTTTAATGTGTCCATGGCCCGTACTAGTGTTAATTTCCAATTTAGTTCAATCAGGCCATTCCCTATATTTGGGATTATTTCGTAGGTCTTTCTCACTTTACTTTCATTGTCCCAGCTGGTCTGCCATTCTTGTTTCTTCCTTTCCTCCTTTACCTTTTTAAGTTGGTTTCTGGTTAGTCCTGCATCCTCTATTTCAGTCTGTCTATGTACTGCTCCTTGTTTCGCTAATCGCCCCGCGATTCGATTTCCTTCTGTTGTGTTTCTTGCTCTCTATTGTATTGATGTTTTCAGGTTTGCCTTTTCTCTTATTTGTATGTACCTTCTGATATTATGTATAACTGGGTTAGTTGTACTCTTATTACTGTATACGCCGTTTACTGTCACTTTCGAGTCCGTGTATATTGTCAAATTTTTCGTTGGAAATTCAGTACTGTATTTTTTTAGTGCTATCCTGATCGCCCATGCTTCTGCTCTATTAGAATCCGTGTTAATTTTGAGTTTTCCCGCCGTTACTGTCCAGTTGTCTCGTTCCGTCTTGGCTGCTATGCCTTATGCCATAGCCAGCTTGTCCTTCTCTCAGCCTTGCTGCGTCGGTATATGCTCGTATCGTTTGTCGCATTTCTTCTTGCTCTTGATGGATTAGGTCTTCTGCTGGGTGTGCTATAGTGGGTTGTCTCACCTTACTTCTTTCTAATTCTGATTTATATTGTTGCCTGAAGTCATAGTTGCCTCTTGCTTCAATCTCCAGCGGCGTGCAGCCTGCGATTACGCATAGTGCTGCTGTGGGGCTTGTCGTGTATGCCTTAGTGATCGATAAAAGGAAAGGTCTTTCTATTTTCCCCAGGTGTTTCTTTATCCTACTATCCTTTGCTTTCTTCCCCCATACCTCCGAGGCATATATGGTTATAGGTTTGACCACTTGCTCGTAAATCGTTCTTAATGCCTTGCTGCTTGTCCCCCATTTTCTTCCGGCAATTACGTATAGCTTGTTGGCTTTATCCATCGTTTTCCTGCCTATTGTTTTGACGTGTTCAATCCAATTTAGCTTATCGTCTATTATTATTCCTAGGTATTTAATCGTATGTGCAATTTTGATCGTCTTCTCTGTCATTTTGATTCTTGGTTTTCTAGTATTCGTCTTCCCGTCAATAAATATTGCTTCTGTTTTAGTTCCGTTGTATTTTAATTGGTTTTCTTTTGCCCATTCCTCACACGTTTTAATATATTTCTCCCATTTACTTTCGATTGTTTTTAGAGAGTGTCCTGTGATTGCCAGTACCTGGTCGTCGGCAAAAGCCTGGACCAGGTCTTCGCTTTCTCTTCCTTTGTCTGTTAGATCGTCTATTTTTTTGAACCAGTCCTCCATGATTAACAACCACAGGGCTGGTCCTAGGCTGGATCCCTGGGGGCATCCCCTTTCCGTATTGTGCTCCTGTTCACTTGTCAGTACTGTTCTACCTTCCAGGAAGTCTGCCGCGAATCTCGCTATATTTGTTGGAATGTTCTGGTAGTGGAGTTGTTTCCTGATTGCCGGGGTCCATGCTGAGTTAAATGCATTTGACATGTCTAACGTTACTACCAGCGTATGTCTCTTTTCTCTTTTGTTCTTTTCGATGGTGCCGATTAAGTTCTCCAAAGCCCGTATGGTGTCCCTGTTCCTCCTAAATCCGTATTGTCTTTTGTCGTATCTTTCGTTATGTTCCATGTAATGGCTTAGCCTATTTGCCGTTAGTTTGCCTAGCAGCCTGCCCATTACTGGGGTTAGGCATATTGGTCTCCAGTTGTTGGATCCTTTCGGGATCCAAATTATCAGTGATACTTTCCAGGTTTTGGGGAACTTGCCCGTTTCAAGGCATCGGTTATACAGTGGTGTTATGTACTCTATGCTGTTCTTGCTGAATGCTTTTTTCAATATTTCATTGAGTATCCCGTCGTGTCCTGGTGCTTTGTTGTCTTTTAACGCATATATTGCTCTTTCTATTTCCTCTTCTGTGAAACTGTGATCGTGTGGTACGCCTCCCAGTTGTATTAGTCTCGTTCTTCTATGGTCTTGGTCATCTTGGGTAAGGTCATCTTTTGGAAAGTATTTCTTTGAGTTCTACCTGTGTTTCAACTTCCTCTTTGGTCCATGTCCTATCTTCTTTTTGTATCGTTCCCATGGTTTGGTGTTTACGTGTCCTTCCGTTTATAATTCTGTTGGCTAGTTTCCACGGGTCTTGGCTGTTGGTTGTTAATATGTTTCTTAGATGTTCTTCCTTTTTTTTGTTTGAGTTTCTTGTATGATCTCCTTGCTTCGCGGTAACTATTTTCTTTGTTTCTTCTAAGTACGTGCATTTGTTCATTTTGGTAATCTTTCCTTTTACGGTTACATTCTTTTCTAGACTCTTCTAGTTCCCTATCCCACCATTCTTGGTCGACTTTAATTCTTGTTCTCCTTTTCTTTGTTTGTTTCATGATTGCACTTTCCAGATGATTTTGGAATCTTGTTGCTTCTTCCTTTACGTTTATATTTCCCCATCTTATATTTGTGTCGAAATTGTCGATGTCGTTCTGTAGTTTCTTCCAGTCTATTCTCTTTATATCTATGTGTATTTTTTTGTTTCTTTCCCTTTTATTGTCCTCTCTTCACTTTCTAGGTTATAAGTGGTTAATCTGTGGTCACTCATTCTCTCTATGTCTACGAGGACTGTTCTCCCGGTTACCGTGACATTCTTTATTAGTCAGATCTATCCATCCTTCACCTCTACTGGAGTAATAGCTGGGTGGGTCCTCGCTGTCGTTTTCGATGATATAGTTATTGGTTGTTGTCCATTCAATGATTTCTTCTCCTCTCTTGTCGTTTTCTTTGCTTCCCCATATCCTATTTTTCGCGTTCATATCTCCCTCAATCAGTATTCCTGTTTTGTCATCTTTGTTGGGTTTATTCCGAAGGTATGTCATGAACTTGTTTGTGTTTACTTCCGGCTCATCGTAGCTATTTACTATCAGTGTGTTTTACTTTTCTCTGTATAGTTCTATTGTGGTGCAGTTTATGTTGCACATTTGTGTAATTATTGTATGCTTTATATTATATTTTATTAGTATCATCGTTTTCCCTCTGTCCGTGCCTACTTTGCTACATCCTCTGGGTTTTTCTATCTCTTTTGGGGGTTCTTGGATTAATATGATGTCCATCTACGAATCAAGCAGGGACTTCCTCTTGGGAGACCGTAGGGAACGGACCTCTCTGAGAAACCGCTCAGACCGTTCATTAACACCGTAGTGAACAGATCACTCTGAGATACCGCTCAGACTGTTCATTGTTATCTGCAGACTGCTGTTACCGTTCGTCGACACTTGGTCTTGAGACACTGTAGTGAACAGACTTCTCTGAGATACTGCTGACTGCTCATTGTCATCTGTCACCTGCTGTTACCACTCGACATCATTTTGTCGTGAGACACCGTTGTGCAAAGATCTCTCTGAGCTACCGCTCCGCATTGGTCACCGCCGTCCGTTACGAGCCACTACAGTCGCATTTTCTCGCTACTTGTTATCGACCTTCACCGTTTGCTACAATCGTGGGGTAGAAGGGATACGAAAGGAGTATACAGGATGTCAAAAGATACCAGACCTGTCTTCCCGACACCACCGTCGCTAACTGTTCCGCCTCTACTCGTACCCTTTAGTATACAGTCTTCATCCGCGTAGATCATAAACATGACTGGATCCACTGAAAGTCCGCAAATGGGGTATCCAGTTCAACGGAAAAGGAGACCCCGCCGCCTTCCTAGAGCGGATAGAGGAAGTCTGCTCATATATAGGAATCCGTCCGGCACAGCTGTTACCTGTGCTACCAGAATTTCTACAAGGACCAGCGTTACTATGGTATAGCAATAACCGTACTCACTGGAGAACTTGGGAAGATTTTATCACATCCGCATCTTCTACTTCCCGGTTAATTATCAAGAGGAGATAGAAGCACAAATCAGCCGCCGTCTACAGTAACCAGATGAGCCTGCAGGTACTTACCTGACCGACATAGAAACCCTCATCCGCCGGCATGGAGACTTCACTCCGCAGCAGGAACTCCGGTGGCTTTACCGAAACCTGCGTCCAGATTATAGACGGTACATCCCGAGATCCGAATTAACAAATATAGCCGCTTTGACCGCTAGAGTCAAAGAATTGGAAACGCTATGCCAGGAAATGCAGCAAGTGTACCGAACAAGCACCACTGCACCGTACTTGTCCGCAAGTCTATACCCTGCAAGCACCACTATTCGGCTGCCACCACTTACGGGTGATAACCGACCGTCACCACCACCTGTAAGTAATTACTGACCGCCGTCACCGCCTGCAAGTAGTAACCAACCGCCATCACCGTCTCGAATGGATCGAATTGCGGCCTTGGCTACACGAACGACGCAGGACGCTCAAAGACCGATGGACCAAACTCGACCTGTTAGCCAAGAGACTAACAACGCGAGTAGGCCATCGACTTCCATGGCCGCAACTTCCATAAACAGAGCCAATATCTGCTGAAGATGTGGGAGAACAGGACATTTCCGTAACCAATGCTATTCTCTGCCGAAACTCTTTTGTTCGCATTGTGGCCAACAGGGAACAATGTCACGAGACTGTCCGCGTGCCGCAAGGCGAGAAAACTAGACTGCCCCGCCACGAGGTCAGCACAGTTTCACACTCCTACTGACTAGGAAAATATCGTCCACCGAAACAACCGGCTGCACATACATGTAACCATGTATGGTAACACCTTTTCTACCTTAATCGATACAGCATCCACCAGATCTTACGTGGGAAACCTTGTGCAAGATGTCTGTCACCAACTAGGGTTGCCGTCCGTCAATACATCTGCCTCGTTTGTCAAGTTATCCAATGGGAAAATTGTAACCATCACCAAGGCCTATGATTTGGAGTTCAAGATAGATGTAACTTCTTTCTCCGAACGACTATTCTATCTGGCAATCCTGTCGTCTGATATTGTACTAGGGATGGATATCCTAAGTACAAGAATTCACGATGGATCTGCCTACAACGACCGTTTTCCTGAACCGCCGTCCTGTCTCATCACCGCTCGGCAACAGTCCGTTGGGAGGAATAGCTTTAGCTCTATCTCAAAGCGGAGAAGCGAAACTTCAGGAACGCCTTGGATACTGAATTGCCAGGCTTTCAGAACACATCTGAAACCACGAAGTCGGCTCAACTTCATACCCGCCTCTCACTGTCTAAACAGCGCAAGCGAAGGTACCGTCCGCAGAACTCGTTATCCAATGGACTAATAAAACCGCCGAGCCGTTCGTGGTACCAACCGAAGAAGACTGAAGTTGCCCAAAACCCAAAAGGATTTCCGAATTACTGCATACGTAATGACCGGCAGTTCCGCCACTTTGGGGATTTCAGCAAACCAGGTATGTCAGACCCATGGAAAATACGTGTTCCTGTTATTGAACCAAGTAAAACGATCCATTTGGAAAAATATCCAATTTACTATAAAAATGAAATCAGACAAAAATCCCATGAAAAAATATTATAAAACCATTAAAAAGGCTTCTAAACACCTTTGGCCTAATATTAAATCGAAATCTACGTAAAAAAATATTTTACTAAAAATGACCAAAATATTGACTTGGAAAAATTTTTCATCTCGAGGACGACGGTCAATCGCCTTTGGGTTCCGTCATTCGAATTTTCAAAAGTACTCCAAAAATTGACTCAGAAAAAATTTCAAGTTGCACGGAGCGGAGAACCGCTCCGCCCGACGAACTTTTCGAAAGTACTCCGAAAATTGAAAAGAAGTTATGGGATTAATCACTATAAATTAGTCAATATATTTTTTTAGATCTCAGACTCAAGTACAGCTAACCTTAATGTAATAAGGAATCAAATAATAAGAAAATTATTCAATATCATGAATAGCTCAATGATAATTCAATTTTAGTATGCGGCGATACACAGGCTGTCGCCGGTGAAATAAATTCAAGTTGCACGGAGCGGAAAACTGCTCCGCCCGACGAACTTTTCGAAAGTATTCCGAAAATTGAGTTACGTACGTTTTTAAAAGCAGGAAAACCATCGGACGCATATAGATAGCTTCTTTAAGCATCTTGATAATAATTTCGATATTAGCGCCAAATTCAAAGTGAATAGTTTTCAAAAAAGTTTTGTATACATTTTACAAATATTACTAATTGGGAGTCTGAATCTTTTTGTACAGTCGATTGTCATAGTTCTCTCGACGCTGGATAAGTTACACTCCTACGGGAGGTAACGGCTTGCCGAGTGGTGGTGCTCTTTGATGTTTGCCTTATACACATTAGCTAAGTATTGAATATTTATATTTTTTACATTTTATGAATTATTTCAATAAATGAGAATATATTTTGAATTCGATTTCTTATTGATCCACTAATTATAGGATTTGTGATCGACGGGCGATTCTGTGGCGTGAGTCGGACAATTACTTTCCGCGGGTCACCTTGATCCCGCCCGTTCTGTGTACTTGTCCGAATACTCATAGAATCCATCGACGGTCTTAATTATTAAGAAGTGTTTCTGAGATAGTGCTAATTATAAGCTATATTCATTAAAAGTGCGCCGACCGACGTAAGAGTTCGACGGAGAGAGCAGACTGTAGCAATCACAGTAAGTATAATTTTGTCTATTTCTCGTCTTGGGGAGTCTGAAGACTCTGAAGGGTATCTTGAATCCCCCTTGTGAGTATTGATCAGTATCGTAGTGACGACACGGCTCCGGCCTAAATTACATACACTCCTTGTCGTGTCCTTCAGACCAAACGATACTAGGTTCATCTACATGGCGCCCGAACAGGGACCTTGCTAATTGCAAAAGTAGTCAGATATTGTGAGACGGAAGGTTCAATTGAATCCACTCCTAGTCACTTTTACGACAACGATACTTTATTAATAGCAACTGACTCCAGAGAGATGGAGAATCTCTTCGAAGACACAAAGTTACCACAGACGAGGTTCAGACCGGCATGCAGGATATGTTTGCTAAAATGGCTGAGGGCTTTTCGAGAGCTATTCATAATGCCACTAATGTCCAAAGAGACAGACCACGACGACATAACGTCGAATTTCATGGGCTGGATCACGAAGATCCTGAAACCTTCATAAGACATATGGAAGAGTTCTTCGTCCGTGCTCATATCACACATGAGACGGACAAACTCTTTTCAATTACTGAACAATTAAAGGGAAATGCTAAGATATGGTTTGACCAGTATCGCACCCTCATCACCAGCTATAGGCTGTTTGCGGAAAGATTCCGATCTCGATTTGACTCGAACGAGATCATAACTCATGCTATGACAAAACTTTACGGAGACCGTCAAGGTACTCACGAAGATACCGCGGTGTTCATCACTCGCAAAATATGTCTTTTCAATAGGATAGATTGTTTCAAGCCCGAAATCCTAAAGACAAAAATAATTATGGATCAGCTCCGCCCCGAGCTTAGATCTCGCCTAAGAGGCGCAACGATTAATGACACAGAAACATTGGTCGAGACGACCGCCATCGAAAAAGATCTGGCAGAAGAGCAATCCCAGCTCATTAAACTTTTACAACAAGAAAATAGTCGTCCGTCGAATCCTCAAGGGACCCGACTAGTGACATCGCATAACATGAATTGGAGAAGCGATCAACAAAATACAGGACGCCCAGTCCAAACCTCTTTCACGCCCCGAGTGCGTTTCCAAGAACCCCTTAGGCGGAAGAATGTTAGCAGTACCGGGAACTCCCGGGCTGCACGTCAACCGCCTACCCCTTGTCGTTACTGCCCCAAGGAACAATTGCATTATCACGCCGACTGTCCTAACAATCCTAATAGGAATACACGGCAGGGAAACGCACGGGGGACCGAGGCCCCAGCCACGGGTTCTCTCCGAGGTCCCCGAACTTCAGGCCCACTCCAGCTCGAAGCGAAAGCCGAGAGCAATGAAATGTAAATATAAATTAAAACATCGATCCTTCGATTACCTTCCTGATCTGTCTTATTCAAAGATCCCGAAGACACATTACCACTCGAATGTATTAACTTCACCAGCGACGTATTCCCTCTACCTCGCATCAAAATTATAGTAAATAATCGAGCCATCAATGCCCTCTTAGATACCGGCTCGACAAGAAATCTCATTCATCCGAGACTCCTAAATAATTCACAGCCCCTCAACAATTCTCTCTAGCTTGTGGAAATATGGTAGTAGATTCCTTAGGGACTACCAAAGTTATAATAAACATTTTAGACAAACCGTTCGAAGGTACCATGCAAGTAATCTCTAGTCTAAACGAGGAGCTAATACTGGGAGCCCCGTTTTTATATAAGAACCGAGCATTTTTCGATTTTGATAGAAAATGTGTGTACATCGGCATAGATGACCGCATAACCGTCTTTTGGAACCAAGCTACCGAACGGGATAAGAGACAGCCTAGTCTACCCGAGAAGCTAGCCATTTCAAACGAAACTCTCAGGTCCTTGTTCGAAGAGTTTTCGGAACTGTTCACTGAGGTACCGACTCAAGCCACCACAGTAACAATAAAACACAAAATTCTAGTAAAAGACGATTCCTCATTTAATATAGGATCTTATCCTATGTCTCCCACAAAGAAAAAGATTATGTACGAACAGATCGAAGAGATGCTCAGGCGTGATAGAACCGAGTACGGCTCCATACAGTTCACCCCGATAATAATAGAAAGACCTGACCAGTAGCCTCGATTTTGTATCGACTACAGACATCTTAATTCAGTAACGGTAGACGAAGCCTCCGTCTTACCAAAAATATATGAAAGCATTAAAGATTTAGGAAAGGCCAGTATTTTCACCGTGCTAGATCTTAAAAGTGGCTATTGGCAAATACCACTCGAGGAATCGTCGAAGGATTTTTCTACGTTCACTACCCCCGACGGGGCATCATACAAGTTTAATGTCATGCCTTTCGGATTGAAGACTGGTCCTTGTACCTTTCAGAAGTTCATGGCGCGAGACGTTTTGACTGGATATCTCCACCACTTCTGTAAAGTACATTTAGGCGAAATAATAATTTATAGCGAGAATATCGCTCAACACCTCTCTCATTTAAGATCGGTATTCGAACGTCTGAGACTCCATAATCTGAAAGTATCCCCTCAAAAATGTGTGATAGCTACCAAAGAAATAAAATATTTAGGCCGTCAAATTGCATCATTTAAAACACGACCGTTAGAAAAGCATCTCCTACAAATCCAAAGTTATTCTGTGCCTGCTACGAAGCGACAACTTCAGAGTTTCCTTGGCCTATGTAATTGGGTACGGGAGTATATTTCTAATGCTGCCTTGATTACTAAGCCCTTGACCCGACTTCTCTCGAAGGACTGGAGCTTTAAGTGGAACCAGGATGCTCAAGAAGCGTTCGAGATGTTAAAGGAAATTTTAACAAAACCTTTAGAATTACACAGGCCTAATTTCGATAAAATATTTATTCTGCAGACCGATGCATCCTTGCAAGGGCTCTCCGCAGTGCTATATCAGGAGAGAAATATATAAGATCATATGCGAGCAATACGCTGTCTCCGGCTGAAAATAAATATCACATAAACGAGTTAGAATGTCTGAGTGTAGTAAACTAAATAAGAAAATACAAAATTTATTTAGCAGACAAACCGTTTATCGTGAAGCCGGACAGCCGAGCCCTCCTTTGGTTACATAAGCACAAAGATGAGAAGACCAAATTTACTCGTTGATCATTGCTATTACAAGAATATTCTTTTAAAATTGAACATTGTACGGGCAAGGAAAACATCTTAGCTGATTACCCAAGCAGGAATCCTCAGGGACCGAACGTACCCAGCGACGACGAAGAGGATAGAATGTTTCCCCCAAATTTTAAGTATAGCGAACGCATATCAGCGATTTCGCACCTCGAATTACACAATGACGTTAAAGAGGCTCAATCACATTCACGTGATATTCAAGAAAAGATTCAACGATGGAATCGATTAAATGTTCAGGCAGAGAGAACGGAGGTAGAGGTGAATTTTTTAAACAATTACAAAGTACTCGAGGGAGTGCTGTGGTCAAATTTTAATTCAAATTTACGATTAGTGGTACCTAAAAGAAAGGTGTTATGCATAATTTCATATTTTCACGACCGAGCAGAAGCCGCCCATCCTGGGAGAGACGAAACCGCTAGGACGATCTCAAGGAGATATTATTTTAATAACATAGCGATGAGGCTGGTAGCTAAATACCTAAACGAATGCATGATCTGTAATTCCGTCAAGAGCCGGCAAGTCCAGCCGAACGTTCCTCTGAGAAGCCATGCGCCGAATAGTCCGTTTGAAACCCTTAGCATAGACGTCATAGGGCCGCCTCAACGGACGCAGGAGGCGGAAAACCGCTATATATTGATGGTAGAGGACGTATTCAGCAAGTGGATAGAAGTAAAGGCATATTCCCAGATCAGTGGCAAAACTATATCCAAATGTTTAGAAGAGGAGATCGTACCACGATACGGACTACCTCGAGCCATAATAACAGACCAGGGCGGTCATTTTAATGCAGGTTGGTACACTACCTTCTGCGAATGAAATAACGTAGATATGTATTACACACCATCCAAGAGCCAATCCAGTCGAAAGACGCGTCCAAGAGGCGAAGAAAGTTTTAAAAACACTAATGTTTGGCCAACCCAATGATACCTGGGACAAATATGTATGCCAGATGGCTTACATATTAAGAAGACGCAAAAATGCAGCCACGGGGATGACACAGTGCTATCTGGTTCTAGGCTATGAACTCGCCGAAGCCGGAGATTGGGTTATGCGCGCCTATCAGCAAGAGCGTGATAAACACGTCGACACTCCCCGACTTGAGCGGGTCAAAGAGGCTAGAAAAGCACAAGTCAGTTATCAAAGTAAATATGTCCCGAAGGTGGCTGTAACCCCTATAGTTTTTAAAGTAGGAGATATGGTGATGGCGAAACGGATCAGGAACGATCATACATTTCTACCAGTGGACTGGGCCCCACAAAGTTTTAAAAAGACTCAAATGAAGTATATCTATTAGATAAAGGAAAGACGACCACAAAGATGCACGTAGACAACATCAGACCGGCACCGACAGGTCAACATGCACTGGAAACAGAATCATCAGATGATACGGAGGATAGTCCAAACAGGTCAGAGCGACGAAGCAATATAACTGTAGTCCAAGTACATGCACCTACGATGGTACAAGGTGAGGCAGCACCAATTCCTCGACAGCATGCAGTCCACCGTCCTGCAGCATCGAATGTCTACGACAACATTGAAATCGATCCAGGTTAAAGGCAAATGTCCTGATAGCCATTTTAAAATTCCCCAAAATTCCTGTAGTAAGTTATTCCTTATGCGGAAAAGTTAGAAATTTTACAAAAGCTGTTTCGAATGCTGTTCTTTTTATTAAAACTTTAAAGACGGTGGATTCACACGCAAGAGCGCGATGTGGATCGACTTGGTTTCTCAAGAGCGAGAACCACTAAGCCCGATGGAGGGACGAATTTCGAGACCTGTTCTTTTTATCAAGAGGACCTCTCAGTTTCAACCATTTTCAGTCTACAAAATTTACGTTTTTTAATGAAGACTCCCTGTACGAGCGTTGTAAGCAGATTTTTCGCACAGAAAAAACTATTTTAAACTTTTCTGGCTGTTCCGAACGAGTTTCGTGAGCAGACCTTCCTATCAAGAGGATATAAGAAGTCTCCGAGTACGAGCTTCGCAAGCAGTTTTTCTGTAAAAGAAGACTAATTTCAATCATTATAAGTCAACAAAGTTTTCGTATCATACTATTATACTCAAGGAGGTATTACATCGAGCTTCGACAGCCGATGTTTGAATTTTAAAAGTTTTATGTCACGATTGACAAGACAAGCACTGCTCCGCAGCGAGCCTATCTTCCCGTCGGAAGAAAATTTTTATTTTATAATTTTTTCAACCTTTATAAGTCAACAAAATCACCGTACTTACATTAACCAAGTAATGAAGTACGTATCGAGTTTCGACAGCCGATATTCCCCAATTTTATAGTTTCCGTCAATACAATTGACACCCTACGAGGTTCCAAACGAGTTTTGAGAGCCGATCTTGCAGATGGAAGAATTTTTCTTTTTATCATTTTTTGCATCTTTATAAGTCAACAAAATTCTTGTCGACATAAGTCGAAGTGTGTTGATCACCAAACAGAAAACTTATATGTGTCTCTAAGTTACAGATATCAGATATTCCTATGTTCCATGAGTTGAATTGGAAAGACGGCAGGATCCGACGCAAGAGCGCGTCTATCCAGGCCTAGCCATCAAGAGAGATTGCTGCCAATAGCTGTTCGATGGATCAAGGATTCAATCCAATATCCAAGTCCTTAGTCAAGCCCGAATCGAAGACAGAAGATGAAGAGATAGTGGCATGAACATTTTCAAATCTTCGCATCGCTACGAGTGTAGTGTTTCTATTTTGCATTGTACCCAATTGCTTCTAAAGCTTATTCTTATTGGCATTGTGCTTAAGACCAATAAATTTGATAACCATTTCACATTGATTCCTGAATATTTAAAGTACCACCCTTGGCAAAAGCATTCATCCAAATATTTCCTTCCTAATAACTATCAAAAACATTCGACTGCACATAAAAAGATTCACCAACAGCAGGGGGGGGGGGGTGTTATTGAACCAAGTAAAACGATCCATTTGGAAAAATATCCAATTTACTATAAAAATGAAATCAGACAAAAATCCCATGAAAAAATAATATAAAACCATTAAAAAGACTTCTAAACACCTTTGGCCTAATATTAAATCGAAATCTACGTAAAAAATTATTTTACTAAAAATGACCAAAATATTGACTTAGAAAAATTTTTCATCTCGAGGACGACGGTCAATCGCCTTTGGGCTCCGTCGTTCGAATTTTCAGAAGTACTCCAAAAATTTCAAGTTGCACGGAGCGGAAAACTGCTCCGCCCGACGGACTTTTCGGAAGTACCACGAAATTAAATTTTAAAATCTCAAAAATTATTTTTGCAAAATTACTATAACAAGACGTAATTAAATCCAAAAACCGCTCCTCGAGATGAATTTTTCGAAAGTAAGTACCACAAATTGTTTTTTCCGAAAGTACAACGAATTTGGTGTTTTACAAGTAGCAATCCTCAGTCAGGGTGTAGCGAGTAGCCATTTTAAACGTCATAATTTAGGGAAAAATCAGTGGGGCGGTTTTTCCAATAAAAACCGAAATCCTCATTTAATATTCCTCAAAGGGTTGGAGCATAATCCTCATACAAAACCCCAAGAACGTACAGAAAAATAGTCAAAGAATTCAAAGTCGGAGGGTCGATTCCGACGAACACAAAATATTTTTTTTATCCCGGCTCAGGCGGACAACGCCATACTAATCGCTCGAAGGCGAGTCGACGGAAAAAAGATATATTTGTGTTCGATGCCGTTAGTACGTTTTTAAAAGCAGGAAAACCGTCGGACACATATAGATAGCTTCTTTAAGCATCTTGATAATAATTTCGATAATATTAGTGCCAAATTCAAAGTGAATAGTTTTCAAAAAAGTTTTGCATACATTTTACAAATATTACTAATTGGGAGTCTGAATCTTTTTGTACAGTCGATTGTCATAGTTCTGTCGGCGCTGGATAAGTTACACTCCTACGGGAGGTAACGGCTTGCCGAGTGGTGGTGCTCTTTGATGTTGATGCCTTATACACATTAGCTAAGTATTGAATATTTATATTTTTTATATTTTATGAATTATTTCAATAAATGAGAATATATTTTGAATTCGATTTCTTATTGATCCACTAATTATAGGATTTGTGACCGACGGGCGATTCTGTGGCGTGAGTCGGACAATTACTTTCCGCGGGTCACCTTGATCCCGCCAAGTCTGTGTACTTGTCCGAATACTCATAGAATCCATCGACGGTCTTAATTATTAAGAAGTGTTTCTGAGATAGTGCTAATTATAAGCTACATTCATTAAAAGTCCGCCGACCGACGTAAGAGTTCTACGGAGAGAGCAGACTGTAGCAATCACAGTAAGTATAATTTTGTCTATTTTTCGTCTTGGGGAGTCTGAAGGGTATCTTGAATCCCCCTTGAGAGTAGAGTTGATCAGTATCGTAGTGACGACACGGCTCCGGCCTAAATTACATACACTCCTTGTCGTGTCCTTCAGACCAAACGATACTAGCTTCATCTACATTCCCACAGCACTCCGCCGCACCGTCCTGCAAGAAAACCATGATGCTCCGCCCGCTGGACACACCAAAGCCATTGCACTTATCTCACAGAAGTACTACTGTCAGCGATGCAAAGTCTCACAGCGGCAGAAAACAGGAACCATACAACCGTCCATCAGCAAGCAACCATGGGAAACAGTCCATACCGCCCGCAAGGGTTTTTCATCGAAACTTGAACCAAAGTATTCGGGACTGTATACCGTTGACGACCTTAAGTCAAATACCGAAAAGAAGATCACTCGGGTCCACAGTCAGGATCTGAAACCGTATTCTTCTGTCAACGATAAACCATTCACTACTTCCACAGTGGACGTCCACAAATTTTATTTTTTGAGTATAAGATTAATCTGACACTAGTGGCTACTGTCCACCATCCAATTACTGATTATCCATGTCATAACGAAGAGATTGATACCACTCCTATGCTTGTATCATCAGAAATCCCACGGATGTACACTTGCAAGCTAACTCTAATGCGGGACATATTATTACCTTACCAATCACCCATAAGAACTTTCAACTACAAAGCAATACTTAGTACTGTTCGCATCTTAGAGCACAAAATAGTCCCGCTGCCAGATACCCACATAGATAAATGTTTGTCTAACGGAAAAGAATGCATTTTAATGATAAAAATTAAATTAACTTTTTATTTATTATTGCAAAATTGCCTGTTTCTACACCTTCGATCTGAGACCTGCAACCTATTGAAAAAGGTAGTTTGTGGTGTCAAATGATAGTTAGAACATTTTCATATTGAAGGCATTTTACTTTTTTATCTGGTAACCAATCCGATTTAAGTGTTTTTTTTAATATCAGGACATCAGGAGTAGAATATATCACAACATTTATAGGTTAAAAATTGCCGCAAATTGTTTATTTAAATAATTGGAGGCCGTTCTCACTCCGTCTGGCAAGGTGGACTAAAAATATAAAACGAACTACTGGATATAATAGAGAATTAAATTGTAAGAAGAAAATGTTAAATACAATTTTTCATGTAGGTAAAGTTATATTTTCCAAGTTATGATGATTTGAAAATTGCAATTTTAGCACTGAAGAATTGGTACCTCGAGATTGTTTTTCGTACATAACTAAAAAGTGTCTAATAAATTTTAATGAATAAGTGATTTAAAAGGTGAATATTTTAAAAGTTCTCCGCATAGTACATACCCCATCCTTACACAAAATCAAGCTTCTTTTTATTCTACGCTTCTGCAACATTTCAACCCGATCCACCCAGGACCCAGACTTTCTTAAAGTTATGGCAGATTCGCTCTTCAAGTTATCAGGAGCATAGAAGATAAAATTTCTAATGATAATACTTAAAATAGCGTTAAACACAACCCCTAAACTCTATCTGCCAACATCTCAGAAGACATTTCAACGTAAGTATAACTCTTCAAGCTAGGAAAAAATCAAATAAACAGAAAATATTGAACCAAATAAGTGGGTTTCGAACGTAATCTAAAATAGCGACAGGGAAACAACCCCAATAACATTTCTTCTTCATTTACTTCTGTGTGTAAACAAAACACACTGTATATTAACTAACTTAATTCATGAAGAATTTAAAAGTTAATTATTATTTGTTTGCTTATAATTGTAATGAAACTTATTCTTTATAGGATTTTTCAAACAGCAGAAAAAACTATCTATGAGAACTAAAAAGAAAAACTATCTGTAAAAATATTAATGAAATCTCTGCATTCTTTCGATAACCTAATTCTGATTATGGTAGCAAATTAAAATCCTAAAATGGATTTGTCTAATTTCTTATTTGACAATTCTCATTCCAACACTAACATCCACATAGTCCCCTACGGCCATGCAGATTAAACTAGTATCTACATAACCCCTACAGTCATGAAGATTCAGTTAAAAATGAGAACAAAGGCCTAAAATGAATTTATTTACCTACCTTATGTTAATAATTTTTCATTCTAATGGATTACATTTTCATGAAATGTATCATTCTGTTTCTTGGAAATGATTAGCCTTATTCTGGAGCTCATCAGAAAGACATACAGCCACTCATAAAGATGTTTCATGCAAAACCAAGAATGGAAATTGTCTTTCTGATGAGCTTCAGAATAAGAGCGAAAACGATTCAAAGGCTAAGCATTTCCAAGAAACAGAATTATAGATTTCATAAAAATATAATCCATTAGAATGAAAAATGATTAAAACAAGGTAGGTAAATAAATTTATTTTAGGTCTTTGTTCTCATTCTTAACTGAACCTTCATAACCGTAGGGGGTTATGTAGGTACTAGTTTAATCTGTATGAGCGTAGGGGACTATGTTGATGCTAGTGTTGGAATGAGAATTGTCAAATAAAAAATTAGACAAATTCATTTTAGGATTTTAATTTGCTACCATAACCAGAATCAGGTTATCGAAAGAATTCAGAGATTTCATTAACATTTTTACAGATAGTTTTTCTTTTTAGTTCTTATAGATAGTTTTTTCTGTTGTTTGCAAAACCCTATAAAGAATATGTTTCATGAGGAATCTTCACAAAATATGTAGTAATTAAAATCTCTTCTCAGATAACCATAACTATTACATCTTTTAAGCACAAGGTAAACATGGCTAGAATATTTTATGTGTGGATACTTACTTCTTTTGGTATACGCCTTTCTCCAATACTTTGTTGTTATCTGTATGGATTTCAGTGGTTCTAGTTACTGTATTTACTTGTATTCCTATGGATTTTGTGCCCTGCAACAAAATTGTTTGCATTGTAACTGAAGTTATGCAAAAATATTTATTTTATTAGTATTCTCCATATACTTAAGTGTTTATTTTTGTTAAAATGATCGAGTATTTATAAAATAGACAGAAACACAATATTTTATTTTATTTGGTCTAACTAAATTTGCTTCAGAGTTCTCAAGTCCTATAGGACTACGATTGCGGGACTTGGAGCTAAATTTGGAAGGTGAAGCTTCTTTACCTCAGAAATAGATTTAAATAAGTAAGGCAAGCTTGCTTTACTTATTTACATCTATTCTATTTACAACTCCCCCCAACTTTTAATCGGAATAAGCGCAGATTATAATAGTTCCTCAACTCGGTACTATAATACATGCGTGTACCCAAGTCGATATCTTCAAGTTTTCCAGAGTAATCGTGCGCACAAAAAAAGTTAGATCGACAGACAGAACATTTTCTATCACTCAAAATCAGATAGTTCGTTTACTAATATCTTATTTGTGACAAACTGTTTTCGTAGATTTGCGTAATTCTTTGTTTTCTTTTACGCATTATTTAGTGAAATGACGAATAAAGTAAGTTATTAGGAAATACATTGGACCTAAATGAATTTCCCTAAAAACTTTTTTAATAGCTTTCTATAATTGTTTCAGAAGTTCATCAATTTTCTATCACTTTTTGTCGGCAATTTTTTTCTGGAGCTCAAAAAAACCCGTTTTATTATGAAAAATTATTTTGAAAATGTTGCATCATTCACTGTCAGTTATTTTGGTTTGATAATCACCTATGGATTTTCGAGGTCACTGATTAGAAATCTGGTGTCTGAAGAATTAATAAATAAAATGCTCCAAAATGCCGAAATTTAAGACCAGAATCATGCAAAATTCTATAAGATAGAAGTGTTTTATATCAAAGTTAACAAAGTAAACGACTACAAAATGACATTAGCAGACTCGACACTTTAGCCGCCATACGCCACTTCATCTTTTTGTATCAATTAAGGAAATGTAATCTCCTATATGCTTCTTCCCAATTATATTAAACAATTCTTGATTTCAAATATTATTTTTATCTGTGTACATAATATAACTAATATAAGGCACGATATTTTAAAAAATATAAGGAGAATTTTCGACACCACAAAGACACCGCCACTCTTGTCGCTCACTTTCTACTTTTTTTACGACAGCAAATAGGATATGGTAAACAATAGTAATAGTAAATGAAATCGCAAATTACGTTTTATATTTTACAGAAGACATACAGAAAGCACTTTAAATAAAAGAGGTCCAACAATTATTATTATTTTATTACACAACGATCAGTGGCATGTGAGCCTGTTTCATATGCCCATACGCATTATGGAGTCAACACTACAAACTTGTCAGTACATTTTCAGCTTTGATAGAAGTAAATGTGTCATGAATTATTTTATTATAGCGTCGAGTGGCTTATTAAATTTCCATTAAATGAAACGGGACTTTCGTGAATCCAAGATTCTCTAGAATTGCGGTTTAACGGTGTAGAACTTTTCTGTTCCAGCTGTGAAAAAATACTTTCGTGGACACAAGTCGAACGTGTTTCATCTGAACGTCATAAAAACTAAAATTTGGCATATATACCTACATGTATATTTCTAACGAATTCCTCTAGCTATACGCGATCTTCAACGTAAGCCGGAAACAGATCAGTATACAGTAATTGATGCTATGAACATTGTATTTGATCTACGTCAGTATATTTTTATAGTATCAGGGGGTGTTGTTGAGACAGTGAAATACAAATTGGATATAGTGTTAAGAAACAACCCAAGTTTTTCAACATTTTTGTGTGTGGCAAATAAGTGGACTGTTTAGTGCCGGACATAAATCTGCCATCTATAAGAAAATATACTTATTATAATACTCTTCGCAATTACAAAACGAAGAGTATATCGCATTCGATCGGCACATTTCTAAAACCGGTAATATTGCACGTAGAAAAAAAAATTCATATCACTGTGTTGGTGATTGAATTCTGACCAACTTTCAAAATGTCCGTCCGTCCGTCAGTCTGTCCGTCCGTCACGTTCAAGAACGAAAAGTCCGATTCTATTGAAATTTGGAAAGTAAGTTACTGTTAGCTAGAGGAAGAACCCTATTGTTTCTGAACAAAATCTATTGATAAATAAAAAAGTTATTAATTTTTTAAATTAAACATGTTTTTAAATGTTTTATAATTAAACTAAAAATGTCTAAAACTAATATCATTTACAAAAAAAAACTGCGAATAGTATCCTATTGAATGTGCAGTGCGGTAAATCGGCGAAGAGTATAACGGTTAGTTTGTTTTAAATATGCCCCGATAACATCGGTATGCGTTGAACGATCCTTTGCACAACACAAATGGATATTTAGTGAAAGGCACAGGAGTTTAACTTCGGACCATTTAGAACAAATGCAAATAATATATTTTTATTAATAAGGCATAGTGTTTGTGCATCCACTAATAAGTGCATCAAAGTATGACCTATAACCCTTTCGGAGCTATTTACCTTAAAATATTACGGAATTCACTAGATACAATTATAAGGTAAGATATTGTATTATTGCGCATGAAAATGTTTATATGGTTCATATTGCGCAAAGCCGATTCTTGCTTTTACGCCATAACTCCCTCGGAGCCGGGGTCTGAGACACTTTGAAAATTATGATTTTCAAGAACTTGTACTTGAAACAGAAAATAAGAAAAATACAGAAAACAGAACCCCCCATTTTCATGTAAATCGAGTCTCCTGACCGCTCGTGAAGTTTGACTTGAGTTGCAGTTTATCGCGCTTGAAAAATGAAAAATTACTGGTGTAATTTTGAGTCAAATGAAAAAGAAGAACAGAACAAAATGTGTTCTTAAGATAAATATTACTATGTACCTACTGTACTTTGATTTTTTTCGATATCTAGACTGAAAGGTATTAATTGTTAAGATAGGTTATTTTTGACTATTTTTAGGGAAAATATGTTATATTATTAAGTTATTTCAAAAAAAATTATCGCAAAAAACTCAATGGTAAAATGATAATTCATCTATGGACCTTTAGCTATACTATAGCATACTTAAAGAAACTGTATTGGCTTTTTTACGGCTTAAAAAAATGTATTTTGACAATAAAATATTGCTTCTTTCCATAATTCTTTTCAAATTCAAGTGGCTATAGCCACTGCAGCGTACTCTATAGAATACGCTGCAATTAAGATAAATGATGTATTCCATTTGATTAAATTTATTTCATAATAGAAAGTAACATTTCGTTCGCTGCTTATAACAACTTCGGATAAAAACATTTTTTTTTCCATTTTGATTTTTAAAGTCACATAAGTCAACATTTAATTGAAGCTTCATAAAAGTTTTTTTTGGTCACGACGCAATTTAAAGGAAGAATTTAGATTTTCATAAAAACCGAAATATTAAAATTGTTGGGCTTGTCACGAAAAATACGCATTGATAATTATATTTAGAAAGGGGCGAACAAACATGAAACCTTAAAAAATCTCATCTTGTCAAATTTTTACTAATTAGTGAGGCATATGAGCAGAAATTTTAGCGACCAGCGATTTTTGTTGTTTGTCATTAGTCGGGTCCCGTGGTTTAGGGCTACTTTTATACAAAATGGCTGCCGTGCCTGGTTTTATTAATTTTTTAAAAATATCCCCGGTTATATTGATCCTATCAGAGCTGGAAATGTCTTAAACTCAAATATGGAGAGAAGTCATCACTTACCAGTACCAAGTTTAACGAAAATTCAAAAGAAAAGACGTAACCTTAAACATTCTAAGAGCATGTATAGTATACGTAACCGGTAAAAAGTCCGGCGCCATAGACGCAAGACGAGGTAAAAGGCGCCGACAACATCGTCCGTCTTTCACCTCTTACTTTATAAAGCGAGACAGAAGGTCATGGGCTGTTCAAGTCGCGTGCTAAAGCATGCAAACAATAGTCAAGACCGTGGCAGATGGCAGCACTTACTACTTAGATGTGTTTTAATGCGCGTGTAGATATTTTTAATTCAACAATACCGGTAATCCGGCTCTGCCTTTTACCTCGTCTTGCGTCTCACCCGTCCCTTAACAGTTGGCCTATTAGCAATTACGCATACTATAACTTGGACAGGCTGTAATCTTGGTTTCAGATGAGATATCGACAGAAATTTTTTATGCAAGTTTCGATTTTTTATCTTCTTCCAAATAAGATGAATGAAAACCATCTACAGCTAGTTATTACAAAATGGCGGCTGTCTTTCTGGAAAGTACCTGTTCTTCTATTTCTTTAAATGACCACCGACTCCAACTCATTCCAGATTAATTGATAAGTAAGTAAGTAAGCAATACTTTGAAATATATTTTATACACAGACGGAGGTTCTTTGCTATTACAAAATTTTTCACTCCTATATAGAATACATCGTAGGACATGATTGAAGAACCTGTTTAATCGATTTTGATGATTATACCGCATCAGATAGTATTAGCCGACCGTATTAGAAGATTGAAAAATTGTTGTACAACTGAACTGAGGATAAGCGATATTAATACTAGTTTTATTTTGTTAACCCCTTTAATAATGTAGTAGGGGGAGGTGGTGGTGGACGGCACATGTTATAAAAGAATTTGAGGCCTTAACTTTCAGCATACACACTAAGTCCCAGGTATCTGGACTTCTACTAGTTTGCTTTACTTATTTTCCCCAACAATTATGTATAATTTAAGTTCAAAGTGACAATGATGTATAATTGTAAGTTTGAACTGACAATTATAAAATACTTCACATCGTGTCCATTCTATGCTTTCATACATCCTCTTATCTTTTAAGCTGTGTATATATACAGATTCAGCAAATTTAGTTTAAGGTACGTAAACTTGTTTCTGCGCAGATAAACCTCGCCTTGTCGTAGAACAATGCAGGGCATTGGTATGAAACAATAGCGCCATCGCTTAACCGCGTCGAGTTGAGAACAGCGCACCCATTCTGCTTTTAATAGCGTAGCTGTTTCGATGTGTGGGAATAAAATAAATTAATCTCAATTTCGTTATTAAAATGCCGTGTGTTTATACAACTGCAGAAAAAGTGCAAATTGTGAAGTGGTACTTCGGTGACCATTCCACTGAAGACACAATAAATTTATTTACTGTGACATATCAAGACAGACAATAGCTACGAGGAGAATGATAAAATGGCCCCCCAGGTCACCTGATCTAGCTCCCCATGATTTCTTTCTGTGGGACATTTTAAAGGAAACCGCGTACAAACATGCGTTTGAACGAACCAATAATTTAGTGGGGAAAAACTTATCCAACTTTGTGCAAGCATTACTCCAAATCAACTCAATGATATAAGAAGTTCATTGTATAATCGGTTTGGCTATTATTTGGCACAAGAAGGTGGTTTGTTTGAATCCTTACTTCATTAATTTATTGTTTGATAATTATTAGTTGATTTTAGTTTCTGAGGGTTATTTAATTTTATTTTAATGTTCTATTTTTGTAATTTACTGAGAATAATTTATTTTTTGATAATTATTAGTTGTTTTTAGTTTCCAAGTTATTTAATTTTATTTTAATGTTCTGTTTTCATTTCGGTTTTAATAAGAATTATTATTTTATTCCCATAGCATTTACGGCTAAAAAGAAATTGCAGAAATGCTTTCAATAGAAGAAATTATTTGTAAAAAATGTGACAAATAACTTTTTGACGAAGAGATATTTTCTCGTTTCGTATAGAAATTATTACCTACGTCCGCACCCATCCTTAGTTCATGTCGTACTAAATTCAATTCATCGTGTGCCTTTGCTTTCACGATTTATGGAACTAGCGGGGGTGGTCAATTACATCGTTATTCCTATACCCTAAACTGGATTTTCCGAATCTGTATAAACTCAACCTGTGGGTAAATATTAAAAACGTCAGTGTTCGGCAGAGTAAGTCTGCGTTGTAGGAATACTAAAAATATATGTTGCAAGAAATAATTATTCTTTGTTTTAGTAATTCAGATTACTACAGAATATAGACCGTTAATTGTCTTAATGACAAAATAATTGGTTAAATGATTCCCAAATAGTTTACATAATTGAACAAATTATGGAAAATTCCCCCCAACGATAGATTAGTAAGGGATGTTTTGTATTCCTAAGTACATCGGCACTTAGCAAGTGAATAATAATATAAATTGTGGATAATACTAGCTGCAATACTTAAGTAAATACGTAAGAACGTCAAAGGTATATTAAACATGAATAAGAGAAAAACAATGCAAGGTAGGCAAAATACATAATTATTATTAACTATGCATGTGGTTTTTCGATTTCCTTTGTCCGTTACTGTGCCTTATTCTTAAGATATGAAGTAAGTAGGTACCTATTAAATGGAAAAAGGGTATGAAAATTACACTTCGTGTCTAAAAATAATAGTTGGCCGCTAAAGCACAGCACAATTTTACTTTGATAACTCCTTTAGTAATGGAGTGGGGATGTTGGAGGTGGTAGTGAGGCTGGTAGATGTCACGAAGAGAATTAATCTTGACTTTAAGTATATACACGAAATTCAAAATTTCTGGACTCTTACCAGCTTGATTTACTTATTTACCTCAATTTACTCCCCAACTCTTCAACTGAATAAGCACAAAATATAATTTATGTATTTCCACATCTCATTAAAATACGTACATGAATCAAATTCAATATCTTTATTTTATTTGGTTAATTCCTTTAAATGGAGTGGAGGTGGCGGTGAGGTGGCAGACTGTGACCTTGGTCTCTAGTGTAAACACCAAATCCCAAGTTTCTGTACTCTTACTAGCTTGCTTTACTTATTATCAGAGATCGGGATTTTATCTCGGTGCCAGAGACGGCTCTCATATAGACGTACATTGCAAACATTTAGTGAAACAATCAAAGAAACGACGAAGTGGTGAAAGATTTATTACTGCCAGCTACATTGTAATTTTGGTAATATATTTAACTTAAAAACGGCAACAGAAACATGTAAAACATAAAATAAAAAGACAAGTTTTAATCAAGCACACACTTTGCTGTTCTGTTTAATGTGTGGCGTATTTTTTTTGTTTATTTTCATAATAATTAAATATGAAAACCCAATTAATTGCTGGCAATATAAAACATTTTTTCCAATAGCCTTTTTTATAGAATATTAAATAATTCATAACAAACAAAGTTGAGGATTAATGGCATAAAACTGCCACGTGGTAAGGTCAATTTTATTTCATTTTAAAATGTTAATACGTATTAACAACTTTTATCAAAAATCTACTACATTTGTGAAACGTACAGACAATTACCTAAAACCGTAGTTTACTTTTAATATTTGCAGTGTTAAAGACATTTGACCCCGACCGAGTGTCAACATTAAATTCTAGTGTACGGAAGTACTTCTGTTTTTTACTTATGCGGTTTTATCTCCTTTAATTATACGACGCCGCCGAAATTCTGAAACACTTCAACACTGTGGCAATTATTGGCATTTACGTCAACATTTCATAAAGGGAAAGGACAGACAATCCATATTTATCAACGGACTGTGATAGTGTTGGCCAAAAAATTCTTCTGAGCTTATTGAGAAATACATCTGGGTTAGTATGGACCAAACCAACAATGCTTGTGATGAGAAGGTAGCGAATGTTTTAGTGGGTGCATTGTTGGAAAATTGTTCAGTGCGTGGATACTTGATCGCCTCTAAAGTTGTAGAAATGACAAATTGTCGCATTATGGTAAAGGCAGTGAACTCAAGTCTACAAGAGTTCTGGGGTGACAAACATGTAGAAAATAAGGACAAAGTCTTATTATTTCTAACTGATGGAGTAAATTATATGAAAGCTGCAGGACGAACTATGAAGGAAGCATATTGCAATATGCTGCATGTAACATGTCCAGTACATGGACTCCATGGAATTGTTGAAACTATTAGAGGGTGCTACGCTAATGTTGATAACTTAATATCTAGTGTAAAGAAAGTTTTCCTGAAAGCACCACATCGTGTACGGTTATTTAAAGAGAAACTTCCAAATACACCATTACCTTCGACGCTCATTATTATAACACGGTGAGGAACTTGCAAAGAGGCGGCATCATACTATTTTTGCCGTTTTGATAACTTCAAACTAGTAGTACTGTAGTTGAATCCAGATGACGCAGTTGTTATTCAACAGAGGCTCAACAGGCATGTATGAATCCAACTGTTCAAGGAGATCTGAACACCATACACGGAAGTTTCTCGCGAATTCTTCTAGCCATACGGGACCTTCAACATATGCCAACAATATCAAAATTTACTGCAGTTGATGCAATAAACACCTTGTTCGATCTCCGACAATATATTTTCAGTTACCTAGAGAAATCGCTGAGGGGGTTCAAACAAAATTCCCAAGAGATTCAAAAACCAGTTCCGGATTTGTAACGATGTCATCTGTAATAGACCCTTAAAACGGTAAAGAAGCAGACTTTTCTACACCAGTCGTCAATAGGGCGATTTTAAGAAATTTCACATATTTTGAGTATTCCACGATGTCATCTGTTAACGTTGAGCGGTCTTTTTCTCATTATAAATGGATTTTTAATGACATGTGGCGAAGAACAAATATTAATAACATACCTATATTCGATACAGGTCGTGAAAAATTACATATGTATGTGTTACTTTAAGGTAGTGAAAAAAATATGTGTGTGTGTTTTAGTTCAATGTTACATTCCCCAATACCTCCTCTTCGAGTGAGTGTTTATAATAAACTGATCATATTAACTTCAGATATTTAGAATTCTGTAAAAAAAGGACAGGGTAAGATAAATTTTATCATACTTGCATAAAAATCTTGCCGCGCCGGCAAAGCCAACCCTGGCTTTTACGTCACCGAAATAAAATTCCTGATCTCTGCTTATTATACTCTTCGCAAATAGAATATAAAACGAAGAGTAAATTGCATTCGATCGGCACATTTCTAAAACCGGTAATATCGCTTGTAGAGAAAAAATTCTCATATCACTGTGTTGGTGATCGAATTCTGAACAGCTTTCAAAATGTCCGTCCGTCCGTCTGTTTGTCCGTCTGTTTGTCCATCTGTCCGTCTGTTTGCCCGCCCGTCTGTATGCTGTCCGTCTGTCTGTCCGCCCGTCCGTCACGTTTCTTGTAAGCACGATAACATAAGAACGAAAAGTCTGATTGTATTGAAATTTGTTATCTAGAGGAAGAACCCTATTGTTTTAACAAAATCGATCGATAAATAAAAAAGTTATTAGTTTTTCAATAAAAAAATCTTTTATTGTTTTGTAATTAAATTAAAAATTTCTAAAACTAATATTATTTATGAAAAAAGCTGCGAAGAGTATCCTATAGAATGTGCAACAATTATATAAAAAGAGCACTAAATCGGCGAAGAGTATAATGGTTAGCTTGTTTTGTCCTATCTACTCGTAAGTAGTTAAGCACCAACCTTTCAACGGAATCATTTCAAGATATAATTTAGTTCCAGATGTCGTTATAATGCATACGCGTACCAAATTTCATGTGAATATTTCAATTTTATTTTATTAACCCCTTTAATAATGGAGTCGGGGTCGTAGGCGGGGTGGCAAATGTTATAAAAAAATTTGAGGCATTGGTTCTAGCATATACACCCAATCCCAAGTTCTTGAATTCTTACTAGCTTGCTTTACCTATTTTCCCCGTACCCCAACGCTTCACCGCAATAAGCTTAAAAAAATATCTTTATAATACCTACATATGTGTACCAAATTTTAAGTCAATATCTTGAATCGTTGCCAAGAAAACGAGTACACAAAAAAAATGTACAGACCGACAGACAGACATTTTTCGCACAAATTTAAAATCTCGTCGTTTCATGACATTCTAACCCTATTTCAAGAAAAGATTTTTTTTTACAATTGCTGTAAGTACTTCGTTAAAAATAATAATAAATGTATTATATTTTTAATATTTGTATATCCGGTGTTGTGAAAATGACTTTGCAGCCACAGCCATTATATTATGAGTATAGAATAGATAGAATATTTGTATACAATATATCATCAGGTACACCCCACATTTCTCTTTATTTTTCAGGCCAAACTTTTGAAATTAGAGTACAGAATATTTGCTATAAATATACATTTTTTAACCTAATCGGATCCAAAAATACACTTTCAGTTTAATCGGATATGTGAAAAATGTTTATTAATATCTTTCAGTTAAATGTTGTGGGTCTTTGCTAAATGTTCATATAGACAAGACGAAAACCTTGCCTTTGTATGAAAAAAATGTCCCATTCGACTTTTTTGCATAGTCACGTTCGGGACATGCCCCTGAGTAAGGATTAAAAGTTCACCGGACGAAAATCTGGTCCCAATTTGTCTGAACTAATTTGTTTTAAACAAATTGCAAAAATCACTTTTTTTGACCCAAATGAATGAAACTCGACATGTTTTTCGTGCTTGGTGCAAGTATCTGTATAAAGCTGATATTTTTTATCGATTTCTTATCAGTTATCACATAGTCAGTACAAAAATACGACTGGCATAAATATCGGTTGGTAGATTTTCAGAGGCAGACTTGCAATAAGCTGACTTCTTTTAGCGATTAATTACTACTTGGTAATTACGAAGATAGGATTGGCAAAATCAGGTTGTTACAAATTTGTCATGCCCAGTGTAATTCCATGCAGGTTAACAATTTCTGCTTCTGGAAACCCACCAACCGTATTTCAATTATATGTTTGTACACAGTATGTGCTAAGTAATCGATAAGAAAAATGTTAGCTTTATACAAATACTTGCACCAACCATGAGAGCATGTCGAGTTTCAAGAGTCATCTAGTGAAGTATCGACCACTAAAAAAAATTCTTATATCACGTAAGAACGTAATATGACAAATTAGCTTAGCAGACAAAAATGTCTGCTAAGCTCTAAGGAACAAGATAAATAATATCTCTAGCTATTACAAATGTGTCAGGTGATTGCACGTTGGCTCCTGTACTATGGGATATTTTTTATTTATTTATTTATTTAATCGTCTTATTTATATTAACGTCCTGGCGGAGTTTAGCTAATGCTATTCCACCTAATTAAAGATGTCGTTGGGTACACAAATTACCCCATTATTTATGGATTTTTGAGACCAAACGGCAGCCCTATCCTGGTAAAATATTTATCATCATATTCTATATTATATAAAGTACCATATGCGTGCGCTTAGTTAGCGAACTATTCTAGAATTAAAACATATAGCAAATGCCATGGAGTACTGAAACATAGTTCGATATTTTATATTATAACATAAGTGTAACTTTATTGGCCATCGTAATGTATAGGTCCATTTTTGGTTTATTTATTAATAACATTTTTTTTCTAGATGATCCTTTGGAACTCTTACTAATTCTTTTGGGAACTAAACTAAATTTTAAAATATTGAAAGTAGTACTAATATTTACAATTTTTTACATTGAATCTTTTACTGCTATTGGTTTGTTCACTATTTATATGGAAAACAATTGGAACGACTTCCGCCGTTATGTAACTTCAGCTTTAATATATCAAACAGTAAGTATATATAATTCTATCTTCATTGCCACTGAAACTAATGAAAATTTCTGTTTTAATATGCTGTTCTCTTCTGTATCAACGTTAACGCAGTTTCTGATTTTATGTCTTAATATTAGGCACACGTTCAGTTAGTTTCTGTGCTGAGATTGAAATACTAAACAGACGTGAGGAATATTATATTCAACTTGTTAAAGATCAGAAAATTGACTAAACGTACAGAAACACATGAGATATTAACTTAAAAAATAAGAAATTCAATAAAGACTTGAATTACATAAACTTTTATATACACTGATTGTAAAGTTCAATTGGCGTAAAAACAAATTATTGTCGAGCTGAATAATTATATAATTGAATCACATATGCATGACAGAGACGGTAAGTTTGAGATACATTCCAATGATGCGCCTTAAACTATGCTCCTAGCTATGGTGATTTGGTCTCCAACTAACCCATGGAGATTTCTTAGCCGTTCACTCGTTTCAGCTACCTAGCTCTTCATGGAAAATAGTTCTCCACCGGGTGTTCCAAACATCAAATCACATGGCTGTCTGATCTAATGTTCAAATACCACATAAACCACTGTCTGTTTCGTGAATGGCAGCACTCTATGCTATTAGGAAAAATGGCACGTGAAGATCCCAACGTCGTTGATTCTTATGAACCACTTTAGAGAGCTGTTCTTTGATGGACTTGTAATGTCGCTTTACCATTTCATCTGATTGGGGATGAAGGGTCCATGTTTTGTAGATTTTCAATAACTAGCAGATTTGATGAAACACCTCTGATTGAAAGTTGCTTCCTTGATCAGAATATAGCTTCAAGGGTATACCGAACCGATATACCAAGTTATCTACCAAGATATTGGCAACAGCGACCGCTTCCTGATTTGGAATATCATAGACTTCCGGCCACATACTAAAATAGAGCTTTATTTATCCAATCATCCGGAACCTCCAACTTAACATTGTTGACCGTGCCCTGTAGTTTTTCCACGTGGTGGCAGTGGTCGTATCTTCCTTGCACGGTCTATAGATGAAGCATATGCCATCTTATGACAGTTTTCTGGTCGATGTTGAATTTTGAAAACTTACTGCTGAAGTATTTCTATCCAGTCTGTTGACCATTCGGCGTTTTCAACTAGAACAGCCATTTTAACGCAGCATTGTCGTCCGTATTTTGAAATGTCGTACGTAGAGATACTTATGAAAATGGTTCACAGATTTAACAATAACTCTTTCCTTGTTACATAATAATTTCTTTTCGTTTTCGGCAGCTGAAATACTCGGTCGCTCATTCCTGTACGTTTCAGATTTGGGACAGTACACAACTGCCTGAATAATTGCTAGCATCTGTGTCTAGAATGAAAAGTCCATTCCGTTGTGAGTATGCTAGCACAGGATCAGTGCATAGAACTGCCTTCAGCTTTCTCCATGCCGTTTTACACTCCGGTGTCCACTGGTACTGAGCTTCTTCCTCCTTCACCGGTGTAATAGCCTCGTAATTTCCCTAAATTCTTCCATAAAGCGGCTATATTGAGTGCAAAGACCAAAGAAGCTTCGTACTTCACTAACGTTCGATGAAATTGGGCAACCTCATACGGCAGAGACTTTGTCTGAATTCGTTTGTATCCCATCAGAAGATACAACATGTCTAGGAAATTTGACTTCTTTTTAGAATAATAGATACTTCTTTGGGTTCAACTCCAGGTGTACATTCCTGACTCCCAAATACTTCTCGAAGATTTCTTTAAATCCATCAATGCAAAGTCCGAAAGGCGTCACAGTAAATTGGTAAAGACCACTGCTTGCTGAAAACGCTGTTCTTTCCATATCATCAGGGTGAAGCTCCACTTGTCAGTATCCGCTCCTAACGTCGAAGGTGGAAAACCATTGTGAGCCTGCCAAGGTACTTAATGTGTGGCCAATTCATAGTAACGATTTACTGTCTTTCTTTGTGACATCATCATCACATCCTTCAGTTTCCTGTCATCGACACAAAACCTTACAGTTCCGTTCTTTTTCGCAACCAAAATAACGCGACGACCAGGGACTAGTTGACTTCTCAATTACTCAATCTTGTAGCATCCTATCTATCATGGCAGGGGCTTCTTCTTGTGTGGCTAGCGGGAGCCTCCTAGGTTGTTGTTGGATATCGGGAGAGTATTTATGCGATGCTGGACTATATCGATTTTTGTAAGGGTATCTATATTCTTGGCGAATACCGAACTTTCTCTTTACAAGAAATTATCCCCTGCCTACGTTCATCATCAGATAAATGCTCAAACTGAGAACTCGGCAAGATCAAAACTATCTTTTCTATATTTTTACACGAATTGTTTATTTCTCGCATCTTGCTATCCATGTAATCGGCCCATGGGAGCCAATTGGTTTGCCTTCCTTTGATTGTCACTGAGTGGGAAATTTAATTGATCACACTGATTGGAATTTTGTCTTTAGTCCGGATTAAAATTCTTGCGATAACATATAGAGTTGATTAGCGTCTTAATTGATTCATTCTCTACAAAGTACCCTCCAGGATTTCCTCTTAGGGCAATGGATTATTTATTCTGATTTATTTATCTTGAATGTCTGTGTTGTCAACAACCTTGTTTGATGGAATTGGTCGTCTGCTGCTGCCAGATAAGTTCCTCATTCCAAATCTTTAAGACTGCCTCCCCCGCGTCAACAATAAACCCTTGTTCTTCTTACATGATGTTCAGTCCCAAAAGGAAATCATCCGTAATGTTAGCCGCGATGACCTTGTAACTGAACCTTAACTGTCCAATCTACAGATCCAAGTTGGCCTCCCCACGGACCGCACCTTTGTCTCCCGTAGTTGTCCAGATAATCATTTCACTTTGCCTTTTGCTGATCTGCAAGCCTGAAAAAAAATCCCGGCCGCACCATTGATGACGTTACACCTGTGTCGATAGTGAGCACACATTTTCTTTTAACAGTAGACTATTCGCAATTCTTCGAAGCTGGAAAATCTTTATTTCTCTGGGAGCACCGTTTGCTCCAAGCAGTATAGCCCACCTGCTACTTTTCAACAGTTATAGCATTTACTCTCTGAGTTTCACTGACGACATTCACGTTTGATATGTCCTACCTTGCCCCAGTTGTAACATTTAATACATCCACTTGCCTTTCTAGTGATTGATTGTGTTTCTGTTTTCCTAGAGGATCCGATTTAACCAGTAATTGATTGATCATTTTATGTTTCTCGATCATTATAAGGTCTACGTTCTTCTTATCCGGCTGCCATTCTTCGAATCACAGCTCGCACTCATGACCTTGGAATAATTTTATAGGCTACGCCACTTCGACTGCGTACACCAAAGCTTCACTAATGCTCGTATGCCAAGATAACCTGAGGACTCACTTGAAATCCTCGTCCCTTATGCCATGCAGAAAAGCCTCTACTGCCAATTGCTCTAGGAATTGTCTTATACATAGGGATGCGTCAGATATGCCAGCCTTCCCACAGCTGCTTAGAATTGTTGTACACTTTCCCCAGTAATTTGAACAGGTGATTTTAGCTGAGCCTGATATACTTGGGTAATGTGTTGATGGCCATATCTTAAGTTTAAGGCAGCTTCCAAAACTCTAGTCCTGTTGCTCTACCAGAATTGTTTAGAGTAACTCTTTTTCATTCCAATTATTTATACATGCAGCTCCCTCAAACTGTCTGAGATTTGATCGTCAAAGGAGGGAGGTTGTAACCGATGACCCGACGATACTACTACCTTCCTTTTTAAGTCGCTTTATTTGTCGTTCGATCTTGTCTTGACTTCGATCTTGTCTACTTTTTCTTCGACCTTGCCCATTTTTACCTCAACCTTATTTATTTCTTCCTTGACTTTATTCTTGAGTTCTTCAGTTACTGAAAATACGATGTATTGTACGTTTTATATAACTTTACTTAATTCCTTTTTCTTCTTGATGCCTTATTTTCAGGTCTTCCATGATATTTCTTAATTCTTCTTGTGGTTATTTCACTTCTGCCTCTAACTCTTGACGTTTCTTTTCTTGATCCTCAAAAAATTTTTTCCCCTTTCCTCGTGACGTTGCGAGTCATCTCTCTTGCTCTTCTTTCTCTTTAGTGGTTTTAGAATGGCCCTTGTGTTAAGGCTAACTCTCGTCCTTAAGTCAACATCAGTGTACTTTATGGGATGGCACCCGCCAGCTGCTATTTTCCACGGTGGAAGTGCGGCTGATGGGGTGCCCTTACATTATCTGTTCTGCGCAGGAAGGATACCTGATCTATACGGTATTGTTCGGAGAAGGCGCGATACTTTGGGTGCATATTACACCAGATCTCGTTCAATCGCGCCATTTATCCCATGTGCACAGGCTCGCTACTCTCATAGCAGGCCAGCAAGTCATCCCAGAGTTCCCTTGTCCACTTAAAGTTCCTTCGTTCATTGCCTAGTTCATCATTATGGAGACCGTCCTGCTGGGCTCCTCCTACCTCCATCCGAGCGGGGTCGATTGTGAATAGCCCTTTCCTGTTGAGTAGAATCAGATACGTGGATCTCAGAGTGGCTAGCCCTGAGGTCCACGTCTGATATCTGTCAGGCAGAGTTACCTACAATGCGCGGAGGCTGCCGGCCCGCTTTCCGTATCCATTATTTTTTTTACGCGTTAGCGATGCTGGACAGTTCTCCCGTGTATCCGATATTCTCACGGGGGAAGCGCCAGCGAATTATCTACAACCACTCCCCACATCCCGCAGGGTTAGTGGTTGTAGATTCTAGAATCGTGTGCCCTAAGTAGATGCAGGGACCCCAAGATGACTGCCTTCTGCATTTGGCCTGCCAACCATTCGGCTGATTTTTGGCAGGCCGGTATGGTCTTCAATGCTGAGAGCAGCGTAGGCCTCACCCCACCGAGAACGCCGATTATCAGGACGACCATCTCGACCGAGTAGTCTGGGTATAGCGCACGGAGCTCATACCGGAGATCTCGGTATTTAGTCCGTTTCTCCTCCTCCTTCAAGGTGATGTTTGTCTTGGCAGGTGCCGAGAACTCGATGACATACATCACCTTGGTCTGGTGGTCGAGGAGGACTATGTTGGGCTTGTTGGCTTGAATCAGCTTGACGGTCGGAAACGAGTAGTTCCAATAAATTCGGCACTTCTCGTTCTCGACAACGGACTCGAACTCTCCGGGAACATAAGGCAGCACTGGTGTTCGGTCTACCTCGTACGAGTGCCGAAGATGGTAATACAGCACTAGTAAAGCCGCATTATGTCTTTGGATGTAGGCCGAAGTCGCGTAAATCGGACACGCAGATAGTAAATGCATGATCGACTCCGGAGCCTGATGGCAGGTCCTACAATTTAGGTCGGGGACCTCTACATCCATAACACGACTGCAGTAGACCAAGGTGTTAATAACACCATCTTGGCAGGCCACAATGAATCCCTCGGTCTCCGACTTTAGCCCTGCTGACCTCAGGAATGCGAAGGTCAGCTTTGTCGATAAACCCAGTGTCTCTATGTTGTTGTAGAACACTCCATGCATGGGTTTATCGACGTGCTGCCTGAACAGATTTCTTTGCTCGGCAGCTTTAATTTGGGTTGTCAGGCGATTTGGCGGAAGCTCAGTTACCGATTGTGCATCAGCACCTCGCCTGCCTCTTCGCCCGAAGTCGAAAACGAGACCGAGATAATCTGCGGCCCTACGTACTGCCTTAAATAAAAATCCGCCCACTCCTACGGTTTCATGATCTCTCACTAACCGCAGGAGTGGATCTGAGCTCCTTAAGATGTCACATGCCATACTCAGCGTACTCTGCCATGCATGCACTCCAGGCTCAAGAGTCCTCTGCCCCCCCGTTGACATGGGAGGTACACTCGAGGAACGGACGATCTAGGATGAATGCTTCTGTGAATATGCATCATCTTGCGGGTATCCCTATCCAATTGACGCAGTTCATCTACTGTCCACTTGACTACTCCAAAGGAGTAGAGCAGAATCGGAACGGCAAGTATATTAGTCGCAGACACCTTGTTCTTTCCCGAAAGTTCGGAAGACCAAATCTTTCGGAGTCGGTGTCTGTACTTGCCGCGGAGAGTGTCCTTGATTTGTTTTACGTCCTGGATGTGATGTTGTTGCACACCCAAGTACGTGTAGGTCTCTCCGGTATCCAGATGTCTTCGGATGCTTCCGTCTGCCAGCTGCGCATCTTCAGGGAATAGCTCGCATCGTCCTCTCTTGAGGTGGACGACTGCACATTTGTCCAACCCAAATTCCATGCCAATAGCCCGAGTGTACTCTTGGACCACCCTAAGAGAGTTTTGGAGTTCACCCTCTCCGGAGGCATACAGTTTTAGATCATCCATATAGAATAAATGGGTGACCTTGTGCCTCCGGTTGCTGGGTGATCCACATTGGTATCCGCGGGTTTGACGTAGTTCTACAGACAACGGCAGCAGTGAGATGCAGAATAGGAGAGGACTGAGGGAGTCGCCCTGGAAAACTCCTCTCCTAAATGATACCGGCTCTGTCGAAATCCGCTGAGCACCAGATGTTACGGCGAAGCGGGGTCTCCAGAGTGGCATCAGTTGTTCAATGCATCTCACTATTGGGGCGGGTACCACAAGGCATTGGAGCAGGTGTAACAATAATGCATGTGATGTTGTATCGAATGCCTTACGGTAATCGATCCACGCCATTGATAGATTACGCTTGTATTGCACAGAATCCTGAGCAATGCAGCGGTCTATCAATAGGTTCTCTTTGCAGCCTGCCACACCTTTCTTACTGCCTCGCTGCTCTTGTATCTCTCGGAATACAGGCTCAACTGACCTCAAAGTCCTGGCGTACAAGATACGTGTAAATAACTTGTAGCAGGAATTGAGGCAAGTTATCGGTCTGTAGTTTTTCGGGTTGGACAGGTTCCCCGTTTTCTGGATCAGTACAGTTCGCCCTTCGGCAAACCAGTCCGGAATCTGCCGCCCCTCGTTCAACCACGAGTTGAGAACTCGAGCCAGACGGCGGTGAGTGGAAGGAAATTTCTTCCACCACCAGTTGTCTATGGGCCCAGGGCAGCGAAGTTCTTGGTACCAACAAGCGCCTGTTGGACTTCTTCCGTACTGATCGCCAGGCACACTTCGTCTTGCCCTTCTAAAAGTCTGTGACAGAGGGCCTCGAATTGTGCTATCGCTGGAGTGTCGTTGTCAAATGAACTCGTAGTCTCGTAGATTCCTTTCCAGAAGGCTTCGACATTCTCAACAGACGGCGGATTTTCGACAACAGGCTGTGGCTCTTGGAACAGACGAGAGGGGCTTGTTTGGAACAGATGGTTTTGTTCCATGCCCCGTGCTCGTCTGACCAGAGATTTTTAAATGACTTTGAGTGCTCGAATCCTATCTAGACAGTGCTGCTTGATCGTCTGCAGCACTGTCCGATTGAGAGTGTGGTGTTGTCGTCTTAACCCGACAACTATACGCCGGATTTTCGGCGTAAAAGGCTTAGCTGCCGTTATGTACTCTACCACACTCTGGATTTGAGATGCGTGTTGTCTCGTCGATTTTATTTTCGTCTCGATTTTTTGTACGCGCCGCTTAGTCTTCTCGACCTTGTCCAGGCGTTGCTGGGGGACGAGTTGTCTGGCGGCAGCGTACATGGCACTGTTGATCTGCCATATGTTGGCATCTTCGATTAACGAATCCATTCTTGCCAGGTATTGTGGCTTTGGGTTAACCCTGGTGTTAAGGCTAACCCTCGTCCTAAGGGTGACATCGTCGTACTCTAGGGGATGTTCTGCATCAGCAGCTGGTTGCCGCGGTGGTAATGCGGCTGGCAGTTCTTCCTGCTGACGGGGTGCCCTTTGATAACATGTTCTGCGCAGGAAGGATACTTGATCTCTCAGATGTTGTTGAGAGAAGGCACGATACTCCGGGTGCATATCGCACCACAACCGGTGTAGTTGCGCCATGTACCCCCTGCGCTTAGGTTCGCTGCTCTTATAGCAGTCTAGCAAATCGTTCCGTAGCTCCCTTGTCCACCTAAAGCGTCCTTGTACAATAGCCAAGTCGTCATCGATGAGACCGTCCGGTAAGGCCCCTCCCACGTTTCTCCGACCCCTATCCTATTGGGGTCGATTGTGAGGAGCCTGATCTCTGTGTTGGTCGAAAACCAGAGACTTGAGTCCCCAGGATGGTTAGTCCTGGGAACCCACGTCCGACATTCGCCAGAGAGGGTTTCCCCTCTCTGCCCAGGGTGCACTGCGAGGAGGATGTCGGTTCGCATTTCTGCATATTATTATTATCATTATTATTTTTATTATTATTCTTATTATGTACGTTATGTTATGTACCTAACTCTGATCAGAGTTAGTATACTGATAAAAATATAATCAATGACAAAAATAATTCTATGTCATTGCGTGAAAGAGATGATTAAGAGACCTTCCCCTACGAGAGCCGAAGATAGTAGTATCTTTAGCCTTATCTAGATAATACCTCATTGTGTGACAAACATCTCGCTCATATGTCTAAAAAATAAAATATTCCTTACTATTGTTGAAGAATTTCAAGCTACCGAAATGTTGTGCCAGTTTCTTCATTGCCATCTGAAATCTTCAGGGTGGCACATAAATTATTCGAAATAAAATTAGTATTACAATAATAATCTGAAAGTAATACTGGACTATTTAATTCATCTGATTGATACATGACAAAAATATTTATTGAAGAATGATATTTTGTAATATTAAATATTATGTATTGAGTGTATACAAATTATCTGTTAAATATCTATATTCTTAAAGACAATAATGTTGCGAATTTTCCACCTTTTAGGAAACACCCTGTATGAATCCATGGATTCTAAATAATTTCAACAAGAGATAATCACCACTAACACTTTATTTAACAATTTACTGACTATACAATACTTCAAACATTCAAAATAACCTCACTTTTTACCGAACGTGTCACTTCTAAAATAAACTTTATTTACTTCTTATTTAACCTCACTTTTCACTTTTCAACGTGTTCACTTTTATCAACTGCTTTCTTAATAAAACTTCCTCTTCTGCGCCGGTAATCGCGCCTTATATACTCTGAAATTACCTCTAGATTGAACCAGAATCTTCTTCCACCACACTCTAGAAAAGTTCATGGCTCTTTCTAGAGTATCATCTCCAGTTCCAAGGGGGTGTAATTCATAACACTGCCCCCTCCTTAAGCCTCATCGTCCCGATCAGGCAACTCAGAATCATCGATGTATTTCGCCAGCCTGTCCAAATGCACGATCTTCATCTTGGACTTTTTGCTTCGTTGAATTCGATAGACGACGTCATTAATTCGGGTAATAACAGTATACGGTCCATCCCAAGGCGGTTGAAGTTTCGGTGACCTTCCTTTCTTCCGCTGTGGGTTGTACAGCCAAACCAGGTCTCCTGCCTTGAACCCTTCTGAACTACCCTTACGGTCATATCGAGCCTTCATTCTGTCACTGGCTGGTGATGGTTCCGCTATATCGTTAGCCAACCTCTTGAAAGGAGCTCCGGTGTTGAACTGTTTCTTTTCACCCTTACTCCCAGTCTGTGGTCTCTTACTGGCTGCACAAGTCTTGCATTTGCGACACCAAGCCTCCACATCCTGACGACTTCTTATCCAATAAAATCGCTCTCATATTTTCTTCAGGGTCTTGTTAACACCGAAGTGTCCATCGGATGTTCCATTGTGCACTTCCTGAAGCACCTTCGCTACTCGACACCTGGGAATCACTAGACGCATAACCACCTGCTTTCCATCCGGGCTTTCCCATGCTCTCCGCAACAGCCCGTTCCTGACTTTCAGTGAGTCCCACTGCGCCCATAGTGCCTTCAGTCCCACTCTTTTGTCCGAAACATCCTTCCATTTTGGACGAGTTCCCCTTTCTTTGGCTCTCAATATAGGCCCAATTTCCACATCATTCAATTGCTCTTGCCTGAGCGCCTCATCTGTCCTGTCATCCGGCACCTCCACCTTGACAGTGTTGACTGCTCCCGTGACCTGCAGTTTCTCCTGGTGGCAGTACTTGCAATCTTCCTTGCACCTTCTTCCGGATGAAGTATCAGCATCCTTCTGGGGTTTCATTTTATTTTCACGTCCTGGTAGTAGCGGACTTCTCGGAATGCTTCGAAGCTGGGAAATCCTTACTTCTCTCGGGGTACCACGTTCCTTATCTGACACAGTCTCTCTGGTACCAGCTTCCTTTGATTTTCCTCTCAGCTTCATAGAATCTCCGGCCTTCAATCTCCTCCGTGGATATTCTAGTTGGATATGTCCTAGTTCTCCACACCTGTAACATTTCATATGCCGTTCACTTGGCCTTCCACTACTTTTATTCTGAGTCTCGTCAACCTTTCTAGCAGTCACTTTCCTCGAGTTCCGATATCGACAGTCTCGTTTGATATGTCCCATCCTGCCGCAGTTGTAACATTTAATACCGCCGCTTGGCGTGCCTTGTCTTTCTGCAGCATCCAATTGAGCCAGTAACTGACTGAACATTTTATGTATATCGGCTAACATAGGGTTCTGGTTCTTCTTTTCTGACTGCGATTCTTCGAGTGTCAGCCCGCACTCTTGACTTTGGAGTATCCCTATAGACAGCTTCTACCTCTAGTGCATGCACCAAGGCTTCACTACTACTTTTATGTCGGGATAGCCTGAGGACTCGCCTGATCTCCTCGTCCCTTATCCCATCTAGGAATGCCCCCACTGCCAATTGCTCTTTAAATTCTTTTAGCGCATTAGGATATGCTAAGTATGCCAGTCTTTCCACCGCAGCTTCAAGTTCTTGCAGACTCTCTCCAGATTTCTGAACGCGCACTTTCAGCTGGGTCTGGTATACTTGAGCAAGGTGTTGATCACCATATCGTAGATCTAAGGCAGCTTCTAAAACTCCAAAGTTCCGTTGTTGGTCTACCGGAATTGTCTGGAGCAATTCCAATGCTTGGCCTCTTAAAGCTACGATTAATGCCGTAGCCTTCTCTTCGTTATTCCAGTTGTTGGCACTCGCTGCTGCCTCAAACTGTGTCTTGTAAATCATTCAGGAACTTTGACCATCGAAGGAGGGAATTTTTAATCGCTGGCCTGATGATACCACTTGCTGGTTTCCTCTATCCCTCAACTGTTGTTTAAGTTGGTCTATTTCTCCTTCTATCTGGTGCATTTTCTCTTTGACTTGATTTACTTCTCCTTTGACTTCGCTTACCTCTTGTTTGACTTCACCGACTTCTTTCGCTATCTTATTTTTGAGTTCTTCAGTAACGGAAAATATGACACTCTGTTTGCCTTCTATAATTTTCCTTAGTTCGTCTCTTTCTTCTTGTTGTTTAATGTCCAAGTCTTGCATGATTTTTCTCAATTCTTCCTGACGTTGTTTCTCTTCTTCTTGATGTCGTTTCTCTTGCTCTTGTTTTTCCTCTTGACGTCGTTTATCTTCTTCTTGCTTTTCCTCTTGACGTCGTTCCTCTTCTTGATGTCGTTTCTCTTGCTCTTGTTTTTCCTCTTGACGTCTTCATTCTTGGTCCTTGAGAATTTTTCTTAATTCTTCTTGGCGTTTTTGTTCTTGGTCTATCATCATATTTTGCATTTGTGCCATAAAGTCCTGCATTTGTTTTTCAGATGCCATGCTTCTGGTTGTTATAGGCATATAATTATCAACAAAATTTAATAATCACGTCAATATCGGTAATGGAATTGTCCAGAAAAACCTCAAAACGGCACGAAAAAGTCTTATCTAGAGTCTTTGTCACTTAACCTCTAATGTCCAAATAAAATGTTCCAAAAATGTCGCAAAAAAATGTACTTAACACTATTTTACTGTTCGAAAATAATCCTCGAACAATGTCCAGTAAATTAGTCCTTCCTGTGTTAGCACTAACTTCGAGAATACTGTCCCAGTCTTCTCAACACTCCCGAAAAATCCTCTTGTCAAAATTCCACGTCTGACACCAATGTTGCGAATTTTCCACCTTTTAGGAAACACCCTGTATGAATCCGTGGGTTCTAAATAATTTCAACAAGAGATAATCACCACTAACACTTTATTTAACAATTTACTGACTATACAATACTTCAAACATTCAAAATAACCTCACTTTTTACCGAACGTGTCACTTCTAAAATAAACTTTATTTACTTCTTATTTAACCTCACTTTTCACTTTTCAACTTGTTCACTTTTATAAACTGCTTTCTTAATAAAACTTCCTCCTCTGCGCCGGTAATCACGCCTTATATACTCTGAAATTACCTCTAGATTGAACCAGAATCTTCTTCCATCACACTCTAGAAAAGTTCATGGCTCTTTCTAGAGTCTTTCCAGTCACTATTAGTAGGCATAGGCGTATCATCTCCAGTTCCAAGGGGGTGTAATTCATAACAATAATATACAACATCTTCCTTATGTCCCCAGAAGTAAAAATATATTGGATTTAAATCTCGGGATTTAGGAGGACATTTTATTGGAGCTTCAATTCCGTTTCTAATACAATGACTGAGAGACATTTAATATAACTATATTTTACAACTTATAAACTAATATGGCAGGATGAGAGTGCACCGTCTTCCATAAACCACACTCCTTGGCGCAACTGAAGTGAATCCCATAAAAGTTCAAATAAATCATTTTGCAGAAAATCATGCCCGTCGATAGGGGGAGATTCGGGAGTGTTTCCCCTCGGGCCCGGAGTTTTTGAGGAGGCCCGGTTTCTAGGAGGTGGAGATGAATATGCAGATTTTGATTCATAAAATCGGACTTTCATTAGTTAAAGCAAGAGAGGTTTACTTCTTTGTAATGTGTAAGAGGCAATATATAAATTTTTGAGATGTAGAAAGTAGCAGCTTGTATTTTTTGGAATCAATTTAATAAAATTGTATTGTAAGGAATATCACCCCCCCGTATAAATATTCTACTGTAACCCCGATTTTCTCTCGACGGCCCTGAGAAAAATGAAATAAGCTTCACCAATTAAATTCCTTAGTAATATGAAGAGTCCAATTGTAAAGCTTCCCTTTAGACCTGCCCAAATGTATAAGGAAGAGTTATCGACCTGTTACAACAGCATGATAATTCTCATCAATCCATAGATGCATATGACGGCACAGACCTACAGAAAAAGGTCTTGTCCTAGGTTCTGATCTACCACTCCCTAAATATTTTGACTCGCTGAAGCCAATTTTGGACATACAAATAATTTTTATTTTGTCAGTTTCCCTTAGGAGAGGGCATCTTCTTTCATATATCGACAGTTAAACAGACACTTTTTTTTTCTTATTTTGTAATTTTCGGCTCCACTAAATTTCGGTTTACATGCTACACTTTTCGTTTCACTGAGATGGTATTAAGGGTGGAGGAGTTGACCGATTCAACCTTCGTTAATGTCGACATCATCATACACTTCTCATAACTTTACAATACAGTTAAACAAAATAAATTTTTTTCGCATTAAAAGTCGATTGATGTAGAAAAATGCAGTTTTTATCTCCATAAGGGGATGGTAGGCGGTGGGAGATTTACACTTTCGTAATGTCGACATCATCATACACTCTTAACTTTACATAATAAAAACAAAATTATTAACTGTCAATATAGAAACAAAAATCTCAATTTTGCCTTCGTTAGGAGATAAAAGGGTGCAATAGAGGGAAACTAATATGATGGAAAATATATTTTGTGAAAAATTGGCTTCAGCGTGTCAAAATACTTTAAAAAAGTTTGGTGAAACTTTTATTCCAGGGATCGTCTTCAGAAAACTCCAAGAGCACTGCAGCATCCTGGGCTTGTTGTGCACTACCTGTCATGTCTACCTCCTCCAGTACCCCTTACTCCGAATCAGATGATGCAGGTCTAAAGCTGGGCGAGTATTAATGAATTCCGGGTCTGTCCGTGTTATTCCATAGATGCTATATCTTCTGAGGACAAGTGCCTCGCAGATGAATATAATATGATCCACCGTTTTCGGTTCCTTACCGCATAGTCTGCATCAAATTTTCCGACTGTGCACAGGTACTTCTTGACAGAAAAATGTCCTGTCAGAAGTCCTGTTATTATACTTAACTGATTTCTGTTTCTTGAAAGCAGTTCTTTAGTTTGTTTTGCATGTGGACATTTGACGAATGTTTTCTCATGTCGATTTCCCGGATGTTACTCCAGTTGTTTTTGTGTTTACTCTTGACTCAGTCTTGAAACATCTCTCTGGATGAACTTTTGGTAATTCCCAGCGTGAGTTTTGGGCCGAAGAATGTATTAGCTGCTTATCTAGCAGTTCATCAGCTTTTTCATTGTTCTCTATTCTGAAGTGTCCTGACACCCAAAGTAGTTTGACTCTGTTTTGCTCACCCAGAATTTTCAGCTCTTCGTGGTAGTTCTATACCAGTCGAGCTGATACCTTGTTAGAGGCTACTGATCTAGGTGCCGCCTCTATCATTGTCGATTTATATTCTCGCGTAAACCTAATACCTCAAAATGCGCTGTAGACTTTCGAATAAATATACTTAGTTTAAGATTTGGGCACCTACTGAAAAGGCCCATTGTTCTATTTGTGGGACACGTGACAGCAGCCTATAATATTTTTTGAACAATTTTGAAAACGCTTTATAACATGCATTTACATTTCTTTTTGTCGAAAACACATAATTTCACGAAATTTTTGGAACATACCCTTTTCTAAAATAAGGAGGCTTTTAAAAAAAATGTAAAACAGAATTATGATCACTTAAAAAGGTCTAATTACTAATCCTTTAAGGTTACTTTATTTGATACCTTTCAATGCAAGCCCAGTCGGAAAAAATATTGTTATGCATTACACCCCCTAAGAACTGAATACTGATACGCCCATGACTATTAATAGCTGTAATTAAGTACCAATGCATAGGCAACCAGTAATACACGCCATCTCTTTTTGAAACCTGTGGATGGCTCTAGAGTTATAATAGATGCATATAGAGGCAATTTTATAGTATATATGGCAAGATTCATGGCGGAAAAGAAGTTTTATTAAAGTGAAGTTTGATAGCGAAAAGTGAGGTTAGAAATCAGAAGGTAAATACAAAGTGTAATTTAGTCTAAGAAAGTATTGTTGGTTTCCAGTAAGTCGTTAAATAAAGTGTTAGTATTTATCCCTTGCTAAAATTATTTGAAACTCACGGATTTATACAGGGTGCTTCCCAAAAGGGGTGGAAATACGCGATAATTTGATGTCAGAAGGGGAATTTTAACAGTTAACACAGATGACTAATTTACTGGATATTGTTCAAGGGTTATTTTCGAACGGAAAAATAGTGCATTTTTAATACATTGTAGAACATTTTATTAGGACAGTAGTGGTAGTAATTAAATCCTTTTAACTGAGAAGTGATAATGAATTTAAACAAGACTTTTTCGTGTAGTTAAGTGAATTTTCGGGAAAAACTCTAGAACTTTTCTATTAGGGCATTAGTGGTTAAGTGACAAAGACTCTAGATAAGACCTTTTCGTACTGTTTCGTGATTTTTGGGCAGTTACATTACCAATATTGACGTGATTGTTAAGTTTAGTTGAGTTTAACGCAGTCATATGACTATAACGACTAGAAGAATAGCACCCGAGAAACAAATACAGGACTTATTCATATAAATGCAAAAAATGATGATGTACCAAGAAAAGAAATGCCAGGAAGAGAAAGAAGAACAGGAAAGAAAACGTCAGGAAGAAAAAACAAGAACAGGAAAGAAAACGTCAGGAAGAGAAAGAAAGACAGGAAAGAAAACGCCAGGAAGAGAAAGAGGAACGGGAAAGAAGACGACAAGAAAAATAACGAAGACATTAAGAAGAAAAATGACGTCAAGAGGAAAAACAAGAAGAAGAGAAACGATGTCAAGGGGAAAACAAGAAGGGGAGAAACGACGACAAAAAGAAAACGACGAAGAAGGACTCAAAAATAAGATCGAAATAAAAATGGACAAGGTCGAGGAGGAATTAAGTGGAGTCAAAGAAGAAGTGAGTGAAGTTAAAGAAAAAGTAGACAAGGTTGAAGGAAAATTGGGACAATTGGCTGAGGTAAAAGTAAATAAGTTCGAATCAAAGATGGACAAGTTTAAAGAAGAAGTCAAAGGAGAAATAGACCTGCTTAAACGACAGTTGGGGGATAGAGGAAGTCAACAAGTAGTATCATTAGACCAGAAATTAAAACCTTCCTCTTTTGACGGCCAAAGTTCCTGGACAACGTACAAGAGACAATTTGAGGCAGCAGCGTGTGCAAACAACTGGGATGACGAAAAGAAGGCTATGACATTGGTCCTGGCTTTACGAGTTCAAGCGTCGGACCTGCTCCAGACAATACCGGTAGCGCAACAAAAGAACTTTGGAGTTGCCGTCGATCTGCGATATGGCGACCAACATCTTGCCCAAGTGTACCAGGCCCAGCTGAAATTGCGTGTTCAAAAGGCTGAAGAAGGTCTGCAAAAATTTGAAGCTGCGGTGGAAAAGCTGGCACTCTTGGCGTATACTAATGCGCCAAGAGAATTTAAAGAGCAATTGGCAGTGGGGGCATTCCTAGATGGGACAAGGGACGAGGAGATCGGGCGAGTCCTGAGGCTGTCCTGATATAATAGTAGCAGCGAAGCCCTGGTGCGTGCACTACAAATATAAGCAGCATATAGGGATACTCTAAGGTCGAGAGTGCGAGCTGTGACTCTCGAAGAATCTGAGCCAGAAAAGGAGAACCAAAGCCCTACGTTGACCAAGATGGAGAAAATGATTACTCAAATACTTGCTAAGTTGGATAAACCAAGTGGGGGTATTAAATGCTACATCTGCGACAAGATAGGACAAATGAAACGAGACTGTCGACAGCGATACTCGAGAAGAATGAATTCTGCAAGTATGGAAGAGACTCAGAATAAACAAAGCAGTGGAAGGCCAAGTGGACAATGTACGAAGTGTTATCACTGCGGAGAACTAGTACATATCCAATTAGAATGTCCACAGATGAAATTGGAGAGAGTGACCGGAGATGCTGTGAAGCCGAGGAGAAAACTAAAGAGAGCCGGTACCAGAGAGAATGTGTCAGATAGGGAACGTGGTGCCCCTAGAGAAGTAAAGATTTCCCAGCTTCGAAGCGTTCCGAGAAGTCCACCACTATAAGGATGTGAGAATAAAACAAAACCTCAGAAAAATAGAGACACTTTATCTGGAAGAAGGTGCAAGGAAGATTGCAAGTACTACCACCAGGAGAAACTGCAGGTCACGGGAGCAATCAACACTGTCGAGGAGAAGGTGCCGAATGATAGGACAGATGAAGCTCTCAGACAAGAGCAACTGAACGATGCAGAAATTTGACCTGTATTGAGAGCCAAAGAAGGGAAACTCGTCCAAAATGGAAGGATGTTTCAGGCAAAGAAGTGGGACTGAAGGCACTATGGGCGCAGTGGAATTCACTGAAAGTCATAAATGGGTTTTTGAGGAGAGCATGGGAAAGCCAGGATGGAAAGCGTCTAGTGGTTCCCAGGTGTCTAGTAGCGAAAGTGCTTCGGAAAGAGCACGATGGAACATCTGGTGGACACTTCGGTGTTCACAAGACCCTGAAGAAAATACGAGAACTATTTTATTGGATAAAAAGTCGTCAGGATGTGGGTTTGGTGTCGCAAATGCAAGATTTGTGGAGCCAGTAAGGGACCACAGACTGGAAGTAAGGGAGAAATGAACCAGTTCAAAGCCGGAGCTCCCTTCAAGAGGTTGGCTAACGATATAGTGGAGCCATCATCAGCCAGTGACCGAATGAAGGCTCGATATGACCGGAAGGGTAGATCAAAAGCGTGCAAGGTGGGAGATATGATTTGGTTGTACATCCCAACCACCCTCCTTAAGCCTGATCGGGACGATCAGGCTTAAGGAGAGGGCAGTGTTATGCATTACACCCCTAAGTATTGGAGGCTGATACGCCCATGTTTACTAATAGCTGAAATTAAGTACCAATGGTTAGGCAACCAGTAATACACGCCATCTCTTCTGGAAGCCTGTAGATGGCTCTAGAGTTATAATTGTTCTGAAACTGGAAATTTCTAGATGCATCTAGGGGCAATTTTAGAGTATATAAGGCAAGATTCATGGCGGGAAAGAAGTTTCATTAAAGTGAAGTTTGGTAGCGAAAACTGAGGTTAGAAATCCGAAAGTAAATACAAAGCGTATTTTAGTCTAAGAAAGTATTGTTAGTTTCCGGTAAGTTGTTAAATAAAGTATTAGTTTTATTCCTTGTTAAAATTATTTGAAACCCACGGATTTATACAGGGTGTTTCCCAAAAAGGGTGGAATTATGCGACAATATTATGAACACCCTTCATAAGTAGAAAGTTGAAGTTTGGTATCTTATATTTTAAGATAAAAATAAACTAGATTTAGCGTTCTGTACGGAGTCGTAACTTTAAAGGGAAGGTTTATTTAAAAAATGTATTATATGAGGAACACCCGGAGGAAGTAGCGTATAATCTTTCCCTTTGGAAATTATACGCCCAGGGTGACATCTCAGAAGCAAAAGAATTCCTAGGTTGCAAGTGGTCTCTTCACCCTTCACTCCTTATACGCCACTCTGCGATTTCTCGCATTTTTCGGTGAAATAGTTGGTATCATAGAAAACTTATACTCACTGAAAAAATTCTGAATAAAATATACTATAAATAAGGTCCCATGTGTATTGCTGATATATATACAATTATTCTGGAGCAATGGGTGATCAAACTAGGGAATTGGGCCTTGTTCACCGCGCAGTTTAGATGTCCCTATCAAAACTTGGTCTACGAACATAGGTACAGGACTAAAATTCTTCTCTTCATATGCTTTGGCAAACTTAACGTGACGGCATTTTTTGCAGTATCATTTTCGCACCATCTTAGAAGTAACAACTCTTGACGCGTATTAAAAAATATTTTTCCCAATAGGTCTATTCCACAGAAGTTGTTGTGATCTCTCAATATCAACGCCCGCACTATATGTCACAATTTGTACAACTCTGTCGGCAATTTCAGTATATGGCCGTGCAACCCTGCTTTAATCTTTATAGCTTCATGACTTATAGCAGCCTTCCCTATAGTTGCCGATTACCAATTGTAAAAGAGAAGCTGGAGCTGGCGCATCTGTAGTGTTGATAAGTCGTTGTTAATGTTCTTCCAGTTCCATAACTGTGGTTGCAAAAATCGTATGCGCCATAGTTGAACTAAGAGGTAAGTACGACGGCAGTGCTGGTGTGCTGCAGCTGATGTGAGAACGTCTTATTTCACCACAGCAACGTGTTCATATATCTCACATTTTTCGAGGGTAGGACGGAAAATGTACGGTGACTTCTTCTGCAATAAATGTGTTTATGTTCTCGTTATTCAGATGTTCAGCCAGTTGAAATACGAGTCGTTCTTTATTTTTAACATTACTTAGGAAGTCATACCTATCTAGGTACTCAATTGTATTGCGTTGAAGTACCAGATCTAGATAACATTTCTTAAGAAAAGGAACAAAATAAATTCATTGTAAAGGTATATACCGATTTATATTACATTGTGTAAATAAAATGCATCTTTTTTTACAAGACACATGCAATATAAATATGAGAACAGTAAAGAATCAGGTAATTACTCTTATATTTCCATTTCATCACTCTACGCCACAAAACATATGAGTCTGTGATTATGTACAAATAACTGACCTTAGGCCGCGCTAAACGAATAAACACTGGCTTGTGAAAGTTGCAACCGATGGCACTAGTACACTGAAATGGCTCCACGCTCTTCAGTATGCTTATGCAGAAAGAGAAGATTTGCATCAAATTGGAAAAGAACACGAATGTGACGTCTTTCCATACAATGGAGGTAAATAAGGTACAAGCGCCTATCCATTTGGCCATACTAGATTAAAAACATACGAAGCGAGTGCATATCAAGGCCCAATCCCCTAGTTTGGTTGTTCATTGCTCCAAAACAATTGTGTCGATATATTTGTAGTAAATATTGTATAAAATTTCTTCAGTGAGTATAAAACTTTCTGTGGGATCAAGCATTTCACGGAAAAATGCGAAAAACCACGGCGTGGCATGTTAGGGTCACTTGCGACTTGGGAACTCTGTTGCTTCTGAAGATTAGCCATCTTGCGCGTTAAAATTCCAACAACCGGCAACAGATTGTAATTTCTTTATCTTATTTTCCTAATTACAATGAACTATATGGATAATGATTATTTAGATAGGTAATGATGTTACAATTTTTAACCATGCCGACTATTAATTCATGCAACTTCGTTATTAGAATTTTAATGTTTTTTACCTTTTAGGGAATTATTGGAGGAATAATCATACTGAGTAATTTCAATCATATGCAAAGTTTTGGGTACATAACAACTCAATATTGTCAGCCTATAAATGTACTTGGCCGAAAAACAGAAAGTAAAATTTTACGAGACTGCAGAAATATTAAAATTATTACAATCTTGTTTTCTGTAAATGGTTTTGTAGCTTACGCATCTTTTTTGCCAATAGTTGGAGATGAAAATAGAGTGTTAATTATCAATATGGTTATAGACAAATATTTTGGATCATTATCGCTAGTTTTGCATGTAATAATGAATTTAACACTAATAGTGCTCTTTTACAGCTCCGTTTCCATAATTTATTTTATTCTCTATTGTGCTTGTCATGTAATATTTCAAATATATTTGCTGAGACAGTACGTAGTCAGAATATCAGACAATTTTACACATATCAATGAATTTGAATTAATTCACAACGAGGAATATCAAAGGATTATATGCCAAAACTTAAGGATATATAGTTTTCAACATGCAAATATTAAGAGGTTAGTATTATGCTTTATTATAACTATTTGATTTAATCAATATTACATATTATAAGCGGACAGACATTTTTAAAAACTCAAATATCCAATAAAAAAATTTATCTCTGTACCTATGTGTTTGTGTACATACCGTTTCTTATAAACACGATAACATCTGTCGGACTTAAAAATTTGGAGCATATGTACAATAATAATTGACTGAAATATAACTAAACGAGCATTCAAATTTAGTAGTACTATGTTGGTATATGTTAAATAAGTCATTATTTCTTAGGTTTAGTTGATGTACATTTCTCCTAGGAATTAATAGCTCATATAAATACTCAGGATATCTATATGCAATTTTCATATTATTATGTTCATGGTATGGTTATAAGGGTGTTATGTGATCATACTTGTTTGTTAGGTGTACGAAACGCATAGAAGCATTTTAAGCCGTTTGCAATTTGTTTTTGCAGTTGGTGTTTAAAAAGCTATAATACATTGGCAAACAATAATCGAACTGGGGAAAAATTAGACTCAATTAACCTATATTTAACCTTTTCGGTGAGTAAGAGTTTAAATGAATATAATGTTTTTGACTTCATTTAAACTCTTACTCCCTGGAAAGGTTAAATGTAGACTAATCGAATCTCTAATTTTTCCCTAGTTCGATTATTGTTTGCCAATGTTATTATAGCCTTTTAAACACCAAACCTAAAATTTATATTTCAAATTTGGAACATATACAAAATTAAGCATGGTAGAATAATGCTCTATATGAAATCAGGTCATATTTGTCAAACTGGATGATCTTCAAAAGTATGAGTGTCTTCCACTTCACGGGAGCTAGGCTGTGGAGTCCGAGCCACCTAGCTCAACTGTGGTCCAGGCAATACAGCCAGCACTACACTTGCGGCGCGAATGCCCGCGAAACCAGCGACAAAGGGTTCGCAATGTTCGCATACCGCGAACGCGAAAGTATTTCTACTGTCATCGCCAGCGCTGCTCGATAATAAATGAACTGTTGGCAGTGTTGGCGCGCCGCGGTTATATTTAATACCTCGGTGCACCAACAGTTAGCCAATCAGCGCGCGACCTGCTCGGCCGCAATAATATAAAAACTCGCCGGCGGATTCAGCCTAGGACAAAGAAAATACATATTACACTACGGTAAGCGCCAAGAGGCGGACACCGTTTGGCATCCTCTTCGAGGGCCTAATACAGAAGTAGTCGGCATTCAGTCGATCGCCAACTCTTCACGAGTACATAGCAGCAGCTACGATACCAGTGCCCCCCCTGGCACTTCTTGCTTAAAACGGTTGTTTTATTTAGTGAAAGTATTAATAATAATAATACCAATTTAAATAATAAAAATAATAGTGGAAACTATGGCCACCAGAAGTGGAAAACTCTTCAACCCCGTCTTGACCGACACAGACGGGGATTTGCTCTCTCAGCAGACACCCCCGCTCACCGAAGCTACCATAACGACGTCCGACGCAGCGACGCCTCGCCCCGACTCCGAATTCCAGGAAGGCCAGGGATTCTCTGGAGAGTCCACACCTCCCTCCGACGTACTCTGGGCGTAGGCAAGATAATCTCCGAGCACCTGGAGCAGACGCCGCCGTCGCTTCGGCTAACACCGGCGTCGGAACGACGACGTACTATGGACACCCGGATTCGACACCTATCTCTACCAGAGGAAGAACCTATACGGATCCAATCTACTACCACCACGGAGGCAGCGGCGACCACTCTGCCCAGCTACGAGCAGCTAGCACACCTACTAGCCATCGCCACGGCCAACCTAGCCAGGGTGGTCCCCCTTCATGTCCGGAGCGTCTCACAACAACCGACCATGCCGACCCCCCTTCATGCCAGTGACGTCTCGCAGCAGCCAACCATGCCGGCCCCCCTTCATGTCAGGAGCGACTCACAGCAACCAACCACGCTGGCCCCTCTTCATGCCAGGAGTGTCTCGCAGCAGCCAACCGCTTTGGCCCCCCTTCATGCCAGTGACGTCTCGCAGCAACCAACCACGTTGCCCCCCCCCCCCTCATGCAGGGTACGTCGCACAGCAGCTCACCGCCCCGGCCCCCTTTTATGCCGGACACGTCTCGCCGCAACCAGGCACACACCGAACAGAACACGACTCCCAGCAGCCAGGAACCTCAAGACAGATGCATCAGCCGCCAGTCATCACCACCACCACGGCCCCCTACGCTGTAGGGCACGTTTCACCACAATCGGACACCATGGCCCCCCATCATGCAGGGAACGTCTGGCAGCCGCCAACCACGATGGTCCCACACACTGCACGGAACGCCTCGCAGCCGAAAGCACCCCAAACAGGCTTATTCCGTGGACACTGCATTCATGGCATCGTTCGTTGTTCAGTCCAGTGAGGCGTTGTTGATTTATTTGTTATTCTTAGTGTAATATACTTATATTGATAAACTGTCCTTGTGTTTAGGAAGTGCAAGTAAATATGAGTTGGAATAACGAACTAGAGCTTAAACTTTTAGAATGTTATCACGTCGAACCGCTACTGTGGGGTGCAAAACCCAATTATAAAAATAAAAACCACGCTACCGGGATTCGTGTCAGTGAATTAATGGATATTCCAGTCGCAAAATTAAAGGGAAAAAAAGGATTCGTTAATGTCTACAGAACGAATCTGTACCATCCACCGTATTCTCTTTCTCCATGGTTTATTAATTTTTTGTGTGCTCTATATGCACAAAATTGTAGTACGCCAATGCACACAGAGTCACAGCAGTTACAGCAGCCACTTCAGCATCCATCACCTCTTCAAGACTGCGTAACTGTTGAGTGTAGAGAAGCATATTCGCCGCTCCAAGATCACGGCGTGAATTCTCTCTGTGAACTTCGCGGCTATTCGCGCCGCGAGTGAAGAGCCGGCTGTAAAAAGGTCTGGGAAAACTGTAAAGGGGTATAAGCCTTGGAGGAAAGTTGGGGAATGTAATACTGCTTTTACACATAATTCTACCCGATTTGTTTCACTTTATTATATTGTTACGATTACATCCCCCTGAGGCCTGGCGAGTGATACGCCCATGTTAGTAAGAATAGCGGAAATTAAGTACCAATGGTTATGCAACCAGTAATACACCTCTTCTGGAAGTCTGTAGATGGCTCTAGAGTTCTATATTGTTCTGGAATTGGAAATCTCTGGATGGATCTAGAGGCAATTTTAGGATATATAAGGCGAAATCGACGGCAGAGAGAGAGAGAAGTTTTATAAAAGTGAAGAAGTTGAAAAGTGAAAAAGTGAAGTTAAGTAGCAAGAGAATTTTCTGGGCAGTTCCATTACCTACATTGACGTGATTGTTCAAGTTATTTAATTTCAACGTAGATGTATGTCTATAACAACCAGAAGTATGGCAACCGAAAGGCGAATACAGGACTTATTTGCACAATTCCAGAAAGTGTTGGAAGAGCTAGAAAAAAGTCATCGAGAAGAAGTAAGTGAAATCAAAGACAAAATGCACGAGATGGGAGGAGAAATAGACCTGCTTAAGCGACAGTTGAGGGATAGCGAGTCAGCAAGTGGTATTATCAGGTCAGCTGTTCGGACCTCCCTCCCTTGACGGCCAAAGTTCATGGACCATTTTCAAGAGACAGTTTGAGGCAGCTGCGCGTGCGAATAGTTGGAGTAACGAAGAAAAGGCTATGGCGTTAATCGTGGCATTAAGGGGCCAAGCATTGGAATTACTCCACAATCCCAGTAGCTCAACAACAGGATTTTAAAGTTTTAGAAAATGCCCTAGACTTACGATGTGGTGAACAACACCTTGCTCAAGTGTACCAGACCCAGCTGAAATCACGCGTTCAAGAGGCTGGGGAAAGCTTGCAAGAGTTCGAAGCTGGCGTGTGGAGCCTGGCTCACCTGGCTTACCTGGATGTACCGAAAGAATTCCAAGAATTCCACAGTAGAGGCTTTTCTGGATGGTATACAGGACGATGAGATCAGGCGAGTCCTCAGGTTATCTCGATACCAGAACAGCAGCGTTGGTGCATGCATTTGAGGTGGAAGCTGTCCTTCAGGATACCCCGAGTCCAAGAGTACAAGCTGTGAATATCGAACAATCGCAACCAGAAAAGATGAACCAGGATCCTAGATTGATCGAGATGTATAAAATGTGCAAGCAGTTACTGGCTCAATTGGATACTGCAGGAAGACAAGGAAAGCCAAGCGGGGGTATTAATACTATTAATATAATTTTAACTTTTATTACTATAACGAAACATAAATTAATTATGTTTTTAATTTGTACGAATTAACTTAAGTAAATATTGTTTTATTGACGTGCCAAATGTACATATTTGTATCAAAAATTGGTAAAATAAATTCTATTCTATTCTATTAAATGTTACAACTGCGGCAAGGTTGGACATATGAAACGAGACTGTCGACAGCGGAACTCGAGGAAAGTGAATGCTGGAATCATGGAAGAGACACAGAATAAACAAAGTAGTGGATGGCCAAGTGGACGGGGTATGAAATGTTACAGGTGCGGAGAACGAGGACATATCCAGCTAGACTGTCCACGGAGGAGAGTAAAGGCCGATGCTGTGAAGCCGAGGGAAAAACCAGAGGAAGCTGGTACCAGAAAGGCTGTGACAGATAGGGAACGTGGTACCCCGAGAGTAGTAAAGATTTTCCAGCTTCGAAGCATTCCGAGAAGTCCACTAATACCAGGATGTGAAAATAAAATGAGATCCCAGAATATTGCAGATATTTCATCCGGAAGAGGCTTGGTGTCGCAAATGCAAGATTTGTGCAGCCAGTAAGGGACCACAGTCTGGAAGTAATAAAGTAATTCAACGCCGGAGCTCCTTTCAAGAGGTTGGCTAACGATATAGCGGAGCCATCACCAGCTAGTGACCGAATGAAGGCTCGTTATGACCGAAAAAGTAGTTCAGAACGGTTCAAGGCGGTAGATCTGGTTTGGCTGTACAACCCGCAGCGAAGGAAAGGAAAGTCACCGAAATCACCTCGGGATGACCGTACACTGTTATTACCAGAATTAATGATGTTGTCTATCGGATACACTGTTATTACCCGAATTAGTGATGTCGTCTATCGGATTCAGCAAAGCAGAAAGTCCAGGATGAAGATCATGCATTTGGGTAGACTGGCGAAATACACTGATGATTCTGAATTATCTGACCGGGACGGGACGTTCAGGCTTAAAGAGGGGGCAGTGTTACGCATTACACCCCCCTGAGGCCTGGCGACTGATACGCCCATGTTACTAATAATAGCTGAAATTAAGCACCAATGGTTAGGCAACCAGTAATACACCTCTTCTGGAAGTCTGTAGATGGCTCTAGAGTTCTATATTGTTCTGGAATTGGAAATCTTTGAATGGATCCAGAGGCAATTTTAGGATATATAAGGCGAAATCGACGGCGGAAAGAGAGAAGTTTTATAAAAGTGAAGAAGTTGAAAAGTGAAAAAGTGAGGTTAAGTATCAAGTAAACAAAGTGTAAAGGTTATTTTGGTTAATTAAGAAGTATTATGTAATCAGTAAATTATTAAATAAAGCGTTAGTCGTTATCGCTTGTTAAAATTATTTAGAACCCACGGATTCATACAGGGTGTTTCCTAGAGGCGGAAACACGCAACAATATTAATAAACGTTATACTCTTCGCCAACTTACTGCACTATTTATATAATTTTTGCACATTCTATAGGATACTCTTCGCAGTTTTTTAATTACAAAACAAAACAAAACATGTTTTTGTCAAATTTAGAAAAATTAATAACTTTTTTTATTTATCCATCGATTTTGTTCAAAAGCAATAGGGTTCTTCTTCTAGCTAACACTAACTTACTGTCTTAATTTCAATACAATCGGACTTTTCATGCTTAAGTTATCGTGTTTACAAAAAAAGTAACGAACGGACAGATAGACATATGGACGGACATTTTGAAAGTCAGAATTCGATTACCAACACAGTGATATGATTTTTTTTCTCTACGAGCAATATCACGGGTTTTGTATTTGCGAGGAATATAATAATTGGTCTTAAATTTATGAAAATATATAAACTACATATACTCCAAAAAAATTGAGCGAAAAGGACACCTTGCACGTTCAGTAGTAATAATGTCATTCCAGCAGACTAGTTTCTTGAATTACAATATAGGTACAGAGATAAGGTATAAATATCATAAGAATAAATTGACTCACTGTAAGTCCTTCCCCTGACAAGGATCGCATTGACCCATGGAATGTACGCACTTTGATTTCAGAATCTTAATTTTGGACGTATGTAGGTCAGGAATCCATGAGGTGGACATACTGGAATGTGGGAGGAAGTCCGCCATATTGGTTTTTATGCCAAACCGGATGTGCATTCTATCTCCGCTCGCTGATTCGATTTTAATTTTCTTTTTTCAGATCAACTACAAATTTTACGCTTATGAATTTTTTCGTATTTTTCAAGGTAACGGAGTTAAAACTAATACTAAAACAAAGAATTACAATTTCGTTATTTACACGCGTCCACCTTTTTTGTTTCACAATAAAAATAAAAAATACTAAAATAGAGGCTGTAGAGAAATTATTTGGCTACAAAATGACGCTTTGTATAATTCATTATCTTGAAAAATGATAAATTTAAGTGGCGCAGTCTCTCATGCAGCGCTCCCAAATTCAAAACGAATTGATATACCTAGGCATCATGCGAAATATTTCAACTACGCAGTGCTCGCCTGCAGTCATACTCCTGTAAACTATTACTTCTTTCGCTGTGTATTTTTTTCAGAGATAATTAAAGTGCTTTTAGCTTGTGTTTTTATCGAATGAGAAATCTTATTTATTTTCTTTGTTTTCGAGAAATACTTAGTTTATAACTTAAGTTGTTACTTGATTATAAACCAGATTTTTTCTTTCTTTATTAGTTTGTGCATTGTTTAGATCAAAACTCGAAAAATAATATATATCTTTCTTCTTTGATTTAAAAAAGTTCTTTTTCTAAATTATAGTTAATATTTTTGTACTTTTGTCATTTTAAGGGAAATATTTTGACTTTCCTGTGTTTCTTGTTCTTTTTAGTGACTTATTTTGCATATTTTAAAAATGTCTCTTAATTTAGGAAATTCTGTACAATTTGTTTCAGGTTTGTGTATTATTTGTTAGAAGGCTGGAGGAAATCTCAATAACTTTTACATTGTAAGAAAGAAAATTGTTACCTATGCGGAAATTAAAAGAGACGTTGTATGTTCCAGATTGTCCTTAGTATATAATAATACATTTTTTTACTATTCAGGCAATGAATGCTGGCTATAAACACTATCCTCATAAGAAAACTTAAAAAAATGATGCATTACCAGAAGTCTCAATTCCAACAATGAAACCGTTAGTAGAAACACGTGCACTAAGCTCCTTTAATAGAAATAAAGACTGCATTATCTGTTCCCAAAAGAAACGGCGCGGCTGCTGTAAACTTTTCAGAATTTCTGAATCGGAGAGAGCAGAGAAATTTATGAAGGCATTTAACTTTTTTATAGATACGCTTTTTGATAAGTGCTTCATTCTGCAGACATCAAATGATATCTGCGCAACTGGTATTTACTACCATGAGAATTGTTTAAACCACTATTTTCAGGAGTACAAACAAAAACTAAAATCAAAAACAAATAATGTAAATAATTTTCAAATTCAAACAATTGAAGAAGTGTCCAAAATAATTATTTCTGAAGCAAACAAAATTTTTTCAAAAAATAAAGAAATTTTTTTTTTTTGGCATTGGACCTAATCCATTAGCCAGTTGCATATATTGAAAGCTAACCTAAACAACGTAGTGGAATAATTGAAGACTAACAACAAGGACGTAAACAGAGACACCCTCTTCTCGCCCAGGGGTCCATCAGGGCATTTATAAAGACACACAGGATTAAGACCACGGATAGTAGGTAAAATAAACACAGGGCTAAACACATAAATGAACAAATCTAAACCTATAGTGCCCTATAATAGCTGGTTTACCTTACTCAGGAAACGTACTATTTCTTTATACATGTGTATATTCTTCAGGTATAATAGATGTAGGAGATAAATAAAGCAATTATTCTTTCTAAATTTGTTATTAAATTAATAATTCTCATAACTTAGATAAAATTTCATTGAAGAAAATTGTTCGTATTATTGAAAACCATTTTATAGATTCTTTGAGGTTTTCTAAAAGTGGTAATTTAAATATGTGCCATTTACTTAATTATAACGAAGAAAAATTGTTTCATAAAATACATGTTGACTCAGATCCAATTAAAGAATGCGCAGATATTTTTGTCTATAATGTACAACGTGGTAAAAAGCGTATACCTTTGTATCTTTTAAACGCCCAAGCCATTCATGAAACTTGTAAGAATGCAACGTTAATTCATAATTTTAACAGACTCGGTTTATGCTCCAGTTATAATGAGGTTTGTAAGTATCGTGCAGACATATATATTCTCGAAATAAATGACGAAAATGTAGTTCCCTTGCCAAGTCACTTTGTAAAAGGCAATTTTATCACAGCTGCTTTCGACAATTTTGATCACGAGGAGACCTCTCTGTCTGGAATCGGGGGAACTCATGATGCTCTATGCATCTTGTATCAAAATAAAGAAATCGGTGCGCCTAAAAAACCAAAAATATCCGAGAGTAATGTTAAGCAAGATCCCACAACATTAAATCATAATTTCACTTGTCAAAATATAAAAAAAGAGTTTCTGAAGCCTGCTGCAAAGCCAGTATTAAACGATGACTATCAAGTCAAGGGAGATTTATTTTCACTAGACCCAGGAGCATTACATTATGTCTTCTTGGAGTTCCACAAACAGCGTAATCACTGAGGAGACATTGCCAGTTAAAAGTGTAGCAGTGTAGCTTTTTGCCCGTATTGCCATACCCAGTTACCCAATACAATACAGTATATACCGCACTACAAAATATCCAGAATGTCGGACCAAAGTACTTTACCAATAACTTGCGATGTGGGAGTATTTCATATAGCCCGAGAAATAATCATGATGAAACCAAATGAGTTTAAAAATATTGTCCTTTGTTTGGGTTCTTTTCATTTGACTAAAGTTGTGTTAGGTTCTATAGCAACATTTTTGAAAGGTTTTGGTGCTGAAGAATTATTCAGGGAATGTGTTATTTTTGGTCTTACGGTAACGGAGAGTGTTTTGAAAGGAAGTCATCACGCTAGATCTATGCATGGAATTAACATGCTAGCTGAAACCATGCATAGGCTTTCGATTTCAGCGTTTGAATCTGAATATATCGTGCCAGATTCATTACATTTAATATTGTTAAAGTACAAAAAAGCAGTTCTAGAGAAGAATCGTTTTTCAGCACAGGAATTGTTGCGGCAATGTTTGTCAAATATGGATGATTTTGTTGCAATGTTTGATTTGGTTTGTAAAAATAAATCAAAAGCTTCTCCAACCTTTAAATATTGGTATTTGTTTTTAAAATGCTTTGAGTTACTGACAATTTGGTAAGAGCAGACGGGGAGGGAGATTGGCTATTGCACTTGGATACTGTCCAAAAGCTTCTCCGATTGTTCGCTGTGTTTGATAGGACAAACTATTTTAGGTGGTGTTCACTTTATCTCGAAGAAGTTCATTTATAATTTATTAACGGAGATTTCGTTGTAAAACAGACTTTAGGTTATTTCAAATCAGTTGGAGATGTGCTTGGAGCAAACAATCAAGCGATCACAAAAAAGTTCTTTTGGTGTTATTGACTCTACGAGGCGAAAGAACTTTGTTGCTGAGTGGGAAATTATATGCCATGAGATGTTGTCCGTTTCTAAATTACATAGGGAAATATGCAATACAAATACCATACAAACTAATGATGCAATTCCCGTTGGGGAAGGCAGTAATTTATATTTACAAAACTTTAAAAATAAGGTGTCAATAATGCTACAGCTTATAAAAAATCATGAAGAAACATTTACATGTACCAAAAATACATTAGAAAATATTTCAACCAATGTCATTATTCTTAATGAATGTTCTACTCAAATATTATCTATTTTTGAAAACGGCTTAGAAAAATACAAGTCATTTAGAGAAGAAAGATTTATTAAAAAATCGAAGAAACTTTTTGAAAATATCATAAAAACAAATTTGAAAAAATGCTTGGCATCAGCAACATGAAAAATTCAGTTTTGGTGTTGCTGATGCCATCGTTGGTTCCTTGGTAAAAGTGGCCAAGTCCATAATTAGACAGCTATGGGACTTGGGCAGATTTGCCAGTATAACAAAATAAATAGGATTTAGTCTTAAGGCACATGCACATGTGGTGATGTATTAATGTATATTTGGAATTGGTCATTTTTTTCAGTTGAAACTTTTGTCTTGTGCATTGTTTGGTCATATTAACTCATTTTATGAAAGAAGTGGACACTTTTACCAAGGAACCCACGATTAGTGCAGCTGTAGAAGAAATTAAGGAATACGATTTAGGAACAGTTCTTTGTTTGACAATCTTGGAAATATGGTCCATGCTTCTAGCTCAGAATTTCTACATATATTGGAAAATGTACTCCATAAGGACGATTTTAATTATTCTTTCTTTTCTTTGAGATATGTGCCAATAATTTTTGTGATAGATTTTATGGCCACAATTCGAAACTTTAAATTCAAGGAAATAAAAACATTGAACTTGTTATTCCAGAAATTTGTTTCGTATGTTAATAATATTTGTAAGAATACTTCAAGAGTTGATATAGGTTTTGATAGTTGTCTTAAGAAATCAATTAAAAGTGGCGAACGTATTCGAAGAACTACATCATCAGTTTTAAATAATCCAGTAGGGCTAGGGTTTATTACAGATGAAACTCCCATACCTGTTTCATTGGATTTGGTCTTCTTCTTCAAATAAGTCAAAAATGTAAGAATATTTTAGGCAAAAATTTCAAACATGTTTTTTAAATTATGATGTATGGAATTAATTCTTTCAACTAGTCCAGCTTAAAAAATTTATTACTTTTAAGAAATCTTGAAGAGGCTGATTGTAAAATCATCATCGGGACATTGGAAATGATAACACCACACATAAAACATAAACCGGAAACGGTTTAGCTACGATCCACTCTCGATTGCGACACCGCTGTATTTCGACCTTAAATTAAAACTGGTAACTTGACCCCCTGTGATATATGCAACCCAGATTACATTTGCATATATCAGCCGTTGCATATACGACAGTCTCATTCGACCGTGACACCGCTGTCTTTTGACCTTGAACGAAAACTGGTAACTCGACCCACATATACGAACATAAATATTTCCAATGTTGAAATGTTGCACTTGTAAGAAAAACGGAGTGCTTTGTTCAAAAATTAACTTGGAGGCAGTTCAACGTAGATTTCTTAAATTACTGTGGTTCAAATCCGACGGTACCTATCCAGTGATTGGTTTTCCGCACAGTAACTTGCTTGAAAGATATTCTATGACTACTCTTGAGGATAGGCGTACGTACTTTTCTCAAGTATTTTTGTTTAAATTACTACACAATGATTTTGACGCACCCGAAATAATTAGTAAGCTTAATTTTCACGTTCCCAGATTAACCTCTCGTAATCACCAAGTGTTCTATTTACCTACGCCGCGTACCAACGTACTAAATAATTCACCTTTATATACGATTTGCAGTAGGTACTTCTAACAAATTATGTAACGACTTCGATATTTTTGATTGCAGCCTTAGTGACATAAAACAAAATGTTCTAAATTAAATAACCAGTGAGTGTCTTTGTTTTTCTTAATTTGCTTTGAATCACATATGTGTATATATGTATATATAGTTTTTATATTTAAACATTTCCCATGGTATTTTTTTCTCTTTCTTCGTATCATTAGTTATTCATAGTTCGTACATTTAAGTAATTTTTTTCTTCATTTTACTTTCTTTCTATGTTGTTGTATATTATGTAATTAATGCTTTGTATGCCTTTATTCCTGTTCTGTAATTGGGTATCTTACCTGTTGAACAGTGTATGCAATAAATAAATAAATAAATAAATAAAATAAAATTCTGCAAATGCAATAATTTTAATTTGTGTAAAAACAAATAATTAAATTTCAATTTACAATTACTGCAAAGGTCTTATTTTGTTTTATAACATAAAAACAAAATGTAATGTATAAAATCATCTCTCCTACATATTTATTACAACTAATGCAACTAATATACGTTTCAAATGTGTTGAGCCCTCACTTTAGTCGCGAATATTTCAAAAATGAAGTGGCGGAAAATACTGAAAATAGCATGTGTTCATTTTATGTCTTTTGTAAACTACTGAACACTAAAACACTGAATTTGAATAACTTGAGTTTAAACATTATGAAGATTATCTAATTTTTACCACTAAATGTACCCATTTTTAACACGGGACTTTCATATAATTATCATTTTTCGAAATTTGCTAATTATTTTGATGTATAATTTTGTCGTGGTATGAAGGAATATCCTTTTTATATGTGGTAATTTTATTTCTTTTTGTCCAAATCCTTCGTTGTTATTTACAAAAATGTGTCATCATGTCTTCAATTATAAGACGAAAATAGGACATTTTTCAATATAACTTCATCAACGTAAGTTATTCAAATTTCAAAGACAGGTTTGAAATAGGTACACAATGGAAATGTAATTTAAAAAAAAATCCGCTCCTCCGTTTATGAAATATTCACGGTTATAGTGAAGCCTCAATACATTTAAATTGTATATTAGTAGCATACGCCATTGGACGAAAATAGCTGTATTTCTCTTAGTTTTAGAGGCAATCGGGTGGACAAAACGAAATTTTATAGCTAAAATGTGGGACTACAACTTTTATTAAACAAATATTTAAAAATATATAGAATGAGAAAAGGTGGACGGTTGTCATTAAAACATTTTAATTGTGAATTTTTACTTTTCTTATATTAGTTTTAAATCCGTTATCTTAAAATATACGAAAAAAATCATAAGAGCGTTTATCTTTTAGCGTAAAATTTGTAGTTGAACTAAAAAAGAAACTTAGTATTATGTCCCAAATGAAGATTCTGAAGTCAAAGTCCGTACATTCCATGAGTCAATGAAATCTTTGTCAGGGGAAGGACTACCGGAGTCTTTTGAGAATTGTTCGTATTCCTTGAGGAATTTTTCCATTTTTCCTTATTAATTTTCAATAGTTCAACGTGTGTAAAGTTGATACATTGTCTAAAAAAAATGTCGCTTTTTAAATGGTAAATTGGAAATATTGTGATTCGACTTTAATCGATTATAACTTATATTTTAAAATAAAGTAAATTACTTAAAATGTTATAATTTTAAAATAGTGTGTGTTGCAGGTTAACTGCCAAATATTTTGAAATGGCTAATTATCCTCTGGGCTATATTCCTATTTTAGGATCACTTACTATTATGTCTATGGTGTATTTTATAATAGCGGTAAGTAATTTATATATATTTGTTATTGAAAATTACAAGTAAAAAATTGTTATGTTTACGTCATTTATTCCACCTTAGGAACTTGAGAAATAAATTTACATAAAATATCTTCACAGTTGATGTTACTTACCATGTAATTTTTTTTTTAAACAAAATTGAACCGCCTTCAAAAAATGACAAATACTTATCTCGCTGCCAAAGGAATAACTACCTACTTCTACATCCAGATTTCCCATCCGAGTCTTTAAGCGAAATATTGTATTATTTGCATTTCGGCATGTAGAAGTAATTGATCATAGAATTTTAATAATATATCTGAAATCTTGTATCCCATGGTGGCAATGGGGGTGGCTCTGATGCAAAAACATTTTTGAGAACTTTTGCTCTCGTACATACACTAACCCACAATTTTGTTTTGTTGGCAGATGTTATAATAATCTAAGATCCGGCAGATGATTTCTGCAGATATCTGTTTTTTTAATGAAACTTGATTTAAATGAAAATAATGATAATGTAAAATGTAATACGTTATTGCCGGGTAGTCTAGCAGGAATTACCTTTAATTAAATATATTGTAATTAATTTATTTTAACGAATTCCAACTATATGTTTTTTAAGTGAATTAAACGTCATTTGAAAGAAAATGATGTGAAGAATGTAAAAAAAAATGTTGCCAGATCTCAGTCAGCCGCAATCTCCAACTTGTCCTCCTTGGACGTACACTGTAACGATACAACCCCCTCATAACATAGGCGGCACTGGTATGGTGACGCTCCCAGGAGCGCTCCATAAATAGGGTTCACCTGTCAAAGGCTACCATGCCTAGGAATAACAGGAGCTATCGGAACCACTCCAAAGACTGCTATTCTTGGATTCGCCCCCTTGCATGTTGAAGTGGAATTAGAAGTCAGGAAAGCAGCAACCAGACTGTTCAAAAATGGAATGTGATATACGACAGGTTAAGAGCTGGGCCACACTAAGGCTCTACCTTTAAGGGACCGGGTTATTACTCAGTCAGAGAATGACCGGTGTCTCCATTTCTATAATTTCACTCTTCCATATACAGTCGTGTTCTCTAGTCGAGATGACTGAACAGGATAAAGGGCATCTTCTGAGTCCCGGTAGTCTGGAATGGTATACAGATGGATCGAAGATTCAGGAGAGGACCGGTGTTGGCGTACACGGATGCAAGCCAAGGGCTTGAATATCGGCGCCTCTTGGCAACTATCCTCGTGTATTCCAAGCAGAGGTTTACGTCACTTTACTGCCTGCAAGTGAATACCTCAGAAGAGGTTTCGTTGATAAACCTATTTATATATGCGGTGACAGCCAGGTGGCTTTGAGGGTTTTTTTATCAAACGAAGTGACCTCGAAGCTGGTTCTGAACTGTTGGAATATTAACTGAGCTGTGTGAACACAACTCGGTCAAAACTATATAGGTGTCCGGGCGCAGTGGTGTGGAGGGCAATGAAGAAGTAGACTGTTTGGCGAGAGAAAGAGCCAAAACTCATTTCCCTGGCCCCGAGCCAGTATTCGGTCTGCCAAGAGATCTGATTCAATCGGTACTGCGAGACTGGGTCGTGGTACACATGAGGCAGTCGAGGCACCATGCAAAGGGGCCGTCGGCTGACTCAACCGTAAAGTGGTTGCTTGGGCTCGATAGGGACAGAATGAGACGGATGGTAAGCTTGATATCAGAACACTCTCCTTTGAATGTGAATACAGTAGGGTTAAAGAATGATCCTATTTGTCGGATGTCTGGAATGAAGAATGAAACCATTCTATGCAGTTGCACACCACTAGGTGCGTCAAGGTATAGGTATTTTCAGATGCAGCTTTTACAACGGAAGGAGCTATGGAATCTATCCTGGAATGAACTGCTATTATCCTTCGTGGTCTTCTTTAGGAGATTTTACGCGTCGCGATCGACAAAGTGGTGCGGAAAAAATCCGCTTTCATTCTTAATAGTAAGGTTTATCGGAATACATTCACCGACAGAACAGAGTGGCTAGTTATCTCAACATAGCTTCATGTGAGCTGGTGTAATGCCAGGGGATCAGTGAAAGTTCTTTCCTAAGGAGGAGTGCGAACTATAATAATAATAATAATAATAAGTCAATTCAACTTGAGACAGGAAAATATAACATAGTTTAATGATGTTAGACAGTGAAAAAGACGCTCCTTTGGATGTAACGAAAGACAGCTACCATATCGATCGGGTGATCTAAGATATACCATACAATAAAGAAAAGGTAACAGTAGTAATATGTATCTTAACTAAAACTATGTAAACAAGAAAAAAAGAACTATTCGTATTTATACTGATTGATACATATTCATATGTGGTAAATGATCAAAGTATTTTTAGCATGCGGCGATAATGATTGAATTTATTAAATCAAATTTACACGATATTTATTAGGAACTAGACCATTATATTGAATCCTAATAGCATAGGATTAGCGTACAATTAACTGAGACATTTGTATCAGCTAGACATGATCGATCCGTTGCCTTAGAGCATGGCAGTCAACAAAAGTGAAATGAGAATTTCACTTAGCGAAGGCAGCTTAATTTATAAATTATAGTTATTTATTGTATAAGTGTTTTAGATAGCGTTTTATCCACGCAAGAAAGTTTAAACTCGAGAAGGAAGTTCGAGAGTTTCATTTTCTTGAGTGAAAAAAACGCGACTAAAACACGAATGCTATACGTTTTATCCACAATCACGGTCACTTAGAATCAGATTCCATCAAAAAGTGATTTGATATTTCGCTCTGTCAGAGGCTGTAACGTCGAAAATTATTGAAATTAATTGAAAAAATTTAGAAGTGGTTGCTATTTTGTTTTGATTGTTTATCGATTCCATTTGTAAAAATTTGTGAAGTTGGTTAAAAATGCAAGAAAGTGACTTTGTTCCTGAGAGAATCCTTCGGGAAGCTGAAGAAGCAACTCTCCAATTATTGCCTGCGAAGTCCAGGGAACATTATGAAAAAGTATTTTCCGAATTTAATGAATGGAAAGAGAAACGGGGGTAATGACAATAAATGAGGAAGTTCTGCTATCGTATTTCTTAAATTTGAAGAAGTATGCAATTTCATCCATGTGGTCGAAGTATTCGATGCTGAAGGCCGCTACAAAGGTCCATAAAAACATAGACATTGGAAAATATGGTAAGCTCACTGCCTATCTGAAGAGTGAGTCGAGAGGGTACAAATCGAAGAAAGTTGCGGTATTGGAAAGAGCACACGTGGAAGAATTTTTGACAAGGACTTGCGATAAAGAATATTTGATGATTAAGATAATATCTCTTAACCTTTTAGACATTGTAGGTAATAAACTTTGAAATATTTTAGGTTGCACGTTGCTGTGAATTGATGAATTTGAAAATCAATGATGTAGAAGACAGGGGCGCATATCTGCTTGTTTCTATACCAGATACCAAGACCGCCGTCTCACGAAAATTCATAATTATGGAAGGATTCTCTATCAATACTGTGGAGACGTGTAGAAAATACATGTACTTACGTCCGAAGAAGTTATCCAACGATAGATTCTTTTTACGATGCACTAATCAAAATGTACTTCAAACTGTTGGAATCAACACTTTATCGAAAGTTCCTTCAATTTTTAATCTGGCAAACGCAGAAGCTTTTAGCGGCCATTGCATGAGGCGCACTTCAACAACTTTACTGGCTGATAAAGGTACTAACCTCACAACTTAAACGTCATGGTGGATGGAGAAATTCCGCTATAGCAGAAAGTTATATCGAAGATTTTATATCCAATAAGCTCGATATCGCAAGGAAACTCCAAGGTACTCCTAGTACTAGTCATTCCTTACAAGAGGAGATATCCATTGTTTCTACAGATTTATCAAAATCTTCGATAAGCACTATACGTTTTGAAACCGATGACAACTAGAAGTTTGTTATTAGTGGAAACTAAGTGAAATGTGATAAAATAAATAAGGAAATGTCTATTAATATAAATTTTAATATTAATATTAATAAAATTTAAATAAAATGTAATTGATTTAAGATTGTATTTTTCATCATTCCACTAGTGGAATAAAGTAATTTCATTATTGTACTAGTGGATAAAGTGGTTCTTTATATGCTTCATAACCCACATAACAAAATGATATGCAATGTACATACATTGTATTTTCAATCTATGGATATGTATATCCACAAGATGGAGAAAGTATATCTAATGTACATCTAATGGATGTGGAATTAACATTCCCAGCAGATACGTTTGTCGCCGACTTCCATATCTATTTTATATCCAGTGAATGTACAAAAACATGTGCAATGTACATTCACTGGATATGAAACACACATCATATACACAATCGTATATTTTATGAATATACATTACATATCTCTGAAGTAGTTTCCACGGACATCAAAACACTTATTGAATACTGCACCCGACGCATGTTGCCCCAGTGATGATGGCATCATCGGTAGATGATTAAAACGAACAGTTTTAATCATCTCGATGATACCAACACGATTGGAGCAGCACGCATCGAATGAAAGTGTTCGAGTGTTTTGATGTTCGTGGGAACTACTTCAGAGGTATCCAATAGTATCCATATAAGAGGTAATAAAACACAGATAGCTTAATAAGAAATATAGTTTATATAACTATTTTAAACATACACAAACTTTACAAAATAACCTAATATTACACAATATTTAAAATGTTCAATATTGACGTATACTTACTTCTTTACCTTCTGGTAGTTTAACAAATTGTAAACATATGTATAATACCTACTATAGTTACTCATGTCTTACATATATGTTTAAAACATTCTCAACCACCGGTAAGTTATATAATATGAACGTATGTAATTTTTATTCACTATATTTATAAAATACATACCCAATATGACATAACAGCAAATTTTTAGGCCTCTGTCACTTTCCGCCATCTTAACTAAACACACACCTGCCACAATCAGTTAAATATGAAACTTGCAAATTTTCTAACCCTAAAAGAGTATGTATTTACAAATCTAAAGAATTGCATTATAATAAATATACTCTTACATCATGGGAGCTTCATGCAAATGTAACAGCATAATATAGCAATAAGCAAATATAAAATCCAGAGAATGAGAAAGAGTTAACTTCCATCACACATCAACAGTATGTACACAACACTACAGGGCTTAATCGCTAATTTCTGCTGGCGCCGGCTGTTGCGAACTACAATCCGTAAACAAACGATGCCTGGTGCGCTGACGTAGTATGCCATAAATTAGTATGCGCATCAGATAATGAGATAAAATTCGTGTACGCGTATAATTTAATTATACCTTAATGGACATGCTATGTATAAATCATTATGTATATACCTCCAGCAATATACATTTTATATGACGCTGACGGATATCAGTAGCTGAATATACATTTCATACCATATGTATATTTAACAATACATATTCAAATTCCAACACCTAATGCATATGCTATGGATGTACATATCCATGAGATGTTATGTGGAAAGTGTGGATAAAACTCCAATTATAATGTGATTGTGGATAAAATTAATTATTTAAAAAAAAATTGCTGATATTAACCAGCTGTGGCTTAAAAGTAGACATCTCGCAGGGTCAAAATGCGCGAATCTGGACCTGTATTAACCGAGATGTAGCTATGCTGATCGTATTTTTGTTATTACTAAGTGATAAATAATAACAAAGATGAAACATATTCGTTTGATGCAAATACTTACATCAGTTTTAAAAGACAAGACATTTCGAGTTATTTAGTGAAGTTTCCACCACTGCAATATGAAAACTTGTCATATTGCTTTCGTCGACTGCCGCGCTCTAAAGAATAGGATTAACGATGTCTCTAGTGGACACAAACGTCAGCTAATTGCGCGTTGTCTTCAGTACTACAATCTGTTATTTAAATATGCTTGCATGTTAATACATATTTTTTATTTTAGGAGACATGTCCGAGTAGCAATTTTAGAATGGTCTTGGCCCTAATTTTCGCATTTACTATTTGTGTCTTAAGTTCTCTTTATGGACAAATCATGACAAATGAGGTATAGAATAATTTTTAATATATAAATAATATACAGGGTGTTCGGAAGGGGGTGTGTCAAACGGGATTGGTGGATAGGTGGGGCAATTTAGAAATTAGTTAGCCCTAATGGCCTCTATCCAAATCATCACCGTATTTGAGATATTATTTTTTTTTAATTTCCCTCAAATCAGCCTTTTAGCATGTCTAACATTTTTTTTATGGTTGTAACAGTTCAAAATAATTTTAATATACAGAGTGGTCTGTAAGTAATGGTCCATAGAGCAACAGTGAATTCCTAATATTAAAATATCGCGAAGTAGCTAAACTTACCTTAGTACAAAAGTTGATATTAACATTACACATTGTTATGAAAATTGGTGAATAGCGTTTTTTTAGATGAAAAATTAAAATCTGCTTCCATTTTGTATATCCTAGATGGGCCCACATAAGCAATGTTTAAGAATGTGTTTGCACGCCACAGTAAATTCGTATATAGAAAAAGCGAACTAATGGTTATGCCGATATTACAGGAACCATAAATTGGCTAGCTATAAGTAGTGATTTCATCATCAGTTGTTGGCAACAGAATTGTGCAGGGCCGTACGGACACTACTGTGAAGCCTTGACTAAATTTGCGGCAGTGAATAAAAAATGATTCAGTTCCTATTCTACTTTGTAACTTTTGAAATAGGATTTGATGATTGTGATTAATTAAACAATTCATGGTTACGTTAGGCGGCAGCCACCGCAACTATCTACAAAATCTAATAATGCAGTCATAGTTTCAATTATTGTCAGATATAGTTTTTTGTGATTTTCTTTTTCAAATTTTAATGGTTATTCATCGATTTTGTGTGTAGGTGCTTTTTGTGGCATTTCACTTTCAGTGTAAAAGTGGTCATCATTTGGTGAAACAAATTTGATGTTTTAGGAAAAATCTGAAAAAATTAGGGGTGGTACTCAGTAAGGGGAGAGAAATCGAATGTCGCGCACCGGAGCTCTCCATCTCTGCGTTCTTTCTTCGGTAGGGTCCTCGGAAAATAGAACAGTTTCACTTCTTTCGTGTGTAGGTGTTTATCATGAAATTTCACTTTCGTTATGAAAGTGGTCATCATCGGGCGACAAAATTTCGATGTTTTAGGAAAATTCTGAAAAAAATCAGCGGTACGCAGTAAGGGGAAAGAAATCGAATTGCGCACAGTCTGCATTCTTTATGTGGATAGGGCCCTCGGAAAGTGAAAAAATGTCACATTTTTCGTGTGTAGGAGTTTTTCATGGCATTTCACTTTCGGTAAGAAAGTGGTCATCATCGGGCGACAAAATTTCGATGTTTTAGGAAAAATCTGAAAAAATCAGAGGTACGCAGTAAGGGGAGAGAAATCGAATAGCGCACAGTGGCGTTCTCCGTTTGCGTTCTTTATGTAGATAGGGCCCTCGGAAAGTGAAAAAATGTCACACTTTTCATGTGTAGGTGTTTTTCGTAGCATTTCACTTTCGGTATGAAAGTGATCGTCATCGGGTGACAAAATTTTGATGTTTTAGAAAAAATATGAAAAATGTCAGGGGTATGCAATAATGGGAGACAAATCGAATAGCGCTCAGTGACGTTCTCCATCTGCGTTCTTTGTGTGGATAGGGCCCTTGGAAAGTAAAAAAATGTCACATTTTTCGTGTGTAGGTGTTTTTCGTGGCAGTTCACTTTCGGTATGAAAGTGGTCATCATCGAGCGACAAAAATTATATGTTTTAGGAAAAATCTGAAAAAAAACAGGGGTGCACAGTAAGGGGAGAGAAATCGAATAGCGTGCAGTGGCGTTCTCAGTCTGCATTCTTTATGTGGACAGGGCTCTTGGAAAGTAAAAAAATGCCACATTTCTCGTGTGTAGATGTTTTTCGTGGCGTTTCACTTTCGGTATAAAAGTGATCATCATCGGGTGACAAAATTTTGATGTTTTAGAAGAAACATGAAAAAAGTCAGGGGTATGCAATAACGGGAGACAAATCGAATAGCGCACAGTGGCGTTCTCCGACTGCGTTCTTTATATGGATAGGGCCCTCGGAAAGTGAAAATATGTCACATTTTTCATGTGTATGTGTTTTTCGTGGCATTTCACTTTCGGTATGAAAGTGATCATCGGGTGACAAAATTTTGATATTTTAGAAAAAATATGAAAAATGTCAGGGGGTATACAATAGTGGGAGACAAATCGAATAGAGCACAGTGGCGTTCTCTTTCTATGTTCTTTATGTAGGTAGGACCCTCGGAACGTGAAAGAATGTCACATTTTTCGTGAGTAGGTGTTTTTTGTTACATTTCATTTTTGGAATGACAGTGGTCATCGTCGGGTGACAAAATTTCGACGTTTCGGGAAAAATCTAAACAAATTCAGGAGGACGTAGGAAGGTGAGAGAAATGGAATGGCGCAAAGCGCAGTTCTGTGTCTCGTTTCGTTCTCGGTGGAAGCGGTGAAAAACTTCGATTTCCATTCTGCGCTGACTTTGAGCGGCCGTATCTCGGAAAAGAAGGACCGCAGCGCTGAGCTCGTAACAATTTTTGTTTGGGAGAAATGGTCCTCGAAGCTGGACCGTGTAGCGCGAGGAGCGAAATCCTCGAAATTCTCACTTTAGCGGTCCATATCTCACGCAAAACTTACCGGAAAATCATCTGATTGGAAATTTAATCAGCAATCGATTAAGCGTACAAGAGGAATCAATTTTCTCTAGAAAAAGTTACAACGACTACATTGCAGTAGCGTCGAGTGAAATAAAAATCGTGGGAATTATAGTAATTATATTTAAGTAAATATCAATGTTGGCATGTGGAAAAAAAACTGTAATGGAATTATTTTAAGGAAATTTCACTAAGAGGTCAGTGTTGCTTGAAAAAAATTAAACTAAAACGTTTAGCCCTGAAAAGTCGTGAATTTAAAAATTCAGATGTTTATAACTTCTATCTAAACAAACAGAGGAACTTTATCTCTGCAAAGAAAGTTGAAATTATTCTAAGGAGATTCAGAAAAAAAATAACAAAAAGTATCAACTTTTCGATTTTAAACGATTTTTTTATTATTCCATTCATCCCCTAAAAGTCAGACAGATCTTACAGCCAAACAATCAGAAATAATATGTAAACGCATATGACCTTCCGTAAGCCAAATTATTAGCTCTACAATTTTTATCTGAAACCTTTTCCATATCTCTCATCGTTCTCGATTTATACGCAAAAATAAACCATTTCATCATTTTTGTACCCTTAATGAAAGTGTGGGACTAATAGCATATTAGACTTTTTATTTTACATCTCAGCTCAATACAACTTTTCCCGTAGAGATCCCCCTCCAGTCACATTTTTGCGATTTAACCTACCTATTTGGACTAGTAAGTAGGAAGGCGAGAGAAATCGAATGGCGTACATCGCAGCTCTTTATCTCGTTTAGTTCTCGAGATATGACCTTGGGAAGAGGTGAAAAACTTCGATTTTCGTATCTCGAAAACGAGACAAGATAAAGAGCGGTTTGCGCCATTCGATTTCTCTCACCTTCATACCTACCCCTGAATTTTTCACCATTTTTCCTAAATCATCGAAATTTTTGTCACCCGATGATGAACACTTTCACACCGAAAGTAAAATATCACTAAAAACACGTAAACACGAAGTATTTGACATTTTCCATTGGGAAACTGTTCCGAAGGCCCCTATTCAGAGAAAGAGCACATATGGAAAACTCCGGTGTCCACTATTCGATTTTTCTCCGCTTACTGCGTATCCCTGTTTTTTTTTTTTAGATTTTTCCTAAAGCATCGAATTGTTTGTCACCCGATGATGACAACTTTCACACCGAAAGGAAAATTTAACGAAAAACACTTAAACATGGAAAATGTGACAAATTTTTAATTTCTGAAGGCCTATTCAGAAGAAGAACGCAGATGGAACACTCAGGTGTCCGCCAATCGATGTCTCTCGTCTTCCTACGCACTACGGGCGCGAATTTTTGCAGACTTTTCCTTAAACATCAAGTTTTTGTCACTTGATGATCACTTTCATGCCGAAAGTGAAATATCACGAAAACACATACACACGACAACCAATGAATAACCATAAAATTATAATGTTTGAAAAAGGAAATTACAAAAACCAGAGGAAAACAATGGAAAGACCTTTTGCGTGTTTGAGGAAATGAGGAAATCGGAATTCTTCAAAACAATGTTTCTGTACTGCTAGTTTAATTATCATTTTCAAAGACTAACGTGTCACTTTTGCTCCCAGAAAGAATGTAAGCTCTCCTTCGGGGAGTAAAAGAGACATTTTACTCTTTCAAAATAATAATTGATTATGCAATCTATACTATTAGATCAAAGTTCTTTTTAATTCTTTTTAATTCCGCGTGGCATTGATTTTTCACAATCTGGATTAAAAATTACTTTTTACAGTAATGATATGTTATTATTAGATATGCTCCTGATTTATTAGCAATATTACTAACAAAAAGTTATTGAAGATGTAGAATAAACTACCTATAGCCCGAGAGAAAGCGACAATTTTCGTGAAATCATTTCTATAAAGCTAGATTTTTTTCCAAAGAGAGTTTAGATAGCATCTATAATGAAGGTGCAATTCTACCTAACTCTTAGTGGTGCATAAATGACTAAAAAATTAAAGAAAAAAACAGATGGACGAAAATTTCGTTTTTGGAATTGTCACCAATTGTCAAAAAATGACGATTCACCTTCGCTCCTGCCGACCTCAATTTTCGATTTTCACTTCTCGATTCACGTTGTACGGTCATTGCCGGTCTTCTCCTCGCCATCGAGACATAGAACAGGTCTCTGATCACCGTATTTATTCAGTTTTTACGTTTGAAAAATTGATTTGCGGTCATGCTAATTGGCGACCATTTTTAAGTGGTTTCCCGAGTTCGAATCCCGCCCAGGGATACTTTTTTTTTTCGTTTTCAATTTTTTCGCAGATATTTTTTGTTCTATAATTGCTATTCGCTCCGTTCTATTGCATTTCTCTGAAAAGTTTTGCATTTTCCGCCGCGAAATATTAATCTGCACTATTTCGGTAAAAAATTAGAAATTTCCTTACAAAAATAATTTCATACAATGGAGTAAATAAAAGCTTATTAACAGATCTATAAAAATACTGTCTGTTCATTAATACTAATGGGGAATATAATTGTCATGATTTGACTACGTATTGCCGTTTTTGCAACGTCTACCCAAGATTTAGCCATCCGGAAGTAGAATGTGATTTTTAATCCAAATAGTGCATCTTAATATTCCGTGGCGGAAAATGCAAAACTTCGCCGAGAAATGCAATAGAACGGAGCAAATCTCAATTACAGAATCAAAAATATGTGCCAAAAAATTGAAAACGAAAAAAAATATATATATCCCCGGGCGGGATTCGAACTCGGGAAACTGCTTAAAAATAGTCCCCAATTAGCACGACCGCAAGTCACTTTTTCAAACGTAATAAGTGAACAAATACGGCGATGGGAGACCCGTTCTATGTCTCGATGGCGAGGAGAAGGTCGGCAATGACCGTACAACATGAATCGCGAGGTGAAAATCGAAAATTGGGGCCTGCAGGAGCGAAGGCGAATCATCATTTCTTGACAATTCATGACAATTCGAAAAACGAAATTTTAATTAAAATAATAAAATAATTTTTACTCATTTATGCACCACTAAGAGTTTGGTAGAATTGCACCTTCATTATAGATACTATCTAAACTCTCTTTGGAAAAAAATCTAGCCTTATAGATATTAACGCGAAAAATCTGTCGCTTCCTCCCGGGCTACTAGAAATGTAACAATTCAATTGGTAAGTAAATTTAAATTATTTTAAACTATATTTCAAATGGCAGAGAAAACAAAAAGTTCGACCCTGCAGATTTTAGTGATTTGAAGCATGGTTGGTACTTCAAATAGCTACTGCTTCGCCCTCTATTAGTAAACCGCCCAATTAAATTGGCAAAATTGAATACATTTTTTCTAACATATTAATCTCCCTTAGGAGCAAATATTATGCCGATTTTTAACTTTTTTTCGCATTTAATATATTTATTCTAGTACGTATCATATTTTATTTGAATATTTGAGTCCCATTAAAGAATATAAAACAATTAATGTTGAATTACGTACGATTGAGTGGCACGTTCGCGTGTAATAATCCAAAGGAAATATTTAATTTCATTTAGTTTTCAAATATAAAATATGATACGTACTAGATTTAAGTTAACTAGTTCTAATATTTAAATCAAATCCGATTTTTGTTGGTTTGTTTTTGAGAACAATATGTTGAAAGATTTACGACTGTGAACGCGGTATTTTGACATTGATAACACAGCCTTAAGGCGTAAATGTACTTTTAACAGTATTGATTCATTTATTGAAGAATCCCAAACCTGTCTCATTTTGGCGGAAAAAAAAATCCTTATCATTAGTTTTAGAAATTGGCCGTTTTCGAGAAAATCGCATTTTAACAATCGGCCTCATAATTCATTATAAGAAATATTAACGTAGTATGCGCCGATGCCAACTATACCTTTAACATTTAAACATTTTCCTTGTCTCAGTTATTCATTTTTTCCAATTTTATTTATCTATTTTTTGGTAATATCAGTTAATTAACGATAATTAGAACATGCAGAGACATAATTATTCAGTCAGATATGAGAGATATGATTCATATTTATTGTTAATTGAATTACATTGGACGTGCTGCGAAAATTTCCAAACAGATTGCAACCTGGCCATTCTTTCAAAATCTGTTCACAAATTTAGGTGAAAGCGATGAACCGCCGTCTTCAATTTAAGAAACAATCATTTTTGGGAACTTGAAAATCTTCATGTACAACGAGAACGATATTTCCAAATTTGAGTTCAAAATCAATGTTTGATGCGGGATCATTGAGGATCATTTTCTAGAACCACACGAGTTGCCAAGAAATTTAAATGGTAACAATTTTTTAGAAGATGATTTTACGCATTTCTTAAATGTACTACCACTGAATTTGAGACAAAATATGTTGTTCATGTAGGATGGTGCCCCGCTACATTTTACCAATCAAGTATGAATTTACTTAAACACCCACTTTTATAAGCGCTGGATCGGTCGTGGCAGTTTGTTTCCTTGGCCAACAGGTATAACCCATTGGATTTCGGTATATGGAGAGCAATGAGAGATCTTGTTCACAAAAATTTAAATACCTACGCCCAACTTTGGCAAAAAATCAAAGCAGCAGCGGCCTCTTTTCATCCAATGGTATTCTTTAATATGAGGCGATCTTTCATGAATCATATGAATCGAGGAGAATGGTGGACGTATTGAACATTTACTCTGAAATAATATTTCTTTTGTTGAAGTTCCTTTACCATTCTGTTTTTTATTCGTTGAACCCTTGTTTAAACCAAAATTTTGTTTAATTAGATTTTCTCTTCATTTGTTTTCAAATATTTGTTAACTTGATAATTCATGCTTTAATTCTGTCATAGAGTCAACATTATGGTATATACTTATGTAGGTATAAATATTTAGAATTGAGGAAATGAATATATTACTAGCAAAAATACTCGTAATTATTTCAAACTCTTACTAAAGACTCATCATAGATAAGTACAAAAACATATATCCTTCTAAACAAAATACTTTGATGGCTACATGCCACGAACAACATTGAATTATAAGAAAGAAATATGCACATTACGTACAGATAACTGTCACAATAATGTTAGTTTTAATTTTAAATTATCCTGTTCAACAAAACCAAAAACAACCAAAGACAAAAACACTTACCAAAAACTTTAAAAACTTTCACAGACACGTGTTTCTGTATCCTACACATGCAAGGATACTTCTTCAGTGCTACTTCTTTCAAAGTTGAAAATGAACTAAACAGTCACTTACCAGGTAATACGTATTTATGCAATAATTATTTATGGTTCTAACGAACAGGATAATCCAAAATAGATTTCGGAGAATTACCAATACAGGTATAATCATCAGTTTTTGGTAAGTGTTTTTGTCTTTGGTTGTTTTTGGTTTTGTTGAACAGGATAATTTAAAATTAAAACTAACATTATTGTGACAGTTATCTGTACGTAATGTGCATATTTCTTTCTTATAATTCAATGTTGTTCGTGGCATGTAGCCAGCAAAGTATTTTGTTTAGAAGGATATATGTTTTTGTACTTATCTATGATGAGTCTTTAGTAAGAGTTTGAAATAATTACGAGTATTTTTGCTAGTAATATATTCATTTCCTCAATTCTATTTTAGATTACTCTTACATTGTAGGGAATTTGCATTTGCATTTGATTATATAAATATTTACTCAGTTTATTTGTTCAGTTAGCATTTGTAGCATTAATTGCTCCGTTTGTCAGGGGCCGCTCTAGACAATGGGCAAAGTGGGCTGCTGCCTAGGGCGCTAAAATTGTAAGGGCGGCGTTAGTTTATAATCCAACACTGCATAAGTACATGAAGTAACTATACTAAATCCATAAAAGGACGATACCAATAAATGCACGTGATCGGCATGTGCAACGAATCCCATTGGCGTTTGAATTTGGAAAGGGTATAAATTACACCCCGTCCATTACACATGTAAGTTTTATTCACAATCATACAGTAATAATCAAATTGTCTTAAATGTCAAAAGTTAGAAAGTATGACATTTCTAATTTGATTCGACAACTGAACTGAAATATGACACTTCGGGTTGGAAAGTAATATCTTGGGTTGGGAAGTGACCACTTTCTAACCTGAATATTAAAAACGGCGCGACGTCACATTGACACTTGTCCTTTGACATAAGAATTTTAAACGGTTTATTTGGATTTTTCTTCATGATTGCGAATAAAATAATATACAAACCTTGTTGAAAAGTTTCGTTGCTGTCTCGAGAATTAGTTGACCTCGCCGCTTCGCTTCGACAACAATGAAACACTTTCCACCTCGGTATGTAATATACTATTACAGTGGTTCATCAAATCAACTTCGCACTATTACATGTACCGCTGACAATCTTGCTAGTTCATCTAATTCTAATTCTCCTCTTACGAAAGATCTCATTTAGCACTTTTTTGTTTGATAATCGGAAAGACCTTGAAATCCTCTGTAAAAATTTAAAATTCTGTGACATCAATAAATCATCTTAGAAAAATTCATGACCACGGGGACTGCACCCGCCTTAGCGAATTTCGAGTGTGACGTCACCGAATAGAAACTGAATAGCCTACCAGTTAAAGCATTCTGAACTTCATAAAGTAAACTGGACTTCACAACGTACGTTTTCCAAGCTACATTTTTGACAGTCACACACATAGTCGCCGTGATAGATCATCAAATTAATTGAGGTTGGCAAAACCCAATAGGAATATCAACTGCCGCAATGTTGCTATCTGAACATAGTTGTTATTTTACGACACTTTGCCAAATGTATTTATTATATTTTCGTTAATATTTTTCTCCATAAATTCTACCCCAATGCATCTAAACAGAAAATTCTTTAACAATGTGAGGGGGAGGGGGGGGGGGGGGGTGTCAATATTACTAGTCAACATGTAGTCCATTTTACTTTATAAAGTCCGTGTATAGTGTGTATTACTGTTATTAGGTATAAGTCAGCAGCACAAGCTGAGCACTTAAGCGTCTTGTGAAGATTTTAAGTTTTAAAACTGTTTTTACGGATATTTGTTAAAAATGAACAATAGTGAGGGCAAAAAAATCTATAAATATTGTACACGCTCTAAGTGTCAAAGCACTGTCTACTAAAACTGTTATTACAGTTTAAAAATCATAAAAAAGGCCGACAAAGGAATAATTGATAATACGAGCGATGTCATGAACGTCGACATAATTTTTAGTATCACTTTTTAATCATTGTAAATATTTTTTTACTACTTTATATTAATTGATAGGTATGATGTAAATTATTTATTTATAATCAGAGACTGGGAATTTTATCTCGGTGACGTAAAAGTCAGAGTTGGCTCTGCCGGTCTCGGAAAGATTTTTATGCAAATATGATGCAATTTGTCTTACCTTGTACTTTTTTTAGGGAATTCCGTAATATCTAAAGTTAATATGGTCAGTTTGCTATAAACACTCACTCGAGGATGTATTGGGGGATGTAACATTGAACTACAACACATGTATTTTTCACTACCTTAAAGTAACACACATATGTAATTTTTCACGACCTATAACGAACATCAAAGTATATTATTAATATTTGTCCTAAAAGTTCTGAAGTCGCCTGTCATTAAAAATCCATTTTGAAATCTTTCACAATTTCGGCAGCGTCGTAGGTATAATTAATGGAGATAAAACCGCACAAGTCAAAAACATAAAAGTACTTTCGTACACTGGAATTTAATGTTGACACTCGATTGGGGTCGAATGCCCTTAACATTGCAAATATAAAAAAGTCTACTATGCTTTTAGGTAATTGTCAGTACGTTTCACAGCTGTAGTAGATTTCCAATAAAAGTAGGTTATACGTATTAACATTTTAAAATGAAATAAAACTCACTTTTACATGTGATGCATTCGGTAGATGAGTTTTATGCCATTAAGCCTTAACTTTGTTTGTTATGCATGATTTAATACAGTAGTATCTCGATAATCCGATCCCGCGTTAATCCGGATGCTTCTATAATCCGGATTGTCTTCTTGTTCTCTTGAAGTATTCTGTAATCCGGATTTTACTTGATTTTGTAATCCGAATTCATTCAGGTAACTCTTCTTTGATCTTGTAAAGTGTCTTAAGAACTTAAACTTACAACATGCTGTATGTTTGCTTCGACTTCGAAGATGACCCCGAGGATTTGATCCCTTTAAGTGCTATGCAACAAAAGATACTAGCAGAAGAAATTAATGTGGATTGATTGAACAAGAAAATTTAATTCATGGAAATGATAGTGCTGACTGATGATGGAAATTGCCACTCCGGTCAGAAGTAAAAATGAAGATGCTGTCAAAAGCTTAAATCTTGCTTTACAGTGGGCTACAGAAAATGACATTCCTTTAAAAGATTATGGTGCTACAAAATCTCAAGGAAATTGCTTTTGAACAACACCAGCACATAAGTCATCAAAGTAAAATCAATCTTTTTAGTCGGTGCCGAAAACTGTAAAAGAGGGTACCACACAATTCTAATGAAGCCGATGAAATTAATGTACAAGAAAGTGATGAAATTGTTAATTATGTATGTATACATATATAGTTACATATTTTTAACATTTCGTTTTCTTGATATAGTATCCCCTTTTTTATTTGTTTTGTTTTTTTATATAAGTACAGTGCTTACTTTTGTTAAATACAGCCTTTTATTTATTTTTTGCAATTTTAAAAGCTGAATTTAAAATGTTTTGATAATCCGGATTATTTGATAATCCGGATTAGCCTGGTTTTAATTGATCCGGATTATCGCTGGTTTATGTTATTGAGAAAATAGTTTTTGTTGCCAGAAGTTAATTGGGTTTTCATATTTAATTATTTTGAACATAAACAAAATAAACACACCACACATTAAACAGAACAGGAAAGTGTGTGTTTGATTCAAAATTGTTTTTTATTTGCTAGATATGTTTTACATGTTTTTGTAAGAACTATTAATAATAATAATAATAATAATAATACATTTATTTTCCTTTAGACAGTATATACATGTATAGGAATCGTCACAATGGGGCATTACAATTAGTATACAAAAAATTCATTTAGTGTGTAAAAACATTTGTCTAATAAATATGTTCTTAATTTAAATTTAAAATTATTGGTGTTTATAGCCTGTTTTATGTCATTAGGCAAATGATTAAATAATTTAAGACCTAGACAATAGGGTGCATTGATCGAAATATTATACTTGTAATGTGGAATATGAAATTTATCATTTTGTCTTGTATTTTTACCATGGAAGTTACTATTAATGATAAATTTTGCTTTATTAATAAAAACAAATACACATAAATCATAAATTAAAATACTGGTAAGGGTTAAAACTTTATATGACCTAAATACTTCTCTGCATGAACAAGCCTTCGAGATCCCTGCTATAATTCTTAAAATACGTTTTTGTACAATAAAAACATCCGATGATAAGGTGGAGTTTCCCCAAAAAGAGATTCCATATCTTAGTCTTGATCCCACTTGAGCATGATATAAATTTAATAATTGATCTTTTAATAAGACAGGTTTCAAGCTTCTCATTAAATAAGAGATAGAATTTAATTTTGATATAAGCTGTTCACAGTGTCCTTTCCAGTTGAGACACTCATCTAATGTAAGTCCCAGAAATTTCACATTTTTACTGTTTGATAGACTGGTATCATTAATTTTAATATTTAAATCCGTGCAAATTTTTTGTCGATTATGAAATCTCATAAATGTCGTCTTCTCAGCATTTAAGTGTTGTTTATACAAACAGTACCAGTTATAAAAATTCATTAAAGAATTATTACATTTATTCTCCACTAAGGCATCATGTTTATCAGATATAATTAAAGACTGGTCATCCGCATACATGATCAAATGAGCGTCATTTGTCAGGGTATCAAGTTCATTTGTATAAACAGAGAATAAAATTGGCCCCAGAACTGAGCCCTGGGGAACTCCCATATTAATTACCTTATACTCTGAATTGGCACTTCCAACATTTCCATCGAAAGAGTGTGTGACAGCAACATATTGTTTCCTATTTCTGAGGAAAGAGGAAATCCAGTCTAATGCCACACCACGAATACCACAGGCATACAGTTTCCCTAGCAGTTTGTCATGATCGACACAGTCGAATGCCCTACTGAGATCACAAAAGATCCCAACAGGGCACTCACCCGCTGCGATATATTCAATAACTTTCTCATAGAAGTCGTACATAGCTGTTTGTGTAGATTTATTAGAGCGAAAACCATGTTGATTATTACTCAAAATATTATTTTTATCCAAAAAGTTCATTAAACGATATAAAAATGCATATTCAAAAATTTTTGAATAGCCGGGTGGAACGGTTATGGGTCTGTAATTTTCTACCTTTTGTGGATCATGTTTTTTAAATACTGGCACAACTTTACCCATTTTTAAATTGCTTGGGAATATTCCAGACGTAAAGGACAAATTAACTAAATACGTAAGAGGTTGAATGATTACGTGAATGACTTTCTTTATGATGAATGAAGGAATTTCGTCCGGACCAGCTGACGGTTTGTTCTTTAATTTAGATTTTAATAAATTGTGCAACTCATCTTCTGCAAAAGGTTCCAAAAAAATAGAATTTTTATGATTTGATAAATCTGTAACTGAAGCGGAATTTGACGGTATATTATTAACTATTTTTAATGGTGCAGTTATGAAATACTCACTGAATAGAGACGACAACTCTTCCGGGTCCTCACATAGCTCTCCATTATAAATAAGAGCTATATTGTTAAGATTTTTAATTTTACCTGATAATTCGGATATAACTCTCCATGCGACTTTCGATGGATTGTCTGAATTTATTATTTTATTTTGATAATACTGCTTTTTAGTGTTTTCCACTAATACAGCATGTACTTTTTTTGCATTTAAATATGTGGGTAACAATTCAGGGTACATTTTTTTTATCATATGTAAATCCTTAAGATTCCTACTTGAGACCTTGACTTCATCATTAACCCATGCCTTATTATTATTGTTATTTTTATAACGTTTTCGTAAGGGAAAGTATATATTAAAATAATATAAAAAAATCTTATGAAAGTAATCATATGCTTCATCAATATCATTTAGTCTGTAAAGATCAGACCAGTCTTCCTTCTCAATGGCAGAATAAAAGTTTAAAACAGCATTATCATTATAAGTTCTACTGAAATAGGAAAGTTGAGAGTCTCTAACTGTATATGAATTAAATTCAAACAGCACTGTTCTGTGATCAGAAATATCATTGTCCTGCACACACACTAAGTTATGATCAGTTATATTTGTGAAGATATGGTCAATAATTGTAGAGGTACAGCTCGTTACGCGGGTTGGCCACCTTACCAGCGGATGTAGATTAAAACTAGACAATACATTACATAGTTTTTTAAAATCCGTAAAACTTCTAGAACATGGAGATGAGTCCAAGTTAAAATCACCGTTTAAAATAATACTTACATTAGAACGAAAAGGCATATCTAATACATCATAGATAACATTAAAAAAAATGTTAAGATCACCACTGGGAGACCTATAGGAAGTTAAAGTAATAGTAGTCTTATAATTGTTTTTCCATGAGATTCCACATATTTCGATGTGTTTATCAATGCAAAATTTATCTAAGTCAATTTTATTCACGGTCAAGTCAGGTTTTGCATATATTGCTACCCCACCTTTTTCATAATAATTTCTACAATAAAAACTCGCTAGTGAAAAATTCCTAATAATCTTACAATAAATTGAGCTAATTCGTGCATGGGTTTCTGTCAGGCATAAAATTTTTAAATTATTATAACTACTAATATCAACTTCTAAGCAATCTATAGTTTGAGAATTTAAACATTGTACATTTAGTGATAGGATGTCAGGATTACCGTATTACCGTTTTTAAGTTAAATTTATTACCAAAAATAAAATGTAGCTAGCAATAATAAATATTCACCACTTCGTCGTTTTTCTAATTGTTTCATTAAATGTTTGCAATATAATATTACGTCTATATGAGAGCCGTCTCTGGCACCGAGATAAAATTCCCGATCTCTTTATATAACATATTATTTTTTTGTAATACATAATGTTAATTTAATAAACAACTCCATAAATGATTCAATAGAAGTAAACAAATATCATTTAACCTACGGCTGTGCTACCGGCAATATTTAGAATGAAGCTTATAAGAGACTTATGGTGAGCCAGGTAAACAATAGACTACTTTCGTTTGAGGTAAGCGAATAACATATCTGGTTGACTATATTTGTATACGAATATCGTATAGAGGTCGTCAAAAACACAATTTTTTCAAATAAAGATAATTTATATCTATAAAACGGACACTCAAATGAAAAAAACGTATTCTCATTGTTTGTTTAGAATAATACAACAAAATAATTATTTCGTACATACCTACCATTTTTCTAGCAAACAATCTTCAAGAAAGACCTAAGCAAGCCGTGAAAACAAAAGTTATTGCAAGTGTCAATTAAATTAAATAGTTCCTTGCGTTTCTATGTAACCACCATCATTCCGAATACATTGCTCAATCCGTTTCCTTATATGGCGTATAACTTTTCTAATCTCAGCCGGGGTACACATGTCTATCTAATTCTGATCACTAACTCTTCTTGGCTACGTGATCTGCCTTTATATCCTATATCTTTTAAACAACTCCACAAATAGAAATTCACTGGTGTTGGGTCTAGAGACCTAGGGGGAAACTCCTGCAGTTGATTTCTTATACCTATCCATATACCTGGAAAATTGTCTTCTAGCCAAACCCTTGCAATGTTATGAGCCGGGGTACCACAAAGTTGATAATACAAGTCTCCTCTGACATCTTGCAGCAGATTATTGAGAAAGAGTTGAATTTCATTTGGCAACAATTTTGAATACGCTTCCCCATTCAGTTTCGGATTGAAAAAAGTCCTAATAATCTGGTCATTTCATAAACCACACTAAACGTTAACTTTTGACACATATTGCCTTTTAGTACTGATAAACTAGTAGGGGTTTTCGACAGTCCAAAAACGGCAGTTTTGGGAAGATATCGTATTGGTGGCAAATATTGCCTCGTCATTAAATATGGCGTTCTTCAAAAAATTTGTATTACTTAAAAATTCAGCGTCCCAAAAACAGAAATCCCATCTTCTGACTTTATCACCATCTTCTAGGGTACGTAAAAATTTCGACATGAATGCTCTTTTCCTATTTTTTTCAAACAATGCCAAACTATGTTTTTATTAATATTTATAGATTTAATGCTACTTGCTTTATGCGAAATGTTGGATATTCTCTAAAATACTTCGTTTTCAATTTGCCGATTTTGTAAATTGTAATTCTTTGTTATTAACTAGCATACATTTCCTGTATTGTTGAAACTGCTATTGATAGTTGCTACCAAGGTATGGCAAATGGGAGGCTGGCGGTCAGGATGCCGTAAATTAAATTCAACAGCAGTTGGTCTAAAAGATCTGGCATTATCTCCAATTAAGGTGGCCATTCCCTAGAAAGAGACATCCGATAGGAAAATATTTATTATTATTGGCCATAACTTTTCTTTCTTAGTACGTATATTTAAAAAAAAAACTATAAGAGTACCTAAGTAGAACCATAACAAGACTATTACTATGAGTTTTCATTCAATGATTTCAACAGGTTGCAAAATAGCTAGATTTAAATTTAAAAATTATGTTAATCTTCCTATTTCGTAGTTTTAAACCGAGCTATTTTGCAAACCACTGAAATTATTGAGTGAAAATTCATAGCAATAGTCTTGTTATGGTTCTACTTAGGTACTCTTAGAGCTTTTTTAAATATACGTACTAAGAAAAAAAAGTTATGGGCAAAAATAATAAATATTTCCCTATCGGATGTCTCTTTCTAGGGAATGGCCACCTTAAACGAATCAACACTACTTTTTCTCGCGTTGTTAAACGCTGAACCAAACTTATTACATAAAGATGTACACTTCACCTATTATCTAATATTAAACCAGCATTCATAGGAATTTTTAACGGGCTAACTTATTTACATTCAACAATAAATTGAGACTTGCAATAGCTTTTGTTTTCATGGCTTCTTAGGTCTCTATTCAAGATTATTTGTTAGATAAATGGAAGGTATGTACGAATTAGAATTTTTGCCTTATTAAATAAATGTTTATTTTGTTATAAAATCATTTCAATTTTAGTGCAATACATTATTCTGAACAAAAAATTCACAGATTTCGCAATTCTAACAACCATCGGGACATTGGAAATGATAACACCATACATAAAACAAACTTTTTCCGGAGTCGGCTTCACCTCGTCCGAAAACAGTTACGATCCACTCTCCATTGCGACACCGCGCTGTATTTCGACCTTAAATGAAAACTGGTAACTTGTTCCCCTGTGATATATGCAACCCATATTACATTTGCATATGTCAGCCGTTGCATATACGACAGTCTCACTCGACCGCGACACTGCTGTCTTTTGACCTTGAACGAAAACTAGTAACTCGACCCCCATATACGAACATAAACATTTCCAATGTTAAAATGAAGAATGTGTTTTTCCATTTGAGAATCCGTTTTATAGATAAAAATTATTTTTAGTTGAGAGCATTGTTTCTTGGCGTTCTTTATTTCTATGTTCATAATTTAAACGTAAAATATATGTATTTAAATTAATCTAATGCTATTTGCAGCATTTAGTTTTCTTGTATGCTGTTCTCCAGTCATGTTTCTTGTCTTTTACTTTATATTAAATTCATAAATACAATATAAGCGTTTATATGGGGCGCGGTCGTCTTGTTTCCTATTCGGTGACGTCTTGATGCTAGTTGCTCCGCGTTTTAGGCTAAGAATACGCGGAGACACAAGTGTCACTAGAGTCTAGACCCCAAGCCGCAACAAATAATCCCGCATGAAATTGAAATATTTGGTGTTATTTTGTGGAAGAAGAAGCGGGGGGACAACCCCCCGCACTCCCCTTTCTTTGTCTCGATGCTAATACTGCCTGCGGCGCTGATAATTATTAACAATTAGGTAGCAAATTAAAAATCAACCTAACTAACCTTTACCTAAAGAAATCACACGAAAGAATGAAATCATGATAGGAAAATATTATTTCTGCCATCAAATGAAATCCGAATTAGTGAAAAAATATATTAATCGTTACAAAATATAAAAAAAAGTTCGGTGTATGCAAAAATTGAACCCGGGACCTCTCGCACGCGAAGCGAGATCATTACACATATGCCAATCATGCACCTGACAAACAGCGCTATAGTACGGAATAAATAGGTTGAATGGCGGTACAATAACCAACCAGCACCAATGCGCATGCGTGATTATTTGTTTCCGCTCGGGGTGGAGACGCTAGTACAAGTGTCTAGACCATGTCTCTAGATCGAATATCGTCGTATGTACAGCACCTAGAACACAATGTGAACACGCTGTAGAGTAATCTAGACACAACTCTCGACACTTTCATGTCTCGATGTATCCTTATCCTTAATTCGCTCGATATCGTCTAATATTAAGGAACGTCTCAGCTAATGAAGTGGCAACTGCTAAATAAAATTCATTAAATGAGCCCATTTAGTCTAGTCCTCATCGACTCTCCTACTGACTCATCAACACACACCCCTTGAGCTTGAAAGTTCTGATTTTGGATTTGGAGGCTGTGTAATTTATAGTTATACAATTTATGTTGTGTTTTTATGTTTCAGAATTTACTGCGTATTTTCTATGAGCCCTAAAAAATTAGACAAAATATTATTTTTAAAATGTAAATTAGACTTCTCAGTTTCATTTTTATATTTCAGTCTGAAAAATTATTTTATGATGTAACTCGATGTCCCTGGATTAATTGGAATAAAACAAATAGAAGAACATTTGTACTAATAATAGCAAATACCATGAAATTTATAAAAATTTCTTTCTTTAATCTGGTAACTCTCGACGTTTCTTTGATTATTAATGTAAGTATATGAATAATCCAATATTACATTAGAAAAATAGCTTTCCAATTTAACTTCTTTTAATTATAATTTATCTCTCAAAATTTATAATTCGCATGTTTATCTATGCTAATATACAGTGAGGTCCATAAGAAACGGATACATTAATTACAATTTATGAGTAAAATCCTAAAACACGTCAATTTTTAATTCTAATTAATTAAATCGGTTATTTATCAATGTATATAATGTGCTTTTGTTAATATAGTTAATTATATAAAATGCAAGCATTTTCAGAGAAAATAATTGGTAGGTATATATCAAATATTAATTTATTTATCACGCGTAATAGATAATATACTTGCAAACTTGCAATGATATTATCCCTTACTCTTGATAACTAAATTAATATTTGATATATACCAATATTTTTTTCTGAAAATGCTTACATTTTATATAATTAACTATTTAAAAAAAAATGCACATTGATAAATAACCGAATAAACATGACGTCACGTTTTTGAGAATAACTGCAAAATTTTAAAACAAAAAATTTAAAAAAAATTTCCTCGTACAAAAAATGGTGTGCTTTATTGGTGTCTAAAATAATATTTACATAGTAGGCATATTTTTCAAGATATAATGGATTTAAAACTGGCATTGTCACAATTTCCTTAAAAAGAAGGACATTTTTCAATATAACTTAGCAGAACTTCAAAAGTGTCCAATGTACATTATTCAGTGATTGATTTAGAATAGACTCATAATAAACTCATATTTTTTTCAATTTTTTCTGTTCTTCCGTTTCTGAGATATTCGCTGTTAAAGTGAGGGGTCAATACATTTGAATCGTATATTAGAATAAAGTAACAATTTTGATTTTGAACTGAGTTCTGAGCAGTTCAGTTCGAGCAACGAGGAGCAGCATCAGACAATTTTCAGCGACAACCTGAAGATTACAGATGGAATTCCGCCAAAACGTCATTTTGGCTCTTGCACGAGCCTATCAACTACGTGGGAAAAACCGAGAGTAAAACATCTAACTTGGAAAAATATTTTCTTACACGTCGGAAAATAATTTAAAAATGTTGGAAAATAATAGTTATTAACAGCGTCATTTTGTGAAGAGAATGAGTTGTTTAACATTTTAGGAAAACTAAAATTGCAGTAGATAACTTGCCTATTTTTATCTAACAAGCTAACAAAACAACTAAAAAATTATATTTTATTTAACGGTGTGTTATTGCGTTACATTCATTTAAAATATAATGAATGCTTCATTTACCAAATTTTACTTAAGATATCTATCTGTAGCAGCATTTCGTGTCAAATTAATTTAGAAAAAATAGTATTTTTACTCTCAACAATTGCTTCTCTCGAAATATTACAAATAGTTTTCTGAAAGTAATTATGTAAAATTGATTGGATTGTCAAAACCCAGTAGACTATAATAATTGATCAATTATGTGTTGACTTTGTCCATTACGTTAAAAAAAATGTATTATTAGTATTAACGTACTTCCCGTTTGAGTGGATATGTATTGTACAACTTTTTTGGTGTTATATGTTTAATATACAAGGTGTTTTAAAACCGGAAATAAGTTTTTTGACTATTAAATATATTGTCTCTAAATAAAAAATATTTTTCCATCGTCGTTAAATTCACAAGAAAAAAATTGGTAGAGGTATTTACATAGAACTTCTCTCTTTATTTATATAGGGCGGTCACTATAAAAATTATTAATTACGAAATGACAGCAAAAATTCAGTGTTAAATAAAAGGGGCCAAATACGGAATGCTTGCGTAAATATCTTTACAAATTTAAATAGGTTTAGGATCTCATGAAATGTGGAAAATCTAAAGTTGAGCGAATTTTTCTTTTTATTATCTATTACCTGTATATTTTCCAGTGTTGTTTAACCATTTCTTCGGTGGCAATAGCACCACAATACTTCCATTCAGTATGCCAGGGAAATAAAAGTAGAAATATCTTTTAGTCAGAATTCTCATTAAATGAGACTGAGGGCAGTGAGAGTTGAAGTTAGCAACATGCCCGAAATCAATGTAAAAGAGTGATGGCCACTTTCATAATAATCACTTAAGTAATAATAATACAATAAATAATAAAATCAAAGTATGAATTGTGATATTTAATTTAAATATAATTTGAATTAAGTTAGAACTGGAGTTCGGTTCAGTTTCTCAAAGTGAACAAACGCTTCGAAGAAAGCTCTCGAAAAAAAAGCTCAGAAACATAGGTTAAAACACCGCTAATTTATTTAAAATTTAAGTCATCAATAGATCAAAAAATTTTGCGTGTTGTGAAGTGAAATAGTCAAAAAACAAAGTTCATATGGAATTAGTATTTGATAATTTCTAGTACAGGGCTTTGTAATATAAAAAATAAGGTAAACAAGTAATATAACAAGTGTGGTGTGTTAAGCTCAGGCCTATCTGTACCCAAAAGGCCCTTGAAGTGATTGAGTGCTCAAAACCAGGGTAATAAATATTCAGTGTCAAACACTAATAGTTATAGACGTTAAAGGGACCAGCATAAAACCCCAATGCTTTCTTGGAAAGTGTAAATAAACAAACAATTTGTATGAAGTGAAGTTTATTAGATGCAGCAGATAAGCAATCCAGAGGCGCCGAAGAAAGATAATCTATATATTTAATATTTAATTGATTGATTAATTATTTAATTAATTCATAATTTATAATTTATTATTTCTGTTTATCTGTCTATTTTAAGTATTATTTTTATGATATCTTATTTTATTCCCATTTGGGAAACGGCAGTTTGAATTTGGCACTACAAAAATCAAAACAATATACAGGATGTGGGGGGGTTTCTCTCGGGCGTCTTTCTCATTTGCAACTCGCTGTAAAAAGCTATTTTACCGCGATACAGATAACATAATAAAAAGACTCTCTTACAGCAAGTTAATATAGGTCTTGAAAAACAAAGCAAAAAATGGACACACTAATACAGGACGTTGAAACGAGAACACACCAATTACTGGCACAAAACATCGGCGACGGAAACTGCCTATATGGAGCATTAAGCCATCCACTGGAGGGAGAAAATATAACATCACAGGCACATACCAATGCAATGAAAACCCTAGGAAAACAAGTAGCTGATTATATCGAAAATCACTTAGCACTTAGATCATTTCATGCCATTCATGAAGGCATCCATCCATGAACTAGCACCCCGTTACAACAGATACAACTCTAATACGGGAAAAATAAATGCGTTCATTCGAGACCTGAGAAGAGAAGGATTTTGGGGGGGGGGCAGGAAACAATTGCTGCAACAGCAAATATGAAAAACATCACTACGGTAGCGTGATCATTGCACAAGAAAAACATGAAGCAGAGCAACCAGAAGAAACATACGCTCGAACTGGGGCAATAACACCCCGCCCAGAATTAGAGGAAGCAACGCACATAAACATGTACCAAATATCACAAAGAAGAGAAGAAGCCAACAGTCAAGAATTACAACACGATGACATCATTCTGGCGACATGGAATGTCAGAGGCTGCATAACGAGAGAGAAAAGAGAAAAAATCGATGAGGCTCTTATGATGGAACACATACACGTTGCATGCATACAAGAGACACACATGATAGACGGAACCGCAGTTACTCAAAACTACATATGGCATCTAAGTGGAGGGGACAAAGAAAAAACCAGCAGAAGAGTCGCATGGGCAATAAGACGGAACAGCCCTATCCAGATAAAGACAAGAAAAGTAAACGAAAACATAACCACGGCAGACTTACAAATTGGAAAGGAAAACATATGCATATTAGGAGTACATGTGCCCTCCGACAAACGGACAGGACAAGTATTCAGACAGATCACCAAGAGACTAGAAGAAATAGGAATAGAAAAATGAACATAATAATACTAGGAGACTTCAACGCGCATATAGGAAAGGATGACCAAACACATGAAGACAAGAATATCATAGGAAAAACCTTACTCCACACATGCACAAACGATAATGGAAGCTCGCTAAAAAACTTGGCACATCTGTTCGATCTAACAGTTAGAAACACATGGAGCAAGAACCTAACCTGCCTTAATTTAATAATAAAGGAAACATCAACTCTCAAATAGACCATATCCTAGTGGATAGAAAAATAAGGGACAGGGTTAAAAACATTAAGGCAAAACAAGCAACAAACGTCAAAATAGATCACAAAATATTATATGAACACTAATAATAAAGAAACAAGATGCAAAAAAAAAGATACAACAAAACAGCAAATGACACATGGAACAGGAAAAGGAAATACCAGGAGGAGATAGAAAAACAATTAACAGGAAAGGAACTAATGGTCAACAATGAGTTTAAAAATCAAAATAGCTGCGAGAAAAACGTTGAAAGGGAACAAATCTCCTATGAGCCCAACAAGAAAAGACACGAAAAGAAATTACGAAAAACAAAAGAAAATAAAGGCCACAGGAAAACAATATACACCAAACATAAACAAAAAGATAAAAGAAGCGGGAAAAGAAAAAAGAGACGCAAAGAGGAGGCACGAACAGAAAAAATGCAGGGAATTCTTCGAAAACATAGAATCCACTCCAGCAGGACAGAGATTAAGCCAAATTTTTAGACATCTCAAAACACAGGAGAAACAACATTACGCAGCCAAGAAAATACATACCATTGCAGCATTGGGTCAGGAAACTAGAAGAAGGAAACGTAGAGAGAAGTCAAATAGAACCAATAAAAGAAATGGACCACTGGCCTCTGGGCAAGCCACCGTCAAAAGACGAACTCCTAGAAATAATGACCAGCGGATACTATGGACCGGACTGCATAAAGCAGCTAACCTTAGAAATCATCACCAACGCATGGACGGAAACCACACCGCTGCCTGAGAAGTGGGACACACAGATACCGCTCCCAAAAACCAAATCACCACAAAACGTGGACGATTACAGAAGAATAACACTCTGCAGTGTAGGAAGAACAATAATCAAAAGAATAGAATCATTCGCAATGAAATACTGGGGACACGTCCAAAAACGAATCACGACGCACCTACTAAAGAAAGCGCTGCGCCTGAACAGCAACAAACTGAAAATAGGGAGGCCGTGCTACACATGGATAACAACAATCGAGAGGATTATGAATAAGCTAGGAAAGGATTATACTCACTGGGAAAAATCGGCACAATAAAAAACGGAATACAATAAAGAAATATCAAGGATATACATATTGCCAGACTCAGAAACAGAAGAAACAGAAAACTCAGAAGTAGAATAGGAGAGAAGATGATTACAGACAGAAACTAAAAAGAAGCATCTCACAAAAACCTGAAAGTAAAAAGAAGCACGAAAACCTAAAAGAAGCATCTCACAAACGCCTACACTTTCCATCCGATGAAGACGGAAGGAAAACAAGAAGAAACATCTCACAAACACCTACACGCTCCATCCTATACTCCTGCCCCATGCGTCATGTGGCGCTCGCTGCTGACAACAAGCATGTCCAATGTCCAATCCAGCGTATGCAGCCGGTCCGGCGGTATATAAAAGCATCGGGAATTTCTTTTGGCACACGGTGGGATGATCCGTTGGTCGGTCGGGTGGAGCCGCATGAATATGTAATAAACGACTGGGCGACTGCAGATGGACGTTCGTCGGGCGATCTGGCTGCGTGGTGGAACAATTCTCAATGCCCCGGAATCGGCAGCAATGCCCACCTTACGCTGGCAAATCGATGAATCAATCAATCAACCAAACAATTTGAATTAAGTTAGAACTAATTTAGAACAGAAAATAGCCCTAAAATACATCATTTGTGTTTGGCCTTAGTCAAAATGTTCATCTGGCCTAATAATATATTTTCCAAAGAATAAAATTCATCAAAACCTGAATTAATTAGCCAACCAAATTATGTATTTGTTTTGAATTAGTATTTAAGATTTGGAATGAAATTTTAAAAAGTTTATCGGGATGGGGGTTGCTGGCGCTCCTCCAACCCGACAAGGGTCCTAATGATGGGGTAATATGGAGCAAATTGCATCCTTCATAAATATCCTTTAAAAACATGTACATTAGAGAACGTTTTTAATGTATTTTAAAAAATAATAATAAAGATTATACATTTCTTATACCTGTAAATTTTAGTAAAAAAATTTTGAATAAAAACACTTAATTTCGTCTTTACCACATTACACTACTATGTATGAACGAAGCTTTTCTTTCAATATTTATAAACTGTATAATAAGTTACCATTTCCACTTAAGAATACTACCGGATAAAAATTTAAGAATGGTGTTAAAAATTTCATTTTAAAAAATTACTTCCAAACATTTTAATTTACATCTTTACTGCTTCATCTTTTTCTGACATTTTGTACTTATTTTTACTATTTCGTTTTTTTTTCCTATGCGACTTTCACTATTTTAGGCAATTTCGTAAAGTCTATAACAACTTCCACATCCACGCGGTGGAGTGGAAGTGTGCTGATGAAATTTTTCCATTGAAGTGTTTGATGTATTTTATATATAAGTATTATAATTCTAAGTTAGTCACGGTTAAGTGGAAGAGCAGGTGGTATCTCACCTGAACATCGCCTATGTAAGCAAACACTGTTTGTTTAAAAAAGTCATTTGTTTTTTTTTTGTTTTTTTTTTTGTTTTTTTTGTTTTGTCGGTTAATCCGTTACCGGACAGGGCTTCCGTGTTTTCCGACCGATACCACACGGTAGCCGCGCCGGCAATAATTACGGCCACTCCCCACGACCTGTGGGGTTAGTGACGGTATATTCCTGAATCGTGTGCCCTAAGTAGACGAAGGGACCCCAAGATAACCGCCTTCTGCATCTGGCCCGCAAGCCATTCGGCTGATTTCTGACAGGCTGGTATTGTCTTCAGTTCTGAGAGCAGCGTAGGCTTCGTACCTCCGAGTACACCGATTATTAGGACGACCATCTTAACCGAGTAGCGCGGGTACAGCACTTGGAGCTCGTACCGGAGATCACGGTATTTGGTCCGTTTTCCCTCCTCTTTCAAAGCGATGTTTGGCTGAGCAGGTGCTGAGAACTCGATCACAAACATCACCTTGTTTTAATGGTCGAGGAGGACTATATCAGGCTTGTTGGCTTGGATTAGCCTGATTGTCGGAAACGAGAAGTTCCAATAAATTCGGCACCTCTCGTTTTCGACAACGGACTCAATGTCTCCGGGGACGTAAGGCAGCACTGGTGTTCGGTCTACTCCGTACGAGTGTCGTAGATGATAGTACAGCACCCGTAACGCCGCGTTATGGCGATGGATATAGGCCGAAATCGCATATACTGGGCATGCAGACAGTAAATGCATGAGTGATTCCGGTGCCTGACGGCAGGTCCTGCAGTTAATAATATCAGGAACCTCTACACCCATTACGCGGCTTCGATAGACCAACGTGTTAATTACACCATCTTGGCAGGCCACAATGAATCCCTCGGTCTCCGACTTTAGCCTAGCTGATCTTAAAAAGGCAAATGTCAGCCTTGTCGATAAACCCAGTGTTTCTAGGTTCTTATAGAATACACCGTGCATGGGTTTATCGACATGCTGCCTAAACAGATGTTCCTATTCGGCAGCTTTTATTTGGGCCTTCAGGCGAGGTGGCAGAAGTTCAGTGACTGACTCTGGGTCAGCACCGCGCCGGCCTCCTCGCCTGTCGTCGAATACGAGACCAAGTTCATCTGCGGCTCTTTTTGCCGCCTTAAACAATCCTGCACCCACCCCTGCATTTTCGTGATCTCTCACTAATTGCAGAAGCGGGTCTGAGCTCCTTAGGACATTGCATGCCATACTCAGTGCTACTCTGCCATGCATACACTCCAATTTCAAGAGTCCTCGGCCCCCCGTTGACGTGGGAGGTACACACGAGGAACGGACGATCTAGGATGAATACTCATTTGTTATTATTATTATTATTATTATTATAATTATTAAATAATACAGTATTAAAATACACTTTAATCTTTATCATCGACGATTTCTGTTTACCCTTGAATTTTCTCCTTGGGCAGATTTTTCTGGAAACAATCTTCATTGCTATCATTTTCTTGTGATTCATCTTCGATATATGCCAAATCTATAATTTATCCTCTGCAAAGTTAAGATAATGAGGCAACTCCAATTGTTTTCAATGCAGTCTTATAATTCGGCTATATGACAATGAAATAATTGCACTTCTTTTCACACTTTTTACACAAATAATAGTGAATAAAGTGGTTTTTTAACAGCCATGAAAAAAGTATTTTGTAAAGATTGACAATAATTAAAAACTAATATGAATTATTGGTAAAATAATACAGGTCTACAAAAAAAAGTTCTATTCCAAAAACTAAACGTATCATGCCGCCTAAAGTATTCTTATGTGCTGAAACAGAATGTTCAAGTTAAAACAATTTCTACCGCGTATACGGTTTTTTGTCAAATTTCGACGTAAAATGTGTTTATATTTACATGAGGGGTCCCTACCCCAAAACATAATAAAAATTACTATTTCCTATGTATTCTTGGGCGATGATTACGAATCCGTTCTCAAAAAGGGTGCTCTACTCTCTAAAGGGCAATCCGATGTTAAAAAAGGCACTCTGCGTTCCAAAGCGCAATAAACGGCAATGAGAACATACCCAAGTTCAAAACTCCAAAAAATAAAAGACAGTTTTCCTCTTGGTTTAACGGTGAAATTATAAAAAATATAAAGCTAAAGCATAAGAAATGGATATTATTTAAACGCTATGGTAATAATGAATCGCTAACTGAATTTCGTAGGCTTAGATCACAAATCAAGTCCGATATTAAATTGCATTTCAAATTTATACAAATCGAATAGAAAATAATATCATATCTGAACCCAATAAATTCTGGGCTTACATCAATGGGAAAAAGGAAAAACTAGTATACCTAAAGACATGACTTATAACAATGAACCTCTGGAGACTCCTAATGATATCGTCGATGCTTTTACTAAGCTTTTCGAACAATCTTACTTCCTTAACATCTCGGACGCCCCTGTAACCAAGTGTAATTATCTTTCGTTTGACTGTTTGGACATTAAATGCTTTTCCGAGGCTGAAGTTTGCATGGCGTTAAAAAGAATTAAACCTAAACTTACTGCGGGCCCAGATGGAATTCCAGCATTTTTACTGAAAGACTGTGCCAGCATTTTTGCATATCCTCTCTGCATAATTTTTAATTTATGTCTTAGGAAATGCTATTTTCCTGATATTTGGAAATACTCCAAAGTGTGACCTGTGTGTAAAAAAGGTGGTAGAAATGATGTTACCAATTATAGACCGATAACAATCATATGTAACTTTGGTAGCTTTTGAAATCCCACTGCATAATAACATTTATGCACATGTTCAACTGAAAATATCTACGCAACAACACGGTTTTATTTTTCTCTAAGTACTTAATCGCTTCCCTACGTTCATCCTCAAATAAAAACTTAAATGGGCTTGTTCGGCATTTTTGTTTTATTTCATAAATCGAAAGTGCAAGTATAAATTAATGGATCTACAAAAAATCAGAATCTTATTCGCACGTTTAGTATCTTAAAAACCATTACAAATTTCCATCTCGCGAAAATGGGGCGTGGCCAGGCGCTACGTCACTATACGCATAGACTCGGCGATCTCAATAGACTTGATGCTCCTTATTGGTTATAATTATAAGTGTTTTCGAAGTATTGTTTGTTTTGCTTACTACTTGACAGTAGGGGAGTACAATTTGGTGAAAAGTCAAAAAATCACAATTTTCTCTCGCTCCTGCCAGAACGAATGTTCGATTTCGACCCTGCAATTTACGATTATAATTCATCGCCGACCTTCTCCTTTCCGTAGACACATAGAACGAACTTCCACTCGACGTATTTATTTAGTTACCAGCGTTTAAAAATTCCATGTTTTTCGACTTTTCAGGTTAAATTTGAAAGGTCCCAGAAAGCCATTTTTCTTACGTCACTGCGTATAGTGACGTCACAAATGAGCGCTCGGTTTTTGCAACTATTACTAATTTCAACTCCTTATATCTTGAGAACGGAAAAAGTTAATACGAAATTTTAAGTGTATAATGAGAATATCGAGTACTATATGAAAAAGTATAAAAACCATATAAAAAGAATATCATGGAACAAGCCCATTAGGAACTTAGCAAAGTTAAAACTTCCTTATTTATATTTATATCCTGAGTAAACAGGTGTTACGGGACATAGTACTAAAGAATATGTCGAATTTTTCCCGTTCGAAGATAACTCTCGAACAATATCCAATAAGTTAATCGTCCATGTTACCACTAACTCCCAGAAAGGATATTGTCTAACTATCTCCAACATTCCAGAAAATCTCTTGTTATAGTTCCGCTTCTTACACCAATTGTTACATGTTACAGCCCCTAGCAAACAGCCCCAAAACCGTGGGTTCGGAATATATAACACGAGATTCCACGAATACTATTTATTAACTTACTATTTACAATACGCATTACTACACCAATGTAACCTTAAACACTGTTTATTACTTGATACTTCACTTTACAGTTCACTTTTTTTCTTGTTCTTACTTTTCACTCAGAGCTACGTGAACTTATCGGAACTTAACTAACGTCTCCGCCGCTGAGAGGCCACAAGTGGCTTTAGAATATCCAGGTCTCTATCTGAAATGGTATACTAAACTGAATGAAACGATGAAGAGTTTGGGTGCCACCCCTATTCTACATTGGGTCGAACGAAGATATAACTCTTGTTGCAACATATGTCGACGATATTCTAATTGCCTTTTGTGACAAAAAGAAGACGGTAGAACTCATTAAGGGACTTGCTGCCTACTTCGAAATCAAGAATCTTGGAAGGGTTGAACACTGTCTCGGGACAGAATTCGAGCAAGTGAATGGACAGGTAAAAATGCATCAACGGGGATATGTTCGCGACTTACTCTTGCGCTTCAGCGTGCAATCCAGCCGCTACTCCTATTGACCCAAGCACAAAGCTGACGAAGAACGAGATCCAGTCTCGAGAAAATCTGAAGCTTCCGTATCGCGAGTTGGTCGGAGCATTACCTTATCTGGCCACAACTACACGCCCCGACACCTACGTCGTGATCTTCCTAGGGCAGTTTAAGAATTGCTTTGGCATCGCTCACTGGAAGGCTGCCAAGAGAGTGCTGCGATACCTGAAGGGATTCTCCGATGTGGGACTAATCTATGGCTCGGACCAAGGTCCGATAAAGGGGTATGCAGATGCAGACTGGGGAAATAGTGCAGAAGACAGAAGATCTTACATAGAATACATATTCATGCTCAATGGCGGGCCGATATCCTGTGACTCTCGGAAACAGCGAACAGTCGCGCTCTCAACGATAGAAGCTGAATACATAGCACTCTCCGAAACCGTCAGAGGCCATTTTTCAGAAGCGGTTTCTCAGAGTTAGGTTTCGAGGATGCGACCGACTTAGCCATGTTCTGCGACAACAGAAGTGCCATTAAATTGTCGGAAAATCCAACATTCCATGCCAGAAGCAAGCCCATCGACATCCGGCATCACTTTGTGAGGGATGTACTGAAATGCAAGGAGTTTCGCTTGCTTCATGTCTCAACGGATGACCAGGCTGCGAGTTTCATGACGAAGGGTTTGCCCAGACTTAAACATGAACGATGCCTAGAATTGGCTGGATTATTTGTTTCTAACTAGTCGCTAATGTACAACCAATCCGAGGGGAAGTGTTAGTAATTTTTTAGTTTTAAAGTTCGCGCCGCGGTGTTCGTTTTCACATTCTGCCGCTGTGCGCATGCGCGCGCGCGCATGCGTGCGCGTCGCCCACCTTTGGGCGAGTGTATATGGAACATTCAAACATTGCACACGTTTTGTATTTTACTGTATTTTGTTCAATATATCCATTATCTTTGTTTTGTGTTTTTTCTTATGTTTAACTGTGCCTAAGAAGCATCTCTAACAGATTTTTTTAAATTTTATCAATAAAAATAATATACAGATATCTGACTAATAGCGAATGAATATAGTGTAATATATTTTGATGAATTAACATTTTTATTGAATTGAAAAGTAAGAATACTTTATTATTATTTATTTATTATATGATGTTGTAATCAGTAAATTTTTCTTATTTAAATATTATCTGCTAGGAACGATTTTGTATCTTTATTTACGTTGTGAGAAGCTCCTGTTTCGACTCGATTCAAAATCGAGCAAACTCCACATTCAATAGTAAATACTTGAGAGTAATCCGTTTCTATTTTCAGCTACAATTCTTTCCAGAGATGAGAAGAGATAACACACTTTTTTATTTGGAACATTTCAGATTTCTTCCTAATAGTTGCACATCAACGATACGATTTCCAACACGAGTCGATCAGCTGTCGTCAGAAACTATATGCGGCGTTGTCAATTTTTTCCCTACTCTTTCTCACGAGTCTCAAGTTAATCGATTCGTTAACAGCTGTCGCACCTCTCGCGATGGCGATATAACCTTAAATAAATGCATAAACTAATGAATCCTTCGAGAAATATCAATTACTCAATACATAGTGGGTAAATTTAAGACGTTTATGAATTCAAAATGAGTATTTCACAGTATATTTCCAATAAAATCGCTGCCTGAGGCATTACTAGTTCCATTTCCAAATTTCCCAACCAAGTCTCTCTAAACGAAAATATTTTAATTCTATAATTTGCGCCCTAGTATGTGGAAGTAATTGCTCGTAGAATTTTTATCCCTCAGATTGTAGGCCTTGCAGGCAGAGTGTCGTAGAATTTTAATAATATAGGTAATATTTGAAATCATGTGTTCCAAGGTGATAACATTTATGCCATATTTGCCACATTTTCAGTTCCACATTCACCTAGTGGAGTGGAAGTATATTTAGTAGTGGTTAAATAATTTCATTTTCTTTTTTAAATAGGTTTAGAATGTTTAAAATTGAATTATTATTTGTTTGCTTAATTGTATTGAAATATATTCTTTATACCTAGGATTTTGCAAACAGCAGAAAAAATAACTATCTACGAGAACTAAAAGAAAAGCTATGTGTAAAAATATTAATGAAATCTTTGCATTCTTTCGATAACCTGAATTCTGGTTATGCTAGCAAGCTAAAAATCCTAAAATAAATTGTTATACCTATTTAATTTCTTATTTGAAAATTCTTATTCAACAACTAGCATCCACACAGTCCCCTACGGCCATGCAGATTAAACTAGTATCTACATAACCCCCTACGGTATGAAGATTCAGTTAAAAATGAGAACAAAGGCCTAAAATGAATTCATATAAATGATAGATTTCATGAAAATGTAATCCATTAGAATGAACATTTTTTAAGACAAGGTAGGTAAATAAATTCATTTTAGGCCTTTGTTCTCATTTTTAACTGATTATTCAGTACCGTAGGGGATTATGTAGATACTAGTTTAATTTGCATGGCCGTAGGGAACTGTGTGGATGCTATAGGTATTAGGCCCAGCGACATTTATTTTATTTATGACCACACCGTTGAAACTTTTTGTATCTGTTATTTGGGTGGAGTCGGACAAATTTGTGACTTGGCACATTATGGTAGTAGGGCGTTTGTCTGTCAAGCTGTCACGAAGTTGTCAATTTTATGCGAAAAATAAAGTAATTATAATCTAAATCAAAATATCTAAGTGTCCGACAAAAATATTGGGGCAAATCGCCAGTCCGACAAAAAAAGTAAATTTTTATTGGCAATCGATATTCGCAAACTGTACAGGGTTTCTGCATCCCTTATTTTTACAACCATTTTTCCGACAAAAGTAGGAGGTTACAAGTAATTATTTTCTTAAACAAAAAATGTAATTGTCTGACAAAAATATTGGGGCAAACGTACAAAAAAATTGAATTCTTATAGGCTATCGACGTTCTTAAACTGTAAAGGTGAGTTAATGCTTATTATTATATATATATATGTTATGAAATAAAACATAAAATATTATTATTAAGTAAATATTGTCCAGAAAATCAAATAATATTATTGATATTAAATACATAAATAATAATTAAATGATTTATTTATTAATCGTCATCATATTCAGATGCCGCATCCTCGGAATCACTGTGCCCAATTTTCTTCGTCTTCACTCTTATCGGGTGATCTACTTAGCTCCAACTCATCTTTATCATTAGCAATGGAACCTGTAAATGAAATATTTTATTAAAAAACGTAATGAAAACTTTTAAAAGATATTTAAATGAATCATTTTAACTAAAATGTTCTTAATGCAAGTAATTGTTTCGATTTTTTTAAATCAAAATAGTTTCATTTTAATCAATTGCAAAAAATATCTGTACAATACGAAATTTTAAAAGAAAAACCAGATTAATAGATTAAATTTTAATGTAATTATAAATATATTACCAGAATGAGTAGATATCTCTTGAAATGTGGGACATTGCTCGCCATCAAACCAGAAAAAGTCGTAGCTGCCATCGATATTTATCCACCCGCACTCTTCAACATCGAGTTCTGTTTGTCGCCTCAGATGAGCATTGCACCACAAGTTACTAATGTAAATCGTTCGTTTTACGTGTTGTAATAGCTCTCTTTTTGTTGGTGGAAGATGTGATGCATCGAACCCAGCTAAGCTTTTCTTCCAAATTTTTTCATTTTAATTTTTTTTAATTTTTTTTCAAACAATTCAAATCTACCTTTATCGACGTCATTCTTGGTCTTTAAACTATATAATCGGCACACATAATCCTCGATAGATTTGAATACTTCATGCTCTATATCCAAATATTTCGGCTCCATTTCTAAAAGCTGCACAAAAGCATCTTGATATGATTTTTTTTTCTTAAAATGTCGAATGGCCTTTTTTTTTCCTTTTTTGTAAAATGCTGGATTAAAATCATTACCGATAAACATGTGGCAAATGGTTAGTGCAGTTGCTAATTTTTCACCTAATTCATGGTAAATTTTGTTCATATTCAAATACCTACTCTGTTTTTTTGTTTGAATACATATTTACCATAATCTGAATATCGGCTTTTAAAAATTTCATGTATGCAATACATACATTAATAAACGTTTGTATAATAATATGTATAGAATACATAGTCGAAAATTAAAAAAGTCCTTTCTTTAAATTGTATCAAAAAGCCCCATTATTTTTGTCAGACAACCGATCCTATATGCATTACACATGTAAAGAAACAGTACAAAATCAAAATGACATCTATGGTTGTAAATAAAAGTTTTGCAGGAAGTTGACGACTTTGGCGCATCGGACTGCGCATATGCCCCATAGAAATTGTCCGACAAGGTTACCACATTATTGCAACAATTTTGTATGGTAGATTCTGATAAAATCAGCCGTGTGGTAACAATTTTTTTTTTCATAAACTTGACGTGTTTGGCGTGTCCGACGCGTCAAGTAACCCATTATTTTTGTCTGACATTTTTTTTTCCGCTAATTATATGATAAAAACTATTGATTAAAATAAAATTACCAATGTGGCTATAATTTTTTTTTTGCATAAAATTGACAACTTCGTGACAGCTTGACAGACAAACGCCCCACTACCATAATGTGCCAAGTCCCAAATTTGTCCGACTCCACCCAAATAACAGACACAAAAAGTTTCAACGGTGTGGTTATAAATAAAAAAAATGTCGCTGGGCCTAATACCTACTAGTTTAGTTGTTGAATGAGGATTTTCAAATAAGAAATTATACAAATTCATTTTAGGGTTTTTTTACTTGCTAGCATAACCAGAATTCAGGTTATCGAAAGAATGGAAAGATATCATTAATAGGTTTAGAATGTTATGAAACGTGGAAATTTTAAATTTGAGCAAACAATTTTTTTTTCATGTATTCCAGTGGTGAAAAAAATTTTCATCATCTATTCTATAGTAGTGGTACAAATATTTTCTTGAAATAGGTTTAGAATATCATGAAACGTAGAAATTTTTAAATAATAGATGGAAAAAAATTGGACCGTCTAAAGGGAATAAATAATGAGAAAAAATGTTTTTGCTCAAATTTAAAATTTCCACGTTTCATGGCATTCTAAACCTATTTAAAAAAAAAAAAATGAAATTTGAATTGAACTGAATTTATTGAAAAAAATTGTAATTTTTTCTACCACTAGGTACTACAGAATAGATGAAAAAAAATTTTTTTTGCTCAAATTTAAATAAAAAAAAACGATAAAAAAAAATTTCAACATTTTTTTACCAATATTTTGGAAAAAAATTTTACCACTAGAATAAATGGAAAAAAAAATTTCTTTGCTCGAATTTAAAATTTCTACGTTTCATGGCATTCTAAACCTATTTAAAAAAAAATCAAAAATTTATTTGAAAAAATTTGTAATCTCTTTTTACCATTACTAGAGAAGAGATGGATTTTTTATGCTCAGATTTAAAATGTCCACATTTCATGACATTCTAAGCCTATTTTTGTAAAAAAATTTTTAATTATTAAAATTATGATTAACAATAAGCTGTTTTCTGCAAATTGGGTAATGTTATTTAACTGAAAATATGTTTAAGTTGTACCATAAATAAATACTACAAGATTGTTGAAGACTATTTTTGGATAAAATTTGATTATAAGGGAGATATCTCCTAATTTGGTGTTTTATCCCCCTCTCCACTAGCCTGACGTGGTGTTCCCTCTTAACGCCATCAGATCCTCTATATTGTTTTTTTTTTATATAGGTATACTTAAATCTCTTAATTTTAGGTAACAAATACTTCATACAGGTTATTAGTTTTATTTATTAATCTAATAAATAAAGTATAACTATCATTATAAATTATAATGGAGCACCAGATAAGAATCATAATAATTGGTAGAAGAATTATGCTAATCCACATACCTATTATAGTGTATTTAGTCAAATAACATTCACTTATAAATTCTAGGTTATTGTATGTGTCACCATTAAAAGTTAATAAAAAATGTAAACAGTATTTTATTTCTTTACCTTTATGTCTTTTATTTAACTTGCATAAATATGTAGGATGAAGCAGGGAGTATATTGGTCAATTTCCAAACATTTTTGAAAATGGATATTACAATGGTTTGTGATATACGACCCGGTCAAAATAGCTCAAAAAATAGGGGAAAGCTTACATTAATTCGCATAGAGCTGAAAATTGGTACGAATGTTGGGAACGCCATTATAAATGAATTGTGAAAAGTCCCTATCGATCCCATATGTTCAAAAATATTTATTCAAGGTCAAAGTTTGCAAATATGGGTTTTTTGCATTTTTTAGCCAAACAGTAAGTTTTATCATAAAAATAGGACAAAAATTATAGATCATGCATTCATCGCCATCAAAAGAGGATTCTTACGATATCAGCGAGGAAACATCTGATGCATCGCTATTAGAACAATTTATTTGTATCCAGCAGGAAGAAGAAGAAGGAAGAGAAGAAGAAGAAAACATTAGACTGGAAGTTCCATTAGATAATTATCAATCAGACAAATAGTTTTCCCCAATTACTCATAATTCACACCGCTTTCATCATTTCCAATAGTACCATTTTTTTTATTTAATACAATATTATTTAATTAAACAGGACCACAACAGATCGTGGAATAGGCCTACCTGGTAAACCACATTGAAAAAACGCGTCAAGTACACTACCTCACAGGTGGCGTGGAAACGTGGACATATGAAGAACACAACTTTTTCAATTTTTTGAATCGCTATATCACAGAAATGGCGATTTTTAAGAAAAAAAGTGTAAGAGCAATTTTTATAGATATTTGCATGATTTACAATTTTTGTCTGACCTATTTTTATGATTAAACTTACCTTTGGCTAAAAAATGCAAAAAACCCATACTTGCGAACTTTGACCGTGAATAAATTTTTTTTGCAGATATGGGATCGATGGGGACTTTTCACATTTCATTTATAATGGTGTTCCCAACATTCGTACCAATTTTTAGCTATGCGAATTATTGTAACCTTGAATGTCTATTTCGACCGGGTTAATAGTGAGAAATCAGGAGCCTTAAATTCGATCATAGGGTGTGCACTCGAAGATATAGTTTTGAAAAAATACGTACGTTATCTGGAATGACATTGTAGACCTAAATGTGAAGGGCACGGCGCCATTCTGTCGGCGACTGTAAAATAGCGTAAAATAATGTTTTCCGAAAATTATCGTGAAAATTGATTAATTTTGTGTTTACACCGCATTAGCAGGTTCATTTTTTTACATTCCTTAATGATCTTCAAACCATCAGTTGAAAGCCTAGCATAGATTCAAGTGCTACCAAATTATACTCGAAATTGCTATTAACCAAATCGTGTCCGAAGAGTGCAATGTAAATTTCAGCATCGAGATATTTTAAAAACTATTTTTATTTTTAATTTTTACACGCAATAATTACTTTTATTCTATACAAAAATTATTTTCGGTTTATCAATGATAAAGGCATTTTTTTAAAATTTTGGTATTGATATGATCTTAGACATAAAAAATATAAGAAATAATAATGAAAGTCTTAAGATATCAGTTTCGCATCTGAACACGTCGTAATTTCTCTGTATGGCATTAAGACTAACAGTTTAGGTAGCTGTCGCTTACAAGTTTTTCAAAGATTATCAAAGAGTACAAAATTTTCTCTAGCCCATTTGCCACCAACTTTTGATCCCACTAAATTGCACGGCTTAAGGACGACCGCCAAATTTACCACTGGAAAGGAAATATTTTAAATCCTTTTGAGTGAGGTTGGAAAAAATCTAAAAATGGATTAATACCAATTAGCACAACTAAACCTCCTGCACCGCAAACTTTACTGGAGCAAATAGCTTGTGGATGCATAAAAGGTTGTCACGGAAATTGTGGCTGCAGAAAATTAGGAATTAGCTGCTCCACGTTCTGCAAAGAATGAATGGGCTTAAATTGTGAAGAAGCTGATGTTCCAGAAGTTACGGAAGAAGATGTCCAAAACGATGTTGATGAAGATATTGATATTCAATTCGATAATATTATGGGATAAATATAATAGATATGTAAATTTCAAAAAAAAGTATCGCTATAAATTAGTACAACATTAAAGTCTAAGATCATATAATGAATATCATAATTTTAAATACTTTTATCATTGATATACCGAAAATAATTTTTGTGTAGAATAGAAATAATTTTTGCGTGTAAAATTAAAATTAACATGGTATAAAGGTAAAAAGCGGTAAATATCGTAAAAAAGTGGGTAACTTTGAACGACTGCCTATTTTTATCAAAAATAATTTTATTGGTCGCCATTTTGACAAAAATTACGTCAGCTTTCTTTTTTGTGAATCGATGGCTATACCTAAATCCACTTAGAAAAAGGCTGTACACAAAAATTAAAAAAAAATAATAAAAAAATAGAAATTTTTTCATATCTTTTCAATAGTTTTTTTGATTTATTTTGTTGAAAAAAATTTTTGTTTGACTTTATAAAGTGCCACTTCTATAACAAATTTGATTCTCTACAAAAAATCGTATTATGTGTATATACCAAAAATTCATAGTTTTTGAGTTAAATTTAATAATATGAGAGAGACAAATTCACTCCGTTCTCAAAAACCCAAGCCTAAATTTAATATCACTTTTGGATTTATCACTGTTCAGGTACAATTGGACATATGAAATAATAAAATAGCTTTAACGAATTAGTTCCTTATTAAATCACATAGTCAATAGCCTATTAGGCTAGGCGCTGACTAGAGATTTTTTGTTTCCGTGACATTTTGTCATCGTCACGCCGTGTCACTTGATGTTGTTATTGAACTCAGTAAAACGATCCATTTAAAAAATATCCAAATTACTAAGAAATTAAATTCGGACCAAAAAATCACATAAAAAAAATCAACTTTGAAACATTATCACCTTACAAAAGACGGATAACTACCTTTGGCATAGTCTATCTTCGAAATATACATAAAGTATATTTCACTAAAAATGACCAAATAATTGACTTAGAAAATTGTTTCATCTCGAGGACGACGCTCAATCGCCTTTGGGCTCCGTAGTTCGAAAAATAAATATTTTCGAAGGTACTCAAAAAATTTTCAAGATGCGTAGAGTGGAAAACCGCTCCGCCCGACAAACTTTTTGAAAGTACCACGAATTTAATTTTTCGAAAGTACCACGAATTTGGTTTTTCAAAAGCAAAATAAAGAGAATTGCACAGGGCGGAAAACTGCTCCTCTCGACAAAATTTTAGAAAGTACCTCGACTTAATTTTTTCGAAAGTACCAGGAATTTGGTTTTTCGAAAGTACCACGAACAGGATTGCACAGGGCGGAATCCTCAGTTAGGATGTAGCGAGTAGCTATTTTAAACGTCAAAATTTAAGAAAAAAAAATCAATGGGACGGTTTTTCCAATAAAAACCAAAATCCTAATTTAATTATTTTGAAAGTGGGGGAGAATAATCCTTGTCCGAACCACTAGAACGTACATAAAAATAGTACTTTTAGGCGAGCAGGAAAACCATTGAACTCATATAGATAGCTTTTTTAAGCATCCTGACGAGGATTTCAAGCATTTCGATAATTTCAGTGCAAAATTAAAATTGAATAATTTTCAAAAAGTTCGACATACATTTTACAATCATAACTGGGAGTGTGAATCTTTTTGTACAGTCGATTATCATAGTTCTCTCGACGCTGGATGAGTTACGATCCTACGGGATGTAACGGCTTGCCAACATCAGAGAACACTACCAGTGTTCTCTGATGTTTGACTTATACAGGGTGCGCCAAAGTTCTGATTTTGGTCGATTACGGCTGTATTTGAAATGATGGAAATATATTGTCTATAGATTATTTTCTTGATTTTCAATTCTGAATAACCAGAAAATATGTACAATTATACAGGGTACTCCGTTTTCGTTGTCCGAGCAACAACTTCGTTATTTTAAATGGAACACCCTATATTTTTTTCCTTTATCGAGTTACCCATCTAATTATATTCATAATTCTATTAAGGTGGTAGGTACTTAAAATGAACCGTTTACGATATAAAAAAGATTTTTTGACAAAAAGTGAGGTTTGCGGATAAGTTTTTGAGTACCTCTGATTTCATAGACAAGAGAGTTTTCAAAATTCTGCTTATACTGTTATGTTGAGCATATTAAGGGCTAGTAGGGCAGAAACATTATTAATATTAATCTTATACAGAGTGCTGAAAAAATTGAGTTTAATGTTTCGCTAATAAAAAAGGCCGTAATTCAATTTTTTCAAATGGGACGTACTATTTTCAGTTCTGTCATCTAATGAAGTGTTAAATTATCTTTCCATTGATATATCATAGTAGGTATTTATCTTTAGGAGTTGCATAGATATTAAGGTTAATTGTCTGGATCAGTCATTTTTCTTGCTGGAACTTCATGAGGTTTGTACTGCACTTCACCAGTTTCGATAAATCTGTCTCTAAGATTACTAAATGCAGGTTCTAAAGGGTGTCTCCTTTCAGGATATCTGGTTTTATAGACTCGGGATGCTAAGAGGCTGTTCCTTGAGCACTCCCCCAGAATAAAAATCATGTCAACCATTTCTTCCCGCGAATAATTCATATTTAATATAATTATATGCAAATGCAACTTCCTGGAACTGTAAAAGCTACTAGTATTTTATTAAAGACAATCAAAACAAAAGCACTTACCGATATAGCAATAACACAAAACTTTAGAACATCCACAGACACGTGTTTTGACATCTATGTCTCTTCGGTGCGGCTTTTTCTAAAGTTCACAATCAACTGAAATATGTAAGCAAATACTCGTGTTATAACTATCAAAGGATTACCAGAACAGGATATTAAAAATTAAAATTAGATTATAGGAAATTCCCCGTAAAGGGATAATTATCAATATAATTATATGCAAATGCAACTTCCTGGAACTGTAAAAGCTACTAGTATTTTATTAGCTAATAAAATACTAGTAGCTTTTACAGTTCCAGGAAGTTGCATTTGCATATAATTATATTGATAATAAAATATAAAAATAATTAATAAAATACTAGTAGCTTTTACAGTTCCAGGAAGTTGCATTTGCATATAATTATATTGATAATTATCCCTTTACGGGGAATTTCCTATAATCTAATTTTAATTTTTAATATCCTGTTCTGGTAATCCTTTGATAGTTATAACACGAGTATTTGCTTACATATTTCAGTTGATTGTGAACTTTAGAAAAAGCCGCACCGAAGAGACATAGATGTCAAAACACGTGTCTGTGGATGTTCTAAAGTTTTGTGTTACTGCTATATCGGTAAGTGCTTTTGTTTTGATTGTCTTTAATAAAATACTAGTAGCTTTTACAGTTCCAGGAAGTTGCATTTGCATATAATTATATTAAATATGAATTATTCGCGGGAAGAAATGGTTGACATGATTTTTATTCTGGGGGAGTGCTCAAGGAACAGCCTCTTAGCATCCCGAGTCTATAAAACCAGATATCCTGAAAGGAGACACCCTTTAGAACCTGCATTTAGTAATCTTAGAGACAGATTTATCGAAACTGGTGAAGTGCAGTACAAAACTCATGAAGTTCCAGCAAGAAAAATGACTGATCCAGACAATTAACCTTAATATCTATGCAACTCCTAAAGATAAATACCTACTATGATATATCAATGGAAAGATAATTTAACACTTCATTAGATGGCAGAACTGAAAATAGTACGTCCCATTTGAAAAAATTGAATTACGGCCTTTTTTATTAGCGAAATATTAAACTCAATTTTTTCAGCACTCTGTATAAGATTAATATTAATAATGTTTCTGCCCTACTAGCCCTTAATATGCTCAACATAACAGTATAAGCAGAATTTTGAAAACTCTCTTGTCTATGAAATCAGAGGTACTCAAAAACTTATCCGCAAACCTCACTTTTTGTCAAAAAATCTTTTTTATATCGTAAACGGTTCATTTTAAGTACCTACCACCTTAATAGAATTATGAATATAATTAGATGGGTAACTCGATAAAGGAAAAAAATATAGGGTGTTCCATTTAAAATAACGAAGTTGTTGCTCGGACAACGAAAACGGAGTACCCTGTATAATTGTACATATTTTCTGGTTATTCAGAATTGAAAATCAAGAAAATAATCTATAGACAATATATTTCCACCATTTCAAATACAGCCGTAATCGACCAAAATCAGAACTTTGGCGCACCCTGTATATTTTTATTTATTTATTTATTTTAACGTCCTGGCGAAGTTTAGCTAATGCTATTCCACCACTTGACCAGGACAAGTATACATTAGTTAAGTGCTTAATATTTATATTTTTTATATTTTATGAATTATTTCAATAAATGAAAATATATTTTGAATTCGATTTCTTATTGATCCTCTAATTATAAGATTGGCGACCGACGTGCGATTCTGTGGCGTGAGTCAGATAACTACTTACTGCGGCTCACCCTTGATCCCGTCACGTTGTTTTACCTATCCGAATACTCATAGAATCTATCGACGGTCTTACTTATTAAGAAGTGTTTCTGAGAATGTGCTAATTATAAGATATATTCAGTAGAAGTGCACCGCTCAACGTCAGATTTCGACGGAGAGAGCAGACTGCAGCAATCACAGTAAGTATCATTTTATCTATTTTCGTCTTGAGGACTCTGAAGGGTAACTTGAATCCCCCTTGTGAGTAGAATTGATAGTTATTATCTCTTCGACACGTCTCCGGCCTATTTAATATAAAATTCTTGTTCTGTCCATCAAACCCAACGATACATCTACATTGTCACCATATGTATGCACATTAGCGTCAAATTGTCATTGTAAACTTTTAGTATCGTGATGAATTTCGAAAATATCGCAATAATCTGCGCTCTTGAAATACATCGGAAAGAAATGAAACGTAAAAAGCGCTACTGGGTACATCCTATACTGAGTGAAAGATTATTTAAAGGAAAATTTTATACTTCGTCAACACAATATTTTTAAAATTATTTTCCAAAGACTATAAGGACTTTCCATGAGTATTTCATTATCTATGTCTTCTTGCTGTATTGTTGAAGCGATCATTCACAAAAATAACCTAGTTATTTTCAACACACCAAAAATTCACATGTAGTACGTGAAAAAAGTTGCCAAGTGAGCGCAATTCCATAAGAATATGTGTTCAAAGAAACAGTCACTTGGGTTACGCCACCCTCTTGTCACCGACATCTGAAAGTTTTTGTCTCGTGATGTCTCGTCATCGTAGTGCGCATGTTACCTTAAGTTTCAATAGACATGTTAAGAAATAAAAATCTCTAGTCAGCGCCTAGCAGGGCCGTAGCAATGTCGATGACTTTGGAGGGGGGGAGACTATTTTAGCGCCCCCTATTTGATTTTTTCGTGTATTCCGTATAAGTCGAAATTTAAAAAACAAGGGGTAGTTATATCTAAGCTATCACACAGCAGATACGAAAAACCAAAATGAACAAGTGGAAACTAAGAACACTCATATTTTTATTATTATTTGCGAAATAGTACACGAAAATAGTTTTAAAATCTGAACTTAATATACGTAATCTAAAGCTGTACATTAAAATGGATTACATTTTTGTGTAGATACTTATCAAAAGTTAATTAATTTTAATTCGACGTTTCTTTAACTTTGAATAATCCAAGGAATGAATGTGCCAAATCTTTTTCACATTTTAATAATAAAAGATCATTTATTCAGTCTATCATCACTTATAGTGGTTCTAAGTAGGTTTTTTAGTTGGCTAAATGACCGTACATTAGATGCAGTTACATAACCAGCTGTAACAGTGTTACTAACACTACTGTTTTTTCCGTAGATCTGTAGTTTTTTGGTTTCCTTCCCTGTCTTTTGTCCGAATTGCTAAATCTACTGTTTTTTGCATATCATATTACCTGAATTTTTGAAAGTACACCGAAAAATTGCGGCACTTGCTGGAATAATTAGGTCATTTAGTCAAATTTCATATTGCATTATTTTGTACATTTATACGAGGTAATCGTCGAATAGTAGTTATACACTGAAAATTCTTTGAAAAAAAATTCGTTAATTATTTTTTATGACCTTTCGATAGTTTTCTTGGGTCGCTGATCACGAATCTGAAGCCAAGAATAAATTTCGACTTAATGGCAGCTGTCAACAATATGTCAAATTTCAACAAGATATAAAAAGTTGATTTAATATCAACATGCATGTTGTTAAGTTATTTGGGTTGCTGATTACGATTCTGAAGTCAAAAATGAATTTTGGCATGATGACAGCTGTCAATAAGCCGTCAACAAGCTGTCAGGTATCACCAAGATGTGAAAAGTTGATAATAAATGTATATTATTAAGTTTTTTGGGTTGCTGATTACGATTTTGAAGTCAAAAATGAATACTGACATGGTGACAGCTGTTACTATGCTGTCAACAAGCTGTCAAGTATCACCAAGATGTGAAAAGTTGATATTAAATTTATACTACTAAGTTTTTTGTATTGATGATTACGATTCTGAAGTCAAATTGAATTTTGACATGATGACAGCTGTCAATAAGCTGTCGACAAGGTGTCCAGTATCACCAAGATGTGAAAAGTTGATATTAAATTTATACTACTAAGTTTTTTGGGTTGCTGATTACGATTCTGAAGTCAAATTGAATTTTGACATGATGACAGCTGTCAATAAGCTGTCGACAAGGTGTCCAGTATCACCAAGATGTGAAAAGTTGATATTAAATGTATATTATTAAGTTTCTTGGTATGCTGATTACGATTCTGAAGTTAGGAATAAATTTTAACATAATGACATCTGTCAATAACCTGTCAACAAGCTGTCAAGTATCACCAAGATTTGACCACTTGATATTAAATGTATACTATTAAGTTTTTTGGGTTGTTGATTACGATTCTGAAGTCAGAAATGAATTTTGACGTAATGTAAGCTGTCAATAAGTTGTCAACAAACTGTCAGGTATCACCAAGATGTGAAAAGTTGATATTAAATGTACATTATTAAGTTTTTTGGTATGCTGATTACGATTTTGAAGTCAAAAATAAATTTTGACATGATGACAGCTGTCAATAAGCTGTCAACAAGCTGTCAAGTATCACTAAGATCTAAAAAGCTGATATTAAATGCAATTCATAAGTTTTTTAGGACGCTCACTACAAATCCGAAGCAATTGCTGGTCATTGAAGAGAGGGGCTCAAAATAGGAATCATAGAAGAAAATCCCGTATCAGATCATTCAGAGAACAAAAGGGCCCACAAAAAAAAAGTGATCGTCAAGAAAAATAAAGTTAGTATGCAAAAATTGACGAACGTGTGAAAGTGCCCAAACTTCTTTAATACAAAATGGCTCTAAAAACCGCAATTCTCCATCATTTTTGTAGGTTTTATGGGAGTTAAATGCTAACTTAGCCAATGCCTATAGCTCGGAATAAAGAGATAATCAACGAATGGACTTTTAATGTCCTTGAAACGGCCAATGAAATTGACGCAAATACTGCCATATCCGTAGGACAGTAAAGAATGCTTATACGCTTTCAGCCTCGAGCGGACAGTGACTCTCGGTGCGCGGCTAGCCCTCCACCACCACTACCAGTGTTTTCGCTACACTGTTACACTCACTGTGCGAGTGAGTGTCATGCTTGAGGCTGAAAGCGGGAGCGTTCGACGGCTAATTTGAAAAATGAAAAATACTGAGAAATCATTGAAATAGAAAGAAAATTAAAATTGGATATTATTGTTCTCTTACTGATTTTCAGAAACCAAAAAATTACAGTCCTATTATAGCAATATATTGAGCAAAGCACGGTTGAAAAAAAGTTGTTTTTTGTTGATAATGTTATTAATTATGAATGGATGTAGATGGACGAAAGGTCAAATGTGCTGTATTAGTATGCCCAAAGGACGTTTCTTAATATTTATATTAAAAAAATAGACACGAAAAGCTGTAAATTTCCTTTAACTCTTTAGTGAGTGATTTGGAGGGTTAAATTTGGCAAAAATGTCTGCCAGTCAAAGTTAGGGTTTTTTTAGTGCCATGTGAACCATGAGCTGCATGGGCCAACCTTTTTTTTCAATTATAACTATTTTGTACACGTATGTATTATAACGATATTTAGAACTGGACTATATTTTCAGATGATCCCGTTGAAGGGTTGGGGGTGAAAAGGGGAAAATAAATAAAGCAAGCTGGCAAGAGTACAAAAATATAGGATTTGGAATATATACTAGAAGTGAAGGACTCATATTTTGTTATAATATTTTCCATCCCCCCACCAGACCACTCCATTATTAAAGGAGTTGATAAAATAAAATTGAGATATTCACTTGGAATTTGGTACATGGATATATAACCACATTTCTAATTGGATTATATGTTGTGGTGATTCCGGTGAACAGTTCGGGGATAAGTAGGGGTAAATAGGGGAAAATAAGTAACAAGCCGGTAAGAGTGCAGAAACTTTAATTTGGTGTAAATACTAGAAGCAAAAGCCTCATGTTTTTTTTATAATATTTTTCATCCCCTCCGCCACCCCCACTCCATTATTAAAGGGGCTGATGAAATTAAATTTAGATATTCACGTGAAATTTCGTACACATATGTATTATAACGACATCTGGAACTAGATTATATTTTGAGATAATTCCGTTGTATGGGTGGGAGGTAAATAGGGGAAAATGAATAAAGCAAGCTGGTAAGAGTAAAAGAACTTGGGAGTTGATGTATATACTAGGATCCAAGGTCTAAGATTTCTTTATCATATTTTTCAAACCCCCCACCACCTCCACTCCAATATTAAAGGGGTAAATAAAATAAATTGAGATATTCACTTGAAATTTGGTACACGTGTGTATTATAATGACATCTGATTAAGATAATTCCTTTAGAGGGGTGGGTGAGGTAGGGTGTAAACTGGGGAATATGAGTAGAGCAAGCTAATAAGATTCCAAAAACTTAATTTTTGGCGTATTTGCTAGAGAACCAACGGCTCAATTTTTTTTTATGGCAGCTGCGTCAAGTATTATTGAAATTCTATGACCCATTATTTCCACATACTAGAGTGCAATTATAGTCAAAATGTTTTCCTTTAAAGAGATTTAGATGGAAAACCTGGATGTGGAAGTAGTCATTCCTTAGGCATCGGCTTTTTTGTGAAAATTTCAAGTTTTCTTGGGGCTAAGGGGTTTTTTGGATATGGCGGATCTAACGAAAATATGTTTGTGCATGTGTTGCTTCCGCTTATATCGGATGTAGCACCTAACTTTGTTATTTTTAATGGAACACCCTATATTTTATTTCATATTTGGATTCCTCATCAATTTTAATATATAAAAGTTAATGACTTCGCAACGAGTTGGATGTACAAAATTTCCATTTAGGACAGGTTGTATAAAGTCATTTCAAATGCGTCTGTAAAGTGGCGTCTTGGTCCATGGGGTTGAAACAGCCCTTTCAATAAATAAAAATTAATAACTTCGCAACCAGACCGATGTACAGAATTTACATTTAGGACAGGTTGTATAGAGTCATTTCAAATGTAAAGTGACGTAAATTTGTCTTGGGTCCACAGGGTTGAAACAACCCTTTAATTAAATTAAAATTAATAACATCGCAACCAGTCCGATGCACATAGGTTCCGTTCATGCCAGGTTGTATAACGTCATTTCAAATGCGCCTGTAGAGTGGCGTCAATTTGTCTTGGATCCACGGGGTTGAAACAACCCTTTAAATAAATAAAAATTAATAACATCGCAACCAGTCCGATGTATATAATTTACATTTAGGACAGGTTGTATAAAGTCATTTCAAATGTGTCTGTAAAGTGGTGTGAATTTGTCTTGGGTCCACGGGGTTGAAACAACATTTTCATTAAATTAAAATTAATAACATCGCAACCAGCCCGATGCACATAATTTCCGTTCATGACAGGTTGTATAAAGTCATTTCAAATGCGTCTGTAGAGTGGCGTCAATTTGTTTTTAGTTCACGGGGTTGAAACAACCGTTTCAATAAATAAAAATTAATAAGTTCGCCACCAGTCGGATGTACATAATTTACATTTAAGATAGGTTATATAAAATCACTTCAAACACGTTTGTAAAGTGGCGTTAATTTGTCTTGTCTTTAAATAAATAAAAATTAATAACTTCGCAAACAGCCCGATACACATAATTTCCGTTCACGACAGGTTGTATAAGGTCATTTCAAATGCGTCTGTAGAGTGGCGTCAATTTGTCTTGGGTCCACGGGTATATGCAGACGTCTCTACGCTCGCTCCCACTCTTACCAGCTTAATTTACTTATTTTCCCCTATTTACTCCTATTTCAATTTCATTTTGTCAACCTCTTTAATAATGGATTAAATATTACTAAAAAATCTGTGGCGTTGGCTTTTAGGACGTACATCGAATTTCAAGTTTATATACTCTTACCAGTTTGCTTTACTTATTTTTCTCTATTTACAAATTTCAAGTCAAAATCTAAATTTAATTTTATCAACTCTTTTAATAAGGGAGTGGCGGCGGTGCGGGGATGGAAAATATTATAAAAGACCTGAGGCCATCGCTTCTAGTATACAGGGTGTTTCGTGAGTGACTGGCCATACGCTAGTGAGGGGTACAGAAACCTAAGACGATTTAAGAATGACCTTTATTAAATCTCTAATGCCTCACGTTTCTGAAATACAGCGTGTTTTCTATTTTTTGCCAAAATTTAGATCAGCCGTATTTTTTAAGGTATGTAGCAAATTGCACAACATTTAATAGATATGTTTTATTAATAGAGGTCTACATAATTCAGTATTGAAAACAAAAAAAAAGTCAGGGATTGAGCCAATTTTTTAAATTTTGGATCTTACCTAAAAACATCCTGTATATGGATTTTTGCAATGTGCAATACAGATTTTCAAAATGGTCTAATAGTATGCCTGAAACATGTAGTTAATTTTTTTGGCACACTTTTAACGACTCGAGAATTAACCGCTGAGTTTCACAATAAATCCATTTAAAAAATATTTGGCTGACTTTCGGCCACAAAAATGATACTGTCTGTTTGTTAGAATTTGCTACAACGATAAAAGAATGTAAAAATATGTAAATGCCAACAAAAGTAAAAAAGAAATAAAAAATTAATATGTAAAAATCTGAATAAACAAAATTGTTATTTATTAGAACAAATACAAAAGAGTAAAAATTATATGGAAGTGAAATAACTGAGTCAATAAAGCTCCTAAATAGTTAGTACAATTTACAATTAGTTAAAAAGAATTTGATCCAATACAATTACACGAAATTAAAATAACACACCTAAAATGTAACGAACACAAAATAATTAAAAAAAAAAATGACTACAACAAATTTTCAAAATGTCTGCCTCCAAAATACACTTTCTTGCGCGTAACTGTAAATTATTTATAGCATTTCTGATCATCTGAGGGTTATTTCATATTTCAGTGCATTCCCGTTCTATGTGTTCTCTTTTCCTATCTAGTGGTAACTTCGGTAGCATACAGTTTTTGCTTTAAATGGCCCCTATAAGAAATAATCCACTGGAGTCAGGTCTGGGGACCTTGCAGGCCAGGAAACTGGACCATTGGACCGATCCACCTTTGGGGCAATGGTTGTCTAAATGTTGCCTCACCTCTCGTAAATAGTGAGGACCTGCACCATCGTGTTTGCAATGAAGTCCTCAAATATTTATAATTTGTAATAGTTCTGGTAATGTATCTCGCAAAAAACTTAAGTACATTTCTCCACTCAAAGTAGCCTCGAAGAAATGGGGTCCAATTAAATTATTATCTAATAGTCCACACCAAACATTTATAGAAAATTTGTGTTGGGAATTACTTTGAGATATGTCATGAGGATTTTCTTCTACCCATAAGTGCATATTTCTACTGTTATAAATACCGTCTCTGGTAAACTGAGACTCATCAGTAAATAGAACTCTTGAAATTGTTTTTCTATGATTCATCACACAACGACTAAACGCTCTTCGGGAAATGTCCTTCTTCAAGTATTTGAACAATTTGTAAGTGGAAAGGATGTAAATGGTTGTATTTAAAGTTTTCCAAACTCTTACATGAGGGACTCCTAAGCTGCACCTTACTCTTCGTGTACTAACTGAAGGATATTGCTGCACTATCCTCAGAATTTCATTTTCTTCACTTACATCTTGTCGAATAGGACGTTCACGTCGCAAAGGAGCTGAAGGAAATTTCCCGTGTTGTTTTGCATAATTGTGAACAGAAGAAAATGTTGATTTATTGGGAATTCGTCGATTGGGAAACCGTCGACGATATTCTCTAACGGCGGCCCTGGAGTTCCCATTACAAAGACCATAAGTGTAACTAATGTCAACGTACTCTTCATTAGAATAAGGCATTTTAATTTTAAAAAGTGGTTTAAGTGCTGCTTCAAACAAACAAGAACAAAGTTTTTGACAGGTACTTTGAGTATTGTCTGTGGCAAATGTTTATCAAGACTCACGAAACTTTTGAAATGGATTTATATGGTTGTTAATTCTCGAATCATTAAAACTGTGTAAAAACTGACTAAATAGTTCAATTACATTATAATATTATGTTGAGGTTGGAGGCCGACATTTTGAAAATTTGTTGTAGTAATTTTTTTTAAATTATTTTTTGTTCGTTACATTTTAGGTGTGTTATTTTAATTTCGTGTAATTGTATTGGATCAAATTCTTTTTAACTAATTGTACTAACTATTTAGGATCTTTATTGTCTCAGTTATTTCACTTCCATACAATTTTTACTCCTTTGTATTTGTTCACATTTTTACATATCTTTTTAAAATTTTTGTTGACATTTACTTATTTATACATTTGTTTTTTATCGTTTTTGCAAATTCTAACAAACAGACAGTAAAATTAAATCTTTACCCACAAAATTAATGTCATCCATGTAGTTACTAATGTTTTTGTGACCGAAAGTCACACAAAAAAGCTAACTACATGGTTCAGGCACACTATTAGACTATTTTGAAAATCTGTATTGTACATTGCCAAAATCCATATACAGGATAATGTTTTTAGGTAAGATCCAAAATTTTAAAAAAATGGCTCAGGCCCTGACTTTTTTTTGTTTTCAATACTGAATTATGTAGACCTCTATTAGTAAAACATAACAATTAAATTTGGTACAATTTGCTACAGACATTAAAAAATACGGTCGATCTAAATTTTGGCAAAAAATAGAAAACACACTGTATGTCAGAAATGAGAGGCATTAGAGATCTAATAAAGGTCATTCTTAAATCGTTTTAGGGTTCTGTACTCCTCACTAGCGTATGGCCAGTCACTCAAGAAACACCCTGTATACAACAAATCCCAAATTTCTATACTCTTGCCAGCTTGCTTTATTTATTTCCCCCTATTTACCCCTATTTAACCCCCAACCCTTCAACGGAATCATCTGAAAATATAACCTAGTTACAGATGTCGTTATAATACATACTTGTGCCAAATTTCAAATGAGTATCTCAATTTTATTTTATTAACCCCTTTAATAATGGACTTGGGGTGGTGGGGGGTTGAAAAATATTATAATAAAATCTGAGGCCTTGGCTTATAGTATATACTTCAAATTTCAAGTTTCTGTCCTCTTACCAACTTGCTTTACAAATTTCCCCATATTTACCCCCCAACTCTTCACCGGATATCTTCAGAATACAATTCAGTTTCAGATCTCGTTATAATATATACGTATACAAAATTTCAAGTCAATATCTTAAACCGTTCCGGAGAAAGCGTGCGGACAAAAAAAAAGTTGCAGACAGACAGACCGACAGAAAGACAATTTGTTTTCTCTTGGAATTTAAAATCTCGACGTTTCATGACATTCTAAACCTATTTGAAGAAAAAAAAAATTGAATTTTTTTTTTTTTCGATGACTACTTCCAGTCCACTACGTGAATGTGGAAGTAAAAGCAGACGTTTTCATAAATAATGGTTTTTTCTTATAAACATCCAAATAAAAGTTTGGTCTCTTCCCCATTCAATCAGTAGACACATTATATATTAAGAGAAAAAAATACAGCAAACATTTTAAATACTTTGCAATAAGGTGTTTTTAGAGGCATTCTATACGTACTAATTCCGAATGTATTATACTTATATATAGAACTGTATTCCGGTTGTTCTCTTTGAATTCTCGTCATATCATTTTCAGCACATTTACATCACATTTGGATAAATTTGAATAGATATCTGTTGAAAATGTCTATAGGAAAAGGTAATAAAATAAAAGAAATATAAAAAAATGTATTTTTCATAGTTACAGTTCGCACAAAAGACAAATTTCAAACAGCTAATGTTGTATCTTTGAGGGCGGGTTTAAAAAATATTAATACGAAGTTTATGAATATATTAAGCAAATCACAAGCAATTAAATAACATTATAAAATAATAACAAAATATAACACGATAAAATTATTTTTACAAAAAGTTAAAGAACCTAATCGCCTACAACATAACAAGTCATTTAAAAAATAATAAAATATTACAGTTTTTTACAAATAACAAAAAAATTAATTTAATACAATTTTGTTTAATATAAAGCAAGTAGGGAAAGTAATACTGATCGTCATAGACGAAAAGATTCACCACACATAGCAATTTTAACTTTGCTATAGCGCTCCGTTTTCCGAAACGTGACATTTCTCGAAGATCACTGTTAACATATTTATTATCTTTATCCTACTCTAAAGCATAACAATCCTTTAAAAAAAAATTAAAATAAATAACAAAATTGCACATACTTATACATACAAATATATATGTATGAGAGGCCACAAAAAAAGAAAAATTAAATCATTAAACGATATGTAAATAAATAATTTACTATAACAATACTAATTTTACATACAAAATATTTCTCCAATTTAAAATTATTATTTGGCCGAATTTCATTTATCAAAATAAAAGTATAGTAAAAATATATATTCTACGTTCTTGTGGTGACTGGTACCTTGATCTTAATCCAAGTGGTCTTTTGGCCATCTTCTGCGCTTGTAACATATGCATTAGGTGATAGTACATCATCGTCTTTATACTCTTTAGCCTCTAATTTTGCAAAATCTGGCATTTTGGGCTCAGGAGTTTCGAGGATATCTTGCGGTGAATACGTTTCGGGAACGTATTGGCTTTCATCAGATTCGAATTCATTATTATCAATTATTTCTTCTGGACCGTCATATTCGTATGCATCTCTTTTTGATTTGTGCTTTGATTTAACAAGTTTCTTATTCTCCGAAGCACTATACTCATGGTCGAAAGGAACTGTTAGAGGTTTATCAGATTTATACAATTCTTGAATAGATCCAGTATGTAAAATTCCTGAATATAAAGGAGACACTACAGTAGATTCAGATTTTTCATTTTCTACAAAATCTTCTTCTTTGGGACGAGCACTTTTTGGTTTTGCCGTATTTTCAATTAAATTTTGTGTAGAAGGTTTAAATTTGTTATCTCTATGAAATTGCTTGTAGAAATCTTCGTATTCGCTTCCTTCGCCAAATTTAGAGAATATGCTATCAAAATCTTTCTCGTGGGTGTTCTCTAGCGATTTTAATTTTTCACTTACCTCTTCCTTTTCATTCGTACTACTTCCTTCTTGAGTACTTTCTTCATTGTTTACATTTTGCTGGTTTTCATGATCGGGATTTTCAGTACCTTTGAAATGAGTATTAATAAAGCTATCTATATCTTCCGCGTATGCTTCATAATTCTGTTTCTCATTTTCCTCGCCCTGAACCTCTTCGTTGTTTTGCTTATTGTCTTCCTGCTGACTTTCAGACTGTCCCTCTTTTTCTTCATCATTTGCGTCCTTCAAATTTTCAACCTCAAAAATTTCGTTTATGTTGTTATAAGCAATTTTTGGACCTTGCTCGCCCTCATTATTCTCGTACTCTACTTCCTCATTTTTATCATCTTCCTCATTTAACTTTTCCTTCTCATTTTCTTGATTGGAATGTTTACCTTCTGTGGGACTAAAATAATAATCATAGTTTTGATGTTCTACATTTTCAGGCAGTTCTAAGCTTTCTTTTTCATTTTTATCGTCATCTGGATGATTATTTTCTTTATACTGGGCGGTATCTGGTTTAAAATAATAATAATCATAATTTTCTGGTTTAGAATTTCCACGTTCTTCGGCGATTTTTTCGATTTTAGCCTGGTTTTCTTCATCGGAATATTCTTTACTTGCTTCCTTATTTTTCAGATTCTCAATTTCCCTTTCTTCGTCTGCATTGTTTTCATACTCTATATCTTTGTTAATAATCTTCTCGCTTAGTTTATCACCAGAAATGTTTTGTTCATCGAAACCTGTATTTACGGGTTCCACGATTTTAATATTTACAATTTGACCAGGTCTGGCATTCGATACATAAGCATTTAACTCATCACGAGAAAAATGGGGATTTCCATAACTATCTGGCTCTTTCGTGACTTTGGATTTTATGTTTAAGTATTCAGGTTCTTGTACATGTTCTATATGTTCATTTGTGTAAACTTTTGGACTTTCTTTGAATGTTGCTTCCTTTATTTTCAAGAAATGACGTTCCTCATTGATATCTGGTCGTTGATGATTTAAGAACTCTTTAGGTATCTTCTTTGAAATTTCTTGTGTTAACTTTGAAAAATGTTGTACTTCTGGCTGGATGTTTATATAATTATTTATCGGTCGATCGTTAGTTTGAATCAATGGTAAAATTGTCGGAGTTGGATTAGGAACAACTAAATTTTGCTGACCTTCATTTGCTTCTTTTTGTTTAGCAGCAGCTTCAGACTTAAATTTTTTATTGTAGAACTCTAAAAGTTGGGCATTTATATTGGTTGGCTGTTTTTTGCCATTGTTTTCAATAGTATATTTAACGCCTTGTAAGTCTGAAATTTGTTGAGCCGCTTCTAAATTAGGCTGATAAGAATTAGTGTTTCGACTACCGGCAGTAGGTTTATGGTATACTTTAACGTTGTGTACGATTTTTAGGCTTCGCACGTTGTTATGTTTAGGTAGATCGAATTCTTGGTATTTAGATAACTCTTTAGGAATATCACGTACAACCGCATCAGGTCCTTGAGGTACGATGAATCTATAACCGTGTTCTACGGTCCATGGTGACGATTCCCAGAAATTATTAAATTCTTGCTTGAATTTTTCTTTAGAATGATCGATGTCATTGTTGCCTTGATTTACCAAATCTCTTTTGGCTTCATTATAATCAACACTTGAGTAATCAGGCAAGTCTATTTGATAACGTCTAGGTTTGTCTTCTTCATCTTCATTATTTACTTGAACTCTATCTTCAGGATCTTCTTCATATTCTACAAATAGTTGCGCCTTTGGTGGTCCTGCTGGACGTGGTGGTGCCGGTGCAGGAGCCGGAGCCGGAGCAGGGGCTGGAGCCGGACGAGCAGGAGCTGGAGCAGGGGCGGGAGCTGGAACACGTGCTGGAGCGGGTGCTGGACGAGCTGGAGCAGGAGCAGCTGCTGCAGGACGAGCTGGTGCCGGGCCTGCCGGAGCAGGAGCAGGAGCAGCTCGTGCCCCTCCAGGTGCCGGTGCTGGTAGCGCCCCTGCAGTTCTATTTTTATTCCAGTTAATGGCAATAGTGAATGATTTTCTAATGTTATCTGTTAATAACGGAGCTGGAGCTGCAGGAGCGGCAGCCGGAGCTCTTGCGACTGTTCCTGCGGCCGCAATAGCCGAGGGTCTCCTAAACACATCAAATCCGAAAAGATCGCCCACATTTCTTAAAACAACACCAATTGTCCGTTTGTCTCTTCCTTGGGGCACTTGGTTACCGATATCACTTTGTGCATAAACGAACACTACAAGCACTAGGACACTTATCAATTTATTTATTAACATTGTGCATTGCTCTGAGGGAGATGCTGATCCCACAAGTGCATAAATTATACTAAGCTTTATTCTAAAACAATTTCACTTGTTACAATCGATTTATTATAGAGAAAGGACTGTTTTTTACGTTTGACATTATTTTCTGGTATAATGTTGCGTTTATCGCGAAAGTGGCCATTACGTAAATCTATTATTTGATTGAATGACTTGTTAATGCATCAATAAACACATAAAGTCTCAAGATATTTGAGTAATAGGTAATGGAATAATAGACAGATTATAATTTATTAAATATCTTGGTAAACCACTACAATTATTAACAAATTTAATTATAGAATATGGAACATACTAATTGATTACGCTATCAATGCATGTAACGAAGAAAATTTTCAGAATAAAATTAAAATTTTGAATACACTAATTATACATTTTTGTAATACAAGGAATAATTTCAGTGATATTAGCGCTGAAGGTAATTCATTTAAAATTTGTACGTGATGAGTTAAACACCTACTTAATTCTCGATTGTGGTAATAATTAAATGTATTATAGATTGCTTCAGTGAATTTTACGTTTATTACATATACTCTTTTAATTAACTTTATAATGAGGGTGGATTTAGGATTTCGTGTATATACTAGAAATAAAGGTCTCAATTTTTTTTTATGACATCTGCAACCCTCACCACCTCACCCACTCCATTATTAAAGGGTTTGACAAAACAGAATTAAGATATTGACTTAATGTGTATATATTATAACGTGATATAGAACTATTTTGAGCTCATCCGATGAAGGGTTGGGGAGTAAATATGGGTAAAGGAGGAGTAAAGCATGTCAGTAAGAGTCCAGAAAATTGGGTTTTGGTGTATGCCTATACTAGAAGCTAAAGGCTCAAATTTTCTTTATGATATCTGCCAGTAGTTAATATATTCTCTCTTTAATAATAAAGTTTTTTTTATTATTGAAAGAAACAAATGGTTAACTAATAGGTAAAAATAAAGAATACTGTTAAATACTCATTCAGTATGATTTATAAATGTATACATTGTACCTAAAAATCTTCAAATTATAGTGCAAAACATTTCCTTTCGCCTTCAGTGAAATACGCATTTCTTGTCCTAGCGGCACTATAACATCACTTCGTGCTTAACCATCATGCACTATCGTGGGGTTTCTTGACACCCCAGCCGCGGATCTTCGTTCATGGCGTTTTTATTTTTAACACAAAATTTCTGTTGTTTCAAGTAATCTCATAGCTTAAGAGCATCCATAAAATTGTGTGAAAGAAATTACAAGAAAAAAATTAGTTTTCCTGTAATCAACGTTTGGGGTGCTGAAACACCCCACGGTAGACTTTTGCATTAACGAATTACCCAAATACTTAAGAGATGGAGGAGCCTTTCAACCCAAGAACAACTGGAAACTTTGGCTGAACACTGTTATGAGGACATAAGTGACAGTGAATTAAATGATAATGAAAAAGACAGTGACTTAAGTGATGCTGAAAGTGAACATAGCTATCATGACACGGATTCGGACTTTGGAGGTGATGCAGAACAAGAAGGTGAGATGGAAATGGGACAAGGAGAGAGTGACTTAGAACAAGAAGAAGGTGATATGGAGATGGAACAAGAAATGAGTGATTTAGAGCAAGATGGAAATGATGTGGCACAACAAGAACCAGAAGAAGAGAGGCATCCACAATCTGGGCAATATTTTTATGGAAAAAATAGGTATAAATGGTCAAAGGCATCACCTGCCTCTTCTCGAACACGAAGTACAAAAGCTAACCCTGTTGAACCAGGACCTGCCAGAACCTATAAGCGATGTTATTTATGTCCAAGACAAAAAGACCGCAAAGTAAAAACAGTTTGCAAAATATGTAACAAACAAGTTTGCAAGGACCATTCAGAAAATATTATACATTGCAAAAATTGTTTACAAGACAGGTAGGTGTTTTTTGCTATTTTGTTTAATATTTTGGTATTAATTTGATTGTTTTCTGTATCACCAATTATACCAATTTTGACAGATAATAATTATAATTTATAGAGGCCAACTTAGTGGCTCAATTTTACGTGTTAAGCTTGAGACCAAGAGGTCCCGAGTTCGAATCCTGGCTAGGGTGCGTCAAAAACTCCATCAAATATCCAGTTTGGTGGCATTTTTCACGTGTTACCGAGTCGATGGGCCTGGGCTAGACCACGTTTGTGTGAGGGACAACAAATTGGTTCTTCTCTGCTGATATCGAGTCTCAGCTGCGACAGACGGCAATGTCGCAGGGAATGGTTGTTGTGTTATTGTTTGTTGTATATATGTCCTGATTGAGTGATGGAATAGCCTATGATAATCTCCGACAGAATATTAGTCTAAATAAGACGAAAAAAACCCTCGTTTTATCAATCTATTAAGAAACATGCTTGTCAATTTTTTTATTTATCAAATGAAGTTTTATTGTTTGTTACAGGGAGTAAATAAGAGGCCTTCTGAATACATTACCAGCATCCGAAGACTTAGAATATTTTACGTTTAAAAAAAATAAATTTTTTAAAATGTGTTTTCATTTATATCGATAGAATTCAATATTTTGTTACTAACAATCATTCTGAATAAACTATTTTGTTTTAACATTCTAAATCATTGCAGTGATATTGTACCTATTACCTCATATTATAACATTCGATAAAAAAAAACGTCGATACTGAAAATGATTTACTTTTAAAATGGGGTGCGTGCATACCCCACGACATTATGTAATTAAAATATACGATAGCACTTAAGGGTTAAATAAAAAAATGAGCGTATGGTCTACAAAAAAAATGATTAGAAATTTTAAAAAGATTTGGTGACAATAGATCCATATCACGAATATTACCTCAGATAATATCTAATTTCTGAAGACCGCGACCGCAAAAAACTAGTACAAAAAAGTAATTTGTTTTTATTTATATAGCAATAATATAAACAAAAAAGGTCTAAAGTAATTTGTTGTGCCATGGAAAGTGGTTTTTAGAGTCCACAGATGACGTATGATTTTTGTTAGATTTTTAGTTGCATTTTAAATGATCGAGAAAAGTTGTAGGGTTACTATCTAACAATAACAAAAAACAACCGCCTTGGAACCCTTTCATGAGACCTTGGTGGCCTGTAGAAAATTAATCATCATGTATACCGTTGTTTTTAGTATAAAAATATTGTTTTATAAAATTTTATGCTCTATCAAAAAAGTACGTATAGTATTTTACCCTATCTCTCTTAGTTTTCAAGATATTGACGGGAAAGCCTAAAAAGTACTCAATTATCTGTGCCTATATTTGGTGCTATTATAACATGTTTATAACAAAAAAATGGCAGTCAGTAATATCTGAAACTTTCAGTCAGTATTAACTATAACGAAATACATTTTTTCCTCATTTCTTAGCCGCCATGTTGATCCCATCTTGCAGTTTGGTTCACGACAATTTGGATAACAGATTCGTGATTAGCAACCTCGAAAACCTGTGAGTAGCAAGATTTATGTAAACTGGTTAAAGAAAAATATGTTCCTGTAATTTTTTTTTTTTAAGTGAAAAATGACGGAACCCAGCTGCAGAGAATGGATTTGAATGATTCTTTTTGCATTGAGTTTCTAATGCGGAGTACTAGAAAGTTTACCCTTTAAAAATTGCCGCTTTTTACTTGGGGGAACCACCCCCCCCCAAGAGGGATGGACAAAAAAGTAAAATAGTAACCACCGAATCTGATATAGAATCATATTATAAGAGAAAAAGGTTGTGTACAATTTTTCCATGAAAATTTATATATAACGATTTGAAGATTACGATGTTAGCCTTAAAAACTTGGTACCTACCTTGAGACTGTTTTTCGTAAATAACACAAAAGTCCTTACATTTATTGAAAAAGTGATATAGTACAAAAAATAAGATTATGAAATAACAAGTAGTTTGTTTTTTGTTTGTGCTGTAGGTTGAATAGTTCTAAAAATATGATTTAAAAATGGCGCTCAAACGTTCATCGGTCGAGATATAACTTAAATCTGAAATATGCCAGAAACAATCAGTATGATGTTAAAAATACATAATAGAAATTAAAGAGCGTTGAAGCTCTCTTTGATTTGATTTGTTTTCTATCTGTACAGCTTCAAAAATAACGAAGTTATGGGTGAAACAATGAGTGCTTTGTAATTTTTTTAAATAAAAAATTTAGGATTTTTCTGCTATCAGTGGCCATAGAATAGAAATATACAGGGTGATTCACGTAGGCCATTCATTAGAAGTTTTTCAAGTTGCAGTTGGATTAAAAACTTGAAATTTGGTATGCAGCCATAATCGATCATGCCCGTTCTATCTAAAATATTTTCAGTGCTCGAACTATACAGGGTGTGCCAAAAATTGGTACCAACTTTCTTATTTTAAATGGAAACCTATATTTTTCTTTACACGGTTCGATTTGTCTTCTAATTCTGAGTTTAGAGAACCTAAGTTATGTTAACTTATCTATTACAGTTTTTGACATATGTCCAATTGTTTGAAAAAAATTGCCGCTGTAGTAGTTTACGAACAAATTTGTATCTCGCAAACCTTTCAAAATTATGAAACCAAATTTGTGAAGCGGTTAGCTGGAAGTCCAGGCTAACTTTGATGTACCATCGGTGGTCCCATTTTGTACCATATGGGCTCAGTCGATTTTCAAATGTCGCAATCAAAAATTGTCAAAAAGTCAATTTTTTCAAATGGCACCTACTATTTTTTTTCACACCATTCGAAAGTAAATTGAATTTTAGGGTGAGTTACTTAAGCATTCCCTATACCTAACTTTACCCCATATCGAGTTATTTAATAAAAATCAAGAAATACCTTATCTTGCCGAGAGATTCCTTACTTCATCAAGTATGCCATGGAAACAAAAGACAGTTGTAATAATTTTTAAAGAAAAATATGGATTCTTATTTAATTACACACAACACCAACAAATTATTATTAACGAACAAGAACAATGTTGACGAAATTCTGACGTAAATGTTCAATGTGACCACCATATTTTTGTTCAAATATTCTATTATTCTACTTTCAACATATTGCGTAGCACATCTTTGCGCCTACCATTTCTGACTCCAGAAATCAATGCATAATTGAATTTTAGGGCCACTTTTATTAACATGGTGTATGTCTATCTACAGTCGTTTTTGAGTTATTGGCTTTCTTTGAAAAAAATATTGTTTTTTTTTCTCATTTGGAAACAATCATTTCATTTTAATTTTTATTCAAAAATCGTATTGCAATAATAAATAATAACAACAAAATAACAACAAATAAACAGATTAACAAAATAATTATTTCAATACAAATGCTCAATGTGTGCACCGTTTTCACTGACAGAATTTCGTCAACATTGTTCTTGTTCGTTAATAATAATTTGTTGGTGTTGTGTGTAATTAAATAAGAATCCACATTTTTCTTTAAAAATTATTACAACTGTCTTTTGTTTCCATGGCATACTTGATGAAGTAAGGAATTTCTCGGCAAGATAAGGTATTTCTTGATTTTTATTGAATAACTCGATATGGGGTGAAGTTAGGTATAGGGATTGCTTAAGTAACTCATCCCAAAATTCAATTTTCTTTCGAATGGAGTGAAAAAAAATAGTAGGTGCCATTTGAAAAAATTGGATTTTTGACAATTTTTGATTGCGACATTTGAAAATCGACTGCGCCCATATGGTACAAAATGGGACCACCGATGGTACATCAAAAGTTAGCCTGGACTTCCAGCTAACTGCTTCACAAATTTGGTTTCATAATTTTGAAAGGTTTGCGAGATACAAATTTGTTCGTAAACGACTACAGCGGCAATTTTTTTCAAAAAATTGGACATATGTCAAAAATTGTAATAGATAAGTTAACATAACTTAGGTTCTCTAAACTCAGAATTAGAAGACCAATCGAACCGTGTAAAGAAAAATATAGGTTTCCATTTAAAATAAGAAAGTTGGTACCAATTTTTGGCACACCCTGTATAGTTGGAGGACTGAAAATATTTTAGATAGAACGGGCATGATCGATTATGGCTGCACACCAAATTTCAAGTTTCTAATCCAACTGCAAGTAGAAAAACTTCTAATGAATGGCCTACGTGAATCACCCTATATAGTATTATGAATATGCTCTAATTTTGAGAACTTCAATTTATCAAAAGTTTTGAACAAATATGAGATTTAAATGTGTTTCTTTGCCACTAAAATTTCAAGTCCCACATCTGTACTGTCATATTTCCGAAATTATTAATTCTACAAATATTTTAAAACACAAATTGATATATCACGTCTTAATTTTTTTATATTGCCATATTTCCCTTTAGTAGATATGGCGTCACCTGGGTCACCCCCCACCACTTTTTTTCTGAGTATGGAGGGGGAATTTTAACGCATGCGCGTATGGTCAAAATCAGCGCCCTCTATAGCGGACACTTTCGGAACTACGAGAAAGGTTTGTGTCCCGGCTAAAGGTTTGCGTCTCGGCTAAATGTTTGGATCTCGGGTAAAATAAATATGGAACCTGCATTACCGACAGGAAATTCAAAATGGTGGGAAATTCAAAATATGGAATCTGTATTAAGGACAGGAAATTCAAACTGAAATCTGTATTACCGACAGGAAATTCAAATATGGAATCCGACCGAAAATTTTAATGCATATGTGTAGAGGTTATTTGAAGGTCACCGACAAGTCTCGACAAGTCTAGAATGTACGTGTGTATCAAATTACATTTCCTGGAATTTTTTAATTACATAACTGAGCTATGGGTATACATGGTAACAAACATTCGAAGGAACACCCTGTATATGAACAGATATAATCCCTGTATACGATTCAATTAATATGCATTGTAGTAATAAGTATATGTGATTAACAATTTCCGTAGCCCACGGTATATAATAATACAAAATGATTAATCCGAATCAGTCAATGCATTGTAGTAATAAGTATATATGATTAACAATTTCCGTAACCCCCTGTATATAATAATACAGAATGATTATTCCGAATCAATCAATGCATTATACTAATAATTATAGGAAATATAAAAATACCCTATAAGACAATTTCCGTAACCCCCTAATAATACAAAATGATTAATCCGAATCAATCAATGCATTATACTAGTAAGTATAGGAAATATAAAAATATCCTATAAAACATTTTTTCCGTAGCCCCCTGTATAATAATACAAAATGATTAATCCGAATCAATGCATGTACTAATAAGTATAGGAAATATAAAAAATACCCTATAACACATTTTCTGTAGTCCCCTGCATGTGACAAAATGATTAATCCGAATCAATCAATGCATTATACTAGTAAGTATAGGAAATATAAAAATATCCTATAAAACATTTTTCCGTAGCCCCCTGTATATAATAATACAAAATGATTAATCCGAATCAATGCATGTACTAATAATTATAGGATATACAAAATGTATATGACCACAACAATTTCCGTAACCCCCTAATAATACAAAATGATTAATCCGAATCAATGCATGTACTAATAAAGTATAGGAAATAAAAAATACCCTGTATTCAACTGACAATCTCCATAGCCCCTGTATGTGACATTTTTAAAGAACCTGCATGAAAGTTTATCAGAATACATAAAAGATGAAATGAGTTTCCCTATTCCGAATGTGAGTATGTATTGAGAAAGTAGAATATACCATTCAAACAACTACTTTAGTTCCGGTCAATAAATGCAACAAAATAATAAAATACCCTGTATTCAACTGACAATCTCCATAGCCCCTGTATGTGACATTTTTTAAAGAACCTGCATGAAAGTTTATCAGAATACATAAAAGATGAAATGAGTTACCCTATTCCGAATGTGAGTATGTATTGAGAAAGTAGAAAATACCATTCAAACAACTACTTTAGTTCAATAAATGCAACAAAATAATAAAATGCCCTGTATACGACATTTTTCGTGCCCCTCTATACAAGTCTCAATTAAAGAACAGACCTCGAGAATGCATTAAAAGCAAGCTAGATGTGTGCATATCATTTACAGTACACCGCGTAGGTAGGTTGATAACATAAACATCTTGTAAGGTGGAATAACTCCAGACAAAATAGAAATTTTATTTAAGTCTGTACAAATAATCTATTTTATCACATTATGGGAACACCTAGGGCATTAGACTTCATATTTCAGAATTCTTTGAATAAAATTTTTCAGAATACGGGGAGAGCCTGCTATCACTGTGTGAATAAATATTTTTTCGTAAACAATGGTGAAACTAGAGACGAAAACCGTTAGAACATACAAATTTCCACAAATTAGCTCGTTATCGCCATGTGAATGGGTATTTTTGCATAAACATGGTACAAGACACCCGTGATAAGAAAAAACGTTAAACCTGAGAACGCAAAATAGCGGTGAGAAGAATTTTTCGTAAACAACTAAGGAAATCATATTTCAAGGCCAGACTAGAGACGCAAATTCGTTAGAACTTACATGTCGGAGAGGAAAGATTCAAATTAATTTCAAACTCGATTATCGATGAAAACCTAAGTAACATATATTTAAGACTGGCCCACTAGTAATCAAATCAAAACAATTAGCGCAATATTTTGAAATCTAATACCCTGCTATTAATTACATGCAAAAGACGCGTGCCTTATGTCATCTACACCGGGAGATAAATATGTGAAATGTACCAATTCAATTACATTATATTTGGAGTTATTCATTAGATACATGCTTTAAAGTATGAAATTTGCATATATTGGGAACTATGTGAGGTATACTAATTTAATTACTCTGCATTTGTGTACAGGGGGATTTAGATATATGGTTTAAAGTTTAAAAAAAAATATGCATTAGGACTATATGAGGTATGAAATATGCATACAGGGGTGACAGAAATATGTGATATACTAATTTAATTACTCTGCATTTGTGTACAGGGTGATTTAGATATATGGTTTAAAGTTAAAAATATATACATTAGGACTATATGAGATATGAAATATGCATACAGGGGTGACAGAAATATGTGATATACTAATTTAATTACTCTGCATTTGGATATATGCTTTTAAGTTTGAAAAATATACAAGGGTCATACGAGGAGTATAGTCATGTGAATCAACGACTCAGGATGTTCCCACACAGGGTGCTATTTAGAGATAGCCAAAGGTTATTTAATTTTAGAATTGCAAACTGAGCTACCGATACAGCAAAGGATCAAGTTCATAATGCACGTGTGTAGAGGTTATATGAAGGCTATATGGATCAGTAACCCTATGGGAAAGCATCATAACCACAATTTTCACAGGTCTCATATTACAACAAACCGGAGTGATAAACAGTTCTGAGCTACTACGAATCATTTTAAATCTCGCCGTTGACAACTTTCACCGCTAGATGGCGCTTATGTTTAAATTTGTAACTCACCGATACTTTAGGACTCTTATTTATATTTAACACTGGTAGTAGTATCATTTCCTCAGTCTATTGATTGCTGTTACCTGAATAAGTTGTGTTTGATACAGTATTTTCGATCAGTGCTAAAATGGAAAAGTTTATTATCGTAAAGGATACCCTGAAGAAGGCGAAACGTTTCAATCTGACGGGTCGCAATATAGAGTTTAAAATTAAACCAATGCCGGCTAATGAAGAACCTGTGAGCTGGATGAGAACGGCCGTTAATCAAATTATTAAAAAAGCTACCGAAAATCTTCAGCCTAGTGATCTAGTTGGCTTCAGTTTCTGCAGTAAAGACTTTCAACGTGGTAATGGCTGGCTTCGTTTTCGTCCAGCAGCAGAAGTGACTTATGATGATATCTGGGACGTTATTAGCAGTATTTATCAATCCAATTCTACAGGTCTCAATACAGAAACCTTCTGTCTATCCGTAACGTCAGTAAGGTTACCAGTTGGCAGCGGAAGGTCTCGAACATATAATAATTTCGACGAGGAATGCAATATGCGTAGTGGAATTGTTACTATAAACAATAAAGATAATTTGTGTTTGCCTCGTGCCTTAGTGGTAGCTATTGCATACAGTAACAAAGACCCTATGTGGGGTAAGATACGCAAAGATACCGGAAAACTCCAAACTCAAAGAGCACTTAGGTTGGTAGAGGAATCCGAAGTTGTTATACCTATTGAAGGATGCAGTATACCCGAACTGGAAAAGTTTCAGCATCATCTACAAAATTATAAAATTGTGATTTATACATATGGTAACAAAGGTCAAGATATAATGTTTGAAGGGGCTAATGAAGGAAAGAAACTTAATCTGCTATTTCACAAGGGACATTTTAACGTGATTACATCATTAACATCGGCCTTTGCATGTGGATATTATTGTGAAGAGTGCCATGTACCTTATGACCATAAGAACAAACATAGGTGTGAACGTACATGTCCCTGTTGCTTACAAATACCTAATTGTCCATCGACTTTGAACGTAAAATGCCCTGACTGCAATAGGTCCTTTAAAGGTGAAAATTGTCGTGATAACCATTTGAGGGAGGGATCTCTAGGAAAAGGAACCGTATGTAGTCAAATTAAACTGTGTACGGACTGTTTGAAAACAGTGAAAAACAACCGGAAACATACATGTGGCGAGATATTCTGCAAAATTTGTAACACATACGTACCTCAAGATCATTTGTGCTATATACAACCTGATAGGGGAACCCCAAAAACCGAAAATACTCTATTTATATTTTACGATTTTGAAACGATGCAGGAAAAAGTTTTAGAAGACGGCAGTAAGATTCATAAGCCAAATTTATGTGTTTTTAAGCAATGCTGTGACGAATGTATTGAAAAGGATATTAAAATGTGTAAAAAATGTGGTGTTCGGCTACAGACTCTTAAATGTAGTGACCCTGTGCAACCATTCATGCACCATATTTTAACAATACGGAAGAAATTCAAACAAGTCATATGTTTAGCCCATAACTCTCAAGCATTTGATGGACAATTTATACTTAATTACATTTTGACTCATACAGACCTCAACCCTGAATTAATTATGAGAGGCACAAAAATTATTTCGATGGAGGTTGGAAACGTAAAATTCATTGACAGTTTAAATTATTTCCCGATGCCTCTCTCGAAATTACCAAAAGCTTTCGACTTAGGCCCAGAACTTAGAAAAGGCTACTTCCCGCACCTGTTTAATACAGAAGCAAATAAGAACTACATAGGCAACCTACCACATATCGAATATTACAGCCCTGACGCAATGAAAACAGAAGATCGTGAAAAGTTTCTAAATTGGTACAAAGAACATAAAAACGATATCTTTGATATGCAGCGGGATTTAGTGGAATATTGCGTATCAGATGTGGAAATTTTGACCCGTGCATGCTTGAAATTTCGTCAACAAATGCTTGAAACCACCAACGTCTGCGCATTCGGTGAAAGCTTCACAATAGCCGGTTGTTGCAACAAGGTGTTTAGAAGAAATTTTCTGAATCCAAACACAATCGGTATTATTCCTAAAAACGGGTACAGATGGAGGGACAATCAAAGCAAAATAGCCATTCAGTGGTTAGTATGGGAAGAACGCGAACGTCAGATTAATATTATCCATTCTGCTAAACAAAAAGAGAGCAAAATACAGGGTGTTAAAGTGGACGGGTATTGTACCGAAACAAATCAGGTGTTTGAGTTTCATGGTTGTTATTACCACGGATGTCCGGTATGTTTCAAACACAACAGAACCGAATCATCACACGACAACCCTACAGAAACTATGAATTCAAAGTACGAATCTACCATTGCTAAAATAGAAAGACTTAGAGAGCTAGGATACGACATAGTCGAAATGTGGGAGTGCAAATTTCGTAAAATGTTAAAGGAAAATGAAGAACTTTCCGATTATTCCAAAAACCATCCATTAGTTATCCAGGCACCGCTTATTGCGCGAGATGCTTTTTATGGAGGAAGAACGGGAAATACATTTGAATATTACAAGTGTGGACCTGATGAATCAGTTTTATACACAGACATTTGCAGTCTATACCCATATGTTTGTAAATATGGAAAATTTCCTATAGGGCACCCTAAAGTCTTCGTCGGAAAAGATTACGACCAGCTAAACTTAGAAAATACAGACGGGGCGATAAAATGTAAAATATTGGCACCTAGAGATTTGTATCATCCTGTATTACCTTTAAAATTAAACAATAAATTAATTTTCACTTTGTGTTATCCATGTGCAAAAGAGTCGCGAGTGGGTGTGTGTACACATAATAATGAAGAAAGATCGCTAACAGGAACATGGATTATCGACGAGGTATTAAAAGCCGTAGAAAAAGGCTACGAAATACAGGAAGTTTATGAAGTTTGGAAATATGACACTCAACAATATGACAAAGACCACGCAGGACTATTTACAGACATGATGAATAGATTTATTAAAATTAAGCAACAATCATCCGGTTGGCCTTCTAATTGTGTAACGCAGGAACAAAAAGATGATTACATCGAAGACTTCTTAAATAAAGAAGGTGTACAGCTAGAGTCTGCTGAAATTATAAATAATCCAGGGCTTCGTTCCCTCGCGAAATTAATTTTAAACAGCTTTTGGGGAAAATTCGGACAGAGAGAAAACCAACCTAAGTCTAAGATTCTCAGAGATCCTAGTCAACTATTTGGTGTGCTTACTGACACCACTATCCATATTAATTCAATGCTACCAGTAGGAGACGAAGCACTTATTATCAATTACGAGCATAGAGAAGAGACATACCAACCACTATCAACTGTAAACGTAATGGTTGCAGCGTACGTCACAGCACAAGCGCGGCTAAAATTATATTCCTATCTGGAAAAATTGGGTGAAAGAGTACTGTACTATGATACTGACAGCGTCATTTATGTGTCAAGGCCCGGCGAATACGAGGTACCCACAGGTGAATTTATTGGTGATATGACTGACGAACTGGAATCATACGGTTCAGGTAGCTACATTACAGAATTTGTGTCGGGAGGTCCCAAAAATTACGCTTATAAAGTGTATTCTACTCACGATAATGATGAAAAAGTGGTGTGTAAAGTAAAGGGTATTTGCCTGAACTACGCGGCTTCTCAGCTGGTAAATTTTGACACTATAAAAGACATGGTTCTGAACGACACAGCTCCTGTGTACATAGTATCCAATAATATTCGAAGAACAAAAGACCACGAAGTGATAACAAAATCAGAAACAAAAGTGTACAGACCCAACTCTACTAAAAGAAAGTTCTTTGTTAATTACTCATCTGTTCCTTATGGACATAAAAAATCTAAGCCTTAAATTATTGTTTCCTGTATACCTACTGATGTAATAGTTTTATATGTTCCCTGTATATTTTTGAAATACATTGTGTAAATTATATATTACTTGTAACTCTTTTTTAACATTGTTTACCTATTGATGTACCATGTATATTTTTAAAATACATTGTGTAAATTATATATTACTCGCAACTCTTGTGTAACATTGTTTACCTACTGATGTAATAGTTTTATATGTACCCTGTATATTTTTTGAAATACATTGTGTGAATTATATATATTACTTGTAACTTTTGTGTAACATAGCACTAATTTAAATATATTTTTATTACGTGTATATAATTTTCTGTATTATACCATTCCTATGATTATAAAGTTTAATAAAATAATTTTATCCTATTATATGGTATTATTTAAATAACCTGCAATACCCTAACATTGTTTTTACTTCTTTAATAAAAGAAGTAATCAGATTAACATAAACCCCGAAATAAGGAGTCGAGGGTCAATATTTGCCTGAAATTCTAATAATAATAATAATAAATAAATTTGTAACAAAACCTTTTTGATAAAAAAAAACCTAGTAATCGTGTAATGTTGTTGCAGTTGTAAACCGGCAAACTCGCTAGCTACATCTATAACCCACTTAATCATAAATATATTTCTTTTATGTAAATAATTATGGTGCTTTTTAGTTATTTTTGCGTAAACCAAGTACCATGATAAGAATTTGGTATTTCACCGGTGACCAGACTTGATTAGAGAAAGCGTTGTGTTTCCCGCAAATCGCCACATACTTGACATATGAGGATACAGGAACGTATGAAAAGTTTAAAACGATAAGAAATAGAACTGTATCAAATCCTACATATTTTTATCTTTGACGACACATGTATTTTTTTTGTTATGGATTTATAAAAAAAACACCGAAACAAGCAACGCATATTTAAGACTGAATGAAATCTCCGTTTAAAACAATTAGCTATCGTTTACATCGCACATCTTTATTTGAAATTCTATAACCTAGTACACTGAAAGAAACCGACCAAATAGAATGTTTTGCTAAGATGATCTGCATTATCATAAGTATTTTTTTTGTTAAGACAACATTATCATTATCTAACCATAAGAAAAACTGTTTTGCTAATGAGATTTTGCAACGGTAAATCTTTGACTATTTGTCCCAATAACAGCACTTACTTAAACTAGGTAGGTAAAATATTGTTTTAAGTTTTTTTTTATTAGGGGTAACTAAATAATTTCCTACGATAAATAAGTGCCTGAATCTTATCCAACCTAACAGGGTAATTTTTGATGAAAATAGAGTGAAATGTTATAAGAACATGATATTTTTTATAAGAATAGAGTACTTTAATATAGAAACAGGGTAATTTTTTTGGGAACAGGATAATTTAATAACTTAATATCTGGCGCTATATGCCTGAAATCCTATCCATCCTAACAGGGTAATTTTTGATGAAAATAGAATGAAATGTTATAAGAACAGGATTTTGTGATGAATCGGGTGAAGGATTGGGTTAAGTAGGGCAAAATAAATAGGGTAATTTAATATTACAATACACAAATGCATAGAAAATAAGTTAAAATACCTCCCATATTTTCTAGCACCCCTGTATGCATACATAAATTAAACAGTTGATATAATAAAGCATGCGTATGTAGAAAATACAGTGTCCGCGAGTTGTTAATGCATAAAGTAGATTGCATCATTTCTTCGCCCACAAATTATCTAAATAGTTTTATACTAGGTTATAGAATTTCAAATAAAGATGTGCGATGTAAACGATAGCTAATTGTTTTAAACGGAGATTTCATTCAGTCTTAAATATGCGTTGCTTGTTTCGGTGTTTTTTTTATAAATCCATAACAAAAAAAATACATGTGTCGTCAAAGATAAAAATATGTAGGATTTGATACAGTTCTATTTCTTATCGTTTTAAACTTTTCATACGTTCCTGTATCCTCATATGTCAAGTATGTGGCGATTTGCGGGAAACACAACGCTTTCTCTAATCAAGTCTGGTCACCGGTGAAATACCAAATTCTTATCATGGTACTTGGTTTACGCAAAAATAACTAAAAAGCACCATAATTAGATACATAAAAGAAATATATTTATGATTAAGTGGGTTATAGATGTAGCTAGCGAGTTTGCCGGTTTACAACTGCAACAACATTACACGATTACTAGGTTTTTTTTATCAAAAAGGTTTTGTTACAAATTTATTTATTATTATTATTATTAGAATTTCAGGCAAATATTGACCCTCGACTCCTTATTTCGGGGTTTATGTTAATCTGATTACTTCTTTTATTAAAGAAGTAAAAACAATGTTAGGGTATTGCAGGTTATTTAAATAATACCATATAATAGGATAACATTATTTTATTAAACTTTATAATCATAGGAATGGTATAATACAGAAAATTATATACACGTAATAAAAATATATTTAAATTAGTGCTATGTTACACAAAAGTTACAAGTAATATATATAATTCACACAATGTATTTCAAAAAATATACAGGGTACATATAAAACTATTACATCAGTAGGTAAACAATGTTACACAAGAGTTGCGAGTAATATATAATTTACACAATGTATTTCAAAAATATACAGGGAACATATAAAACTATTACATCAGTAGGTATACAGGAAACAATAATTTAAGGCTTAGATTTTTTATGTCCATAAGGAACAGATGAGTGATTAACAAAGAACTTTCTTTTAGTAGAGTTGGGTCTGTACACTTTTGTTACTGATTTTGTTATCACTTCGTGGTCTTTTGTTCTTCGAATATTATTGGATACTATGTACACAGGAGCTGTGTCGTTCAGAACCATGTCTTTTATAGTGTCAAAATTTACCAGCTGAGAAGCCGCGTAGTTCAGGCAAATACCCTTTACTTTACACACCACTTTTTCATCATTATCGTGAGTAGAATACACTTTATAAGCGTAATTTTTGGGACCTCCCGACACAAATTCTGTAATGTAGCTACCTGAACCGTATGATTCCAGTTCGTCAGTCATATCACCAATAAATTCACCTGTGGGTACCTCGTATTCGCCGGGCCTTGACACATAAATGACGCTGTCAGTATCATAGTACAGTACTCTTTCACCCAATTTTTCCAGATAGGAATATAATTTTAGCCGCGCTTGTGCTGTGACGTACGCTGCAACCATTACGTTTACAGTTGATAGTGGTTGGTATGTCTCTTCTCTATGCTCGTAATTGATAATAAGTGCTTCGTCTCCTACTGGTAGCATTGAATTAATATGGATAGTGGTGTCAGTAAGCACTCCAAATAGTTGACTAGGATCTCTGAGAATCTTAGACTTAGGTTGGTTTTCTCTCTGTCCGAATTTTCCCCAAAAGCTGTTTAAAATTAATTTCGCGAGGGAACGAAGCCCTGGATTATTTATAATTTCAGCAGACTCTAGCTGTACACCTTCTTTATTTAAGAAGTCTTCGATGTAATGATCTTTTTGTTCCTGCGTTACACAATTAGAAGGCCAACCGGATGATTGTTGCTTAATTTTAATAAATCTATTCATCATGTCTGTAAATAGTCCTGCGTTGTTAGGAAATTATAGATAAGTACACCACTGACCATCCATGTACATGACAGGAAACACAATAAAATCATTGTTGTCAACGCCATCATTGAGTATCATTACTTCCTAACCTGTTCTTAATTATTATAATTATATATATATACAAAACATGGCGCAGTCATAAGGATTTCGAGAAATACAAACAGTAATCAATTATAAAAAGCGAAAATGGATACGAGAGCCATAAATTGTTTGTCGATGGACGGAAATATCGCAGAAAATTGGCGATTATGGAAACAACGCTTTAGCACATACCTCGTGGCAACAGAATTAACTGCAAAATCTGGAGAAGTAAAATGTGCTTTGCTTCTACATTTAGTAGGTGAGCAGGCTTTAAGAATATATAATACGTTTTTGATTGAAGACAATGAAAAAAATGATGTAGATGTATTAATCCGCAAATTTGATGAACGTTTCCTACCCCAGAAGAATTTAGCCTATGAAAGGCATCAAATTTTAACTCTTAAACAACAATCAGGGGAAAGCATTCACGATTTTGTGACAAAATTGAAGTCGAAAGCTAAATCTTGTGAGTTTGGGGCGCTAGAAGATAGTCTACTTAAGGATCTTTTCATTTGTGGAGTGAAATCAAATGAATTGCGAGAGAGGCTTCTGCAGATGAATGTTGGCACGTTAGATGCAGTGCTGAAAGCAGCATTGGCGAATGAAATGGCCAAGAAGAGGTCAAGAGAGATGTCAGAAGCAGGAAGCAGCACCGAACTAACTGTGGACGTTGTCAAATACAACAAATCCAAGGTAATGAAGAATAAAAAACCAGTTGAGGCAATAGGTAGATATAAGGCTAGAGGTAATAATTTTGTTTGTAGGAAATGTAGTTTTACACATGGGGCACGAAATTGCCCAGCTTTTAATAAAAAGTGTAGAGCATGTGGTAATTTAAATCATTTTGAAAAATGTTGCCAGAACCAAGATAAAAAATATAAAAACGAAAAATATTTTTATAAAAATAAAAAAGTAGACAATATATCTGATGTAGATGAAGCAGATAGTGATAACGAGTTATATAATGATGATTTATTTTTAGATACCGTAAACAAATGTAAACAGGAAGTGGGTGAGAGATCATGGTTTCAGGAGTTAGAAGTTGAAAACCTTATTGTAAGTTTTAAGTTAGACTCAGGAGCGCAGGCCAACATCATACCCGTAAGCATTTTTGAGGCATTAAACCAGAGAGAAAAGTTAACTCCATGTGAGGGACGATATACTTCTTACACGGGAGATAGTTTGCCGATTTTAGGTAAATGTTATCTAAATATTAAACACAAAGATAGACAAGGAAAGTTTAAAGTTTGTAACCACCTTAGATAAATATCCGCTTCTTTCACTGGAGACATGTCTGGCTCTGAATCTAATATATAGAGTAGATGATTTAAGTACAGAGGGGCTTAAAATTAAAAACAATGGTAGTAATATAGGGTGCGACAAAATAATTAAAAAATTTGAAAACGTTTTTAAGGGTGTCGGCCTATTAGAAGGGGAATATCACATAGAAATGAATTCTAATGTGGAACCGGTAGTTCATGTAGCAAGAAGGGTACCTTTTGCGATCAAAGAACAATATAAAAGTACATTAGATAAGTTAGAGCGAAAAGGTTTAATTAAAAAATCTAATAAAGCTGCCACGTGGGTTAATCCGGTAGTAATAGTACGTAAACCCAACGGAAAGTTGCGCATTTGCTTAGACCCAAAAGAACTAAATAAAGGAATACGTAGACAATAATTTTCTATTCCTACGATAGAAGAGTTAACAGCTAAACTGACAGGATGTAAGTATTTCAGCACGTTGGACGCAGACCAAGGGTTCATGCAAGTTAAATTAGATAAAGACAGTAGCAACCTATGTACTTTTGCAACACCGTTCGGGCGGTATCAATTTTTGAGGTTACCGTTCGGACTCAGCTCAGCACCGGAAGTGTTTCAGGAAAAAATGAACGAAATATTCGGTAAAATGGAAGGAGTGGAAATTTACATCGACGACATAATTGTAGCAGGTAGAACCGTGAAAGAGCATAATGAAAGGTTAATTAAAGTTTTAAAAACAGCAGAAAAAGTAAATTTAAAGTTAAATAAGGGAAAATGTAAATTGGGTTTAACCGAGGTAAAGTATATGGGCCACATAATATCTGAAAATGGTCTAGGTGTAGATAGATCTAAAGTGGATGCAATTATTAACATGAAAAGACCTGATAGCGTCAAAGAATTACAAAGATTTTTAGGTTTAGTTACATATGTCGGCAAATTTTGTGATAATTTAGCACAAAAAACAGCACCGTTACGGCAGTTACTTAAAAAGAATAATATATTTAAGTGGGAAAAAGATCACGATATAGTTTTTGATCAATTAAAGAAAACAATAACAGAAGTACCTTATTTAAAGTTTTTCGATATTGATAAACCATGTGTAATTTCTGTCGATGCATCCTCAAAAGGTATCGGTATTTGTTTAATGCAAGACGAGAGGCCTGTAGCATATGCTTCTAGAGCATTGACCGAATGCCAGTCAAGGTACTCGCAGATAGAAAAAGAGGCATTAGCTGTTTTTTATGGGATTCAAAAATTTCATCAGTACGTTTTTGCAAAAAACTTTACAGTAGAGAGTGATCATAAGCCTCTAGAAACAATTTTTAAAAAACCTATCAATGAATGTCCACCGAGACTACAAAGAATGTTAATACAACTGCGTAAATATGATTTTATAGTTAAATATAAGCCTGGCAAAATGTTAGTAGTTGCTGACACTTTATCTCGTAAGTTCGAGGATAAAATGTGTCATGAAAAATTTGATAAGGAATTAGAAGCTCATGTCTGCTCGATAACTTTAAATGCATCGAATAATAAACAGCGCGAGTTTAGAGAAAAAACAGAGACGGACCCAGATTTGTCCTTAGTGAAAGAAATGGTTAGAGTGGGATGGCCGAGGGACGTCAAGAGGGTTCCAGAGAGGGTAGCTTCCTACTATAAATATAAAGATGAAATAACAGAAAACAATGGGTTATTGTTGAAGGGCACAAAAGTTATTGTTCCCAAAAGTCTAAGGGGTGAAATATTAGACAAGTTACACTCAAGTCATGCCGGAGTGCAAAAAAGTTTGAAGTTAGCACATTCTTTCTGGTGGCCTTCAATAACTAAATGTATTAGGGATATGGTTTTGTCTTGCTCTCCTTGTCAATTAAACCAAAAAGCACATCCTCCTGAACCTATGATAAATCATCAAATTCCTAAAAAACCTTGGGAAAAGGTTGGTGTTGATGTTATGCATTTTGACAATAATGTATATGTTGTTTGTGTAGACTATTATTCTAAATATATTGACGTAGCTAACTTAGGCAATAATTTGACCAGTGAAAATATTATTAGAAATTTAAAATCTATATTTTCAAGACAGGGTATACCATTATTGGTTATTTCGGACGGGGGACCTGAATTTAGTTCTAATAAATTTAATGAATTTGCTAAAAAATGGGATTTTACCCACATAAAATCGTCACCTACATATGCACAAAGCAATGGTATGGTGGAAAGTGCTGTTAAAACAATAAAAAATATGCTTATAAAATGTAAAATAGATAAAAAAGATCCTTATTTAGCACTGTTACACTTGAGAAATACTCCTATTTTTAATAATGCAACACCTACAAATTTGTTAATGAATAGAAAGGTGAGGGATTTATTACCTTGTGTTCAGAGCAAAAATACAATAAATAAAACAGCTTACAATAATTTTATCAATAAATCTCAGCAACGGCAAAAAGCTTACTATGATGGAAAGTCTAAAAAATTAAAAAATATTCCTGTAAACAGTACAGTAAGGGTACAAAATTTCTATGATAAAACATGGAAACTGGGCACAATAGTAGAACAACTCAAAGCTAGAACGTATAAAATAAAAATGCAAGATACAAATAGAATTGTAATTAGAAATAGGCGTTTTATTGAATTATATAGAGTCAATAACGAGGTAAAGCAAACTAACCGAGATGATGATGATTATATTGCTAACAACAATAACATTGATACAAATCAAAGTAATTATTTTAAAGTTATTTTAAATACAATTTTAAATAATAAAAATATGCCGGAAAGCAAAAACGAACACCCCCAGTTGCCTGGTCCTAACACTAGTTTTAACTTAGAAATAGAAAATAATACTGAGTCAAATTTAAATAAAGAAAATATAGTTACAAAAAGAGGACGAAAAGTCAGAAGGCCTAACTATTTGCAGTCTTATGACTTAAGTAATAAGTAGGAATAAAGTGACTTGTTTTTTACTGTATTGTTATATGTGTAGGTATACATTATAATTTATATAAATATTAAGTAAGAGTTGACAACATTGTAAATACAGTAGTTTGAATTTTTATATTACATTAATTGTCAGATTTTACAGTAGTACAGGTTTAATATTGTAAACATAGAGACTAAAACATTTTATTAGAAAAAGAGAGATGTTAGGAAATTATAGATAAGTACACCACTGTACAAACACCTAGTACGCAGGCGCAAAGCCAGAGTGAATCACAAGAGTCTAGAGAGACCGAAATGCGAAAGCTTCGAGCATGCGCATTACCTTGTAAATGTATAATAAATTCGTGCAAGTGGAGAAATTGAAATATTTCCTGTTATTTTGTGGAAAAAAGGCGGGGGGACACCCCCCGCACCCCCCATTTTTTTGTCTGCGACGCTAATACTGCCTGCGGCGCTAATAATTATTAACAAAATTATTATCAAAATAAAAACCTACTAACCTAACCCAAAGAAATCACACGAAAGAATGAAATTATTATATAAAAAGGAAAACCTAAAGAAATCAGAAAAGAATTTGTAAAAAAATATATTAATCGTTACAGAATTTAAAAAAAAATTGTGCGGGCATACGAATGTGAACCCGGGACCCCTCGCGCCATAAGCAAAAGCGTAACCTATGTGCTAACCATGTCGCTGGAAGTAAACGCTAGAGCAAAGAAGAAATAGTCCAAACTAGTGATATCACGTGTTGGGCGTGTCTAAGCTTTCGCATTTCGGTCTCTCTAGACGCTTCTGAGTGAATCGACCATCCATGTACATGACAGGAAACACAATAAAATCATTGTTGTCAACGCCATCATTGAGTATCATTACTTCCTAACCTGTTCTTAATTATTATAATTATATATATATACAAAACATGCGTGGTCTTTGTCATATTGTTGAGTGTCATATTTCCAAACTTCATAAACTTCCTGTATTTCGTAGCCTTTTTCTACGGCTTTTAATACCTCGTCGATAATCCATGTTCCTGTTAGCGATCTTTCTTCATTATTATGTGTACACACACCCACTCGCGACTCTTTTGCACATGGATAACACAAAGTGAAAATTAATTTATTGTTTAATTTTAAAGGTAATACAGGATGATACAAATCTCTAGGTGCCAATATTTTACATTTTATCGCCCCGTCTGTATTTTCTAAGTTTAGCTGGTCGCAATCTTTTCCGACGAAGACTTTAGGGTGCCCTATAGGAAATTTTCCATATTTACAAACATATGGGTATAGACTGCAAATGTCTGTATATAAAACTGATTCATCAGGTCCACACTTGTAATATTCAAATGTATTTCCCGTTCTTCCTCCATAAAAAGCATCTCGCGCAATAAGCGGTGCCTGGATAACTAATGGATGGTTTTTGGAATAATCGGAAAGTTCTTCATTTTCCTTTAACATTTTACGAAATTTGCACTCCCACATTTCGACTATGTCGTATCCTAGCTCTCTAAGTCTTTCTATTTTAGCAATGGTAGATTCGTACTTTGAATTCATAGTTTCTGTAGGGTTGTCGTGTGATGATTCGGTTCTGTTGTGTTTGAAACATACCGGACATCCGTGGTAATAACAACCATGAAACTCAAACACCTGATTTGTTTCGGTACAATACCCGTCCACTTTAACACCCTGTATTTTGCTCTCTTTTTGTTTAGCAGAATGGATAATATTAATCTGACGTTCGCGTTCTTCCCATACTAACCACTGAATGGCTATTTTGCTTTGATTGTCCCTCCATCTGTACCCGTTTTTAGGAATAATACCGATTGTGTTTGGATTCAGAAAATTTCTTCTAAACACCTTGTTGCAACAACCGGCTATTGTGAAGCTTTCACCGAATGCGCAGACGTTGGTGGTTTCAAGCATTTGTTGACGAAATTTCAAGCATGCACGGGTCAAAATTTCCACATCTGATACGCAATATTCCACTAAATCCCGCTGCATATCAAAGATATCGTTTTTATGTTCTTTGTACCAATTTAGAAACTTTTCACGATCTTCTGTTTTCATTGCGTCAGGGCTGTAATATTCGATATGTGGTAGGTTGCCTATGTAGTTCTTATTTGCTTCTGTATTAAACAGGTGCGGGAAGTAGCCTTTTCTAAGTTCTGGGCCTAAGTCGAAAGCTTTTGGTAATTTCGAGAGAGGCATCGGGAAATAATTTAAACTGTCAATGAATTTTACGTTTCCAACCTCCATCGAAATAATTTTTGTGCCTCTCATAATTAATTCAGGGTTGAGGTCTGTATGAGTCAAAATGTAATTAAGTATAAATTGTCCATCAAATGCTTGAGAGTTATGGGCTAAACATATGACTTGTTTGAATTTCTTCCGTATTGTTAAAATATGGTGCATGAATGGTTGCACAGGGTCACTACATTTAAGAGTCTGTAGCCGAACACCACATTTTTTACACATTTTAATATCCTTTTCAATACATTCGTCACAGCATTGCTTAAAAACACATAAATTTGGCTCATGAATCTTACTGCCGTCTTCTAAAACTTTTTCCTGCATCGATTCAAAATCGTAAAATATAAATAGAGTATTTTCGGTTTTTGGGGTTCCCCTATCAGGTTGTATATAGCACAAATGATCTTGAGGTACGTGTGTGTTACAAATTTTGCAGAATATCTCGCCACATGTATGTTTCCGGTTGTTTTTCACTGTTTTCAAACAGTCCGTACACAGTTTAATTTGACTACATACGGTTCCTTTTCCTAGAGATCCCTCCCTCAAATGGTTATCACGACAATTTTCACCTTTAAAGGACCTATTGCAGTCAGGGCATTTTACGTTCAAAGTCGATGGACAATTAGGTATTTGTAAGCAACAGGGACATGTACGTTCACACCTATGTTTGTTCTTATGGTCATAAGGTACATGGCACTCTTCACAATAATATCCACATGCAAAGGCCGATGTTAATGACGTAATCACGTTAAAATGTCCCTTGTGAAATGGCAGATTAAGTTTCTTTCCTTCATTAGCCCCTTCAAACATTATATCTCGACCTTTGTTACCATATGTATAAATCACAATTTTATAATTTTGTAGATGATGCTGAAACTTTTCCAGTTCGGGTATACTGCATCCTTCAATAGGTATAACAACTTCGGATTCCTCTACCAACCTAAGTGCTCTTTGAGTTTGGAGTTTTCCGGTATCTTTGGGTATCTTACCCCACATAGGGTCTTTGTTACTGTATGCAATAGCTACCACTAAGGCACGAGGCAAACACAAATTATCTTTATTGTTTATAGTAACAATTCCACTACGCATATTGCATTCCTCGTCGAAATTATTATATGTTCGAGACCTTCCGCTTCCAACTGGTAACCTTACTGACGTTACGGATAGACAGAAGGTTTCTGTATTGAGACCTGTAGAATTGGATTGATAAATACTGCTAATAACGTCCCAGATATCATCATAAGTCACTTCTGCTGCTGGACGAAAACGAAGCCAGCCATTACCACGTTGAAAGTCTTTACTGCAGAAACTGAAGCCAACTAGATCACTAGGCTGAAGATTTTCGGTAGCTTTTTTAATAATTTGATTAACGGCCGTTCTCACCCAGCTCACAGGTTCTTCATTAGCCGGCATTGGTTTAATTTTAAACTCTATATTGCGACCCGTCAGATTGAAACGTTTCGCCTTCTTCAGGGTATCCTTTACGATAATAAACTTTTCCATTTTAGCACTGATCGAAAATACTGTATCAAACACAACTTATTCAGGTAACAGCAATCAATAGACTGAGGAAATGATACTACTACCAGTGTTAAATATAAATAAGAGTCCTAAAGTATCGGCGAGTTACAAATTTAAACATAAGCGCCATCTAGCGATGAAAGTTGTCAACGGCGAGATTTAAAATGATTCGTAGTAGCTCAGAACTGTTTATCACTCCGGTTTGTTGTAATATGAGACCTGTGAAAATTGTGGTTATGATGCTTTCCCATAGGGTTACTGATCCATATAGCCTTCATATAACCTCTACACACGTGCATTATGAACTTGATCCTTTGCTGTATCGGTAGCTCAGTTTGCAATTCTAAAATTAAATAACCTTTGGCTATCTCTAAATAGCACCCTGTGTGGGAACATCCTGAGTCGTTGATTCACATGACTATACTCCTCGTATGACCCTTGTATATTTTTCAAACTTAAAAGCATATATCCAAATGCAGAGTAATTAAATTAGTATATCACATATTTCTGTCACCCCTGTATGCATATTTCATATCTCATATAGTCCTAATGTATATATTTTTAACTTTAAACCATATATCTAAATCACCCTGTACACAAATGCAGAGTAATTAAATTAGTATATCACATATTTCTGTCACCCCTGTATGCATATTTCATACCTCATATAGTCCTAATGCATATTTTTTTTTAAACTTTAAACCATATATCTAAATCCCCCTGTACACAAATGCAGAGTAATTAAATTAGTATACCTCACATAGTTCCCAATATATGCAAATTTCATACTTTAAAGCATGTATCTAATGAATAACTCCAAATATAATGTAATTGAATTGGTACATTTCACATATTTATCTCCCGGTGTAGATGACATAAGGCACGCGTCTTTTGCATGTAATTAATAGCAGGGTATTAGATTTCAAAATATTGCGCTAATGGGCTTGTTCCATGATATTCTTTTTATATGGTTTTTATACTTTTTCATATAGTACTCGATATTCTCATTATACACTTAAAATTTCGTATTATTAACTTTTTCCGTTCTCGAGATATAAGGAGTTGAAATTGGTAATAGTTGCAAAAACCGAGGGCTCATATGTGACGTCACTATACGTAAGTGACGTAAGAAAAATGGCTTCTGGGATCTTTCAAATTTAACCTGAAAAGTCGAAAATCATGGAATTTTTAAACGCTGGTAACTAAATAAATACGTCGAGTGAAAGTTCGTTCTATGTCTCTAAGGAAAGGAGAAGGCCGGCGATCAATTCTAATCGTAAATTGCATGGTCAAAATCGAAAATTCGTCCCGGCAGGAGCGATAGAAAATTGTAATTATTTGACATTTCACCAAATTGTATTCCCTACTGTCAAGTAGTAAACAAAACAAACACTACTTTGAAAACACTTATAATTATAACAAGTAAGGAGCATCAAGTCTACTGAGATCGCTGAGTCTATGCGTATAGTGACGTAGCGCCTGGCCACGCCCCATTTTCGTGAGATGGAGATTTGTAATAGTTTTTAAGATACTAAACGTGCGAATAAGATTCTAATTTTTTGCAGATCCATTAATTTATACTTGCGCTTTCGATTTATGAAATAAAAAAAAATGCTGAACAAGCCCATTGTTTTGATTTGATTACTAGTGGGCCAGTCTTAAATATATGTTACTTAGGTTTTCATCGATAATCGAGTTTGAAATTAATTTGAATCTTTCCTCTCCGACATGTAAGTTCTAACGAATTTGCGTCTCTAGTCTGGCCTTGAAATATGATTTCCTTAGTTGTTTACGAAAAATTCTTCTCACCGCTATTTTGCGCTCTCAGGTTTAACGTTTTTTCTTATCACGGGTGTCTTGTACCATGTTTATGCAAAAATACCCATTCACATGGCGATAACGAGCTAATTTGTGGAAATTTGTATGTTCTAACGGTTTTCGTCTCTAGTTTCACCATTGTTTACGAAAAAATATTTATTCACACGGTGATAGCAGGCTCTCCGTATTCTGATAAATTTTATTCAAAGAATTCTGAAATAAGTCTAATGCCCTAGGTGTTCCCATAATGTGATAAAATAGATTATTTGTACAGACTTAAATAAAATTTCTATTTTGTCTGGAGTTATTCCACCTTACAAGATGTTTATGTTATCAACCTACCTACGCGGTGTACTGTAAATGATATGCACACATCTAGCTTGCTTTTAATGCATTCTCGAGGTCTGTTCTTTAATTGAGACTTGTATAGAGGGGCACGAAAAATGTCGTATACAGGGCATTTTATTATTTTGTTGCATTTATTGAACTAAAGTAGTTGTTTGAATGGTATTTTCTACTTTCTCAATACATACTCACATTCGGAATAGGGTAACTCATTTCATCTTTTATGTATTCTGATAAACTTTCATGCAGGTTCTTTAAAAAAATGTCACATACAGGGGCTATGGAGATTGTCAGTTGAATACAGGGTATTTTATTATTTTGTTGCATTTATTGACCGGAACTAAAGTAATTGTTTGAATGGTATTTTCTACTTTCTCAATACATACTCACATTCGGAATAGGGTAACTCATTTAATCTTTTATGTATTCTGATAAACTTTCATGCAGGTTCTTTAAAAATGTCACATACAGGGGCTATGGAGATTGTCAGTTGAATACAGGGTATTTTTTATTTCCTATACTTTATTAGTACATGCATTGATTCGGATTAATCATTTTGTATTATTATATACAGGGGGCTACGGAAAAATGTTTTATAGGATATTTTTATATTTCCTATACTTACTAGTATAATGCATTGATTGATTCGGATTAATCATTTTGTCACATGCAGGGGACTACAGAAAATGTGTTATAGGGTATTTTTTATATTTCCTATACTTATTAGTACATGCATTGATTCGGATTAATCATTTTGTATTATTATACAGGGGGCTACGGAAAAAATGTTTTATAGGATATTTTTATATTTCCTATACTTACTAGTATAATGCATTGATTGATTCGGATTAATCATTTTGTATTATTAGGGGGTTACGGAAATTGTCTTATAGGGTATTTTTATATTTCCTATAATTATTAGTATAATGCATTGATTGATTCGGAATTATCATTCTGTATTATTATATACAGGGGGTTACGGAAATTGTTAATCATATATACTTATTACTACAATGCATTGACTGATTCGGATTAATCATTTTGTATTATTATATACCGTGGGCTACGGAAATTGTTAATCACATATACTTATTACTACAATGCATATTAATTGAATCGTATACAGGGATTATATCTGTTCATATACAGGGTGTTCCTTCGAATGTTTGTTACCATGTATACCCATAGCTCAGTTATGTAATTAAAAAATTCCAGGAAATGTAATTTGATACACACGTACATTCTAGACTTGTCGAGACTTGTCGGTGACCTTCAAATAACCTCTACACATATGCATTAAAATTTTCGGTCGGATTCCATATTTGAATTTCCTGTCGGTAATACAGATTTCAGTTTGAATTTCCTGTCCTTAATACAGATTCCATATTTTGAATTTCCCACCATTTTGAATTTCCTGTCGGTAATGCAGGTTCCATATTTATTTTACCCGAGATCCAAACCTTTAGCCGAGACGCAAACCTTTAACCGGGACACAAACCTTTCTCGTAGTTCCGAAAGTGTCCGCTATAGAGGGCGCTGATTTTGACCATACGCGCATGCGTTAAAATTCCCCCTCCATACTCAGAAAAAAAGTGGTGGGGGGTGACCCAGGTGACGCCATATCTACTCCCTTTAATGCAATTGAATGAAAAAAAAATGTGTTTGCTCAAATTTAAAATTTCCACGTTTCATGACATTCTAAACCTATTAAAAAAAAAAGGAAATTTTTTAACCACTATACTTCCACTCCACTACGTGAATGTGGAACTGAAAATGTGACAGATGGCAATAATATTTGGCATATGCACCTATTACAGTTTTATTGAAAAATGTACAGGGTGATCATCTCAAGAAATACATCAACCATGGTGGTCATTTGTAAAGGTATTTGCGCAAGCCTTCCATATTTGGTACATGTTGTTTAATATTTAATGTTTGCTGTCGGATGACCAGTCTGTATATTTTTTTGACCGAAAGTTATCAGGTTTTCTTTGTAATAGTAGCGATAACTATATTCCCATTATTATTCTCAATGTCATTTCGTAATTAATAATTTTTGTTCTGTTCTATGTAAATACCTTTACCGATCTTTCTTTGTACTGTACCACTCTTTTAATAAATATAAGGACGTTTGAGTTATTTACGAAAAACAGTCTCAAGGTACCAATTTTTTAAGGCTAAAATCGTAATCTTCAAATCGTTATAACTTGGAAAATATAAATTTTCATGAAAAATTGTAAACCACCCTTTTCTCTTATAATATGATTCTGTATCAGATTCGGTGGTTACTGTTTTATTTTATTGCCCACCACCACCTCCTAGCAAAGAGCGGCAATTTTTAAAAGGTAAACTTTTTTGTACTCAATATTAGAAACTAAATGCAAAAAAAATCATGAAAATCCATTCACTATAGCTGGGTTCAGAAGGTAAAACCTAATTGCATTCGATTACCTATTCAAGTTTTCATATTTCAAAAATCGGCCATGACAGATTTTATCGTAATCACGAATATATTTTTTAAATATCCCAATCGGTTGCAAAATAACAACTTTGAACGAAAAAACTTTTTTCTGGACTACTGTGCTCTGGTGTGAAAAATCTACGACTCTTAGTTGAAAAGTATAATAATATTGTCATATTATGCTATACTTGCTGAACTTTTATTTCATTAAAGCTTTAAACGTATATTTAGTTCCAACTAATGGTAATTTAAAATTTAATTATATACAAAATTATATAACATTGCTCTGACCTAATCTTATTAAAAAAGTAGTTTATCGGTATGTGTGCGGCGGTGCACACCTCGCACACTCGCTCTACACGCCCTGCGTGTGTTACGTGTGTGTTTGTCCGTATTCGATGGCTGCGTAACTTAAAACTCGGTGATCGATTTTAACCTCCCCACAAAATTGTGGGAGGTTACTAAAATTGGTTCAACATCGCAAATTGAGATAACATCAACATACACACCCTCACATGTCTGTGAGGGTGTGTATGTGTGTGCACGGTAGCGGCGAAACTACTAAACGGATTTGGATGAAACTATGCATGAGGGTTTCTTTAATGCTCCAGAAGATCTGAAAAGGTTTTGATTGAGATCTGACTACGTTTAGTGCCATTCTGGCACAAGTTGTCTATTTTATAATTACTTACAATTTGTAATCGAAACATTGTAAAACAGTTAAAATTTCGATTTCAACGATATGTCACACTTGCACCCTTTCGATTTGTATATAAATATTTTGATATAAATTGTTGTTTTAAAAACAGACAGAATTCAATGTCTCCATACTATCAGCATATGTGAAACTATGCTGCAATTCTTCGGTGGTCGCATGGGCTAAAGCGTTGTCTTACAATTTTTTTAACACCAATTTTGATCAGGAGTCAAGAGATTCCAATGAAAAGGTGCGTGAAGTATCTGGAGGTACACTTGGACAGACGACTGACATTATTTAATACCCATATAAAAGAGACTGTACGGAAAGTCGACTCAGTGTCCAGGAGTATCCACTCCTGCCAAGGGGTAGCGGACTAAACAGGGCCAATAAAAAATTATTGTACACGATGGTGATTAGGCTGGCCATCACATACGCGGCGCCGGTGTGGTGCAGTTTCCGACCATGACAATGAGAAAACTTCAAATTTTGGAACATGAATTTATGCGCCTCATCACTGATTCAGGCAGATACACCTCACTCAGAGAATTATACGATCGTTGCAACGACATAACACCACTAGCGGACGGGACTCATCACAAAAATTCTATGCCTTTCACTCAAATCAGAATGCATAATGCCCCTTTCCAAATTAAACACCCCTTACCATACCAGGCGTTGCCTATCGTTCGGCAGCCTATCTAGCCAAACTTCCACTTACCAAAACTTTTATCTACCCTACACTTTTCCTTTCACACCTTTTAAGCTGCATCTATCTTCTCTTTTCTATTGTTTGTAATCTGTTTGTCTTTTTGTATTTTTTGTCATTTTGTTCTTTTTGTCTAAAAATTCACTTTAGACCAAGAACTTTTGTAAAAATTCCAATATTTTAAACTCTAATGTTTCCTTTTCACCTATTATTATATCTTCCTAGCAGCGGGCAGACCACTAGGACCATTTGCTTAGAACGGGATTTTCATTAAGTTCTTTCTCGTGACAGCAGCAAAAATTTATTTGGTATAACCACCCCATTTCCCATTGTGTGTTTTAGTTTACAGTGCCTTAAAATTTAAGTTTTAAATATATTTAATTTTAATGTTAATTTTAAGCCGCCACAGGCGGCAGGAGTATTAACTTTATAATTTTATTTCCTTGAGCCGAACTGGTCGCGATCCGCCGAACCGTACTAACACCACAACGCTGTGCGACGTGAATGTGCGGTTGGCTCCGGGTCTTGATCCGGGGAGGTAATATTTTATAAGTTTTAAATAGAAAATAAAATTTATTATCATCATCTTACAAATCAAGAGTTCAGTTCGGACTTTTTTTTTTCTTTATAAACTTTATTAATAATTGCGGAAAATGTTAAATGATTAAATACCATATATTAGGTATTTATAATTATTCACAGTGTGAGGATTGGTAACTAGTGAAATATAAATTTATTCTATTGCTGCTTTGGCGATAAGCACATTCGACGTCGTAAATTAGATAAATATAGATGGGTCATATTAGAATAATACATTTGATTTAAAGGCATGTTATGGCGGCTGATTTGAATTGACTGACAGATTCTTACGTAAACTATAGGTACTCTAAATTAACATGTTTTGCTTTTCGGAAACAAAAGATAAAATGTGTTTGTTGGGATTTTACTTCCAGTATTAGTGTCAATATAATTACTGTGGCCGCAGCAGGCCATAGAAAAATAAACTAAACTTCGTTAACGAAGTGTGTTGATTTGTCTATGGCAGTCGGCCGGCGGCCGGCCTTCATCACCCTTATCAAAAAAGGATTAATTTTAGGGCCCACGTTGGCATATTCAGCAAGTAATTTCAACCCGCTATAAAAATAGCAGCTACTTATCAGAGCTCGAAGCAGTTGCTACTGCTATATACGAACCAAATTACAGTTAAAAAGTAGCAGACTGCTGTTTAGCAGCCCATCACTAATTATCATCCATCACTAAAATAAAACAGGGTGGGGAGGTTCCAGCCACTTCCAGTAGCTGCCGATTTTTTATATTGATTTCTGTGAATGATAAAGTAATTCTAACTTCTGTTGTAATAGAGGCCTTCAAAGAAAACCACCTAGAGAAAATCGCCGCCTCCTGGGTGACACATGGCGCGGAAACGTGCTTACTATCTCCAAGAAATCTGTAAAACACGAATATAAAAATACTCATCAAACAATCTTTTATAAAGGATATTGTGCTTTAAAATGCCTTCATATTTCATCAGATGTTTTAAATTTTTGTTATTTTTAGCATTTGGCGATAATGAATATTGGCAACAAAAGAAGTATTTTTAAAAGTTTCTCTTAAACATGAATTTGCAGGATCTTAAATGTACCTACTTTAGATGGTATAGATAGATCCAATGATAGTGATCGTACTAGTTAATATTTCATTATGAAAATATATTATGTACGAGTGAGCAAATATACAGTAATGAGTGATAATACAAACAAGTAATGTGTAATAGACTTTCTTTTATTCATATGTAGCAGGAAAAAATTCAGGGCACGTATAAAGTAAAGCAATGTCGGTCATATTTACTAGTTGGGACATAGCTAAGCGGAACTAAATAAACTTTGCAGTAAATGGAATCAATTTCGTTTTTACTTTGTCGCATTTAGAATACTCATTTCTAGTATGATAATGACCGTTTATAGAAAGGGAAAACAATAAGTGACATTGCAATTAATTAATTGAATAATTAACTACGCAACATGGGTGCAGAGTGTTTCATAACCTTCTGGAGGATTTTCTTTAATTATTATTTTTACTGGTTAACAACATTTGAATATTTTAGACTTACAGCCCAGTTTCCAGAGAGAAACTAATCCTTATAATAATTTTTGATTTTTTGGTAGGTTCTTGGTGGTAGAAAAGTATTTTTAAAAGTTATCAAGGCTACTGTGGGCTAATTATAAAACAAAATGGTGTCGAACTGAGAAACATATATTTTTTGGATATAACTTTTAACCTTCTCGCGGGCGGGAGCAACTTGCTAGGGTTAAAATGATTTGACGCAACTGAATTATATTATTATACTTCTGGATGCTTTCTTTCTAGCTCTTCCAGTACTTCCTGGAATTGTGCAAATGAGTCCTGTATTTGTTTTTCGGTTGCCATACTTCTGGTTGTTACAGGCATACGACTACGATGAAATCAAATAACTTTAACAATCACGTCGAAACAGTCTTGTTTAGTCTTTATCTCTTCTCAAAGGATTTAATTGCTACCACCAATGCCCTAATAAAATGTTCTACAATGTCTCAAAAATTTCCTTAACACTATCTTCCCGTCCGAAAATAACCCGGGAACAATGTTCAATAAATTAGTCCTTCGTATTACCACTAATTCCTGAGTATACACTGTCCAACCTTCTCGGACACTTTAGGACCCGATTGTATAAAATTCCGCTTCTGAAACCAATTGTTGCGTAAAACATATTCTTTATAGGATTTTGTAAAGAGCGAAAAAAAAAACTATCTATAAGAACTAAAAGAAAAACTATATGTAAAAAATATTAATGAAATCTTTGCATCTTATTTGATATTCTCATTATAACACTAGCATCCAACATAGTCCTCTATGGCTAAGCAGATTAAACTAGTATCTACATGACCCCCTACGATATGAAGATTCAGTTAAAAATGAGAACAAAGGCCTAAAATGAAATTTATTAACCTACCTTGTCTTAAATTCTTTTTTTCATTCTAATGGATTACATTTTTATAAAATCTCTCATTCAGTTTCTTGAACATCGTTATGAGTGGCTTTGTGCCTTTCTGATGAGATCAGAATAAGGGCGAAAAACGTTTCTAAGGCTAAGCATTTCGAAGAAACTGAATTGGAGATTTTATGAAAATGTAATCCATTAGAATGAAAAAAACGTTAAGACAAGGTAGGTAAATAAATTTCATTTTAGGCCTTTGTTCTCATTTTTAACTGAATCTTCATACCGTAGGGGGTCATGTAGATACTAGTTTAATCTGCTTAGCCGTAGGGGACTATGTTGGATGCTAGTGTTATAATGAGAATGTCAAATAAGAAATTGGACAAATTTATTTTAGGATTTTTGATTTGCTAGCATAACCAGAAGTCAGGTTATCGAAATAATGCAAAGATTTCATTAATATTGTTAACATATAGTTTCCGCCCCTAGGAAACACCCTGTAAAAATCCGTAGGTTCTAAATAATTTTAAGAAGGGGCAACCACTAACACTTTATTTAATAACTTATCAGAACTACACAATTCTTTTCCTTAACTAAAATATACTTCTACTGGACTAAAATAATCTTTAACAATGTTTTATTACTTGATATTTAACCTCTGCATTCACTTCCGATTTCTAACCTCACTTCGCACTTTTCAACTTCCCTTTCATAAAACTTCCCTTCTTCCGCCGCGAATCGCGCGCTTTATATATCCAAAAGGAATACATCTAGAAAAATCTAGCATAGGCCTTTTTCGAGAATATACGTCTAGAATTCTTCTCGGCTGCGATTCCAGAACAATGTAGAAAGTCACTACTAGTCTATACAACGGGGTTAAGTATTTATGAGGGCGGAAAATTCAGATAGATATAATTTAGTTCCAGATGTCGTCTTGATACATACGTGTACCAAGTCTCAAGTGAATATCCCAATTTTATTTTATTAAATCCTTTAATAATGGAGAGGGGGTGGTGGGGGTAAGGGTTGAAAATATCATAAAAAATTTGAGGTCCTGGCTTCTAGCATATATACTAAATTTCAAGTTACTGTACTCTTACCAGCTTGCTTCACTTATTTATCCATATTTACCCCTATTTAACCCCCAACCTTTCACCGGAATTAGCGCAAAATATAATCTAGTTTCAGATTTCGTCATGATACATATGTATATATATATATATATATATATATCAAGTTTCAAGTCAGTATCTTAAACGGTTGCAGAGAAAATGTGCGCACAAAAAAAAGTTACAGACCAACAGACATACCGACAGACAGACCGACCGCCAGACAGAAAATTTTTTTCGCTCAAATTTAAAATCTCGACGTTTTATGTCATTCTAAGCCTATCATTTCAACAAAAAAAAATACTACTAAGTACACTTCGACTCCACTACGTAGACGTGGAAGTAATTAATAAATGTAAAACAATACCAGATCATTTTACATCGTGGTAGTCGACGGTCGATCTCCCTCTCTCTTACGTTCCACGTCCCGCGCGCTGCAGTTGTCTATATTCTGGTTAGACTAAATAGGTAATTTATTATTCTTATGTATTAGTCCGCGGAAATTAGCATTCGACTTGGACGAAATTAGTATAAATCTGAACTTTTGCACAGACGTTCTTTGAGGTGTCTCAAACCCAAATCCACAAAAATTGCAACATGACTACCCGAGATATTGAAGGTCAAAGTTTTTTGCAAATATCTCTCGCCCAATGCATCGGATGTCCAAGAGGTCAATGTGAAAGTTGTAAAGGATTAAATTATCTACAAGTTGTCTTTTTACTTACTGTATTTTTTATTTTATGAATTTTATTTCAATAAATGAAAATATATTGTGAATTCGATTTCTTATTGATCCACTAATTATAAGATTACGACTTGCGTGCGATTCTGTCGCGTCAGTCGGATAACTACTTACTACGGGTCATCTCTGATCCCGTCAAGTTTGTGTAGCGATCCGAATACTCATAGAATTCATCGACGGTCTTAGTTTTATTAAGAAGTGTTTCTGAGAAAGTGTTATAAGATATGTTCATTTGAAGTGCACCGCTCGACATCAGGGGCCCATTTCTCGAAACTAGACGAACCCGATTGGTGCACGAATGGCGCTGAAATTCGCACACGAACATACTTTTTCTATTCTCGATCTGTTGATTAACACGTGAACGAACAGATTCGTGTACGGAAAGTACTCGATCGGTGTTTCAGTGGCGAAAAGCGTATTGTTAGCGCATGTCAACATAATCTTTAAGTTAACGTCAACCTTCAGTCAAATGGCTTTATTTTGGTTGGAAATTGTGTTAGGGTGTTCTAATAGCTGCCTTGGATGAGCTTAATCTTTTATAGCAATTAATAACTTGGAAGAAATGGAGTCAGCTGCAGAAAGCAAAAGTCAGAAGTGAACATAATAATCGCGTTTACGATGCCTTTGATATATGTTCGATATAAAATTCGTAAGAATATTTCGACTAAGTAAGGACCTAGCACGGGATCTCCTCCACACTTCTCCAAAACACAAAAATGAAATCCCAAAACCGCCTACAACCAAGCAGTCATCCTTGTGCAAATTGCAAAACAACAACAAACGATAACACCACGATGACACAACTTAAACTTCTTGACTTTGACACTTCTCAACTGTTGCACCAGGACGGTCTGCTATTGGTCGACATATATCTACATAAGAATGTATATACGATGTACGTTATACGGTCGAGGAATGTGTTCGCCTCGTGTACCGCTTTTCGACTATCACTGGAGAATTTGATTTTAATAAAAACTGCGTTCGGGATTCGAGAATTGGGCCCCAGATTACGACGGAGAGAGCAGACTGTAGCAATCACAGTAAGTATAATTTTATTTATTTTCGTCTCGGGGAGTCTCAAGGGTAACTAGAATCCCCCTTGTGAGTAAAGTTGCTAGATATCGTTGCGACGGCACGGCTAGAGCCTGTCTAATATAAAATTCTTATCGTGTCCATCAGACGCACGATACTAAGTTCATCTACATTAACACCGAGGCCAGTTCTTTTGACTTACTGTGAATATGGTTGGAAACATAATATTATAAATATTTATAACTTATTATATATCATGTTTAAAAGTGAATTATTTATTATTTGTTTGCTTATAGTAATGAAACATATTCTTCATAGGATTTTGCAAACAGCGGAATGTCAAATTTTACTTGTTAGCATAACCCAAAGTCAGGTTGTCGAAAGAATGCAAACATTTCATTAATATTTTTACATATAGTTCTTCTTTTAGTTCTCATAGTTAATTTTTCTTTCCGCTGTTTGCAAAATCCTATAAAGAATATGTTTCATTATTATATATCATATTATAAATTCAGATGTATTTCCCGTATTACAAACTCTTCCTCTAACAATTTTGACATCTTGTGGGTGTAAAAATGGCATTCTCGATCAAAACTTATGATACCAAATGCCTACTACTGTATTTGCAGAAAAACAGTATATTATTCATTGAGTATATAATGATGGCTATTATTCGCGAGGGTAAAGTTTAAGACATGAGCCTCAGGTGGGTGTCGTAAATCCCCAGAGTGAATAGTAGCCATTATATTATTCGAGTAGAATACCATACTTTGTCCAAGACTATTAAATACTTCATATTTATTTAATTCATTTCCATTTCATTTCTCCAATTTAAGAAAGATTCATACGCCATCATATATAATTTTCTCGATTTTTCGTTTAATGAGGCGATTTCTGCACCTTCCCTTACCTCTGGCGGTGCCAAAGAAATCTCGTATTCACTGTCAGTATCCATTTATTTAATTCTAGGTACTATTTTTTTTGAGCAATATGTAAAATTATTGTAAACAACGGTGACATTTAAATCTCACAAATTTTAACGTTTCAAATCAATAACAAAATTACGCTTTGACACGTTGTCATGGCTTACTAATAAAATAATACAGTTTGTAGGCACGTTGGTAAATGGTTTGAAAAACAATCTTGGAGATTGTCGCGTGTTGCTAATCCTCTTCGGCATGTACCATTTGAGTGCTTCGTAGAAAATTTATAGAGACAACGCGTGTCATTTGGTTGCTGCAACATAATGAGTACATTATTTAAGAGTCGTGCACAAATGGTATTTCTTGCACAGGACGTAACCTGAAAAATTTGACATAATCATTACAATAGGATGATATATGCTAAGACAGCAGTTTTTAATTCCATAACCATCTTTGTCCAGGTTAATTTTAAAATATTGTTCTTTGATTAATAATAATATTAATCAAGTAAGAATTTTCCAAATGCCTAAAGAATATACAATACAATACAATGTTGATTTAATACGAATGAAGGCCGTAATAGCCTTGTGTCTAATTACCTATTTTCGAAAATAAAACTTACCAAGGCTTTGTCGTTCTATAGGTATTTAAAAAAATACTTGCATTCAGATGTATGTTTTCCCAAAATAATTAAAAAGTGAAGGTTAAATTGCGAAGTTAGATTAATAATAGATAAAATTAATTTTAATTATGATTTAGGTTAAACATATTAAATTAGATACACGTTGTCACGTTCTATTTATTATATTTTATTATATGTGACCAAAAAAAAAATTAATTTCTTATGTGAGTAATGAACAACGTTTCTAAAATGCATGTTGTTACTATATTTTTTGTGCGTATTGTGAAATTGAAATTATTTGGAAGATATTTCAGCAATTTCCAATTAATTTAATTTCAGGGCTTTTTAAAGCAAGCAGCAGCAGAGTTTGACTTCCAATGGATCTTTTAAACATTTTATTCTTTTACAAATACCAAATAATTGCTTATAAGTTTAGAAACGTACGTTGTCGTAATTAAAATTTTCCTTTTCCATCTAATAGAATCTGACTTGCAAAAATAATTTTAAAGAGATATACTAGCGTTCATCGTACTGGAAAATTAATTGTGAAAAGACCCATACCCCTCACATTATCTATTTCTCTCTTTTTACTAAGAAGGAGAAACACACGTTGCCGCTGCAAGTTGCCGATTGACGTAATCGTTTAGGTTTCTAAAAGTTGAACCCGAATTATTATTTGAGAAATTCTTTTATAAATTTGATATTATTTTTCTTATTCAATGCCTTAATTTATTTGCCTTAATTTACAAAAAAAATCCCTGAATAATTATTTATAATTTTTGTGTCCAAATTCATTAAAGTTTTACTGTATTATAAAATTCATTTAATTTAAGATTTATTTTGTCTCGAGAATTATATTATTTCCACATCCACGTGACGTAGTGGATTGGGAGTATAGTAATCGTAAAAAGAAAATGCATTATTTTTTTCTTGAAATAGGTTTAGAATGCCATGAAACGTCGAGATTTTAAATTTGAGCGAAAAAAATTCCTGTCTGTCTGTCGGTCTGTCTGTAACTTTTTTTGTCCGCACGCTTTCTCCGGAACGGTTTAAGATATTGACTTGAAATTTTGTACACGTATATATTATAACGAGATCTGGAACTGGACTGTTTTTTGAAGATATCCGGTGAATGGTTGGGGAGTAAATAGGGGTAAATATGGGGAAATATGTAAAGCAAGCTAGTAAGAGTACAGAAACTTGAAATTTGATGTATGTACTACAAGCCAAGGCCTCAGATTTCTTTATAATATTTTTCTACCCCCTACTACCCCTAGTCCATTATTAAAGGGGTTGATAAAATAAAATTGGGATACTCATTTGAAATTTGGTACACGTATGTATTATAACGGCGTCTCTAACTGGATTATATTTTGAGATGATTCCGTTGAAGGGTTGGGGGTTAAATAGGGGTTAATATGGGAAAATAAGTAAAGCAAGCTGGTACGAATACTGAAACTTCAAATTCGGTGTATATATTAGAAGCCAAAGCGTCAAATTTTTTTATAATATTTCTCAACCCCCCCCCCCCCCACCACCGCTATTCCATTATTAAAGGGGTTGATAAAATAAAATTGAGATATTCACTTGAAATTTGGTAAACGTATGTACTATAACGACATCTGAAACTAGAGTATATTTTGAGATGATGCCGTTGAAGGGTTGGGGGTTAAATAGGGGTAAATAGAGGAATATAAGTAAAGCAAGTTGGTAGGAGTACAGAAACTAGAAATTCGACGTATGTACTAGAAGCTAAAGACTCAGATTTTTTTAATAATATTTTTCAAGCCCCCACACCCCTACTGCATTATTAAAGGGGCTGATAAAATAGAATTGAGATATTCATTTGAAATTTGGTAGACGTATGTATTATAACGGCATCTCTAACTGGATTACATTTTGGGATGATTCTGTTGAAGGGTTGGGGGTTAAATAGGGGTTAATAGGGGAAAATAAGTAAAGCAAGCTGGTACGAATACAGAAACTTCAAATTCGGTGTATATACTAGAAACCAAAGCCTCAAATTTTTTTATAATATTATTCAACCCCCTCACCACCGCTACTCCATTACTAAAGGGGTTGATAAAATAAAATTGAGATATTCATTTGAAATTTGGTAAACGTATGTACTATAACGACATCTGGAACTAGATTATGTTTTGAGATGATTTCGTTGAAGGGTTGGGAGTTGAATAGGGATAAATAGGGGAAAGAAGTAAAGCAAGCTGGTAAGAGTACAAAAACTTGAAATTCGGTGTATGCACTAGAAGCCAAGGTCTCAGATAATATATAATATCTTTTAGCCCCCACCACCCCTACTCCATTATTGACTGGGTTGATAAAATAAAATTGAAATCTTCACTGGAAATTTGGTACACGTATGTATTATAACGACATCTGGAACTAGATTGTATTTTGAGAAGCTTCCGTTGAAGGGTTGGGAGATAAATAGGGTTAAATAGGGGAAAATAAGTAAAGCAAGCTGGTATGAGTATAGAAACTTGAAATTCGGTGCATGTACTAGAAGCCAAGGCCTCAGATTTTTTCATAATATTTTTCTACCCCCCACCACCCCTACTCCATTATTAAAGGGGTTGATAAAATAAAATTGAAATATTCACTTGAAATTTGGTAAACCTATGTATTATAACGACATCTGGAACTAGATTATATTTTGAGATGATTCCGTTGAAGGGTTGGGGGTTAAATAGTGGTTGATAGGGGCAAATAAGTAAAGCAAGCTGGTAAGACTATCAAAATTTGGGATTTGATGCATATACTAGAAGTGATGGCCTTAGGTTTTTTTGTAACATTTTCCATCCCCCCACCACCCCCACTCCCTTATTAAAAGAGTTGATAAAATTAAATTTAGATTTTCACTTGAAATTTGTTACACGTGTAACGATATCTTAGATTATATTTTTTATTTTATTTATTTATTTATTTATTTATTTACATACATGAATTCAACAGAATATACATTCCATTTACAGGACCGGAGACTTACATACATATAGATGATAAACGTAATACAGTGTAAAAATTAATAAAAATATAGTAGATATTTTGACACGATTGCGTTGAACGAGTGAGGGTAATTGGTAAATAGGGAAAAATCTGCTAAGAGTACAGAAACTTTAAATTCGGTATATGTCCTAGAAGCCAAGGCCTCAGATTTTTTAGTAATATTTTTCAACCCCCCACCACCCTTAATCCATTATTAAAGGGGTTGGTAAAATGAAATTGAGATATTCACTTGAAATTTGGGACACGTATGTATTATAACGACATCTGGAACTAGGGTTGAGGGTTAAATATGAGTAATTAGGGGAAAATAAGTAAATCAAGCTGGTAAGAGCACAGAAATGTGGATTTGGTGTATATACTAGAAACCAAGGCCTCAGATTTCTTTCTAGTATTTTTCAAACACCACCATGTCTGCTCCATTATTAATGGGTTTGATAACATAGAATTGAGATATTTACTTGAAAGTTACTACACGTATGTATTGTAATGACATCTGATTGAGATGATTCCATTGAAGGGTTGAGACGTGGTAGGTTATGAATAGGGGAAAATAAGTAGGGTAAACTAAAAACTTAATTTTTAATGTACATGGTAGAAACCAACGCCTCAAACTTTTCTGACATCTGCTCCAAATATTATTAAAATTCTATGACCAATAATTCCACATACTAGAGTGCAAATCTAGTCAAGATGTCTCCTTTAAAGTGATTTGGATGAAAATTCTGGATGTGGAAGTAGTGATTCCTTAGGCAGCGGTTTTTTTATTTAATCTCATTTATTCCTGGAAAGTAAAATAGTGAAGAAACAAACACAATGTTTTAATAAGTTTATTTTACTACAATTGTCACATATTTAGTTGTACAAATTTAATATTATTTGGGGCAAATGGCCACATTTCACAGCAAAGAATGAAAAGATTCGTTAGAACAAATAGTCAAAACAACTTTAAGTAATGGGTAGCATTGTTTGAACAAATCATCACATTTTACTTCTGTGGAATAATCAGCTCCGTCATGCAAACAACAAAAATGTATGTTTTTCAACGGTCGTTTTATTCCGCACTATTGACGTCGGCATATATAAAATCTGATAAAAGATCTATGAAATTTCAGAGTAGTGAAATGATGAAAGCAACCACAAGAGATTATATAATTCTCACAACTGTTGAAGAGTTTGCTATTCACCCGATTAAACGTCTCATAGATTGTAAGTTTGGATGTGAATTGATTTTTTTGTGAAAAATAATTCTAAATTTTGTACAACTCATCTATAGAGTCAGGTACAATTTAAGCTGACTTGTGTCAAGGCCGCTAAAACGTCTGAACTAAGATTTTATTTGATGTATAAGAAATGCCATTAGTTCTCAAACAGTTCGCTCCTGTAACAGCAATGATTTGGCTAAATAATTATTAAAAAATAGGAAAGATGTTATCATAAAATGTTGTTAATTTAGTAACTTCGTCATTTTAGTGGAATTCTGATTATACAGTGCCCACCATAAAGTTGGCTACATATGGTAAAGAATTGTATTATTGATATTTCTAAAAAACTCTATTGGGGGTTCGTTTATGCATGTCCGACAACAAAAAGTTACATTTTGACACATGTCATGTGATCATCGGTTTGGCAGGACTGTAAAATAATAGTGGGTCAAATTGTTAAGATATCGATAAATTTTATGAAGAAAAAGTGCATAGGACCCGATATATCAATTTTGAGCAGATATGAGGAAAACAAAAGGTGCAAATTTTACCCCTACTATTAATTACTATATATATAGGCTCGGGCACAAATGAAACTGATAACAAAAATGAATTGGGCAATTCAGTCAATAACAATGAGTTATCAGAAAAAGAAATCAAAGACTAATATTGTTACAGTCCAGCAAGAACCACGGGGAGATATAGGCATTTCTTGCCAGGAAAGGATAGGATAGTAGTATTATAGTAGGGGAAATGATGTTAGTAAAAATAAAATATTTCATATAAAAACAAAAAAAAATGCAATGAAATGAAATCTGTATGAGAATAACGAAAATAAATTATTTTTCTCTTAGCGGTAATAAATAAATATTCTGGTTGCAAAATATGCATTAAAAAAATTAACAATAATTTTAAAACAAATAAATTAAAACAATTCTGAAAGAACAACGCATTGGCACGTTTTCATAAACACTAAAACACTTGAACATTACACTTGAACAATTTACGACACACAAAGAAGTGAGAAAGAATCTTGATAGTTTGTGTGCAAGAGATAGTGAAAACGTATGCGCAACATTAATTCATACATCGATCTTTTTAAACCTACAGATTTTCTAATTAAAAAAGTTATAAGTAATAAAAAAATCAAAAGCTTCACGTTTCGTTTCCGTGAGAAGTCGAAAATTGTTTTTTTTTTAATATTTAATCAAAAATTTATTTATAAAAGAAAAAAATAATATAACCGCATTTAAACATATGAGATAGTCACCCTAAGTTTTGGGAATTAATTGGATGCAAAAAAGGCCGATTGTGACCTAGTTGCCTAATAAAACATGATACTATCCACTATCTACTCTAAATTCTTAGGACACTGCACTAGTTTTGTACATGTTTTAAGTAATTTGAAAATGTACGTGTAAAATCGTATCATAATTGACAACAAATTTTTCCTTGTCTAAAACAAAACATATATTTTCTTTTTTTTCTGCTAAAATAATACCTGTGAAAAGTAACATTGACTCTCGATATTGCTCAAATATCAAAAAGACGGCCCACACTGCCCGGATTGCCTAGACTGCCCAGAAGACCGTCTTGATTACACTGCCATGACTTATACGTAGCTTACCAAGGGCTATTGGGAGCTGATTCACAAAAAATAGAATAGCGAGTGGAATAACGAGTCATTAGGATGGAACGAAATTAAATTCTTAAAATTAAAATAGAAATTTTAATTCAAAATGGATATTTGTTCATTATATTTTGTATTTTCGGAATACATTCCGCAATATTGATTAGACGTAGGGATATATAGATCTAGGAAATTTCAGAGTAGTGAAATGATGATGAAAGCAACCACAAGAGATTAATTATATAATTCTCACAACTGTTTTAGAGTTTGCTATTCACCGGATTAAACGTCTCATAGATTGCAAGTTTGGATGTGAATTGATTTTTTTGTGAAAAATAATTCTAAATTTTGCACAACTCATCTATAGAGTCTGGTACAATTTAAGCTTACTTATGTCAAGGCCGCTAAAACGTCTGAACTAAGATTTTATTTGATGCATAAGAAATGCCAGTAGTTCTCAAACAGTTCGCTCCTGTAACAGCAATGATTTGGCTTAATAATTATTAAAAAAATAGGAAAGATGTTATCATAAAATGTTATTAATTTAGTAACTTCGTCATTTTAGTGGAATTCTGATTATACAGTGCCCACCATAATGTTGGCTACATATGGGAAAGAATTGTATTATTGACATTTCTAAAAAACTCTATTGGGGTTCGTTTATGCATGTTCGACAACAAAAAGTTACATTTTGACACATGTCATGTGATCACCGGTTTGGCAGGACTGTAAAAAAAATAATTGAAGGTGGTACCGAAAAATGGGTCAAATTGTTAAGATATCGAAAAATTTTATGAAGAAAAAGTGCATAGGACCCCATATATCAATTTTGAAGAAGATATGAGGAAAATAAAAAGGTGCAAATTTTACCCCTACTATTAATTACTATATGGAAAATCATAAATTCTTGTGTCTATTTCACAAATATTTGATTATTTTCGACAAAACCTTTATGTATTTTAGTTGAATAAAGGTATTTGCATGTAAAAAAAGAAACGAACCCCCAATATAGTATTTTTTAGAAATATCAATAATACAAATTTTTCCCATGTGTAGCCAACTCTAGGGCGGACACTGTAGGTATATAGGCTCGGACACAAATGAAACTGATAACAAAAAATTAATTGCCCAATTCAGTCAATAACAATGAGTTATCAGAAAAAGAAATCAAAGACTAATATTGTTACAGTCCAGCAAGAACCACGGGGAGGTATGGGCGTTTCTTGCCAGGAGAGGATATGATTGTAATATTGCAGGGGAAATGATGTTAGTATAGTATATTAAAATATAAGTGGATATTAAGGTCTTTACAATACGCGCGATTTTTCGAGCACAACGGCGCAGCCGGAGTGCTCGAAATAGAGCAAGTGTTTTAAAGACCAGTTATCCACGAATACTTTACGCTATTTTTTTTTTATTGGTACACTTTGAAATCATAAATTCTGGTATTATTACTACAAAATATGGAAATAAGAATTAAGACTGTAAATTGGTTGAATTCGTGATGTGACATCAGGATACCTGTCAGTGTCAAATGAGGAATACAAAAATTAATTTGCAATCTGTCACATAGGATTAATTACACAGGTTTACAAAATGAAAAAAGTTGTCGGGATCTGGGGTCAGACCATATGTTTCTTATCTATTTTTCGACGCTGAATTCGAATCAATTTTTAGTTTTGCTTTATCACGTCAGGATTTTGAGATATTCTAACCTAAAAGTTAGACATATTTGAGGTTATATAGCTTCGAAATTTTTGTTTTCTCAAGAAACCATGTATGGGATCTTAAAGTACAAGTCTTCACCTTTAAAATGCCGTTGAGTCTGCTTAAATATTTCTTTTCTCCGAGATATTGCAGTTTAAATAATGACCATAAGTTTTCCGTACTAATTAAATGTATTGTGAAGGATATGATATGAACAGATAATTTTAAAAATTCGATGTCTCAGCGAAAAAAAAAGATATTTGAGCAAACTCAACGGCATTTTAAAGGTGAAGACTTGTACTTTAAGATCCCATACATGGTTTCTTGAGAAAAAGAATTCTCGAAGCTACATAACCTCAAATATGTCTAACTTTTAGGTTAGAATATCTCAAAATCCTGACGTGATAGAGCAAAGCTAAAAATAGATTCGAATTCAGCGTCTGAAAAATACATAAGAGACGTATGGTCTGACCCCAGATCCAGACAACTTTTTTTTTGTAAACCTGTGTTATTGTCACTACAGTTGTTACTAGTTGTATATTGCTTTAAAATGAGTTCTAACATTGATTACTTAAATAGAAAAGCAGATTCGCGGTTAATCTCGCAATAATTCCTGTCAGATCAATAATTATATAAAAAGTTGACATTTTGACTTCACGTTTGTCGGGTTAATGATGTTGCCATGGTAACTTTAAAACGCGCGTTTTTAAAAGTTGGATTTAAACACTCTGAGGCGTACTTTAAAGAAGCAAAATAAGGTACCAATAAAAAAAAAACATTTCTGGTTACCCTTATCGTACCTTTAAAGAAGTAGCAAGAAAAAAGTACCCGTCGTTTCGATTTAAATATGTTTTCAGTTTAATTTGTAACTATCGAGCTATAAAAAAACACCAAGTTTAATATGCGTAATTATGTGGATGTTGCATTTTTTTGTTTCTTTCTTAGTAGGTACTTCGAAAGGAGTGACACGAATGCAATTATTTGAGTTTATTTTCCAATCATCGCCTTTTTACTCGTGCAAACGACGTTCAAGTGAGAAGGCAAATGTGTAACATCTCGGATGACGATATTTTTACTAAATTTTCGTAATTTTCTAACAATATTTCAATTTATTGGAGAGCATCTCAAAGAAATAAAAACGCTGTTTTGAAGAAAGTAGAGATTGACTCGGATAGGAAATTAGTCCATTGAAATGTTGCATTGATCTTGCATTTTGGGTAGGACAACATATTTTTCCTTCGATTTTTAGAGCGCGTGTGAGTATAAAACTCGATTTTCGGGGTTGAGAGCCCCCCTTGAGAACCGTAAGTCTCACCAAAAAAAATTAAGCCTCTTTTTGTAGAGAATTGAATTCTCTACAATCTTGGTCTAGATACTTCTTACCATAAAATTGAAAATGAAAAAGTTATAATTCAAAATAGACTAAGATTTTCAAGAGAAATATCATTTATGGCTTATAATTTTTTTTTCTATTGATTTTATTGAAAATACACATCAGATGTTTCTTGTACATTATTTTATTGCGAGCAAGTTTCTCTACTCATTTTTTAAATTTCTCTTCTTTGGAGAGGTGTTAGGATGCTGCAAAGGGATCAAGTGCAACAAGGCATTGGGCAATTCTGAAAAAATTGAGAACATTCCTGTGATCATTCCAAACTTTTTTTATCTCCTGCAATTTTTTTCCAAACCTCTTCTTTTACGAGTAAAAAAATCGCAAATTTCTATAATTTTGATTCTTTCTCGCCAGATAACTTAAAAAATGACAATTTCAGAAAAAATATTCCGAACAAAAGTAGTATATTTTTAGTCAGACAATCCGAATTTGCCATAAAATATAGGAGTTACTGATTGAAAAACCGAATTTGACCTTGAATGACCTTAACCCTTCCACCAAAAGTCAAAGTTACATACCGCCTTATTGCCTCCGTCCAATTCTACAACTTTCGTTTGAAACCTTTTTTCGTAGAGTGCTCTATTACTCGAGATATTTGAAAATTTAATCACCCGGGTGATTTTCTTAACCTGAAACTTTCAAATATCTTGAGTAATAAGCATGGGGTGCTTATTATTATACGAAAGTATAGTTTAAACAAAAGTTGTAGAAATGATTGGGGGCAGTTCGGCGGTATATGTTATTTTGCCTTTGGGTGGAAGGTTAAGGTCATTTGAGGTCAAATTCGGTTTTTTAACTGGGAACCCCTATATTTCATTGTAAATCCGGATTGTCTGAATAAAAATGGACTGCTTTGATTTTTTCTGAAATTGTCATTTTTTTTAAGTTATCTGGCGAAGAAAAATAAAAATTTTGCGATTTTTTACTCGAAAAAGAAGAGGTTTGGACAAATATTGCAGGAGGCAAAAAGAGTTCGCAATCATGCAAGGAATGTTTTGAAATTTTTTCAGAATTGTCCAATGCCTTTTTTGATGCACTTGATCCATTTGCAGCATCCTAACACCTCTCCAAAAAAGAGACATTTAAAAAACGAGTAGAGAAAATTGTTCGCAATAAAATGATATACTAGAAACATCTGATGTGTATTTTCAATAAAATCAGTAGAAAAAAGTTATAACCCTTAAATGATACATTTCTTGAAAATTTTAGTCTATTTTGACTTAGACCAAGAATTCAATTCTCGACAAAAAAGGCTTAGATTTTTTTTGGCGAGACTTACGGTTCTCAAGATATCGCTGAAAAACTGTTTACGCCCCCTTTTTCAAGATGGCGGCCAAATGGGGAGTCTCTCAACCCCGAAAATCGAATTATATACTCACACTGACCTCCTCTAATCATCAAAGGAAAAAAATCTTGTCCTAGGCCAAAATTTTGTAACAGTTCAATGGACTAAATTGAATTGATACTGATTTAGTACAGCAACCAGAACTCCACCATTTTTATTTGTATTTTTGATAAATAAAAATAACTTGTCTACAATTTTATATACTTGTGTCATCATCAACTGTCTCCTCATTGTATGATCGCCGCGTTGTGTATATAGCTTATGTTAAATAAACGTCTATGGCTGATGCACCCCATCAGAAACCACCCCTAAAATGCTTCTTTCACGATTATCTTATTCACAGACTTTCAGAATGTCAAATTATTATTTATGTTTCAACCACTCAAAACCAAAATTTTTTCACCATTTTTTCCGGTTCTTTAACAAGCTAATTCAGAACTTTTGTAGAAATTTGTCTATCCAAAAGTTACAAATGACCCACTATGGAACAGGTAGGGCATAAATATTGTTAGAGATCAATGTGAAGAACAGGTACATCTAGTATTATCAGTAAATGAAAACTACGAATTATATTTTATTTGCTTGACTCTACTTCCAACAAAGATATTAAAACAGCCAAAATTTTCCACTCTTTCTTACGAAAATGATATAGGCTGTGTGCAAGGAGGCGGAACTACTACTAAATCCGACCAGCGTTTACGGTGAGCACCATTCAAAACTTTAAACTCATATTTTCGTCAGTATTGTCTAAAAGTGAAAATAATTGTAAATTCATAAAGTTTTTCAATTACAAACTAAACATGGATAAAACAAGGCGATCTGGAAATGCCTGTTTTATACATTTCCTCTGCGGAGTTATAATCTCGAAAAACGAGCAAAATGGATCAAAGCGTTAAGAGTCAAGTAAGTAAAACCATGATTTTACTTATAACTTATTTCGAAATTATTAATGTAAAACTGTAAAAGCAATTCTTTGTTTTTCTTTAGTGCTGACGGAAGTTGAGTTCAAGATCACGTATATGTAGGAGGTGAAAAATCTGAGCACCCTCATAGCCCTGCATATTCCATCAATATTCCCTAAAAAATATTACGGCAAGCAAAAGAATAATAAAACAGCGCAATTAAATGCACGAAATTATTAACACTTATTTTACATGAAAAAAAAAAAAACACGCGTTATGCTTATTTTTCTATCGTAGGTTTGCGAGAGTAATGCGGAGGAGTCAAAATCCAAACGGTTTCAAAGTGGAAAACATTAAACTTGCTAATACAAGGAAATGGAATGATGTGTAGAACGATAGTATGGATAATACTACTATACAGCAAGATAGTACACGGATATTATTATCCAGCCATCGGAACAGCGATTCTGTGACGCTGATACTCAGGTTGATTTTTATGAAGATGACGTCAGCTCAACCCATATAAATATGTTTTCTATGGTTCGTGAGAATCGGGGAACTTGTGAGGCTGGGACCCAGGCGAACATTTCATTTAAAAAATCTGAAAAAAAAATTATCACTCCGAAGAGTACGGCTGAAATAGGATGTGAATCTACCATAGAATACTCAGATGACTAAGTTGGACTAAACCCTTCGGATGATGACGATTCATTGCTAAAATATCAACAGGGTTTCCGTAGTTTTTCATCTATAAAATGTGAACAAGATTTGATTGATCTTGCGGGAGCGTGTTTCGAACGTTTCCAATTATTACTGAAAAGCAGCTGGAAACTGTTATACAGGCTCAACATCAAAAGATATGTTATGCATTATACCCCCTATGATAGGCCCATGACTAATAGTGACGTTCTGGAAACTTGTAGAAGATAGAGGTTTCTGGAGTGTGGTGGAAGATTCTCGATTATCTTCTAGATAACTCTAGAGGCAGTTTCAGAGTATATAAGGTGAGATTCCATGGCGGGAAGAAGAAGTTTTATTAAAGAGAAGTGAAAAAGTGAGGTTAAATATCAAGTAAACAAAGTGTATTATTTCCGTTCATTAAGAAGTATTGTGTAATCAGTAAATTATTAAATAAAGTGTTAGTGGTTACCCTTGTTAAAATTATTTAGAACCCACGGATCGAAGGGTGGCTTCAGGGGTGAAAATAGGCGGTTTGGTGTCAGACGCGAAATTTTAACAAGAGGATTTTTCGGAAGTGTTTGAGAATACTGGGACAGTCTTCTCGGAGTTAGTATTAACACAGGAATGACTAATTTAATGGACATTGTTCGAAGATTGTTTTCGAACAGAAAAATAGTATTAAGTGCATTTTTGAGACATTTTTGGAACGTTTTATTATAGTGCAGTAAAAAAAGGCCAAAAAAATTAGGAGATAGGTATAGTCTGGATACAGCAAGATTATGATTTTATCCTGTTTGCGGTATCACTGGGAGTATATTACTAAGTTTTGGACCTCGAAAACCTTGTGCTACTTTTTTTATAAACAATTAATTTTTTTTTACTGCGTTTTCCGACCTTAAAATGTGAATAACTCCGGCTCTATAAGTCGGATCGGGGCAAATGAAAAACCAGTCTCTTTGTAATAAAATTTCCAATAAATTGTCGTTAGTTTCAATTCCCTGAAATACGTATATAACCTACAAAACTGAAAAAACGAGAAAAAACAGTATTTTTTTCATTTTGGTGCCCAAGACCGTCAACTAGACCTATTTGCATCAAACTTTCAGGAAATATACTTCTTAATGTAATAAAAAGACTCTGAAAAGTTGTTGACAAAATATTGAACCCATTGGCCAAAATTGCATTTGCTATCTAAAATTTGAAATGCCCGCCATTTTATGCCATTAAGTTCAAAATGAAAATTTTTTTTTACAAAATGTTAATCTCGACGCCAGCTTTCTAATGCAATTAAAAAGAATTTTTTTAAATGTAATTTTGATTACTTTTTTTACATTTGTTTATAACTCAAATAACAACAATTGCACTTTTTCGGCCATTTTGAAAAACAAATTAAAGTTTTTTATCAGATCTGGTAGAAAATTTTGGGTCCATTAATTTAAAAGAAAGAAAGTTCATTTTTGTTAACGTGAACTCGAGATATTTAACTTTTTGTATTTTGGTCAATTGTTAATTAACAAATGCATATTTTGTGCTAAAATTTGGACTGTATCATTTTGAAACCTATTCATGTCATATGATAAATTCAAAAAAAAATTTAAGTCTTATAGAAACTTGTTTCCAAGCATTATAATGTAAGTATTGTAAATTGAACTAAAAAGTGATTTTCTTAATTTTTGCATAAAGCTTAGTTGCAAAATGCAATAACTTCCTTTTGTTTCTTAAAATTCGGAGGGCATTTTTTTAAATACGTTGTTCTTTCCCTCGCAGTGCGATATCAACTTAGCTTTTTGTTAATAATAATAATAATAAATATTTTAAATGTTTAAATTTATATACAACCAACGTTTGCTAATGTACAAACCTATTTTACCTGCGGAGCGAATAGTTGCTTATAAATGAGGAGAAATGTTTACATTTTCTTTCTCTTTCTTATTCCCCACCAGTTCCATTCCTGACAGCTTAGATCGGTTGCCGTGCAGTATTGTCTGTTTACATTTTTATATTTGAGAAGCTGTAAATTAATTTAATACATGTGTGATACTAAGGGGGCACGTTTAGGGTTAGACCGCTTGGACATGTTAACAAGTACGACACTGATATTTCACTTAATCACCAGCACTAATATCACCGAATAAATAAATATATATAATAAATTTAGTAAAATAAAGGAACTAACGATCCGCTACCCGCTAGCCCGCAATAATCAAATCTTAACTCTTTCACAGGTAATCATAGAATGCCTTTCTGCCCTGGGCTAGCTGATTTCGTTTCGTTCGCCCTAAGCGTGTTCCTATGCCCATATAAGGAAATAAATAGAATCTTAAACTATTATTGGTTAGGATAAGTCAACCTGAATGTTTATATTAACAAAAATAATAAACAGTCATAAGTACTAGTGAAGGGTTCCTAAGAATCATAGGCGTGGAGAAATTATTTTCGGTGCCGCCGACATATAAATTAAAAATGTCTTCATCTGTTTCAAAAATTTTGTTTAAAACAGATTCAGAGAGTGAAACTGAATTGTACACATTACCAAGCAAGAGATATAAAATACATTAATTACGATTTTGTAAATTTATAAGAATAAAAATGTTTATTTTTAAATAAAATGTTTTTACCATATTAATCCTCGCCTTTAAAACTTTTTTTAACAAGTATTTATATTACAATATTTGCTATTTCCTTTTTTAAATAAAACTTAAAACATTATATTTAGAAGACAATATAAATTTAATCTAAGTATTCATATTTATATAGAAAGATTTAAAAAAAAATTATACAGGTTTATACGTTAGCAATCGTTGGTACATGTGTACATATGAATTTGGAAATAAAAAATACTCAGTTGCATTATTAACAAAAAACTAAGTTGATGGTCGCATTGCGAGGGAAAATATAACGTATTTAGAAAAATTAAGTCAGCCGAATTTTAAGAAACAAGGAAGTTATTGCATTTTGCAATTGAGCTTTATGAAAAAATCAAGAAAATTACTTTTTAGCTCAATTAACAATGCTTACATTATAATGTTTGTAAATAATTTTTTATAAAACTTATTTTTTTTTTTAATTTATCATATGAAATGAATACGTTTCTGAATGATACAGTCCAAATTTTAGCTCAAAATATGCATTTGATAATTAACAATTGGCCAAAATGCAAAAAGTTAAATATCTCGAGTTCACGTTAACAAAAATGAACTTTCTTTTTTTTAAATTAAAGGACCCAAATTTCTCTACCAGAACTGATAAAAAACTTTAATTTGTTTTTCAAAATGGCCAAAAAAATGTAATTGTTGTTATTTGAGTTATAAACAAATGTAAAAAAAGTAGCCAAAATTACATTAAAAAAAATTATTTTTAATTGCATTCGAAAGCTGACATCGTGATCTACATTTTGAAATAAAAAAATTTCATTTTGGACTTAATGGCATAAAATGGCGGGCATTTCAAATTTTAGATAACAAATGCAATTTTGGTCAATGGGTTCAATATTTTGACAACAACTTTTCAGCGTCTTTTTATTACATCAAAAAGTATATTTTCTGAAAGTTTGATGCAAATTGGTCGAGTTGCCGGTCTTGGGCACTAAAATGAAAAAAATACTGTTTTTTTCCCGTTTTCTCGGTTTTGCAGGTTATGTACGTATTTCAGAGAATTGAAACTAATGACAATTTATTGGCAATTTTATTATGAAGAGACTGGTTTTTAGTTTGCCCCGATCCGGCTTATAGAACCGGAGTTATTCACATTTTAAGCTCGAAAAACGCAGTAAAAAAAATTCAATTGTTTATAAAAAAAGTAGCACAAGGTTTTCGAGGTCCAAAACTTAGGAATATACTCCGGGTGATACCCGAAACAGGATAGAATCATAATCTTGCTGTATCCAGACTGTGCAAATTAAAATGCTTTTTTTACTGCACTATTAGGACATTAGTGATAGTACTTAAATCCCTTCAACTGGATAGTGACAAAGACTTTAGATAAGACTTTTTTCGTGCTGTTTCGAGATTCTTCTGAACAATTCCATTACCGATATTGACGTGACTGTTAAAGTTATTTGATTTCAACCTAGTCGTGTGCCTATAACAACCAGAAGTATGGCAACCGAAAAGCAAATACAGGACTTATTTGCACAATCCAGAAAGTCTTGGAAGAGCTAGAAAGAAGGCATCGAGAAGGAGTAAGTGAAGTCAAGAGAAGGTAAACAAGTTTGAAGAAGAAGTCAAAAGGCAAATAGACCTGCTTAAGCGACAGTTGAGGGATAGATGAAGCCAGCAAGTGGTATTATCAGATCAGCTGTTCGAACCTCCCTCCTTTGACGGCCAAAGTTCATGAACCATTTTCAAGAGACAGTTTGAGGCAGCTGCGTATGCGAATAGTTGGAGTAACAAAGAGAAGGCTATGACGTTAATCGTAGCATTAAGGGGCCAAGCATTGGAAATACTCCAGACAATCTCAGTAGAGCAACAACAGGATTTTAAAGTATTAGAATCCGCCCTAGACTTACGATATGGTAAACAACACCGTGCCCAAGTGTACCAGACCCAGCTGAAATCACGTGTTCAAGAGGCTGGGGAAAGCTTGCAAGAGTTCGAAGCTGCCGTGTGGGACTGGCTCACCCGGCTTACCCGGATGTACCAAAAGAATTCCAAGACCAACTGGCAGTAGAGTCTTTTCTGGATGGTATACAGGACGATGAGATCAGGCGAGTCCTCAGGTTATCTCGATACCAGAACAGCAGCGAAGCGTTGGTGCATGCACTCGAGGTGGAAGCTATGTTTAAGGATGTCCCGAGTTCAAGAGTACAAGCTGTGAGTCTCAAAAGATCCCGGCCAGAAAAGGGAAACCAGAACCCTATTGTTACGTGTTTTCTACCCTTTATTAAACATCCTGTATGAATCCGTGGGTTCCAAATAATTTTAACAAGGGTAAACCACTAACACTTTATTTAATAATTTACTGATTACATAAGCTAACTATTACAATGTTTATATGTACACTTCGAATTTATAACCTCACTTTCGCTATTAACTTCACTTTTTTAAAACTTCCCCTGCGCCGGTAATCGCGCCTTATATACTTTGAAATTGCCTCTAGATCCATCCAGAACACAATCAAGAATCTTCTCCCACCACGCTCTAGAAAACTGTATCTCTTTCTACAAGTTTCCAATCACTACTACGCATAGGTGTCTCAATATCCAGTTTCAAGGGGGTGTAATACATAACACTGCCCCCTCCTTAAGCATGATCGTCCCGGTCAGGCAATTTGGAATCATCAGTGTATTTCGCCAATCTATCCAAATGCACGATCTTCATCCTGGACTTTCTGCTTTGCTGAATCCGATAGACGACATCATTAATTCGGATAATAACAGTGTAAAGTCCATCCCAAGGTGATTTTGGTGACTTTCCTTTCCTTCGCTGCGGGTTGTACAGCCAAACCAGCCCTCCCACCTTGATGAACCCTTTTGAAGTACCCTTCTGGTCGTATCGAGCCTTCATTCGGTCACTGGCTGGTGATTGCTCCGCTATATCGTTAGCCAACCTCTTGAAAGGGCTCCGGCGTTGAACCCTTCACCCTTACTTCCAGTCTGTGGTCCCTTACTGGCTGCACAAACCTTGTATTTGCAACACCAAGCCTCCACATCCTGACGACTTTTTATCTAATAAAATTGTTCTCGTATTTTCTTCAGGGTCTTGTTAACACCGAAGTGTCCATCGGATGTTCCATTGTGCACTTCCTGAAGCACCTTTACTACTCGACATCTGGAAATCACTAGACGTATAACCACCTGTTTTCCATCCCAGCTTTCCCATGCTTTTCGCAACAGCCCATTCATGACTTTCAGTGAGTCCCACTGCGCTCATAGTGCCTTCAGTCCCACTCTTTTGCCTGAAACATCCTTCCATTTTGGGCGCGTTCCCCTTTCTTTGGCTCTCAATATTGGTCCAATTTCCTCATCGTTCAATTGATTTTGTCTTAGGGCTTCATCTGTCCTGTCATTCGGCACCTCCACCTTGACAGTGTTAACTGCTCCTGTGATCTGCAGTTTCTCCTGGTGGTAGTACTTGCAATCTTCCTTGTATGCCCTTCCGGATAAAATGTCAGCATCTTTCTGGGGTTTCATTTCATTCTTATATCCTTGTAGAGGTGGACTTATCGTAATGCTCCGAAGTTGGGAAATCTTCACTTCTCTAGGGGCACCATGTTCCTTATCTGACACAGCCTCACCGGTACCGGCTTCCTCTGGTTTTCTCCTCGGCTGCACAGCATCGGCCTCTACTCTCCCGCTCCTCCGTGGACATTCTAGCTGAATATGTCCACGTTCTCCGCAGCTGCAACATTTCATACGCTGTCGTCCACTTGGCTTTCCACTACTTTGTTTATTTTCTGTCTCATCCATGTTTCCAGCATTCACATTCCTCGGGTTCCGCCGTCGACAGTCTCGTTTGATATGGCCTGCTCTGCCACAGTTGTAACATTTAATACCCCCGCTTGGCTTTCCTTGTCTTCCTGCAATATCCAATTTAGCCAGTAGTTGAATAATCATTTTCTCCATCTTGGTCAACGTAGGGCTTTGTTTCTTTAATTCATCATTGTCCTTTTGACATCGTTTCTCTTGCTCTTGTTTTTCCTCTTGACGTCGTTGTTCTTTTTCTTGTCGTTTTCTTTCCCGTTCTTCTTTATCTTCCTGGCGTTTCTTTTCTTGGTCCATCATCATCTTTTGCATTTGGGCGAATAAGTCCTGTATTTGTTTTTCGGATGCCATGCTTCTGGTCGTTATCTGCATATAATTACGACAAAATCAACAAAATTTAACAATCACGTCAATATCAGTAAAGTAACAGTCCAAAAATTTCTTAACAGCACGAAAAAAAGTCTTATCTAGAGTCTTTGTCACTTAGCCACTAATGTCCAAATAGAAAAGTTCTAGAAAGTTCACGGAAATGCACTTAATTATCTACACGAAAAAGTCTTGTTCAGAGTCTTTTATCTCTTGTTAGTTCAAAGGATTTAATTACTATCACTATAATGTCTTAATGAAATGTTCCAAAAATGTCTCAAAAAAAGCACTTAACACTATTTTTCTGTTTGAAAATAATCCTCAAACAATGTCCAGTAAATTAGTTCTTCCTGTGTTAGCACTAACTCCGAGAATACTGTCCCAGTCTTCTCAACACTTCCGAAAAATCCTCTTGTTAAAATTCCGCGTCTGACACCAGATGTTACGTGTTTTCCACCCTTTAGGAAACACCCTGTATGAATCCGTGGGTTCTAAATAATTTTAACAAATGTAAACCACTAACACTTTGTTTAATAATTTACTGATTACACAAACTAACTTTTACAATGTTTATATTTACACTTGCCTCTAGATTCATCCAGAATCTTCTCCCATCACACTCTAGAAAAATCTACCTCTTTCTACAAGTTTGCAATCACTATTAGGCATAGGTGTCTCAATCTCCAGTTTCAAGAGGTTGTAATACATAACACTATCTTGACCCGGATACAGGAGATAAATAAAATGATCAGTCAATTACTGGCTAAATCGTATCCTCCAGGAAGACAGGAAACCCAACAAAATATGGAAAAACCAAGTTAAATGCTACAAAACTGCAGCAAGGTAGGGTATATCAAACGAGACTGTCGGCAGCAGAACTCGAGAAGAGTAAATGCTGGAAAGGTTGAAGAAACTCAGAATAGAAGAATGCCAAGTGGATGGCGTATGGAATGTTATAGGTGCGGGGAACTAGGACATATCCAGCTAGAATGTCCACGGAGGAGCTTGGAAAGAGTAGAGGTCGATGCTGTGAAGCCGAGGGGAGAACCAGAGGAAGCCCGGTACCAGTGAGGCTGTGTCAGATAAGGAACGTGGTGCCCCTAGAGAAGTAAAGATTTTCCAGCTTCGGAGCATTACGAGAAGTTCACCGCTACAAGGATATGATGATAAAACAAAACCTCGGAGACATGCAGACATTTTATCTGGAAGAAGGTGCAAGGAATATTGCAAGTACTGCTACCAAGAAAACTGCAGGTCATGTAAGCAGTCAACACTGTTAAGGTGGAGGTTCCGAACAATAGGGAAAATGAAGCGCTAAGACAAGATCAATTGAACGATGAGGAAATTGGGCCTATATTGGGAGCCAAAGAAAGGGGAACTCGTCCAAAATGGAAGGATGTTTCGGACAAAGGAGTGGGACTGAAGGCACTATGGGCGCAGTGGACAAGACAAGATCAATTGAACGAGGAGGAAATTGGGCCTATATTGGGAGCCAAAGAAAGGGGAACTCGTCCAAAATGGAAGAATGTTTCGGACAAAGGAGTGGGACTGAAGGCACTATGGGCGCAGTGGGACTCACTGAAAGTCATGAACGGGCTGTTGCATGGGAAAGCCCGCATGGAAAACAGGTGGTTATGCGTCTAGCGATTCCCAGGTGTCGAGTAGCGAAGGTGCTTGGACATGGAGACTTGACAATGACAGACAAGGGGTTTCCAGAGATGAATCGGGAAAAAGTAGTAATAGTTATGCCACCATTTCTAAAAAATGGTAATTTTACAGCTGATGAAGTTCGTGAAACGCAGAAAATTGCTAGTCTTAGGATACATATAGAGGATATTGCAAAGGATTAAAATTTCAGAATAACTGCAAAATTTCCCGTGTTTGAATTTGAACATTTAGACAACATGATATTTATGGCCTGTGTGTTAGTGAACTTACAGCCACCAATAATAAAGAACAGTACGAATAATGAAAACCCGTAATTGAATTATTACATATTTTTCAATGACAAAATCACAATAAACTTATTTCATACAATATGTTTGTTTATTTCCATGATTTGTGTAATTTATGAAAATCAACAACTATTTAACAAGTAAATTCACAGGCACTTTGATATAATTTATAGAAACCATCAACGTTGTATATTCTGTGTAAAAAAATAAATTATTCCATTATTAAACGATATAAGTATGAACTTTGGGACTAAATCTTTAAGACAATATTAAAATGTGAGTCTAATAATGCTATATTGCCCGCTAGCGGGGCTAGTAGGCTTCGTGCACATACTTGAATTTGTTATTTAATCCATTTAATACGACTGTAATAATGTATCGCAATTTTAAAATAAGTCCATGATGACGTTTGCTTAAGTTAACTTGTTATAAAAGAGTGATTATTGCAAGATTTTAAATAATTCAGAAATCAATTTCCAAATTTCCATTTAAAGAGGTGCATTCATATATTCATCATTTAATGAAGATGTAGCAGTAAATTTCAAACAGCCGCAGCCGACTTATCCGTCGATTAATAGCAGAGAGAAATTTCTTAAGGTCATTTCACTTAGGTAACAGAATGGAAGTCAAGCACCTATCTACCTCAAAATGAACGACTGAAATAAATGGTGCGTTAAATTCAAAATTACCAACACTGGATAAAAAATGTACAAATAATAAAAAGCTGTATTTTGTAACAGGATTATTAAGCAAATATTTATTCATTAAATTAACAAACAATACGTTATTTATTACAATTTCTGTTTAAAATACTTGCGAAAAGTAGGCAACATAAGAATTATTAATTAGGTAGGTACCTTATATTGACTTATTAAAGGCAGCATAACCGAACCACCAAATACCAACATTGACCACATCGTAAACAGAATTGTAATTTGCAATGTTCGTATGTGTGGTCCTGATCTGGGGAAGATTCCGTTAAAACCATAACAGTAATATAAAACCGCTGCCTAAGGAATCACTACTTCTACATCCAGATTTCCTATTCAAATATCTTTAAACGGAATGATCTTTATACTATATTTGCACTACAATATGTTGAAATAGAATTTTAATAATGTGATTATTTAGAAGCGCCTGCTCCAAGATAGCAAATGGGGGTGGCTGGTGCCAAAAATATTTATATATTTAATATTAATAATAGAGTGGAGGTGGTAGTGGGGATGGCATATGTCGTAAAGAATTTGAGACCTTGGTTTCTAATATATACACCAAATCCTCAGGATTTGGACTCTTACTAGCTTACTTTACTCGTTTTCCCATATTTACTCCTATTAACTCCCCTTCAAGGGAATCAGCTCAAAATATAACTTAGTTCCAAATGTCGTTATAACAGGTACGTGTACCAAATTTCAAGTGAATATCTAAATCCAATTTTGGTAACCATCTTAATAATAGAATGGGGGTGGTGATGATAATGGCATATGCCGTAAACATTGAGATATTGGCTTCTAACATATACATCAAATCCCAAATTTTTGGACACTTGCTAGTTTGCTTTACTTATTTTCACCTATTTACCTCTATTTATCTATACCAACCCTTCAAAGGAATAAGTCCAAAATATAATCTAATCCCAGATCTTATAATACATAAGTGTACCAAAGGAGGAGGCTCAATAAGGCCTAATTTTAGGCCCCTTTTAATTTGAAGAAAATCATTGGAAACTTAATTGTAACATAACGTAACATAAACATACCTTTTTAAAAAGATTTTAGCCTAAACGGAGACATCCCACCCTCTCCAAGTCATTTTCATCCTTCCCACCCACTGAACACATCTACGCTTAGCGCTACCCAGGAACAGTGACGCAGACGCACGCTGTGGTGGTTGTGGTAGTGCCCTTTTTTTAATTTTTTTTTTTTAAATTGAGACTATTTATTTACATATTTTGAATACAGGAAATTGTTCCAAAAAAGAAACTGCTGCCAGTTAATTAGCCACAAACAAATATATCCAAACTTAGAATAAACTCAGATTTTCTTTTTATTTTCCATCTCTGAATTGTAAACTCATCGTTACAAGTTCTTTCTCTTTTTAAAACATAAATATGTGGTCCCTCAACAACAAAATACTTTCCAGATAGTTATGGTTGTAAACAATAGTACTATATACACGCCCTTAACTGTAGAGGAATTTAACAATTTCTGCTTAGTTAACTTTCCATTGTATCTCAGATGTATTGTACCCTTATTAAACGGCCATTCTCATTTTTATTACTTTGTTATAAATTTTCCAGAAAAAACTAAACTTCTCAAGATTAAATTCCCATCAGAATAATTTCTATACGTATTTAAAAATGAAAGCAGGTATGATTTTACCCTAAAAAGACGTTTATCTTAAAGTATGGCCAAACTGACGGGATGACATAAGCCGGAAGTCTATTTTATCGCGATTTACGTTCGACAGAATTAACTAATTCACACAAGTTCTTGGACTGATGAGTTCCTAAAAAATCGCGTATAACATCGTTAAGTAATACATAATCGGCATCGCTGAATAACATTTCATTAAAGTTGTAGGAACGCCAATTTATATATTGGCAGTTTCTCTTATTTTTGCCGGAACTCCTGTTCGGTCTGATTTTTCTTCGCGTTCTTTAAAGTAATCCCATAAAAAGAAGTCGAAGGGGCTGAGGTCAGGCCATCGTGGTGAGATATATCGCCATTCGCCATGTACCAAATTTCATGTAAATCTGCATAAGTTATGCAATTATGGCAGCCTTCATTGGATATGCAACTTTGACATTTTAAATATTGACGTCAGATTTTGTACCATCTACTCCAAAAATTCCTAACCACCAATCTTAACAAAATTTTATCCTTGTCGCATTTTCGGAGTTTAAAGTGTGTCGAATTCGGTGACAGACGCGTGTTCCGTGGCCCCTACAAGATCTCGAGACCCGGATAAAGCGGCAACAAAACGTCGAAATTGCATTGCGTAAACAATTCTGCATTGATTGATATAAATTAGCACGAGTCTGGCTATTTCATATAGTTGATATTTGATTAAATTATGTTGATTGAATAAAGCAACACAAAAGAGTGTATATAAACAACCCGACTAAGTGTACTGCTTAACCGTAATCTATACCTGGATGGATCCGGTCCCTTCTTCAAGTGGATGATATAAAATAAGCAACAGTCAGCCAGATGTGGATGAAACAGATACGTTTTTGTTTGCTTTATATTAATTTGGTTTAGCTCATTAATGAAATCTATTTCCATATTTAAATTGAAAAATTAGAAATTAAAATTGAAAATATAATTATTTATTGGTATTTTAATCCTTGTCACAGGACAGTTTATTAAACAACAAAGAAAAAAATAGGTAGGTAATGAAATAGAAAATACCCAGAATTGGAAGGCGGCAGTTGAAAATAATTAATGAAACTTGAAACCGATTGTTTTAAAGAAACGACATACCTAGAGGGTGAGCAAACTATCCCTTTGGACTTTTTTCTCATAACGCGCAAGAAATATTGTTACCGCGGGATAGGGCCCTTTCCAGCAACTCCATTGTAAATGGATATTTACCTGTGAAACGGTCAATAAATAAAAACAAAAAAACAAAAAAATAAAAAATAAAAGCTACCAAATTCAGAAACAGAAGCAATAGAAAAGCATGTAAACTGAAAAGAAGCATCTCGCAAACACCTGCACTCCCCAGCCGATGATGACAGATGGAAACTAATAGAAGCATGGAAACTTAAAAGAAGCATCTCACAAACAGCTACACTTCCCATCCTGTATTCCCACCACATGCGGCATGCGGCTCTCGCTGCTGACAACAAGCATGTCCAATGTCTAACCCGGCGTATGCAGCCGGTCCGGCGGTATATAAAACATCCGAGATTTGGTTCGGGCACGCGGTTTGGCCGTCCGTTGGGCGTCCGACGGACGACCAAGCTGCGTGTTGGAACGAACCTACATGGATGCCCGGAATCGGCAGCAATGTCCACCTTACGCTGGCAAATCAATCAATCAATCAGTCAATTTTATCCTTGTCGCATTCTCAAATAGCAAAATCGTCCACTTATGGGACACTCTGTATATAATATTTTAATTTCTATTCTTATACCGTCATTTTATAATCAAATAAAAACGGGAAAAGGCAAATGTTAAATTGAAATATAGATTATGAACCATCATGTTTTATTGAAATAAATGGATTGATTGATTGATTTGCTAGCGTAAGGTGGGCATTGCTGCCAATTTCGGGCATCCATGGAGGTTCGTTCCAACACGCAGCTTGGTCGTCCGTCGAGCACGCCCAACGGACGGCCAAACCGCGTGCCGGAATAAAATCTCGGATGTTTTATATACCGCCGAACTGGCTGCATACGCCGGGTTGGACATTGGACATGCTTGCTAAATTTTCTGCTTTTTGTGTCTCTAAATCTGGCAACTTTTATTTTTTATTTTATTTTTGTATTTTTCTTTTTTCTCTTTCTTCTTTTATTTATTAACAGTTCCACAAGTAAATATCCATCTACGGTGGAATTGCTGGGAAGGGCCCTATCTCGCGGTAACAACATTTTTTCCTTGTGCGTTATGAGAAAAGAGGTCCGAATGGATAGTTTGCTCACCCTCTATGTCGTTTTCTTGAAACAATCGGTTTCAATTTTGGGCAGTTTTCATCACCCATATGTATATTATGTTTATTGCCTATTTATTATCTTTAATATCTTCTTAATTTTGATCTCCAATTCTTGTTTAGAATTTAATAAAGACATAAATAAATCGATGCTACTGCTACATAAACAAAAACGTATCTTTTTCATCCACACATCTGGCTGTTGCTTATTTTATATCACCCACTTCAAGAAGGGACGAATCCAGGTATATTATTTTACAGTCAAGCACTCAAGCAGTACACTTTTCTCGCGTTGTTTATCTACACTATTTTGTGTTGCTTTATTCAACCAGCATAATTTAATCAAATATCAACTATATGAAATAGCCATACTCGCGCTAATTTATATCAATCAATGCAGAATTTTTCACGCTTCAATTCAGTACAATTTCGGCGTTTTGTTGCGGCTTTATCCGGATTTATCTCAATATCCCGTAGGAGCCACGAAACATGCGTCTTTCACCGAACTCGACACATTTTGAACCATGTTTTATTGAAGTAAATGGAGTAAAAAAATTATTACCTATCATAACACTACAGCCAGGTACGGGTTATGCTTCCATGTGGCCATATTGAGAAATTGCCTTATTTTCTAGTCAGTGAGAAAAATCTTGTCGGGTTCGGAGTACTTAGTTAGGAATCAGAAGCGTCAAGTTCGATCATCGGGAATCTAGCATCTCAAAAGACGCTCCTAAAAAGTCGAACCGACAACTCGAGATTAGGTGGTTATTGGATAACTCTCCTTGTAAGTTGTGCGAATACTTTTACTCAACCTGTATGATAAGAAAAAAAAATTATGTACCTGTTTATCGCTTTTGCCTAGTCCATACGAACAAATGCCAAAAGCTGGAAACTGCAGTATAAGAATGTTACGATATTCACCAATTTTTAAAAAGTCAGAAATTCTCATGTTAAATGGTTTTGCATTTTATTGAAAAATGAACAAATAAAGGACATTATCTCTAAAAACAAGTGAATTCGCCCACAAACTAAAACATTAATTAATATTAACAATAGAATAATTGGTAACATTGGCCAATTAGAATATATTACCCGGTGAAGTATAAATTACTGGTATTAATTTGATTATCTACCTGCAGGCAATGCTTACATTTCTATTTTTCTGAACGCATAAATAGGTAGGTGGTATTCATATTGTCTGGTTGGTTGACTGTAAAAACCATAATAAACTAATCTGTATAAGGAAAGTCTACTGCAATGGTCTTACTTTTTACGGTCATGAAACAGATGCATGTTTTGTTGGACTGTAAAAATTTGTACTGTAATAGTTACCTAACTATTTGAACCGCGGAAAAATTCAATATATATTCTGTGACTTCAAACAACTTTCGCTAACAACGCTTAGAACTTATGCATTTAAGATATCGTTAAATGCTAATTATTATTTAACCCTTACCTATAGAATTTATACACATCAACGTCAATTTATAAAGTTGTTTTTATACTATATAAAATACACTTTTTTATCTTTTTTTGTTAAAGTTATATAACATAGTTTACCTGAATACTGACATTTTTGTAATTCTCTAATACTTAAATAGCTTTAATATACACTTTATAACGAATACGTAATTGCAAAATGTCTGCGTTACGGTTTAAATATCAGTATGTTATATTGACAACGCAAAATAATATACATTTTGGAGTATTTGGGCTTTGAAAACAATTTACTTGCTAAAATTTTGTTTTATTGTTAATTATTGTAAATAATACTGGCTTGTCAAATTCAAAAGGTAATCAATACGATGAATTATCGGTCAAAGCTCTAATACTTAGTTTCGCTGATAAAAGAAAATTTTAACAGATATTACTTATCAAAACATTTCTTCATGCTTTTTTGTTGCCCAATTACTTTCACATCCACGGAGTGGATTGGAAGTACTTATAGTAATCGTAAAAAACTACTACTACTAGTGAATGTTTTGCCAATCACGTTGGATTCGGGACACAGCATAAATAATATGATTAATGTCACAAGCAGTTATCTAAAATATTAACATATCAACGATTACAACACTCTTTACGTGCAATTTTTATACCCCTTGCAAATAAAAAACGAAGAGTATATTGTATTCGATCGACATATTTCTAAAACCGGTAATATTGCTCGCAGAGAAAAAAAAATATCACAGCGTTGGTGATTGAATTCTGATCAACTTTTAAACTATCCGTCCGTCCGATTATATTGAAATTTGGACCGTAAATTAGTGGTATCTAGAGGACGAGCCCTATTTTTGAACAAAATCGATCAATAAATTAAAAAGTTATATATTTTTTAAATAAAAAAAAAGTTTTTATATAGAGGATTTTAGGATTTTAGGTTCATCGCGGCATGAAGATTTCGATAATTTTTCAATAGTTTGTCACTCCCTGAAGAAAAAGTTCGCTTACTACTGATATGCCTGAGATTGCTAAATGGGTGAATTCATTTATCGAACATTAGTCCAATGCATTTAAATAGAAAACATGGGTAGAGTCTAAAACCAACAAATTGGGACTGTACCTGAAATGAAATGAAATGAAAATAAAATAAAAGTTACAGTTATTTGAAAAAACTTTTTTTTTTTCAAATATTTTAAAATATCGGTCCTGCAAAAAAGTTACATTAAAATGAAAGACAAAATGTTTTCTACAACTTTATTTCTCATAAATTCTCCGAAAAAACGACCAGGAACGGAGATATGTCATTCGCGTTCTCCAAGATGACGCCCGGAAGAAAGCAAGTACAGTCCCGACTTTTTGATCTTAGTCTCTACCCATGTCCCCCATCCACTTTGGACCAAAATCTCGATTCGTGCATTGATCCATTTTTTTTATCGCGGCATGTCAATTTCCTCATTTTTCTATTAAAAGCAATGTTAGACAGTGTAGGAAAAATAATAACTGACCTTTCCCGCCCCGCCCGCGTCTCTAGTGGTGCCAGAGAACCTAGGAAAAATAGTAACTGACAATTTTCAGACGAATCGGACAATAAATGATAAAATGTGCCCCCACTATTTCATATTCGTAACCTGTTACTTCAATAACCCCCAGATACCGGTTTTCAGTGGAATCAGACAATAAATGATAAACATTTTGGCGCCGCCATTTTGAATTTTTTAACTCCGATTTCATATTTGTAATCAACGATATCGAAAACCCACGTATACCGATTTTCAGCGGAATAGGACGACAAATAGGGAAATTGTTTTTCACATCCTGTATATATCAGTTAAAATTTAGCAAACAGGCAGAATATATAGGTACTTAATAGATAAAATAAATAAATAGAAATAATTATTTTAATAGAATTAGTGTTAATTTTGCAATGAACCCTAGGATAACAGTGTACAAGACAATAATAGCACCTCATTTTGAATATTGTCGTCTTACCCGGTCGGGAAATTGAAAATTTAAAAACATGGATTTTTCAAACATCCATAACTTAGTGAATACGTGGAATGGAAGGTCGTTATGGTCTCCATTGAAAGATTAAGGTTAGTGTTTTATTCCGATACCAAGTCGCAACAGGAAATGGGGCTCGAGATGTACGAAGAAATAATGGCGTTTCTCGTAAAAATTGAAAAACATGGATTCTTCAAAAATTCGTAACTAAATAAATACGTCGATTATAGGGGCGCAAAATTAGAAATTCGGTTCGGCGACAGTGAGAGCAGTATGGCCTATTTGGACCTCTCAGAAAATTGTAAAATTTAATCTAAAAAGTTGAAAAACATAGAATTTTGAAATGTTCGTAACAAAATTAATTTCTCGAGTGGAAGCTCGTTTTAAGTCTCTATCGAAAGAAGAAGATTGGTGATGTATCGACATTGTAAATTGCAGTAGTGTTGGGCGATATCGTGATTTTTCAATCACAACGTGAATCGTGACTGTGAATTTCTGATATCAGTGAATTTAAACCGTGATGTGATCACGACTTTTTTTAATACGGCGAATAGGAAAAATTGTTAATTTTGGTGAATTGGTGAATTCGCTACTTTGGTAATCTGTGCAGCCGTAGATATATAATACGTATGATATTTACTTAAACATGCATATTGATATTATGATTTGCTTATCCAACTAACCTGACATGGATTGGTGATAAAGCCAAAACACTAAAGTTTTAAATGGGACGCCTATTTGAACTTCGTAATAGCATATTTTTGTAAAGTTATACAAAATATGTAAACATTTCGGAAGCATCAATAAACTATTTAGGTTTTAGATTGCTAGTTGTTATCAATCAGGGATTTTAATTTTTGCTGGGTTATTGTTTATATAATAGTGCTGCAACCTTTTTAATATAAGCTTCTCGGATTAATAAAAATGTACAAATTAAATAATGAATATAATGTTTATTTATATAGTTATCCTTATTTGTTATTATTTAATGGGAAACATTTTATTTAATAAAGTTCAAGTATTTCTCCCATTCAAATATTTATCAAAAATTTGTTACCTACTTCTTTCTTACAATTTTAGTCAACGGCATAAGGCAGCACACTTCTAACGTATATAAGCTATAACCATTATACTCTTCGCCAACTTACTGAACTTTTTTATTAATTGTTGCACATTCTATATATACCTATAGGATACTCATCTTCGCAGTTGATTATAAAATTGCAAACCCTTTGAGAAAAGATAATTTCTACTATGGTTAGTCGATGTGTTTTCGTTGTAGAAGTTGTGGTTATTTCTCTTCATCAAAAACACAATTATCTAAAACATGTTTTGGAGCTAAGCATTTCACAATTTTAAAAATCAAAAAGAATACAAAATTGTCGAATTCCATATTTTTTATATGCCATGCCGAGACGTGGATATTCAATATTTGCAATAAAATTGCTAGTATAATTTAGCCATGCCGCGATTACATGAAATTTTAGTTCAGGGCTCCCCTAGTATATTTTCTGATTGCTTAGTTTCAAAAATGTTGACCTTTTACTCTATGGTGGATGGAAAGACGGACGGACAGACAGACAAATCAACAGACGAACGGATGTCGGGCATTTGTAAAGTTAATCAGAATTGAATGCCCATTAAAATTATAGGAAATTCATGAAAATGTAATATATTATATAAATTTCTTGTCCAAAGTTTATTTGTGGCATTATCTTAATGTTTTTTCCTAATTCTTTGGGACTTCCTGCCACATGCATTTTTCTCTTTTTAAGGGGTGCTCGGGGAATCTACAAAATATCACAATTAACCAGTATGTTACTGGTTAATGTTGGGCAGGAAGTCCCAAAAAAATTAGGAGAAAGAAAATTTTTTTTAAGACAAGGTATGTAAATGAAGTCAGTTAAGGGCTTCTCTGGTCTCTAGCACAACAAGATGTAGGTTGTCAGAGAATACAAAGTTTTGTTTTCAGTAGCTTTTAATTCTTTATTGAATAGATAGACTTATGTTCCCATTTTCAACTGAATCTTCATAGCTGTAAGGGGTTATGTAGATACTAGTTTACTCTGTATGGCCGTAGGGGACTACGTGGATACAAGTGTTACAATGATAATTGTTAAATAAGAAATAGACAAATTTATTTTAGAAATTTAATTATAGTTGCCTTCATATTTCCAAGGCACATAAAAAATTATGAAGACGACTATACTAGCATAATCAGAATGCATGTTTTCGAAGGAATGTAAACATTAGAGATTAATATTTTTACAGATCGTCTTTCTTTTTAATTTTCATATAGTTTTACTCCCACACCCACGTAGTGGATTGGAAGTATAGTAATCGTAAAAACAATTTCATTTTTTTTTCTTGAAATTGGTTTAGAATGTCATGAAACATCGAGATTTTAAATTTGAGCGAAAGAAAATTTTCTGTCTGTCTGTCTAACTTTTTTTGTCCGCACGTTTTCTCCGGAACGGTTTAAGATATTGACTTGAAACTTTGTACACGTATATATTATAAGGAGATCTGGACCCGGTTATGGGTTGGGGGGGGGAAATAGGGGTACATGGGGGGAACTAAGTAAAGCAAGCGCGTAAGAGAACAGAAACTTGAAATTTGATGTATGTACTAGAAGTTAAGAGCTCAAAATTTTTTATAATATTTTCCATCCCCCCACCACCCCCCACTCCATTATTAAAGGTGTTGATAAAATAAAATAGAGATATTCACTTGAATAGGTATATATCATAATGACATCAGGAACTAGATTATATTTTGGTATTATTCCGTTGAAGGGTTGTGGGGCTAAATAGGTAAAGCAAGCTGGTAAGAGTACAGTAACTTGAAATTCGGTGTATGTACCAGAAGCTAACTCCACAGATTTAAAAAAAACATTTTTCAACTCCCCCCCCCCCACAACCTCTACTCCATTATTAAAGGGGTTGATAAAACAAAAAGGAGATACTCACTTGAAATTTGATACACGTATGTATTATAACGACCTCTGGAACTGGATTATATTTTGAGATGATTCCGTTGAAGGGTTGGGGGTTAAATAGGGGTAAGTATGGGAAAATAAGTAAAGCAAGCTGGTCAGAGTACAGAAACTTGAAATTTGGCGTATGTAGCCAAGGCCTCAAATTTTTTTATAATATTTGCCATCCCCCCACCACCTCCCACTACATTATTAAAGGGGTTGATAAAATAAAATTGAGATATTCGCTTGAAAGTAGGTATACGTATATATTATAATGACATCAGGAACTATATTATATTTTGGGATTATTCCGTTGAAGGGTTGGGGGTTAAATAGGGGAAAAATAAGTAAAGCATGCTGTAAGAGTACAGAAACTTGGGATTTGGTGTATATACTAAAAACCAAGTTCTCAGATTTCTTTCTGATATTTTTATATGCCATCTGCCCCAAATATTATTAAAATTCTATGGTCAATTATTTTCATATACTAGAGTGCAAATATAGTCAAAATGCTTTATTTAAAGTGACTGGGATGAAAAATTTGGATGTGGAAGTAGTGATTCCTTAAGCAGCGGTTTTTTCTGCTGTTTGCCAAATCCTATAAAGAATATGTTTCATTGTTTCCATTTGACTGGAGTATTAACAACATTTCAAATCAATCTAAACACTACATCAGCTTACTTCCACATTCACATATGAACCATAAAAAGGAGTGTTTTTTGGCCGCTTGATGGGGTGGGAAAGGTCAAAGCGCAAAATAACCATCATATTTTTATTCAGCACCCTCGAAAGGGGGGAGGGGTAAGTAAGTATGTTTCGTAACTTTAGACGACATTTGCTTTTTTTCAGGCTTCTCCAACTGTTTGACTTCACTAATAGTGGAGTGGAATATAGCAATCGTAAAAAAAAATTCAAAAATTTTTGTTGAAATAGGTTTAAAATGTTATAAAAATTTCTGTCTGTCGGTCTGTAACTTCTCTTTTGCGCGCGTTTTCTGAAACAGTTTAAGGTTCTAGTACACGTGTATATATTATAACGGGATCTGCAACTAGATTATATTTTGATCTTACTCTGGTTAAGGGTTTAGGAGGTGAATAGAGGTAAATATAGGCAAATAAGTAAGGCACACTGATAAGAGAACTTGAGATTTGGTGTATATACTAGAAACCAAGGCTTAGAATTTCTTATAACATTTACAACCCTCTACCAGCACCCCCACTCCATAATTAAAGGGGTTAATAAAATAAAATTGAGATATAGACTTGAAATCTGGTACACGTATGTATTATAACTATATAAGTATCGAAGTATATTATATTTTAAGATGATCCCGTTGAAGGGTCGGGGGTGAAAAATATGGGATAAATAAATAGCAAGCTAGTGAGACTCCGGAAACTTGTGATTTGGTGTAAATCCAAGGCCTCAAATTTTTAACAATATTTACAACCCCCACCACTACCCCCACTCCATTATTAAAGGCGTTAATAAAATAAATATGAGATATATACTTGAAATTTGATACACGTATGCATTATAACGAGGAACTGGAACTAGATTAAATTTTGAGCTTATTCTGTTGAAGGGTTGGGGTAAATAAGAGCAAATAAGGGGCCGTCCATAAAATACGTTCGCAAATAAGGGGGAGGGAGGGGTATTGCTTAGCGTGACGAGATGTGAAAGGGGGAGCGGGAGGGGTCTAAGGAAATGTGACGTTTGCAGTTAATCAATTTTATTTTGATTTTTCTCTTAACTTGGCAGTTTTTAAAATATTTTCATTACGATAGAAAGTCATTCCCAAGTACTAAAAGCCTGTAAACAGGCCCGTTGAGAGTGGGGGCGGAGGCGTTATCCGCCGGGGCCGGGTATCATTTGAAGTTAGAGAAGCATTTGCATTCGGCGAAATGAGGGAGGTATACTTTTAAATGATTAGTCTGATGTAAATAACAATGAGTATGAATGACTAAAACTGCTGCCCCCTGTTTTTCAGAATTACGACCGAGATAAATATTTAATTTCAAGGGATGTCCCCACCGCTCCTCAAAATTTCAATAAGGGAAAATATTCAATTATAAGGCGTATCACCCCCCCCCCCTCCCGTTCTTAAACATTTTGATCAAGGTACATATAATTTATTATCAGGAATGCCACCCCCCGCTCTTCGAGAGAAAAACGCTCTGACCTTATGTAAAGGTGCTTTCCGTTAAATTGGCTAAATTTTTGATATGTTGTGTATTTCGGCATCCTGAACAAATGTGTCCATGGGCACGAAGTCCTAAACCCTAAGGATATTTTATGTATATCATGTATTTCAGAATCTTCCTCTGTTCTTCAAGAGGCTCTAATTAATTTAATAATAACAGAATAAGCTTTCAGAATCGCATTCATATCATGTAATTTTATGCGAATCTCCTTCCAAAAATTCTAGAGGGGCAGAAGGGGGTAAAAAGCGCCTCATCACACATTATAGGCGTGTAATAAGATTTTCCACCATTTTAGGGCAAACAAAGTATTTTCTGGTACTTGATGATGAATATGGACAGCAAGTACCAGAAAATACTATAACTTTTTGCGATGTAACATTTGTTATGGGGGTCGCTGAAAGTGTGATTTAGCGAGGCGAAGGGGGGTGGGGGGGAGGGTATCCAATAAGGTGAAATTCTGAGTGACGCATTTTTTGGACGGGCCCTAAGTAAAGCAAGTTGACAAGAGACAAGACACTTAAATTTTGGTGTATGTACTAGAAATCAAGTCTTTAATTCTTTTATGATGTTTGCCACCCCGATCACAACCCTCACTCTATTATAAAAGGAGTTAACAAAATAAAATTGTAATTTAGTGTGTACGAAAGCAAAAGCTTTCAAAATAATGTTTGGCATTAGCCACCTTCACCCCATTAAATGTCAGTCAGTCGAGACGTTATTGAACTGGCACTTCGTTTATCCAGTAAATAAGCCGGAACAAAGAGCCAAATATGTAAAAGTTGGGATACAGCATCGATTCTTAAAATTCCTTGTGCGCTGTGTTCCTTGAACCCTCAGGATGATTCGTCACGACTAACATCCTTGCGAACGGACAAATGGGGAAGTTATGGGGATTCTAAGCTCCAACAATTCCCCAAAAATTAAGCCTTGAAAAAATAACTTTAAAAATGAAAATTTCGTTCTGGAAATTTATATTCGAGGGTTTTCCAGGTCGCTGATTATGTATCTGAGATCCAATTTAGGAAATTCAAAATGGCGGACCGGAAGTACAGTCAACCTCTCAGGGAGAACTCGTACTTCCTTTATTTTTGGGCTGAAAGTGGAAACTCGGAGGTTCTCGTGGTCGCTTATGACAAAACCTACGTCATGTCCAATTAAGGGACATTCAAAAAGGCGAACCGGAATACAGTCAATCTCTCAGGAAGAAACTCATACTCGTCGAAAGAACTCGTACTTTTTTCTTTTTTGAGCTGAAAGTGGGAACTTGGAGGTTCCGTTGTCGCTGATAACGAATCTAACATACAATTATGGAAAATTCGACGAATCCGATGTCCAATTTGGTGAAATTCGTTATCAGCGGCAACGAAAGCCCCAGGTTACAATTTTCTGCCCAAGAAAGAAAAACATACGAGTTTTTCCTGAAACATTGACTCTACTTTCGGTCCGCCATTTTAAATTTCCCCTAATTGGACATCGTATTCGTTATCAGCTACAACGAAAACCCCTGAGTTCCCACATTCAGCCCAAAAAAGAAACAAAAAGAGTTTTTCTTGAGAAATTGACTGTACCTCCGGTCCGTCATTTGGAATTGACATTAATTTCGGTCCGCCATTTTGAATTTACCAAATTAGACCTCGAATTCGTAATCAGCGACCTCCAAACCCCCCGGAAATCGGACCATTTTCCATAAAAAACGAGAATGGATATTTTGGCCCTGAAAAATCGGATTTTTCAAGGCCAAAATATCCATTGTAGCAATGTATCGTATTTTTCAAGGCCAAAATATCCATTCTCATTTTTTATGGAAAATGGTTCACTTTCCGGTCCGCCATTTTGAATTTTCCAAATTGGACCTCAGATTCGTGATCAGGGACCTCGAAAACCCCCGGGTAGATATTTTCAAGTCGAAAGTTTTTGGGGCATTTTTGTAGCTTATAACCCCCATAATTCCCCCATTTTGTCCCTCGGCAAAGATGTTAGTGGTGACGAATGATCTTGAGGGTTCAAGGACCAACGTAGAAGGAATTTTTGAAATTGGTGCTGTTTTACAATTTTTACACAATTTTTACAAATTATGTGAGCAATTATTTCCGCATACTGAGTGCAAATATAAAGTCAAACTGCTTCCGTTTAAAGCGACTTGGGTGAAAAATCTGGATGTGGAAGCAGTGATTTCTTAGGCAGCTGCTTTTAGAAAAGTTTTCCCTTTTCAAAAAGTTATAATGGCAGATTTAACCAAATGATTTTTATCAGCGAAACTGGATGCTGGCGCGTTGTCCAATAATAGTGAGCAGCGGATTGTGCAATTATCAAAAAGAATATGCGAAATTGAAAGAAGTTTTCTAGCTAGACAGTCAAGTAAATTCACTAATTAATTTTATAATACGTATTCTTGACGGTAAAAGTATTATACACTTAAAACAAGATACATTGCTACAATTGTCCATAATTTGCATTTCTGAGTGCATTGCTATTTAATATTAGTAATACGTACAGCAATTAAGTGAATAAGTGCAGCCAGAATTGGTAAGTACTTTCTTTGTCAATGACATTGCTTCTGTATTAATATTAATCAGTTATGTTAAATGTATTTAATATACAAGCCTCGTCTAACAAAAATGTCCAGTATAAAAACAAAAAGAAAGTGATAAATTTGTTTATGTTTGTTTAAAGCCGGACAGTGAAGGTGTTAGTTTAGTTCCTCAAATATTTTATGGATTAAACTAAGTGACAAAATGGCTAAATACCTGGTAAGCTGTCACAAAGAAATACCTCACCTATTTTCTGTTTTCATCGTGTATAAGCAAGATCTATATGTAGTTTAAAAAGACATGGTGCTAAAATATAAATATACTAAATTTGTAAATGATGTCTTTAGCTAGTTCCAGAAATCTAGTGAATTTAATACCGACAGTGGGTATAATAAATTTATGAAATTTTTGTGTGTGAAATGAGATTCAAATGTATATTTCAAAATTTTCTTCTTCTCTTCTACGACAGCACTTGCTAGTCCACTCCTGGAGATAGGTCTCTTTTTGAAGTTTTCATTCCTCCCTGTTTCTTGTGATCTGATGCCATTTCCTTCTAACTTTTCCCCTTTCATCTTTTAGCCATCCCGTTTGTGGATATCTGGGATTCTTCTGCATTGTCTAGGTCTCCATTGAGTAATCAGTTTTTCCATTTGAATCTTCCTGTTTTAGCAGTGTGACCTACCTAACTTGATTTTAAAGTGGTCCTCTAAATATGCCTAATAAGTCCGTTTAACTATTTTTTTTATTGTAAAGGGTGCCTCAACAAGAGCGCCGGATTTAATGTTAAAAAAACACTTCTTTTTTTAAATTAAACATGAAACACGACATCCGGCAAATGGCCACCACGGGACCTCTGGCACACGGTCATTCCCTTCATAAAGTTCTGGATGACTTTTTCGCATACCTGTGGCGTTATTTCCGCAACAGCACACTGTATCTCTTCTTTAAGACGTTTAGTTGTTTGTGGCTTATTCTCATACACCTTGAAAATGTGCCTCATCGGAGAAAATGATTTTCTTACAGAAATTCGCATCAATTTCGTGGTGATCCAGCACCCAATCAACGAATCCACGTCGCTGCGGATGGTCCCTTGGCTTGATTTCTTGCGTCATGCGAATCTTATATGCGTGCAAATGATCTTTTGTTAAAATTCGTTGCAGTGTGGGTCTGGTAATGTTCAATTCTTGACAACGATGCCAAATGGAAGTGTCTGGATCCTCGGCCACACTTTCCCTCACTGCGGCTATGTTTACGAACGACCAACAAGGACGGCGACGCACAGTGGTCTCCATCAACGTGAATTTTGTCTCAAATTTGTTAATTAAGCGGCGAAGTGTCGACTCATTTGGTGCATTGTTGCGACCGAAAATTGCACGTAATCTGCGAACTGTTTCCGCAAGACTTTCACCACTTTTGTAGTGAGTTTTCACAATAATTTGAATAGTGCTGCATGATTTCTAATCGCGTGGTTTGTACATGGCAACTGTCAACAAATGAACACGGAACTAATCGCACAAACCAAACGGTGGCAAATTCAAATCAGGCGCTCTTGTTGAGACACCCGTTATGTTCTGAAAAATTTGACGCTAGCTACTATACTGTACCAAAAAATAGAGAAATTATTAAAGTTGACGCACTTAAAAATCCTCGGGTAGCTATGTAGTTGAGTTGTGACGTTAAATGGCTGAACCGCCCAGATGACACGGCCAGAGCGAATGAATATAGTCCTGATATTGATACTAATTTATTATTCATTCCTTAATATTGCTTTGTTAGTGTAGCAGAGTAAAGCCGTTCATTTAGCTTACAATAAATATTGATATAGATTTTGTGCCAACACGGATAAAATTCAAGTATTGTGTAATTCTTGGATGCAAGAGTATAAACGTGGCAACGTCAAATAAAATCTGTATTCATTTACCTCGAGAACCTAAGAAGTTAAGAAGATTGTGAAAACGTGTTATTAGTAAATATGAAACCTAAAGTTCGTTGAAAATTCAGTCGATATAATATATTAAAAATACCTAGTACAAGAAATCAACTATAAACAAAAACAAAAATCGTTGGCAAAACCAAAAGTGTACACTCCGCAAATTCTCTTACGCAATAAATACTATACTCGTAATATTAGTTCATTGGTCATCAGGCCCGTCGCATATGAAAAAATTGTATTTCACGCGCGATTTTCTCCAAAAACGGTTAGGTAATTCTAGAAAAAGAAGTTTCAAATAAAAAAAGCACCTTCATCTATGTTTTCTCCATATTTGGTATCTATTTCGAAACAATTCATTCGTCCGTGTTTGAGTTACAGCGAGTTAAATGAAACAATAAATGCTTCATGTATCCAATAGTCTCCGAAAACAAGCAATGGTCCGCAAAAACGGTGTTACATTGGCACACAAAAAAAAATTGTATTTGTTTTCCAAGGAACTGACTACCCTACCCTTTTGTATTTTGACCTCCTAAATTCGAATTTTGCATAATAGATATAGATTTTCATGGTTCAGTTTTTGGCTAGCTCACTTTTGAGGCATCAAATGACCCTTAAAAATTTGTTTTTGGGTGAAAAAATCCTGAAAGCTATACACTGTGTCCCACTTTTCATGGAGCCACCCTCACATCTCGCTCACCTGATATCCGAATGTTTTGAAATTTTGGTAGTGAATATATACCTATGAAGTGAGTCTTTAGACGTAACCACATTCGACTGTAGTCAGTGGCGTTCGATTCTATCATGAAAAAAGAGGGTCGATTTTTGAAAAAAAAGTATTAGCGATTTTATTAGAGAAAAACTAGTAAAATATTCCTAATCAGCACCTTTAGCAACCCGTTGTACAAGATTACATCGTTGTGTGTTTAAAGGCGTTTGAGATATGGGCCCTTAAAAATCAATTTTTTTCAACTTAAAATAATTTGTATCTGTGAAACGGATTGTCATATGAAAAAAATGTATTCTTTATTTTTTGTTCAGAATAATGTATTGTACTAGTATGAAATGGTTCTACAAAAAAAATACTATTTATTTAATAAGGCAAAAATTCTAATTTGTACATACCTAATATGTTTTTAACAAATAATCTTTAATAAATATCTAAGTAAGCCATGAAAACAAAAGTTATTGCAAGTATCAATGTATTGTTGAAAGTCAATAAGTTAATACGTTAAAAATTTAATGAATGATGGATTAATGAACTGATTTTTTTTATGAAAATGGCTCAACGTTTAACAATGCAAGAAAAAGTGGAATTGGTTCGTTTAGTCGGAGATAATGCCAGATCATTTAGAGAAGCTGCTGATAAATTTAATTTACGGCATCCTGACCCTCAGCCTCCTATTCGCCATAAATTGGTAGCAACCATTAATACAAATTTTAACAATGGAGGAAATGTATGTAAGTTAAGACCAAAGATATATAATTTACAAAATAGGCAAATTCAAAACGAGGAACGCATTTTATAATATTTTAGAGAACATCCAAGATCTTGCATAAGGCAAGTAGCACTAAATCTAAATTTTAGTAAAAACATCGTTTGGCGTTGCCTGAAAAAACATAGAAAAAGAGCATTAAAACCAAAATTTCTACATACCCTAGAAGATGGAGATACATACAGAAGATTACATTTCTGTTTTTGGGCCCAGGGTGAATTTTTAAACAATGTTAATTTTCTGAAAAACGTCATATTTACTGATGAAGCAACATTCACTACCAATGGGGTAGTATGCTCTCGGAATTGCCGTTTTTGGGCTGACGAAAATCCCCACTGGTTTATCAGTACTAAAAGCCAATATGTGTCAAAAGTTAACGTTTGGCGTGGTTTATGGAAGGATCAGATTATAAGGCCCTTTTTCATTCCAAGATTGAATGGAGAAGCTTATTTAAATTTGTTGCAAAGAGAAATTGAACCGTTTCTCAATAATCTGCCTCAAGATGTCAGAAGATACTTGTATTATCAATTTGATGGTGCCCCGGCTCATAATGTTGCAAGTGGTTGGCTAGAAGATAATTTTCCAGGTAGATGGATAGGTTTAAGAAGTCAAGTTCAGGAGTTTCCCCCGAGGTCTCCAGACCTGACACCACTTGATTTTTATTTGTGGGGTCGTCTAAAAAATATAGTGTATAATAACAGACCACGTAGCCAAGATGAGTTAATGATCAGAATTAGACAGGCATGTGTTGAAATCACTCCAGCCGAGATTAGAAAAGTTGTACGGCATGTAAGAAGACGGATTGAGCAATGTATTCGGAATGACGGTGGTTACATAGAAACGCAAAGAATTGTATAATTAAATTATTCTTGTAGATTATTTGTTAGAAACATGGTAGGTATAGTATGTACAAATCAGAGTTCTTGCCTTATCAAAAAAATTATAATTTTTTTGTAGAATCATTTCACACTAGTACAATACATTATTCTAAACAAAAAATAAAGAATACATTTTTTTCATATGACAATCCGTTTCACAGATGCAAATTATTTTAACTTGAAAAAAATTGATTTTTAAGGGCCCATATCTTCTCAAAGAACTAATAAAAATCGATTCCTCGCAGAATGAATCAATGACTATTTCAGCGCAGTAGTAACAGACTATATAGTCGACCAGAATTAGGGTTTCTACAAAGAAATTTAACGGAGACGGACTTCTTGAACGGAATGTTTTAGGTTCATTGGTAAGGATTAAATGGTCAATTACCCAGACACGTATGTCCCAGGACCAGCAACGTGGACATGACAAATGATTGGTTTGTACAGGGTGCTTGATTGTCGTAATCCCCTTTTCTCCCACATGGACATAAACATTTTTTTTAGTACTGTTTAAGTTTCAAAGTTCTTGGTAATGTACGTTGTACTTAAGTACTAAAATACTGAATAAGTGTTATGATTTAATTAATAATTATTACACTCTTCGCAAATACAAAACAAAGGGTATATTGCATTCGATCGGCACATTTCTAAAACCGGTAATATTGTTCATAGTGAAAATATTTTCATATCACTGTGTTGGTGATCGAATTCTGAACAACTTTTAAAATGGCCGTCCTTCTGTCTGTCTGTCTGTCTGCCCGCCCCTCTGTCCGTCCGTCACGTTTCTTGTAAACACGATAACTTAAGAACGAAAAGTCCGATTGTATTGAAACTTGGACAGTAAGTTAGTGTTAGTTAGAGGAAGAACCTTATTGAACATTTCTTTAAAACTCAGTTTATTTTAAGTAATGAAAAAAATTTCATTTTAATATTATAAAGCTCAACCGCAGACATTAATTGTTTGTAATATTACTTTTTCCTAAAAAGCTAATATTTATTTTAGCACGTTAAAGCATTTGTATTATTATTAAATTATCTCAAAATTGTTGTTTTATTGCACAAAAATAAATTGATTTATTGAAAATTAAAAGAAAAGATATATGATAACAAATGCGGTAAAATATGGCAAAGAATGGTCCACTTTGAATGGCGATATCTCGGTCATCGTTGGTCGTCCGGAGCAGAAAAATAGCAATTTCTTTGTTTTTTCAATAACTCCTTTTTCTCTGAACACTTATACAGGGTGTAATCAGTTTCATGTCATTAAAAAAAATGGTAATGGGGAACGACCAGACAAACAAAAAACCTTCATAACTTTTCCCTCTAGGGGCACTTTGAAAAAAACTGACCTAGGTCAACCTTTTAAATATATTTTTTTAATATTAATGTAGAAAATAATTGAGAACCACTGCTTTTCTTGGTCAACGAACTTGTAGTTCCCAATTATACAACTTTTAAATTGTCATAAAAAAGTGCAAAGGCCTTGGATCATCAACCGCCTTTGATGGACCGCCTCAACCGAACTGAGGCAATTATAAAAAGGTAAATAATTCGTTATCTTTTCCTGCACAACTGCAAGCAAATAATGGCCGTAGAAGTTTAAACAGAGCATTTCTTTACATGTGTGTCTTTTAATTTGGAACAAAATATTGGATTAATGTTTATAATTCAGAATATTTAAATGTGATTTATTAACGTTTGTAACATAAATGAGTGTCCTGGGTTAAAAGCTTACCACCTAAGTAAATTATTCAAAATCTGCATCTGCATCAATACACAGTTCGGTACGTCGAATTAAGGACATACGTACTTCGTTCAACACTAAACAATAAACTATCAACTAATGTTGTCAATAAAGAAAAATAAAAGAAAAACTTGGTCCAAAATCCAAAACGGAATACAAAAAGAACGAACAAGTAAGTTGTGTCTGTACATAATCAAGAATTTAACGACTTGAACGGTAATGTCAATAAAATAAATATTCACTATAAATACACAGCGACCCGAAATTCAAAAATAACAAAAACAACGAACGGCGGGCGGGTTGGACTTGTGTACATAACGAAACACCCACAGAAACTAAAATTTTGCACAAGAGAGAGTCACGGTATAGTTTTCTTCAGATCAGATCTACTAAACACTCAGAAAACGTCGACGTCTTTCATCTTATTTACCGCACCGCTAAAGACCGCCGACATTTTATAGCTATCTACACAAATATTGAGTATCATAGGCAAAGACGCGCGCGACGATCTAAACCTACCTCAATATTCCAGCAGTTCTCAAAAGATTTTATTGAAAATTTGCGAAATTTTTGTTTATTTTTTTTCTCCAAAACTATGAGCTTTAGACCCCATGTTATATAAGGTTTTTTTGTTTGTCTTGTCGTTCCCTACCACCAGTTTTTTTTAATGACATGAAACTAATTACACCCTGTATATACCTAGGATGCCGTAAAAATAAGTTATGGACGAATTACTGGAAAAACAAAAAAAGTGAATTTTCGTAAATTTTTAACTTTGTTCTTTAATCATTTTAATACTAAAAATAGGAAAAAAAATTCAACAACGTGCTTGGATGTGAAAGTTAATTTTCTACATTTAAGTATTCTTGTAAAAATCTCCAACGCATTGTTTTTGAGTTATTTTGAAGCAACTAAAAAAGGTGCTTCTGCGGATTACTCTCAAAAACACACCTAAAAATTTAGTAGGTAGCCCTTTGTGGTTTTATCGTCTTTAGGTATTAAAATAACAAATTGAACAATAAAAACTCTTTAACGCAATTGTTTCTTTCTACCCCTTTATTTTGGACACATTCAATAGCTTATATTAATATATTTATATTATAGGCCAATATCCCAGAGCCCCCAGAACTACGTCATTTTAGCAAAGCTAATATTTTGACAATAAATAGTGCGATAAGTAGTTAGAACGTATGCATACTTGATCAGCTTCGGAGCGGGGCCCTTTTACTGGTAACATGTATAAAAGCTATAAAAACCCTACTAACCTACATTAAAGTATGATAGCTGGTTTTTATATATGTTTGACAGCATTAGGTACTGTTAAAAACCAACATTCATTATTGCCAGACACTTTTCGTGGGCCCTAACTTCTGCCAGACTCTTTAAAGCACGAAAAAACCCTAATCTAACCTAACCTAACATAACCTAACCTAACCCAACCTAACCTACCAATACAGTAAATCCTTTGTTTTGTTACGTTTTTTTACATAGTTAGTAGTAGATATGATTCCACAGTTATTTTAAAACAAAACAAAATATTCATTATTACTTGTTTGATTAGGTTAGGTCTTTCTCGATCTTAAAGCTTCTGGCGGAAGTTAGGGCCCACTCACGGAAAGTGTCTGGCAATAATGAATGTTGGTTTTTAACAGTATTTTGTCAAACATATAAAAATCAGCTATCATACTTTGACGTAGGTTAATAGGGTTTTTATGTACCCTTTGCACCTGTTACCTGTAAAAGGTCCCCGCTTTCAAGCTAGCAAGTCCGCATATGTTCTTAACTACATATCACACAATTTATTGTCAAAATATTATTATATTTTTATAGAAGTTCATAATTCAGAATAGGTTTCTCTTCTGTCGGCTTTATTATAATAATTATAATTTTATAATTATTATTCAATTATTATCATTATTATATTAATTTCTTTTTTGCTGTTCCGTATATGCTGTTATCATCTTCATGTTGCATTTTTAAAGAACATTTAAGTAAAACGCAAATACCGGATTTGATTTCTGGGAGACTGTATTGACAACACTAACAATAGCAGAAGCTTGTGGCTATTGAGGCATTTCATCAGCATCGCGTAAGCTACCACATACCGATATTTCAACCAGTTCGACGAGCATCAGCTTTCCATAAGATTAGTGTGTGGTCCTTTTTAAGAATATTTTTGGAATCCTTATTTTTACGCATTTCAAATGATACTCCGTACAGGCAAATTAGCCATTTAGGGTAACAAAAATTAATAAAAGGATCATCTCTGGGATTTAAGTAGGTAATAACCTGGAGAATGAGATGATGCATTCTTTGCACTTCCAAGTTCCGGGAAAATTCAAAAAAATTTGGAAAAACTTTTTGATTTTCGATTTCTTTGCTCTAGAGACCAAAATAATGAAAATAGAGAAACAAGTTCCCAACCAAAGTTATAGCTCGTCTCTTTCTCTGCAAGAAAGATCTTTACAAATGTTTGTCTTACTTAAGCCGTTTAGAAGATAAATCGAGTTTTCCACTTATAGTTTTAAGCCGCTTCGAAATGCGCGAAAAATGATAATTCTCCGGGAGTTTCGTACGACCGGGCTCATCGATCGATAATTCTTACTATTCAGAGCCCCTAAAAAATGAAAATAACATAAAATGTAGAGACAAGTCTCAGCTTTAATGTGGAACTAATCACAAAATTCATAAAAATATTCATCATAGAGAAAAAGTGTTAGAAAATGGCTTAGTAAACTTTGTACAGTTGATCCACAGATTTATTCAAATCTTTGCCGGGAGTCGTTAGAATGATAATTCATTTTGTTTATATATTCTTATATAATGATATATTGATCCGATTAACATTTTATTGCAATTACTTTTATTGGTAAAATATGCCTTGCGATCAAAGTAGAGGGTATATTTCTCATCGATCAATCACCTCCAAATTTTGAAGTTCAATTCGCTATATCTTAATTAATAATAATAGCACAGTCTTAATTTTTGGATTACAAGTACAATAGAACATATTCTTTTCAATGACTTTAGAATATTTTAAATGCGTGCAATACTTGTTGAATTTGTCTACATTATTCACGTTCAGAAAATGCACAATTATACAGTAAAACAATCTTCAATAAAATTTTCACGAAATATAGATTTAAGTGCTTGTAATCGACTCCATGCAGTGAACAAGCACCCATTGTTACGGGAGAAATAGGCAGGATGCATAAAACTCAAAGATATGAATAAATCAACTGTATACAGTTTACTAAACCATCTTCTAACATTTTTTTCTCTATGAGAAAAATTTGTATGAATTTTGTGACTAATTCCACATTAAAGCTGAGACTTTTCTCTATATTTGATGTTGTTCTCATTTTTTCAGCGGCCCTGAATAGTAAGAATTATCGGTCGATGTGTCCGGTCGTACGAAACTCCCAGAGAATTCTCATTTCCGCGCATTTCGGAGCGGCTCAAAACTGTAAGTGGAAAACTGGATTTATCTCCTAAACGGCTTAAGTAAGAGACAAATTTGTAAAGATCTTTTTGTAGAGATAGAGACGACCTACAAATTTTGTTGAACACTTTTTTCTGTATTTTCATTATTTTAGCCGTTAGAGCAAAAAAACCGAAAATCAAAAAGTTTTTACAAATTTTTTTGAATTTTCCCGGAGCTTGGAAGTGCAAAGAATGCACCATTCCATTCTAGAGGTTATTACCTACTTAAAACCCGGAGATGATCCTTTTATTAATTTTTGCGAGAATTTTACAAAATTTTGCCTTCATTGCCTGTACTGACACACAAAAGGGCGCCAATAAATATTTTTGTAGAATTTAACATCTTTGCTCCAAACTTTAATTAGAACTACAAATTAAATTTTGTTTCTTGCTATACCAATTTTGAAGATAACCACTATGACGCACAGACCAAGAACATACGAACGGGCAAACAAGTTATCATAGTTATCAAGACTTCCGCTTTTCATTTTTGAGGACTGCAAAAAATTACATGCAACTTTAACTTCGTAGTCTTGATATTCGCACCGTCTGCTCTTTCAATTTCTGATCTTTTCTGGTCGATCTCTTTTCAAATCCATTGTACCATCAGTCGCTCTTCATTTACCACAATTAAATTTAATTCTACAATCCAATCTACTTGCTGCCAATATCTTTCTCCCACTTTTCTTTATACCTTATGTTACCTGCCTACAAAATTTTGGTCCAGTCGTCATTTGCTGATTTAACCGCAAACTGCAGATGATGGTATCTGGTAAAAAATTAATCTATAGCTGTTTTCTGGAGATGAATACTATGGTCAATAAATGTGAAGATGGATTTTATAGTTACTGCAAAGATTATAGCCCGGGAGGCAGCGACAGTTTTCGTGAAATCATTTCTATAAAGCTAGATTTTTTTCCAAAGAGAGTTTAGAGTAGCAGTTGCCACAATGTGACAATCAGACGGAGAAGGTAACAAGTAACAGAAAGAGAGGCCAATAGTGAAAAATTGACAATACTGTCCTGATAGAACGACCGAACTCAGCTGACTGTCAGTAACCAAGGTCATTAAAAAAACAGGTTGCTTTGTAATATATGTGACATGAAGTATTTCTATGTTTATATGTAAGGGATCTATTTGGTTAGGATAGAATTGTACATTGAAAGAATAATTTTGAAACATTTTTCTATAGAATGAGGAAAAAACAGTCATACAGCTGTCATCAATGTCTGTACGTGACGTCCCAACAAACATTTTTTGTTTTATAAGAGTAACCGTCCTATTACCGACGCCGAGTTATATACATTCAGGTGATATAATGCAAGACTGGGAATAGTTCTGTTACTCCTATAAACCGGTTATAACGCTTAAATGGAGAATCATATAAAGGTAACAGGCACCAATATTTAGTCACGCTATACACCTCAAGGTTGCAGAACAGTAAGTAACAGAAACAGATCAGTAACTGCTATATCACTTTTTTATATAACCATTTTCCATAAATATTGGTGATAGAAATATATCGGTTACTACTAAAAAACTTGTTATTAACACCTCTCTCTCTCTCATTTATAATGTCTCGTCTCTTTCCTAGAGATCCTATACCAACTGACACAAGAATAATGTGGTAATGAAATTAAATGATGTAGGTACCTACATGGGTATAGTAGAAATTTTGCACTGATAAAGGTGCGTGTTACCAAATTTACTTTTTAAATTGGCTTCTGACATCCACAAAGATCAAATGTTGGTGCGAATAAATTATTATTGTAAAATATGACCCTTATACCTTAATCTTTGCTTATACTTCGAAAAAAACTGTGGGCCTCTAAAATATTAAGCAATTAAAAAAAAATAATAAAAAAAACATTGACAATATTAATGACATATTTTGAGTTTTTAATACACATCTTTTAATTTTAAAAAATGATTACTCATTGCCGTAAGATGGCTGCCAAAGTTAATTAATATAACTGTTTGAAATATTACATATCTTTAAATTTTATTAGGCAACTCTTGGTAATCTTATAACATCATCAGTAGACAATTCTTTGCGATTAATTCGTGTAAATAATGGAGATTTGGCCCGCCATTGGCTGCAACAATTGTTGTTTAATTTTCAACCAATCACAGGCGTTTGCAGCAATGTCCTAGGATCTCTCGGAAAAACATTTGACAAACGTTTATTAAAAATGTTACATAGTGCTTTTAAAGCGTTCTGCATTATATTAAACATATTTACCCACATCCTTAATTCGTTACGCATCTTTTCATTTTTCTCATCGTCTGTTTCCAAATCATGCAACTGAGAAAACTCATCATCATCTTCTAGTTCAGTAAACCACTTATTTCTGTTTTCATAATGTTCAAGAGTATTAACCTCTTCTTGTTCAGTAGTAAGCCGCTTTTTCTTACTTGTGACCTCAGTATCATTATCAACATTATCAACAATGATATTATTTTGTTTTTCATTGCCAAAAGGAACGTTTTCTGCATATTGTCCACCAGAACGTTTGACTTCCAGTCCTGCAGTTCTTTGATTCTTTTCAGTTTCTTAAATTTCAGAGGTATAATTTTTTGGAACTGAATTCAAAAGGATTGAAAAGTTTTTTTTAACTTTCCGGTGAAATGTGCTGTTGTATTTTATTTTCTTCCAATTTTGTAATGCCAAATTCATTATTAAACATTTTGTTTGCTCTTTACTTTACTTTACAAAACATAACCTATAATCAACTAATAAGTTTTTAAGTTTCATACTATCTACTGGCGCTCTTGAGTTATATAAAGGTTGCACCTTGTTACTATCTGCAACTGATGTATATAATTGTAACAACTAACACCACTATAAACCTAAACAATTAATAATTATATAATGTAGTAATTGTTACCCTTATATAACTTTATTGTATACCATTTGGTAGCAACCACTTTAAGTTTTATAATGTAGTAACGGAAATATATCTGTTACCATCTTATAGACCTGTAAGTAATAGTCATGCTATAAAACACCTATATAACTCCGCAACTACTTTAGTAACAGTATAAAACTTCGTAACATGATTATACAAATCTGTTACACTTATAGACCCTTTATAAATCTAATGGTCAACGCATGTTGCTAGAAATGTTTGTTGGGGTAACACTTGTCGTGTCCCTTTAAATTGGAGTACACAACTGTCTTCGTCTATTTCGTCTTCTCGGTCTAACTGTCCTATCTTGTTAGTTCTCTAATCTTTGGTTACTGCTTAAAACGAACTGTTTTTATAGGGAAATACTGGGCACGATTCTCTCTCTAAGTACCCGTGGAAAAAATGACAACTGCTATAGAGAATCTTTTAATTCTCTATAGCAGTTGTCATTTTTTCACGGCCCTCTGTTACATATTCTCTTATTACATTTGATAACATCCCCAATATCCCAATGCCCGACAATCCTGACATTGATATTGACACCACTTGAACTAAGTTAGAATGGTCTCTGCCTTCATCATAAAAAGTAATGCCAACAGCGGTGGCGGCACATTGTTAATTAGAAATATTTCTATTTTGTATTATATTAGAGTCCTTCCTTAAAGTACAGAAAATTAAAAAACTGGAAACATTGCTAATATGAGGTCGATTTCATCGATAAATCCACTGAAAAATTTTAAACAACCTCTAGACAAATATAGGTGTTTAATATGTGCGTTATTTACTAATAATAATTTGCCTTAATTTTGGACAGTATTATTAACTATTGTTAATTCGCTGTAGTTGCATTAGGTATATAAATTGCCTTCTGGATTTCCTTATGCAACAGAAAAGCCGTTGCCTAAAGAAACACAAGTTCCACATCCAGATTTCCCATCCAAGTCTCGTTAAAGGAAAACTTGTTGACACTCTATTTGCACTACAATATGTGGAAATAATTGCTAATTAAATTTTAATAATACAGTATTCATTTTGAAATCGTCTGCCCCAAAAGTTTTTTTGGCTCAAATTTAAAATTACCACGTTTCATGACATTCTTAATGTTTTCTTAACCGTTTCTCAAGTCACCGAGGTAACTCCTTGAAAATCCAGAATGATTTTGTGTTAGGTAAAGAGAAACGAGGCCCTACAGTTTATAGTGGGGTCCGAACCACATCTTGGGGATAATTTTATAATTAAAATTACTTCGCGGTGAACAGGGATTGAACCTGCTTCGCTCGGCATGCCAGTATGCAAGCTAGACGCTCTAATCCACTGAGCTACCGTTCCCTATTCTATTTTAATAAAAACAAGTGACAAACTAAGCGGAGCGTTTTATGTCCCATCCAAACGATATGAGTACTCTTTTAATTTAAATCCCATTCTTAGCATATTTTCAGCAGAGGCCGCAGCCATTTTATATGCTATATAGAATGGGCAATTTCTGAACAGTTCACCCAAGTTGTTATATGCTCAGATTCGCAATCAGTTTTTAAAAAATTATGTAATTTTCCTGGTCTTAACTGTTTTTGTCCTAACTCGTTCCTAGTAAAAATTATGGAACAATTATCTATTGCTTCCCTAGGGAATACAAACTTCCATTTTATTTAATTAATAATTAATTTAAATTAATATTTTTTTTATTTATTGATCGATTTTGTTAAAAAACAATAGGGTCCTTTCTTTAGCTAACACTAACTTACTGTCCAAATTTCAATATAATCGGACTTTTTGTTCTTAAGTTATCGTGCTTACTAGAAAAGTGACGGACGGACAGACAGACAGACAGACGTACAGGCGGATGGACATTTAGAAAGTTGTTCAGAATTCGATCACCAACACAGTGATTTGAAAATGTTTTCTCTACGAGCAATATTGCCGGTTTTAGAAATGTGTCGATCGAATGCAATATAGATACCCTTCGTTTTGTATTTGCGAAGAGCATAATAATTGATATTTGTATTACGATTACTATTCTTTCACTACACTTCGTGGATCTGAAAGCAAAATATGTAAATATCGTACTTTTGTTTCCAGACATTCTTATAATCAATTTCTAAATCATATTAACTATGAAATAAATATAATAATCTTTTTTAAGAAACTTTTGCTGTTAAATACATATTTACTAGAAGAAAATCATGACACCTTTTTACAAATTAATTAATCAATTAGATTTCTGATGCATTTTATTCAATATAGATCAGAAATACCTTTTATATTCTTTTTTGCGTTATATAAATTATTTATTCAACCGATGGAAATCATTATAAAACACTTACAAATGCGTGTGATTTCTATTTCTATAAATATATGGTCTACGTTTGGATATCGATAGGCCATTGTCTAGTAAAACTTTTGGTTAAGCAGCGAAAGTTTTCATAAATTTAAATGATAATTAACTTATCCAAAGAACTAGAAGACATTAACAGAATATCTGATTTATATATTCATTGATGCACAACGTTCTTTCTTATACTTCTTTATTTAGGAAATAAATTCTTCTTGTTTAATCACAGTTCACTAGATCACTTTCGCATTGTGTAGCTGACTTCTTTTTTAGACATTAGATTAATTAATTATACCAAATAGCTGTATCAATAATAAGTGCTAAAAGTGTTTTGTGTACCAGACATGTCATCGCCATATGTCGAAAATTAACGAGATCCTCTCAACCTTACGAGAAGTTCACAAAATTAATTAGTTAAATAAACAGAACCTTTAAACCCACCCTCACTAGAGAGGGATAGAGGTTCCTTTTTCCATTTATTGCTGCGTAAGATGAAAGGTTGTTATAAAGTGATTAGCATTATTGATGGTATTAGCAAAGATTAGAGAATTAACAAGATAGGACAGTCAGACGGAGAAGACCAAATAGACGAAGACAGTTGCGCACTCCAATTTAAAGGGATTTCTCTACTGAGTTAAAGCACAGTTAAAGGGACACGACATTATTTATACATGCGTATAATGTGGTTTTGACAATCAGCTGATGCTTGATCAGCTGAGTTAGATCTTTTGTTAGGAGTGTTCAGATTTTCTTTGCTGTGTGATATTTTCAAAATAAAATGGAATATAAAGACAATAATATTAGTAAACGAGGAGTGGGTGGAATGCACTGCATTTTCAAAGGTTGTAAAAAAAGAAAGGTTAAGTCCAAGTAAAACATATTTTTTAGAGTACCTAAAGATGAAGCAAGGTAAAACTATGTCAAAAATTAAAGAATTCTCCAATCTTTGTCTATGTTATGTATTAATAGTGATAGCCTATTGCTTTTTAAAGCCAAAGTAGGATTTGTTTTATAAAACTGGAAATTACGAATATATGCAGTATCCAATGTTTACTAACGTTTTAAATAAAATATATATTCTTCTAGGTAGATATATATAGGTATATGAATTTAAATACCAGATTATTTCACTTTTGTCTTCTTTGCTTGATAAGAAATATAATATAAAATATAAATTTAAGATGAAAGAGAAATGTACTGAACTTTTGAAATGATGTGACATCTGACACTGTTAAAATATTTTTAAGTCTAGTGGATAATTGATTAAATTCTTATTATCGGCTTCAGGGATATTATCCAAATGAAAAGATATGCATAAGCGTAAAATTTTCTCAAAACTTTCATACATCCACAGTGTGCTCATGAAAAAAATATACAACAAGATAGACATACTTAGGTACTCCATTTTGGTTTACTAAAAGGTGGTCCTTCAAAACAAATAAATTTTGTGAGATCAATAAAACAGATTTTTTTTTTACTCCTTTTTTAAAGTATAGGTACATCTGGCACATCTAAATAACAGTAAATAATATTATTTTACTTATTCACACAATTAAAATTATATATATCATATAAACTTTAAACATATATACCTACAGGTATGTATATAATTTTAAACAGTAAATTATTTGAGCCATGAAACTGATAAAGGAAAATCTAAAATTAATTACAACCAGGCAAAATTAAAGTGCAGCTAAAGCAAAGATTACACAGCCCCACAAAAAAAATATTTTTTTTTGGAACTGCTATCGAGACAACTGTATCCCTATGTAATTTTCGACGCTGAATCCGAATCCGTGGTCAAAAAAAATCGTACACCCCCAAAATCAACCCCTAGCGCTAAAAAACACTCCTGGGTCAAAATGTCTTAACGCTCCACGAATAGTCTTAAATCTCAATAAATCGAATTAAATATAAACATTCAAGTATATAACGCATAAAGAGTTAACACTACTTTCCATTGAAAATCACCTCCATGAGTGGGTGAAAACTACCCCTCACACAACAGGAAATTTAAAAGAACTGCAGTGATTGAAAAAAGCTTACGATGCCCAGTTATATTAGAAACAGTATGTAACTGCATTAGTTTCGATGTGATGTTCAAAAACTACACCCCCATAGAGTGGCGGAAATCACCCCTAAATTTAAATTGATAAAATGATTAAACATTTTAAATCTATAGGGTGCAATATGAGCATGAAACTTCATTTTCTCGATTCCCAGAAAATTTACATATTGGCATATTACTGTAGTTGGTCCTTAAAGAGAGACGTCTGAAAAGCATAAACCAGAGTCGGTCAGAAGATCATTCGAAAACAAATCCAAAAGATATTACAAAAAGAAAGTATAAATTTAATTGAGTTTAGACTACGGGTAAATTTTTGTTACTTCATAATATGGGTACTTTTCAAGTACGTTGTCTAAGATTCTTCTTAAATAAGAACATGCAGATGTTTTGAGCTTTTCTAAAAGACACTGCAACTATTTTTTGAATTTTTTGTTATGTGAGGAGTAATTTTCACCCTCTCATGGGGATGTCACTGAATGACTTTGGTGCAATGCAAGTATTCACCTCCAAACTGCAGTGCTGCATATATTTAGCATTGATGAAAATAGAAATCACGAGTACAAAATTTTTTCCCCGATATAGGGGTGGTTTCCGCCACTCTATTGGGGCAAATTTTGAGCATCGCATCGAAACTAATGCAGTAACGTACTGTTTCTAAAATAACTGGGCCTCGTAAGCTTTTTTGCAATCACTGAGCTTTTTTAAATTTCCTGTTATGTGAGGGGTAGTTTTCACCCATTCATGGGGGTGATTTTCAATGGAAAGTAGTGTTAACTCTGTATTTTTGTGTTATATATACTTGAATGTTTACATTTAATTCGATTTATTGAGATTTAAGGCTATTCGTGGAGCGTTAATAATAATTTTTACCCTGTTTAGGGAGTGTTATTTAGCGCTAGGGGTTGATTTTGAGGGTGTACGATTTTTTTTGACCCCGGATTCGGATTCAGCGTCGAAAATTACATAGAGATACACGATACACTTGTCTCGGTAGCAGTTCCAAACATTTTTTTTTATTTGTGGGGCTGTGTTATAGAGTTAATTCTGTAATCTTTTTCTAAAGTATAATCTAGTTTAATAACCACTGTTGCCCGTTATCTACGAAAGCGTAACTTGGAATGCTTATAAAAATTAAGGGAACTGAGTATATAGGTATGTAAGTACACGTAAATACTTCTCTGTTAAAGCTAATCTCATTTATTATTACTTATCACAAATGTTTGCAATATATTTGTTGTAATGAATTACCTGGAATGAGGGCATAAATAAGTATTAAACAAGAGCCTTATAAATTGTAGGTGCGTATTCCGCTATCGGCACAATAGTAATTCATCGTTATTGTTGTAAACAATAAAATACTTATTGTCTTTGGCAATTCTAAAAAGACCTAACGCCCCTATCACACTTTTTGTATATGCAACAAGTTCCACTGATGATAGCTTTCACACACTTCAATCTGAACTTTGTATAATTTGGACATGTTATTAAGCGCAAAAGAAAAACCGGGAATGTCGTCAGCTGTTTTAACACGAGGATGTAAACAAAACAAAACACGTCACATGCGAACACGTGGCAGAACAGCCGTGGACATTTAACTAGAACGGTTGGTCTCTCGCTCTAATGTTACCTTCTCCGTCTGATTATCACATTGTGGCAACTGCGCGAGCACTCCAATTTAATTGCCGAGGTCAATGGCGCCATTGCTAAAAGATAAAAGGTTTTCCGCCGGCTGTCCTATCTTGTTAATTCCTTAATCTTTGGTATTAGTAAGTAGATTAACAGTAGACATATGCAGATTCGGTATGTTTTTTCATATTAAATATTAGCTATTATCTGCATGAGAGTTAGCTGCTATATACCCAAGTTACCATTCTTCATTACAGATGTTAAAAAAAAATGGGCAGCTACTGGAAGCGGCTGGAACATCCCCACCCGGTTGAAATTAGTGATGGGCTGATAAACAGCAGTCTGCTACTTTTTAACTGTAGGTTTGTTCTGGTTTTGAGAAATACCAGTCCTCGGATGTTAGGCACATGCGCAGTTAGTAATTCCAGGACGCGTTTTACTATCTGCGCATGTGCCCGACGTCCGAGAACATCCGAGGACAGGATATTCCTCAAAACCAAAACATGGCGGCTTAAAATCGCCTTTTGGGTTTCAAATATCTAAAAGATTTAAAAGCACTGTAAAAATTAACCCAATATAACTAATATGATAAAGAACACTGATATAAATTTGGATTGCTGAGACGGAAATAAACTCAGTGGAAAAGACCCGTTCGAGGCAGTTGGAATTTTTACAAAAGATTGTCGGCCTAAATTGAATTTTATGACAAAAAAGGACAAAATGATAAAATTACAGAAATACAGACAGATTACAAACAAGAAGAATGAAAGAGATAGTTAAAAAATAAAAATATGGTGGTGAAAAAGTGTATGATAGATAAAAGTTTTGGTAGAAAAGAATTTGGCTAGAGAGGCTGCCGAAAGATAGGCAACGCCTGGTATGGTAAAGAGTGTTTGATTTGGAAAGGGGCATTATGCATTCTGATTTGGGTAATGTTGCGCGTAAGCGGACTGTCGCCCAGTCGAAAAGCGTAGAATTTTTGCAATGTGTCCCGGACGTAGTTCGCTAGTGGAGTTATGTCGTTGCAACGATCATATAAATCTCTGAGGGAGGTGTATCTGTCCGAATCAGAGATGAGGCGCATAAATTTATGTTCCAAGACCTGGAGACCTTTTTCATTGTCATGACCGGGATGCTGCACCACACCGGCGCCTCGTATGTGATGGCCGGCCTGATCACCATCGTGTGTTGTTTCGATTTAGTCCGCTACCCCTTGCCAGGAGCGGATATAGACTCCTGGACACGGAGTAGACCTTCCTCATTGTCTCGCTCACGTGCGTATTAAAGGTCAGCCGTCTGTCTAGATGTATCCCCAGATACTTCGCGCACCTTTTAATTGGAATTTCTCTACCCCTGATCGAAATTGGCGTTAAAATGCCGTCTTCAGTAAACCGACGCGTGAAGAGTATGTCCTCTGACTTCTCGGCGTTGATCCGAATCTTCCATTTGTCGTAATACGCCGTGCCGTGGCACGAGTCATGTGCGCCTTTAACAACACCAAAACCTTTTCAGATCTTCTATAGCACTAAAGAAACCCTCATACAAAGTTTCATCCACATCCGTTCAGTAGTTTCTCCGCTACCGTGCTAACACACACACACACCCACACACTCATACACACACACAGACATTTTTTAAAACTCACTTTTTTGAATTCCTGGGACTTCAAAACGTTTCCCACAATTTTGTGGGGAGATTAATTGGTGACATTACCACAGTCCTGTCTGACGCATTTGTGAATGTAAATTTGCGAGAGTTATTATTATTCAGTTTCATTAAAGCAAAGTTTTCTTCATATAGTCGGCGATAACGAAAACTAGATGTCTCTATGTTCCCATGTCCAATAATACCTTTCATAATTGTCACATTTGACATTAAACTTTAATCTAGAGTCGGGTACAATTTAAGCTGACTTGTGTCATGGCCGCTAAAACGTCTGAACTAAGATTTTATTTGATGCATAAGAAATACCAGTAGTTCTCAAACAGTTATCTCCTGTAACAGCAACGATGTCGCTAAACAATTATAAAAAAATAAGAAAGATGTTATGATATAAAATGTCAAAATTATTAATTTAGTAACTTCGTCATTTTAGTTGAATTCTGATTATACAGGGTCCGCCATAAAGTTGGCTACATATGGGAAATAATTGTATTATTGACATTTAAAAAACTCTATTGGGGGTTCGTTTATGCATGTCCGACAACAAAAAAATTACATTTTGACACATGTCGTGATCACTGGTTTGGCAGAACTGTAAAAAATAGTTGACGGTGGTACCGAAAAATAGGTCAAATTGAAAACTTGAACAATGTACGACACGTTTTCTTAAAAAATACAACAATATACTTGAACAATTTATCTACTCGACGCACGTTTCACCATTCGTGCATTAATATATAAGTAACGTAAGAAAGTCGATTTTATTAGAGATGATTAGACACGTTCTAGTAGTAATAAAAGACACATTTTTAGGGAAAATAAAGTTTTAACAAAACTCGCGGCGCGGTTTAATAAAATAAAAATTTTAGAAAGAAAATTATTAACTTTTAATAGAGCTTAATCAAATAAAAAAACAGAAGTGAGGATCGAACTCGCAACCACCCCATTTATATTTATTGCTGCTCGAGTATCTTACCGATTGAGTTACGCAATCCTATGTTCATTATATTCTAAAACGTGTAATATGTACAAACTAGAAAATTGTAAGACTTAGTGGTTTGACATTGTTCATTTGACGGATGAATATCTACTATTTACCACTAAATATAACTTAAATATTGCATATAAAGACATTTTTCATATTTAGAGTGGTCAGTTCACGGGAATAAATAATATTCGTCGTCAAATCACACAGTTTGAGAATCGCTGAGCTTGTGACTATATTTCTCACTCCTCAGTGTGCATTTCTCATTTCCGCCTCAAAAGAAGTAGGAAAAAATCTTGGTAGACATACATTGACAATGTCTTTAGGCTATTGATTTAAGTTTGTATGCGGAAGAGATAGTGAAAATGCATGCGCAACATTAATTCATATATCGGTCATTTTAAACTAGACCCGACTCTAGGAAGCAAACGTACATGGCACGCAATATTATATCTTGCCTTTTCGATTAGTTGTCGTAAATTTCATATTTGTTCTATAGCAAACAATGCCTGTTTGCTCACAATATATTTGCTAAGATAGGCGAGGTTAAACTCTAGATTGAATAACATGCAAGGTGTTTCAAAAATACCAGAATAGCTCGTGATGACAGATTCTTTACAGCATTCTGAGACAAAAACCTTAATACAATGGGCTTGTTCCATGATATTCTTTTCATATGGTTTTTATACTTTTTCATATAGTACTCGATATTCTCATTATACACTTAAAATTTCGTATTATTAACTTTTTCCGTTCTCGAGATATAAGGAGTTGAATTTAGTAATAGTTGCAAAAACCGAGCGCTCATTTGTGACGTCACTATACGAAAGTGACGTAAGAAAAATGGCTTTCTGGGACCTTTCAAATTTAACCTGAAAAGTCGAAAAACATGGAATTTTTAAACGCTGGTAACTAAATAAATACGTCGAGTGGAAGTTCGTTCTATGTGTCTACGGAAAGGAGAAGGTCGGCGATGAATTATAATCGTAAATTGCAGGGTCGAAATCGAAAATTCGTTCTGGCAGGAGCGAGAGAAAATTGTAATTTTTTGACATTTCACCAAATTGTACTTCCCTACTGTCAAGTAGTAAGCAAAACAAACAATACTTCGAAAACACTTATAATTATAACCAATAAGGAGCATCAAGTCTATTGAGATCGCCGAATCTATGCGTATAGTGACGTAGCGTCTGGCCACGCCCCATTTTCGCGAGATGGAAATTTGTAATAGTTTTTAAGATACTAAACGTGCGAATAAGATTCTGATATTTTGCAGATCCATTAATTTATACTTGCACTTTCGATTTGTGAAATAAAAAAAAAATGCTGAACAAGCCCATTATGTCGAGGTTCCAACCGTTTTCGAGCGGGACGCTATTAAAGTTTCCCCAAGAAAGTTCTCCTGTGCGAAGCTAAGGATTTATTAAATTTATAGGTAAACGTTGTAAACAAAATTGACAACCATACCGAATTTATTAATAATGTAACGCCAGTAGTGCCCCCCAAGTGCAGGTAACATGAATTATAATTAAAGACAACCACAACTTTATAGAAACCTGCGCTAGTTCAACTATCTCTTCAGAGGTAGCGCCAGGGAATAAATAGTTTTCTATAATCAAATTATGGTTTCTAGAAGACAATGGATCGAGACTGCTAGATTGTTCTAGATACCTGTACGAGAAGGTTATGGAAATGGGTAGACCATTCAGTAATTCTCTAGACGCCATCTTGTCAACAAATAGTGTGTTGGCAGGTTATCTCGTGTCATAAGGTATTTCCTAACGGGTGGAAACTTGTACCAATATTAGGTAAATTCGGGTTCTTATTTTCGGACGGTTCAAGAACGATCCTCGGACTGCGTTGAACTACTTGCGCATTATCAAAAATTTGAGGACAGTTCTGGGACTGTTCAAAACTGATCAGCGACATGAATTAACCCGAACACGGTTATCGTTTATCCGAACCGTGACTATGATACAAAATAGGTAGGGGTACTCCTAACCTAAACCAAACTTATCATCACTACTAGATGAGGATGAAGACGAACTTGATTGCAGTATTTCCAATAAATCCATAATTTAGCTTGATGATTTCACAATGAAAAAAAAAAACAATAACGAAAAACGCACAAAAGAATAACCAAACAAAATATGCCTAATAGCGGCACTTTGTTTTTGTTTGGTCAGAGCATGCGTGAAAAAAAATCCGAAACCAGTACTTGCTCTAAACCTCGAACTGATTTTGATAGTTCTAGAACCGTCCGAGTACAGTTCTTAAATTAACCCGAACACAGAACTATTTTACCAGGACTGGTTCAAAAACAGTTCGACCAAACCCGAACATGTCAAGATCAACTGCGCAAACTCCTGAGAGTTCTGGGACAGTTCTTTTCAGAACCCGAATTTACCTAATATCTGTCAGATGCGTACTTATGCCATTATTAAGTTTCTCTAGTATAAAAATGAATGAAACTTCAGAATATTGCGGAACGATAATAATTTACGGCGAATGCGGATGTAATTTTGAAGCTGTTGAGCGAAAATATACGATTCGGTTTTCAGGAAGAAGACATCCGAATGGAAAGCTTTTCCTTACGACTGATAAATCATGCAATAAACACAGGTAATTTGGTTCATTCGCATAAAAATGCAGCTGATCAACCACGAATGGCACGAACCCAGGAAATTGAAGATGCCTCATGAAATTGAAGTAGATCCGACAGATTCTGTATGAAACGTAACGCTAGTGTTGAATATTTCAAAAAGCACTACCTAAATGGGGAATAATGTTTATTTACCAGGCGAATAAGTAAAAAATCCATGAAAATTTCCGGGTAATTTTAGAAAGCATAGAATGTAGAAGTATTGTTAATTAAAGTTGCAAAAAGTATGTTCTCCGGTCTTTAACTTGAAACGCTGCCAAAATGAGCTAGATAGAGAAAAATAGTTTACAACATTTTTTTGCAAAGTATTAAATTAAAGTCTGCGATAGCATACAAGTGTACAGTCCACCGTTCAGATGTGATAAGTAATTAATCAACCGTGTAATGGCCACCTGCGCAGACGGATTTAAGACAGTACGATTCAAGACGCATCGGCGACTTGAACTTTAATGAATTATACCTTCGAAAATGAATATTTCTCCTTTCAATCATTTACTACTTTACAATTGTATTAGGTCATGGAATAATAAAAATTATTTTATGAAGATTGTTTATGAAAAAACAAACAATTGTTCATCATTAACATTCTTTCATTAAATTATGTTTCAACTATATTATAATCCGCATTTATATTTCTATACTAGCACCCAATGATCATGTTAATTTATAAATAAATATTTTGATGATAATTGATAACAAATTCTACTAACGACATTGGTTTCATTCCTACAATTTATGTTTATCTAGAAATTCAATAATTCTCAATAGTTTCTTTTTCATAAATAAACTTCATAAAATAACTTTTTATTCCATAAAATTAATAAAATTGCAAAGTAATAAATGATTGAATGGAAAAATGCTCACTTTCGAAGGTGAAATTCAACAAAGTTTAGTCTCGAATCAGATTGTTTTAAATTAGTCTGCGGAGGCGGCCATTATGTGGTTGATTAATTATCATATACACGTGAACGGCAGACTGTACAGGCAAAGATTAAAGAATTAACAAGATAGGACAGCCGGCGGAAAACCTTTTATCTTTTAGCAATGGCGCCATTGACCTCGACATTTAAATTGGAGTTCTCGCGCAGTTGCCACAATGTGACAATCAGAAGGAGAAGGTAACATTAGAAAGAGAGTGAAACATGGACAACACTGTCCTGATAGAACGACCGAACTCAGCTGACTGTCGGTACCCAAGGTCACTAAAAAACAGGTTGCTTTGTAATATATGTCACATTAAGCATTTCTATGTTTATATGTAAGGTATCTATTTGGTTAGGATAGAATTATACAATGAAACAATAATTTTTAAACATTTTTCTATAGAATGAGGAAAAAACAACCACACGCAGCTGTCATCGAGGTCTATTCGTGACGTCGATTCTAATGAGCTAACCTATCTTTTAGTAAGCTTGGTCAGATTCATTTAATGCGTACCCGACAAATCCCGAAGCCGTTTGCGCTGGATGTCGTGTCACTTTAACTGTCTTCGTCTATTTCATCTTCTCCGTCTGACTGTCCTATCTTGTTAGTTCTCTCATCTATGGTACAGGTATGCCGTCGTTTTGTAAGGAATTTAATGCTCTGCAAAAAAGATCCTAAGCAATTTTTCTATATCTAACTTCGCTTTAGCAGCGTTTCAAGTTAAAGACTAGAGAACATACTTTTTGCAACTTTAATTAATAATAATTCGAAAATGCCACAAATTTGAAGTACACAAATTCAACCTAATAATATTTTCATATCAAATATCAAATGAGCAAGAAGATGCTGCATTAATAATGTTTTTGAGATAAAACCCCTTTGAAATAGCAAGAACTGCAATAATAGAGTCAAACTTTCAAGGATCGCGTTCCACAGTATCTCGACGAATTAAAAAGACGGATTTGAGAAATAGAGTAACTGCAAAGAAAGTATGTGTTATTGGAACAAAGTCAAACCCTACTGGTGGTAGGGAACGACATGACAAACAAAAAAACCTTATATAACATTGGGGTTCATAGTTTTGGAGAGAAAAAAATAAACAAAAATTTCCAAAAAACTTAATAACATAGTTTGAGAAATGCTAGCATATTGGGGTAGGCTTTATTGCCTCGCGTCTTGTCTCACATGATACTCTGACACTCGTGCAAATAAGTATAATGAGCCTAAGAGATAATTAGGCCGCGACGGGGGTCATCGAAAAGCATGCCGACAAAGGAGTTAAAAGCGTCAGACAGAGGACACCGCCATGTTTTTTGCTTCTTCGCGGCCAAATTATCTTATTACGCGTGCTATACTCTCCCTTGTAATGTTCTCAAGTAATAATTTCAGTTTGTGTCCTTACTTCGTAAACAACGTACACACGATGCGACCTACCCGTTCCTTGGTTTTGTCTGTTGCTTTTGTTCTTTTTGAATTTTGTGCCACTTATGTTAACACTTATTTTATTGATTTATCGTTCAAGTCGTTAGTACTTGGTTACGTAAGACAGTACTTCTTGTTCGGGCTTTTTGTGTTACATTTTGAATTTTGGACCAATTTTTTCTTTTTGTTTTATATATTGATAACGTTAATTCACAGTTTAGTGTGGTGTTTTAAAACGCAGATTTTTGACATTATGGGAGATTACATTTATCCAGAGCTCGCGGATATGCACTTGGTGTATGGAGAAAATGGTGGAAATGCAGCTGATGTGGAAGAGATTTATCGTTTAAGGTTTCCTAATCGACGTAATCCTTGTGCTCGTATATTTGTTAGTATTGACCAGCGCCTTCTAGAAACAGGTCGTCTCGATGGACATGGAGGAGGACGAGGTCCACAACGCGAAGAAAGGATAATTGATGCAGAGGATCAAATTTTGGAACTTGTAGAAGAGGATCCAATTTTAAGCACCTGCGATATCGCGAACCGTGTGGGAGTATTCCATTTTGTGGTATGGAAGACATTGAGAGATATGAACTTACATCCCTATCACTATCAACGTGTCCAAGCACTAGAACTTCAAGATTTTGCAGAGCTAATGCAATTTTGTAGGTGGATTTTAAGAAAACACGCGGCAAATGAGGATTTTCTAAACGTTCTGTGTTCCTCCGATGAGTCGTGTTTTACCAGAAATGGAGTGTTTAATTTTAAAAATATGCACTATTGGGCAGACGAAAATCCACGTCTAATAAGAGGGGTGCATTTTCAACGACGGTTCAGCGTTAATTTGTGGGCAGGAACTTGCGGTAATGAAATAATTGGACCTATACAATTACCTGCTAGATTAAATGGTGATGTATACTTAAATTTTTTGCAACAAGCATTGCCTAATTTGCTGAAAGATGTACCCTTGGCTACGCGCAGAAGAATGTGGTATTTGCAAGATGGCGCGCCAGTCAATTTTAGTCTGGCTGTTCTAAATTTTTTGAACAGAAAGTTTCGTCGACGATGGATTGGATGTGGCGGACCATTACCATGGTTTGCTAGATAGCCCGATTTAAATCCTATGGACTTTTATTTTTGGGGACATTTTAAATCTCTGATTTACCGTGATCCAATTGATACTTTAGAACAATTACAACAGCGTGTTTTAATGTGCATAGAAACCATAAAAAATGATCCTAATTTACCAAATGTGTGCATGTCCTTAGTTCGTCGTGCCGAAATGTGTATACGTGGAGATGGAGGTCATTTTGAACAATTTTTGTGAAGAATTCAAAAGATTTGCTCAGTTATTGGGTGTTACCTATTGGGCATTAAACGTATGATTATTATTATTATTATTATTATTTATTTTTTATTTTTATATACTCGACTTTTAGAACCAGATAGTTAAAATCAACTGAGGAAGAATTCACTTCATCGACTAGATTTTATAGTGATAGCAATTTGCGGACTAGATGCATGTCTGTAAAATAGATGCTTTCTGTAAGATCGAGAAAAGACCTTGTGGTAATTCTATCAAATTGAGGTTGGGTTTAAGATGTTTTGTAAAAACTCCATCTACAGATATTATGAGCGGCACGATGTCCACTTCGTTTAATTTCCATAGACGTTTGACTTCCATTGCCAGATTTTGGTATTTTCTGCGCTTTTCACGTTCAGTCTTTTCAAGGTTATTAGTAAGTGGCACGCCGATGTCAATTATCCATGCTCTTCTATTATTTTTCTCTACCAGAAGGATATCAGGGCGGTTAAAGTCCACAGTTTTATCGGTGATAATTGGCCGATCCCAGTAAAGTAGTGTTTGGTTTGACTCTAACACAGCAGGTGGTGAGTATTTATAATAATATTCTGGATTTGAGATTAAGCTATGCTGTAGAGCTAATCGGGAGTGGATGATCTTAGCCACCTGGTTATGCCTACAAAGAGAGTCTGTGTCTGCCAGAGCGGAGCATCCTGCGGTGATGTGCTCTATAGTTTCCCCAGGTAGATCACATTTTCTGCATTTATCGGCGACGTTGAATTTCAAGATATTTCTTTCATAGTTCTTTGTTCTTCTTACCTTGTCTTGTATTGCCAATTAAATCCTTCAGTCTCAGGATAAAGGATGCCTTGTTTTAGGTAGTGAAGAGATGCAGGTTTATCAATACTATCAGCAGACAGCTGCAGTGGATACTTTCCATGAAGGACTTTCTCTTTCCAAGAAGATATCCTATCAGCTTTAGATCTTAAGTGGTACTCGATTATTATTATTATTATTAGTATTCGCTGTCTTGTCTTGATCTGTTTATTATTGTTTACATTGATTGATGAGACCAAAGACTTGATTTTGATTTTCGATACCTGATTGGGAAAAATTATGCGCTCAATTCGTTAAAAAGATTTTTTCCTAACTTAAAATACACAACTATTTTCTGTTATCGTATCTCGGACGTCTAACTGTTCGTTTTCCAATTTCATAAAATAATTAATAATTTTTTAAGCTTTTAACACAATGTTACAAATGTTAATAAACCACTTTTAAATTTTATAAATTCTTATAAACGACAATAAAAGCTACAATAATTTTGTTCCAAATTAAATAACACATGTAAACAAATCCTATTTAAACCCCTGCGCCCATGCTATGCTTGAGTTGTGCCGAAAGAGGAGGAATTATTTACATGTTCATAATTAGTGGTATAAATAGTTCGGTACAAGTAATCCCATCAAAGTGCCGCACTTCTTCCGGCGGGAACACAAGTCCGATATTACAGTTTTTAATTATTTCTAATATTCGGAACTATAACATCCATTGACCCTGAAAAACAGTGGTTCTCGAATGTTTCCTATCTTAACATTCAAATTTTAAACCTAGGTCAGTATTTTTCTAAGTGCCCCTAGAGAAAAAAGTTATATGGGTTTTTTGTTTGTTTAGTCGGTCTTTATTACCAGTTTTTTTTAAATGACATGAAACTAATTACACCCTGTATAATGGCCATATTAAAGTTTATAGACCAAGCAATGCCAGATTTGTTGAGAAATATGTGTCCAGTACTGATAGATCAGGCCGTTTCCCCGTTTATTCCTGGGCATGGATTAGTGTGCATGAACTAGGAGTATGTTGGAATATTGAAGACAATCTCCCAATGCAGAGACATTTTAGAACATACTATGTTACCATCAGTTCTTCAATTATTCCCAAATGGTAACTTTGTATTCCAGGAAGATAACTGTCCAATCCATTCTGCAATAACTGGTTCCAAACAAATAACATTGAAACTATGAACTCGCCTTCTAATAGCCCTAGCTGAGTTACACCCAATCAAAAATACTTAGGGAATAATATGGTAAAGAAAATGTATGACAGGAATTTTAGACCACAAGCTAGAAATGAATAATTATTGGATATAATTCTCTAAACGTGGGAGAACTTTAATGATGATGCTGACTTCGTAGTATTTATACAATTTTATGCCTCATCAGCTTAATGAAGTCATCCAAAGTGATATGGCTCTATGATAAAATATTAAGGAGGCAACATTTTAGATTAACTGTTAATTAAAATGTTAAATAAAAATATTTAATCATTGCTATTTATTCAATAGAATATTTTAATTAATTTTAACCTCCCATTACTTTCATCCTTTCAGATAAGAATACATTGAGCTTTATATATAGTTAGTGTTGAGTTTATATATTTTAGTTATTGCTTTGATAGAATTTTGTCCCATATTAAATGAAATATGAAATGGTAGGCAAGTTCATACAACTAAAAATGTGTCTTATGCAGTTTTGCAACCAACTAGAATTCTGATTTCATCTAACAGTATTTCCTCCAATTGAAATTAAGAAATTTTGGTTACATGGCTATCACAGCGATCGATAATAAAAAAACAAAATATTTTACCACCTTATTGTGGTCTGTTAGGAATATTTGTAATTGTTAAATCTGCTACTTACACATTTCAAACGGTTTAAATTTGTAAATAAAACTAGAGTAAACATTATACTCTTCGCCAACTTACTGAAGATTTATATAATTGTTGCACATTCTATAGAATAGTTTCAGGCATTTCTTGTTTAATTACAAAACATAAAAAAATGTTTTTTCAAATTTAAAAAATTAATAACTTTTTTATTTATTGATTTAAAAAAACAATATGATTCTTGCTGTAGCTAAGACTAACTTACTGTCTAAGTTTAATATAATCGGACATTTCGTTCTTAAGTTATCGTGCTTACAGACGGAAGGATATTTTGAAAAGAATTCAATCACCAACACAGTAATATGATATTATCGGTAATATTACCGGTTTTAGAAACGTGCCGATCGAATGCAATATCGTTTTGTATTTGCTACTAATAATTTCCGAAAATAATATATTATGTACATTGATGCAATGGACCAGGAGGCAGATTTTATTAACGCATGCATCGTTTCTGTAAACTTAAGTACATGAAATTGAAGTACGTGTAAAAAATAAAGGGGCCCACTAAAACACTTTTATTTTAAATATAACTAAATCATAATGTGAGAAATGACACTTTATTACGATTTCTCTCAGTAATTTATTTTTTCGCATTTTGACTGATAATATGCTAAATATTGTCTAAATGTTATTTGTGGTATTATCTTAATTTTTTTCAATTTTTTGGACTTCCTGCCACATGTATTGTTTTCTTTTTAAGTGGTGTTCGGGGAATCTACAAAATATCAAGATTAACCAGTATGTTAATGGTAAATAACCTCTACGCCTGTAACTTTTACGCCAAAGGATCAGTTAGAGCGCTCTTTTTTTAAATAAATAACGCAAATAAGTATAAAAACTTGAAATTAAATTTTTCGCCGACGTTTCGGAAATCTAATCTATTTGATGTTAACAGTTTTTTTACACACATCTATCCTCATTCAATAATGTTATCGCTGATTTTTTATTTTTCTTTTTTGCTATCTGCCTCTTTTATAAAAAATTTTGCCGAGTCCCAGTTTATTCTATGTCCGTTCTCCCAAGCGTGTTCGCAGATCTTGGTCCTGTGAATTTAATTTTTTCTGATATAATTTTGATCTTCGTCCAATCTTACACTAAACGGTCTGGATCACTCACCCACGTAATGTTTGTTGCACTCACACGGCAAGCTGATGGCAAAATTGAACATATAAAAGTGTATATTTAAAATAATTCGTAAAACATGTATATAAATATGGTTAAAAGGACAAGCTCAGTCGTTGGTGGTAGACATATACAGGTGAGTGCTAAGGCGTCTCACCTATTCCATGCAATTCGTTCAAGACTTACATTGCTAACAGTCGACGATGCCGCAGAGTTTTTGGTTTAAAATAATTTACGTTTGGATAAATTTTTGAATTAATAAAGTTCTGGTTAAAATAGGATTTTCTGAAAAGAATTTTGAGAAATAAATGAATTAAAAAAAATGTACAAAAAGAAAAGAAGAGAAAGACAGAATGATACAATTTTGTAATGCAAGAATGTCCAGATATTGTGGCTAAAGTGGCTGCCGAAAGATGGGCAGCGTCTGATATGGTAATTTGTGTTTTATTATAAAAGGTGCATTATGCTGTCTTATTCGCGTTATGTTGTTTGTTAGCGGACTATCGTTTAGTTTGAAAGCATAGAACTTTTGTGAAATTTCAGAAACGTAGTCCGTTATTGGAGTAATGTCGTGACATAAGGCGTATAGATCCCTGAGTGGGATGTATCGCGTTGTGTTAGTAATGAGGCGCATGAACTTATGTTCAAGGACTTTTAATGTATTCATTGTCGTGCTCGGTATGCTGCACCATGCCGGAGCCGCGTACGTTATAGCTGGCCTCACTACAACGGTGTATATGAGTTTTTTATTATGTCTGTTAACTTTGCTATTCCTGGCCAGGAGCGGATACAGACTCCTGGACATAGAATAGACTGTCCGTACTCGTTCGTTAATGTGTTTCATAAACGTTAGTTTTTTGTCCAAGTGTACCCCTAGGTAGTTCACACTTTCATCCCTGGTTGGAATTTGGGTGCCCTTGATCAAAATTGGCGCAATTATTTTGTTTTTAGTATAATTACGTGTGAAGACCATTGCCTCTGACTTTTCGGCGTTGACCTTAATCTTCAAATTGTCGTAATAAGTCGAGGCACGCAGATTAGGATTGAATAATATAAATAATAATCATCTAATTGACAAGACTGTCATTAACATGTCAGAACGAATTTTAATAATTTCAGATAAATTGTTCTTGTCAAAAGGTTTAAATTATGCAATGAACCCAAAATTGGTTCCAAAATTTGATATAATAGTAGCCGTAGAAAAAACTGCACACAACATGCCAACAGATGACGGGAAGAAATATCGCGTGCGGGCAAAAATTGCTTTAGATAGGCAATATAAAAAACCGCTGCCTAAGGAATCACTACTTCCACATCCAGATTCTTCATCCAAGTCACTTTAAAGGAAACATCTTGACTATATTTGTACTCTAGTATGTGGAAATTATTGGTCATAGAAAATTATTATTTGGGGCAGATGTCATAGAAAAGTTTGAGGAGTTGGTTTCTATCATATACGTTAAAAATGAAGTTTCTAGTTTACCCTACTTATTTTCCACTATTCACTATTCAATGCGGTCATCTCAATCAAATGTTACTACAATACATACGTGTACTAACTTTCAAGTGAATATCTCAATTTGATGTTATCATCCCATTAATAATGAAGAGGAGGTGGTGGAGTTTGAAAAATATTAGAAATAAATCTGAGGCCTTGGTTTCTAGTATATACACCGAATCCAAAATTTCTGTACTCCTACTTATTTTCCCCTAGTCCTCCTGTAAACCCCAACCCTTCTACGGAATCATCCCAAAATATAATCTAGTTCCAAATGTCGTTATAATACATACATCTACCAAAGTGAATATCTCAATTTTATTTTATCAACCCCTCTAATAATGTAGTAAGGGTAGTGAAAGGGTTGAAAAATATTATTAAAAAATCTGAGGCCTTAGCTTTTAGGACATACACCGAATTTCAAGTTGCAGTACTCTTACCAAATTTAAATTTAATTTTATCAACTCTTTTAATAAGGGAGTGGGGGTGGTGGAGGGATGAAAAATACTAATAAAAGAACCTGAGACCTTCGCTTCTAGTATATACACCAACTCCCAAATTTCTGTACTTTTACCAGCTTGCTTTACTTATTTTCCCTTATATACCCCATATTTAACCCCCAACCCTTCAACGGAATCATCTCAAAATATAATCTAATTCCAGATGCCGTTATAATACATATGCGTACTAAACTTCATGTGAATATCTCAATTTTATTTTATCAACTCCCTGAATAATGGAGTAGGGGTGGTGGGGGGCTGAAATATATTATTAAAAAATGTGAGGCCTTGGCTTCTAGTACATACACCGAATTTCAAGTTTCTGTACTCATACCAGCTTGCTTTACTTATTTCCCCCTATTTACCCCTAAATAACCTGCAACCCTTTAACGGAATCATCTCAAAGCATAATCTAGTTCCAGATGTCGTTATAATTCATACGTGCACCAAATTTCAAATGAATATCTCAATTTTATTTTATCAACCCTTTTAATAATGAAGTAGGGGTGGTGGGGGTTGAAAAATATTATAAATAATCTAAGACCTTGGCTTCTAGTTCATACACCGAATTTCAAGTTTCTGTAGTATTACCAGCTTGCTTTACTTATTTTCCCCTATTTACCCCTATTTAACCCCCAACCCTTCAACGGAATCATCTCAAAATATAATATAGTTCCAGATGTCGTTATAATACATACGTGTACCAAGTTTCGAATGAATATCCCAATTTCATTTTATCAACCCTTTTTATATTAGAGTAGGGGTGGTGGGGGTTGAAAAATATTATAAAAAATTATGAGGCCTTAACTTTTCGTATATACACCGAATTTCAAGTTTCTGTACTCTTACAAGCTTGCTTTACTTATTTTCCCCTATTTACCCCTATTTAACCCTCAACACTTCACCGGATATCCTCAAAAAACAATCCAGTTCCAGATCTCGTTATAATATATACGTGTACAAAATTTCAAGTCAATATCTTAAACCGTTCCGGAGAAAACGTGCGGACAAAAAAAAAGTTACAGACAGACAGACAGACATACAGATTTTTTTTTTCTCGCTCAAATTTAAAATCTCGACGTTTCATGACATTCTAAACTTATTTCACGAATAAAAATTTTTGAAAATTTTTTTGCGATTACTATACTTCCAATCCACTACGTGGATGTGGAAGTAATTAAAGAAAATTTAAGCACAGAAGAAAAACGGTCAATATCCCCTTTGAGGAGAGATGAAACCATTGAAATTTTGACAGCAGACAAAGGTAATGCCACAGTCATTATAAATAAAAATACATCTGATGAAAAAATCATGAAGGACCATGCTCAAAATTAAGTAAAGACCCAACAAAATCAATTGAGGACAAAGTTTATAGAACTCAATGACTTCAGAAAACTAGGAAGTCATTGATAGAACTTTATTTAAATACAAAAATAAATTTAATGACTTTGAACGAGGGAAGCTTACACCGCATTATAGCAAGCCTCCTCATTTTTATGGCTTACCAAAAATACATAAACAGAATGTCCCATTAAGACCAACATTTTATCGAAAAATTTAATTTAATTTATTTTCAGTTCGAAAATGATTTCTATCAGCAGGATTTCGGTATGGCAATGGGTTCTCCATTGTCACCGATTTTAAGCCATATATTTATGGAGGATTTTGAGACTAGACATCTTCAAAATTGTGCATACAAACCGGTCATTTGGTGGAGATACGTAGATGATATATTTGCAATCTGGCCTCAAGGTATTGAGTTACTAGATAGTTTTTTAGACCATTTAAATAATAAATTCACTTTAGAAAAGGAAACTAGAAATGAATTACCATTTTTAGATGTTTTGATTAAAAGAGTAAATGGTACAATTGAAACAAGTGTTTATAGAAAACCAACACATACCAACAGATATTTAAATATCAACTCAAATCAGTTGATGCGCGTTAAGAGGGGTGCTATAAAATGTTTGTATGATAGCGCCAAAATCATTTCTTCTAATGATGAAATACTAAACAATGAGAAGCGGCTTGTAAAAGAAGTTCTTATAAATAATCAATATCCTGAGGGTTTTGTCGATAAAACCTTCGTAAATATTGAAAATAACATCAGGTACGACAAAAACCTGAAAAACGTTACACAGCGTTAATTCCTTATGTATGCGGATTATCCGAAAAGTTGCGCCGTATCGGTGATAGATTTGATATTAGGACGGTATTTCAAACAAATAACACTTTAAGATCTATTCTGACAAAGACGAAATCGAGGAACCACGAGCAAAATTTAAAAAACTGCATTAATAGTATTCCGTTTGAATGCAACAAACATTACGTGGGTGAGTCATACAGGCCGTTTACTGTAAGATTGGGCGAACATCAAAATTATATCAGAAAAAATTAAATTTTAATAAAGAGAGAGGCAGATAGCAAAAAAAGAAAAATTAAAGAATCAGTGATAATATTATTGAATGAGGATAGATGCGTGTCAAATTGTTCCGTAGATGTCTGTACAACTTGGTTGTCAATGTTAAAAGAACTTCACAACCTTAACATTGTATAAAAAAACCGCTGCCTAAGGAATCACTACTTCCACATCCAGATTCTTCATCAAAGTCACTTTAAAGGAAACATCTTGACTATATTTGCACTCTAGTATGTGGAAATTATTGGTCATAGAATTTTAATAATAATTGGGGCAGATGTCATAGAAATGTTTGAGGAGTTGGTTTCTACCATATACGTTAAAAATGAAGTTTCTAGTTTACCGTCCTTATTTTCCACTATTCACAACCTACCACCTCCCACCCCTTCAATGGAGTCATCTCAATCAGATGTCACTACAATACATACGTGTACTAACTTTCAAGTGAATATCTCAATTTTATGTTATCAATCCCATTAATAATGAAGTGGAGGCGGTAGAGATTGAAAAATATTAGAAAGAAATCTGAGGCCTTGGTTTCTGATATATACACCGAGTTCCAAATTTCTGTACTCTTACCAGCTATTTACTTATTTTCCCTTAGTTACTCCTATTAACCCCAACCCTTATACGGAATCATCCCAAAATATAATCTAGTTCCAGATGTCGTTATAATACATACGTCTACCAAATTACAAGTGAATGTCTCAAATTTATTTTATCAACCCCTTTAATAATGTAGTAAGGGTAGTGGAAGGGTTCAAAATTTTATTAAAAAATCTGAGGCCTTGGCTTCTAGGACATACACAGAATTTTAAATTGTAGTACTCTTACCAGCTTGCTTTACATATCTTTCCCTATTTACCTCTACTTACCCCCACTCCTTCAACGCAATCGTGTCAAAATATAATCTAGTTTCAGATATAGTTATAACACATAAATGTACTAAATTTCGAGTGAAAATTTAAATTTTATTTTTTCAACTACTTTAATTAGGGAGTGGGGGTGGTGGGGGGATAGAAATTACCAATAAAAAACCTGAGACCTTCTCTTCTAGTATATACACCAAATCCCAAATTTCTGTACTTTTACCAGCTTGCTTTACTTATTTTCACTTATATACCCCTATTTAACCCCCAACCCTTCAACGGAATCATCTCAAAATATAATCTAGTTCCAGATGTCGTTATAATACACATGCGTACTAAATTTCATGTGAATATGTCAATTTTATTTTATCAACCCCCTGAATAATGGAGTAGAGGTGGTGGGGGCTGAAATATGTTATTAAAAAATCTGAGGCCTTGGCTTCTAGTACAAGCACCGAATTTCAAGTTTCTGTACTCATACCAGCTTGTTTTACTTATTTCCCCCTATTTACCCCTAAATAAATCCCAACCCTTCAACAGAATCATCTCAAGGTATAATCTAGTTCCAGATGTCGTTATAATTCATACCTGTACTAAATTTCAATTGAACATCTCAATTTTATTTTATCAACCTTTTTAATAATGAAGTAGGGGTGGTGGGGGCTGAAAATATTATAAATAATCTGAGACCTTGGCTTCTAGTACATACACCGAATTTCAAGTTTCTGTAGTCTTACCAGCTTGCTTTACTTATTTTCCCCTATTTACCCCTATTTAACCCCCCAACCCTTCAACGGAATCATCTCAAAATACAATCTAGTTCCAGATGTCGTTATAATACATATGCATACTAAATTTCATGTGAATATCTCAATTTTATTTTATCAACCCCTTGAATAATGGAGTAGGGGTGGTGGGGGTCTGAAATATATTAATAAAAAATCTGAGGCCTTGGCTTCTAGTACATACACCGAATTTCAAGGTTCTGTACTCATACCAGCTTGCTTTACTTAATTCCCCCTATTTACCCCTAAATAACCCCCAACCCTTCAACGGAATCATCTCAAAGTATAATATAGTTCCAGATGTCGTTATAATGCATACGTGTACCAAATTTCAAATGAGTATCTCAATTTTATTTTATCAACCCTTTTCATATTGTAGTAGGGGTGGTGGGGGTTGAAAAATATTATTAAAAAATCTGACGCATTGGCTTCTACCACATACACCGAATTTCAAGTTTCTGTACTCTTACCAACTTGTTTTACTTATATTCCTCTATTTACCCCAAATTAACCCCCAACCCTTCAACGGAATCATCCCAAAATAGAATCTAATTCCAGACGTCGTTATAATACATACGTGTACGAAATTTCGAATGAATATCTCAACTTTATTTTATCAACCCCATTAATGGGGTAGGGGTGGTGGGGGGTTGAAAAATATTATAAAAAAATCTGAGGCCTTAACTTCTAGTACATACACCGAATTTCAAGTTTCTGTACTCTTACAGGCTTGCTTTACTTATTTTCCCCTATTTACCCCTATTTAACCCCCAACCCTTCACCGGATATCATCAAAAAACAATCCAGTTCCAGATCTCGTTATAATATATACGTGTACAAAATTTCAGGTCAATATCTTAAACCGTTCAGGAGAAAACGTGCGGACAAAAAAAAAGTTACAGACAGACAGACAGACCGACAGACAGACAGACAGAAAAATTTTTTTCGCTCAAATTTAAAATCTCGACGTTTCATGACATTCTAAACCTATTTCACGAATAAAAATTTTTGAAAATTTTTTTGCGATTACTATACTTCCAATCCACTACGTGGATGTGGAAGTAATTAGAAAAACTGTTAACTATATCAACAGTTCTATGTAAATAGTAAGTATCTATGGATATTGAATATAACAAACGTTCTTAGAGCTGTGTATTTATCATACACAGCAAAAAAGATTTTTCAAAAAAGACTTGAAAAGCAAACAGATTAGATTTTCGAAATGTCTGCGAAATATTTAATTTCAAGTTTTTATACTTATTTGTGTTATTTATTTAAAAAAAGCAACCTCTAACTGATCCTTTGACGTAAAAGCTACAGGCGTAGAGGCTATTTACCAGTAACATACTGGTTAATTGTGATATTTTGTAGATTCCCCGAGCACCGCTTAAGAAGGAAAAAATACATGTTGCAGGAAGTCACAAAGAATTGAAAAAGAAATGATAACATGCTATTTTACTAAATTCAAAATCATTTAATAAAGTGGCACTTTACCATATGAAAATGTTACTTTAAATATATAGTAATGTCAGTATGAATTAAAATATTTTGACTTACAAAATATTTCATTTACCTTTTCGTATTTTTCTTTGGGTTTTAAAGGAAGTACGCTCGAAGATGCCTCTCGAGCGGCATTTAAAATGTCTTCAGAACAATTTTCTAAATTGTTTTCAGTAGCAAGACTCACTTTTATAATTAATATATAACTTTCGACTCAAAAAAAATATACTTGATTGTTATTAGGTATATAAATAAACAAAGCCGTGTCAGTTACTATGTTACGGAAATCTTACACAAGTACCTACTATGAAATTTTTAAAATTTCAAACTTTGTTATGCTTTTATATCTATCACTATTTGCTTATAATTACCTACGAATACAAAATGCGAAAAAATGATATAAACAAATCTCGTAAGAAAAGCAGTTTATTGAACTCATATAGTTTTTGTTGCTCGCTGCGCTCGCTCGTACTCAAGAACTATATTCGTTATTCGTTTAGTAAAACTTTGTTAAACTAAACTGTTGTTTAATGTACTAGTAACATACAGGTTACTGCAATTCCGACACAAAATGTACCGAAACTGCAGTAACGCGTATGTTACAATAAATTAGTGAAAATAAATTAAAGTTTTCTTTCTGATATCATCATAATTAACTATCACAAGGTAACGGTTTCCACAATCGGTGTTTTATGATTAAATTAATTTCGAAATAAGTTCAAGAACTCAATCGGTGGTATGGTTATCAAAACTGCATAACAATTCTTGGATTATATTTTAATTCAAAACAGAAATTCATTTAAAAGTCGTCTAAGTAGTCCAATCATGAGAAGCATGTGTTCTCTTCTATTTTCCTCATCGTGTTTTTATTTGATTGTTTGGTTTTGTTCCAGGTTATATTAGGAAATATGGATTTGACTTATAAAATATATAATAAAGCAAATATGGATTAAAATAAAGATATCGATGCGATGACTTTATTTTCAAACAAAAACTTACAAACAACAACTTTAATATATATTATAAAATAAATATTTTGGATTTGTTTTTTGTTTCAGATCATTGTCACCACATTATGTTTTTCTATGAAAACCGCTCTGACAAATGCAAATCTGCAACAACAAAACGAAAGTCAAGATCAAATAAATCCTGTAAATGATTACGAGAATGCTGATAATTCAGTCAAAGATCAGGACAAACGTACTATATTCAACCCTACAGTAGTTAACTACGGCTTGGCAAAGCACGTTGGATATCATCCTTCTGGATTTAAACACATTTTGGGATATTCATCCGTTGACCTGAAATACTCCCCAGTGATTAGACCGATATCAATTAAACACCACGGATATGCATCTGGAAGGCCAAGGTTACATTTCCACGTTAAAAAACCAGTGATTCATATAAAATCTCCAAGGCCGATTCACCATGCTGGATGGAAATCTACACGACCAGCAATTAGGCCAATATTGCCTGTAAATATATCACCACCACATCAACACTTAGTATCTAAACCTGTTGCTGTATCAAAGCCTGTTCACGTCGATCACCTTCATACACATGTTGATCATGTTCATGTTAAGCCCGTGCAGCATGTGGATCATGTACATCAGTTTCCAGTGCCACATGTCGACCATGTTCATGAAAATCCTGTGCATCCTGTCGCAGTACAGCACACTGATCATGTACATAGTGTATTGCAACCACTTCCATTTCAGCATGTACACGTGCAGCCGATTCATCAAGTACCTCCACCATTACCAGTTCCCGCTCCTCAGCCTCTAGTAACTGTTGCTGCAGCAGTACCTTTTGTGCCTTCTCCTTTATTCGAGGTCACTAAACCAGACTTAGGAGTTTTACCTCTAGGAACCGTATTTTCTTCCCCCGTATTGCGAAATATTCCGACTACTCCTACAGCATTACCTACTCCATTCAAACCAGCATTAATCCCTCCACCAGTTGCTCCAGTTGCCGTTCCTTCAATACATCCAGTACCTCTCCCAGTACCAAGACCTGCAATAATCCCACAGTCTATTTCTCCGCAACCTGTATACCCCCCAGGAACTTTTGTGGAATACCATGGCAACACCAACTTTATTAATTTACTAAAGGAACAAGTATCTGATTTGCCTCAAACTCCTGTCAATACAATTCAGTCTGGATTGCCCCACCACTTTCATTTCCAGTATCCTCAACCACCACAAAGCATGCCTCCAGGACCTCAGCAACACAATGTTCAAACACAGTTTCTACCTGCTAATCATCCACATATCTTTCAACAACCCAGCGATCAGTCGCAGTTTCAACAACAGCTACCGGTGAATACTCTAACTCAGCAACACAATGTTCAAACACAATTTCTACCTGCTAATCATCCACATATCTTTCAACAACCCAGTGATCAGTCGCAGTTTCAACAACAGCTACCGGTGAATACTCCAACTCAGTTCCATTCCAACGACCAGGTAGACAGTCATAACATATACCAACAACAGTTACCTATCAACTCCAACCCACAATTTCAAACTGAGCAAGATAATCAAAATTTCTTCCAACAACAACTGCCTCAAGACTCAACACCTCATTATCAACCAGCTGACCAGGTCAGTACTCAGCACTTTTACCATCAATCTATGAATGCACATCAAGATCAGTTTCAACCAGTAGACCAAACTGAAAATGAGAATAATGGTTATGTGTATCAACAACCTGATATATCTAACCTTAGACAGTCTATACAACCAGGTCAGACTGATGTACAATTACCTATTCATTTACCTCAACATCCTGGATTTGTGCAAAGTTCAAGACAATTTCAGCACGATAATTTCCAGGACCCGCAATACTCTGAAAGTGTTTTTAGGCCATCAATTCAGTTAGAACCGCCCTATAAAAAGTAAGTAAATTTTAGTATCTAAGTTAATATCATGTTATTTATTTTATATTTTAAATTAAATATTTGTTGTTATAAAATGTATATAGTTTAAATTATTGTCAGGGAATCAAGAATTGTGTTTTTTTAAACTAAAATCATAACCTTTGTGATCTAGTGAAAGCTGTAAGTTGTGGTTTATTGTAAATATGATGAATAAATCTGTGATTAACAATGACACAAAACTGAGTTTGTTTTTTAATAATTTATTCTGCAATTTACATCATTAGTTGAAATTAAAGAAACAGTTTCCCAGAATTTATTTATTTCAAATAGTCAGTCATGTTTAAAAATGAATTATTATTTGTTTGCTTATAAGCAAACAAATAATAATTCATTTTTAAACATGCATAGAGTATATAGGCTCCAATACTAGTTAGCTAATAGATAGGTGAAGTTGTTTTTATCAGTCAATGTCAAATATAATCATTTCACACTTATTCATAGAAATTGTCTTGGTTTTGCATGAAACATCTTTATGAATGGCTTTATGTCTTTCTGATGAGCTCCAGAATAAGGGCGAAAAACGTTTCAAAGGCTAAGCATTTCCAGGAAACAGAATGATAGATTTCATGAAAATGTAATCCATTGGAATGAACAATTTTTAAGACAAGGTAGATAAATAAATTCATTTTAGGTCTTTGTTCTCATTTTTAACTGAATCTTCATAATCGTAGGGGGTTATGTGGATACTAGTTTAATCTGCATGGCCGTAGGGGACTGTGTGGATGCTAGTGTTAGAATGAGAATTGTCAAATAAAAAATTAGACAAATTCATTTTAGGATTTTAATTTGCTAGCATAACCAGAATTCAGGTTATCGAAAGAATGCAAATATTTCATTAATATTTCTACACAAAGTTTTTCTTTTAGTTATAGATAGTTATTTTTTCTGCTGTTTGCAAAATCCTATAAAGTCATAGTCATATTACAGGTCTGATAAGCATATTTACCAAAATTCCAAAATAGAATAGAGAATCGTGATAACAATTATAATTATGGATGAAATAATATTCTTTATCTGCCCTTTAAGGGCTCTAATTAAAAACAGGTTAGTGTAACTGAAGCCGGCGTGAACAACACTCCACATCAAATCTATAATATAAATGAAAATGTCAAATCTTAAAAAAAAAATTGTAAAATTCATAATGGCCGCTTCGGTTTGGCAGCATAAATGCTGATGACGAATCACTGGCAAAGTCGAGCCGAGGAGCTAAACTTACTAAACACAACCATGTACGAGATTCCAAAATTGCGGATAATATATACGGTCTTTTTACAAAAATTATAATTCTATGTGTGTTAATCAAAATAAGAACAACATTATAAGTATTAAGCAAATGAAAACATCCCGATGTAAAACTAGGTGTAAAAATTATACATTTCGCTGGTATATTCAAGTTCTTATATAATTGTTAACCATTCTATAGGATACTTTTCGCAGTTTTAAAAAATAAATTAAGTGTTTCTGTACAATTGCCATATTTTTAAGTTTAACCGTCTCTTGGTGATGCCAGCTTGATTGGTGAAACGGTTCCCACCTTATGTATGTTTTAGTGTTGTAGAATTTTATTCCTCCTCACGTACATTTTCTTTAATAAAGATCTCACTTACCGATCGGTTTCTTTAAAAAAATAATTAGGTCCCTCGTTTAGCTATCTCAACTTAATATTCAAACCATAAAATCAGACTTTTTGTTCTCAAGTTACTGGGCACATAAAAAAATGTCATTACATGAATCCATTGGTAAACAGATAGATAGACAGACGGACAGATAGACAGACCAATAGAAGTCCATTCAGACGTAACGACAGACGGGCGGACAGAATGACATATAGATGAACAGACAGGCAGGCAGACAGACGGACAGACATACAAATGAGCATACAGATGGACAGACAGGCATTTTGAAAGTTATTCAGAATTCAATTACTAGGACAGTGATATGAAAAGTTTATCTCTACGAGACATTTTCATCGATTTAGATTAATTTGTGCGAGAAGTGTAATAAACAGACCCCGGCTCCGAGGCAGTTATGACGTAAAAGCCAGAATCGGCTTTGCGCAATATGAACTGTACTTATAAACATTTTTATGCGCAATAATACAATATCTTACCTTATAATTGTATCTAGTGAATTCCGTAATATTTAAAAGTAAATGGCTCCAAGAGGGTTATAAATCATAGGGAGCATCTATAAATTACGTAAGGTATGTGAGGGTGGGTGGGTCTCTGCTAGTATCTTATAAAATCTTGCATGGGGTTGGGTGGGTATTTGAAAAGGATTTTACGTTAGATTTTATTGAACATAATTTTTTCATTGCTTATGACTTTTATTCGCCTAAACTACTATTAATATCTATAGAATGAGATAGAGACCTTATTTTATATATAGATTATAATAGATAAACAACAATATACAGGGTGTAATCAGTTTCATGCCATTAAAAAAAACTGGTAATGGGGACCGACTAGACAAACAAAAAACCTTCATGACTTTTCCCTCTAGGGGCACTTTGAAAAAAAACTGATCTAGGTCAATATTTTTGATATTATAATAGACAATAATTGAGAACGACTGCTTTTCTTGGTCAATGGACTTGTAGTTCCCAATTATTCAACTTTTAAATTGTCATAAAAAAGTGCTCGCCGGCACACGCAAAGGCCTTGGATCATCGACCGCCTTTGATGGACTGCCTCAACTGAACCGAGGCAATTATAAAGAGGTAAATAATTCGTTCTCTTTTCGTGCACAATTGCAAGCAAATAATTGTCATAGAGGTTTAACAGAGCATTTCTTTACATGTGTCTTTCTTAATTTGGAACGAAACATTGGATTGTTTATAATTTAGAAAATTCAAATGTGGTTTATTAACATTTGTAACATAAATGAGTGTCCTGGTTTAAAAGCTTACTACCTACCTAAATGATTTAAAATCTCAAAATCAATACGCAGTTCGGTACGTCGAATTATGGACATATGCACTTCGTTCAACACTAAACTATAAACTAACGTTGTCAATAAAGAAAAATAAAATAAAAACTTGGTACAAAAGCCAAAAAGGAGTACAAAAAGAACTAACAAGTAAGTTGTGTCTGTACGTAATCAAGAATTTGGCGACTTGAACGGTAAGTCAATAAAATAAATCTTAACTATAAATACACAATGACGCGAAATTCAAAAATAACAAAAACAACGAACGGCGGGTTGGACGTGTGTACATAACGAAACACCGACAGAAACTAAAATATTGCACGAGAGAGAGTTAGAGTATAGTCTTGTTCAGACCAGATCTAGATCTAAACCTACCTCAATATTCCAGCAGTTATCAAAAAATGTTATTGAAAATTTGCGAAATTTTCCTTTATTTTTTTTCTCCAAAACTATGAGCTTTAGACCCCATGTTATATAAGGTTTTTTTTGTTTGTCTTGTCGTTCCCTACCACCAGATTTTTTTTAATGACATAAAACTAATTACACCCTGTATATACATATACATCTTTTTACCCCTAAAATAAAGAGTTTTCAAAAAATGAATATCTTATGTAAGGAATAGGGGGGTGGGTGGATAAAGTATTACATCTTACAGTTTCTTACATGGGGTTGGGTGGGGGGCAGAAAAACGTCAAAATTCATCTTACGTAATTTATGGATGTTCCCATACTACGATGCACCTATTGTTGGATGCACAAACACAAACACTTGTTATAAACTATGCCTTATTAGAATAATAGAAATATATTATTTGCGTTTGTTCTAAATGGTCCGAAGTTAAACTCCAGCGCCTGTCACTAAATATCCACTTGTGTTGTAAAAAGGATCGTTCAACGTCTACTGATGTAATCGGCACAGAGTATTATTACTTTACTACTCTGTGTAATCGGTGCATATTTAAAATAGTATATTTTCTTACACATGGCAGATATGTCCGGCATTGAACAGTCCACTTATTTACCACACACAAATACGTTGAAAAACCGGGGTTGTTTCTTAACACTGTATCCAGTTTGTATTTCACTGTCTCACCAACACCCTCTGATACTCTAAAAATATATTGACGTAGATCAAATATAATGTTCATTGCATCAATTACTGGATACTGATTAGCTGTTTCTGGCTAACGTTGAAGGTCGCATATGGCTAGAGGGACTCAGGGGGTTTCCCCTGAGTCCCTCTAGCCATATGCGACCTTCAACGTGGATGTTTATCCAAGTATATATGCTAAATTTTAGTTTTTATGACGTTCAGATGAAACATGTTTTAGAATGTTCGACTTGTATGTCCATACATAAAAGTGTTTTTCCACAGCTGGTACAAGTTCTACACCTTTAAACCGCAGTTCCAAAAGTTCTTGAATCCACAAAAGTACTGTTTTATTTAATGGAAATCCACTCGACGCCATAATAATTCACGACACATTTACTTCTATCAAAAGCTGAAAGTTTACTGACAAGTCTGTAATGTTGACTCCATAATCATAATGCGTATGTGCATATGAAACAGGCTTACATGCCATTGGTCGTTGTGTAATAAAACAAGCTAACCATTATACTCTTCGCCGATTTACTGCACTTTTTATATAATTATTGTTGCACATACTATAGGATACTCTTCGCAGTTTTTTTTGTAAATAATATTAGTTTTAGACATTTTCAGTTTAATTACAAAACGATAAAAAACATATTTTTTTCAATTAAAAAATTTAATAACTTTTTTATTTATTGATAGATTGTGTTCAAAAACAATAGGGCTCGTTTTCTAGCCAGACAGACGGACGGACAGACAGACGAACAGACAGACAGACGGACAGCAATATTACCGGTTTTAGAAATGTGCCAATCGAATGCAATATACTCTTCGTTTTGTATTTGCGAAGAGTATAATAATAATAATTTTTGGGACTGCTTTCTGTATGTTTAAAGTCTTCTGCAAAATATCAAACGTAATTTGCGGTTTCTTTTACTATTATTATTGTTTACCGTATCCCATTTGCTGTCGTAAAAAAAGGGAGCGACAATACTGACAAGAGTGGCGGTATGTTTATGGTGTGGAAAATTCCCCTTATAGAGATAAGATATGTACGATTTATTTTGTCATTTTCGGAGAAATAATAGGGTCGTTGACCATTTTTTAAAAATTTTATATTAAAGTAATTTATAAAATTTTATTTAACCCGTATTTTTTTATTTCACATTCCAAATTCATTTTAATAGTGAAATTAATAATTTAAGTTACGAAATTTTGAATTGGCGCCTATGGTGACGTCAGATGTGAGAGCATGCGCAGTTAATAAAGAGAGGAATAATCGACGGGCGTCGCTATAGCACAGAGTAGTGTGGTTATAGTATCGACGTGAGTCATTGTCATATTAATTGTCTTCAAACTATTGTTATTGTTACTAGGATTTAACTTGATTAAAATATGAAGTACACTGTAAGCTAAAGTAAGTATTGATTTTCTATTAATAATATACTGTTGCATGTTTTAAGATAGAAAATAAAATTTAAAATTTTAGGTTATAATTTAATGAAAAATCAACACAATGTAAACAACAAATCTACTGAGCACTACCGCCAACATGATAGAGAAAATATGAAAATCTCTAAAATTGAATTCTCATTACATACTTCATCATTTACCGCCTTGTTATTTTGAAAACCAATTTTTTCTTGCATGTGATTATTAGGACTTTCTTTAATATGATATATGAAATATACATTTAGCATATTTTTTGATGGTATAATAACATTTTATAAATTTTGCTGAAGGAAACGACCCTATTCTTGAGAAGAATCTACTAGAAAATATGAGCAAAAAATGTAGGTTAGCATCCACAAATTGGAATATTAAAAAACATGGTTCGCGATTACATTGTTTTTGTTTGCAGCGCTGCGTTTCCTTAGCAAAAATGTGCAAGGTTATACCTAACACTCCAAAGACGGAATTTCAAAAAAATTCTGTTAGTGATAGTTGCCAATGTTGCCAACGTTTGTGAATACATTACGCAGCCCCACACACACACACGCATACACGCACGCACGCACGCACTCACTCACGCACGCACGCACGCACGCACGCACGCACGCACGCACCCACTCACGCACCCACGCACACACGCACACACACACACACACACAAATTTTTTTCTGACCTTCTAACCTGGGGGTCGGGGTGTTTTCTATATGTTTTTGATGTCTCTGAATCCAAATCCGACGTCGATTTAATCCCATCACAACAGAATTTTGCAATAACCTCAAAAAAACCATAAAAGCGATTTCGACATCTCTTCACATAAATCGCTGTAATTTTTTCTAGACTAAAATGACCCCCTCTTTTTGTAGTAGTTTAATTGAAAATTATATTTCCAATTCGATGATGTAGGGCACAATATTTTTTCGGTGCTTTTTAAGTTAGATATCGGTCGCCAAAGTGAGAGACCTCTCACTTTGGCGAAATCGCTTCACGAACCACACGGCCCAGCTTCGAGGACCATTTCTGCCAACCAAAAGCCAATAAAATTCTGAAAAAAATCAGGGGTATGTAGAAATTTATTGGTGTAAATCGGAGGTCTGTGCGTGTCTTGCCTTCCTGAGGTCATATCTCGAAAACGAAATGAGATACAGAGCTACGGTTTACGCCACTCGAGTTCTCTTGCCTTCCTACATACCTCTGAATTTTTTATATGCTCTACCTTAGAAATTTTGCAAGAAAATAAAAGTGCCGGAAAAAAAATTGAAAAAATTCAAGGGCATGTAGGAATGGGAGAAAAATAGCGTAAATCGCAGCTCTGTATCTCGTTTAGTTTTCGCGATATAGCTTCGGAAAGTGATAAAAAAAAATTATTTTTACCTTCCGGTGAATTCGAGCAGCCATATTTCGATTCGCCATTCGATTTCTCTTCCCTTCCTGCACACCCTTGAATTTTTTCAGATTTTTGCGGGCACTTTTATTTCCTTGCAAAATTTCTAAATTAGAGAGCTACTAAAAAATTCAGAAGCATGTAGGAAGGCGAGAGAAATCGAATGGTGCAAACCGTAGTTCTGTATCTCGTTTCGTTTTCGAGATATGACCTCGGGAAGCGGTAAGAAAATTCGATTTTCACCTTCCGGTCATTTCCCGCGGCCATATCTCGAAAACCAAGACACGCACCGACCTCCGATTTACGCAAATTTATTTCTTACTTCTTTTTACGGACTCCTGAATTTTTTTAGATTTTTGTTAGCTTTCTTTTGGCAGAAATGGCCATCGAATTTGGGCCGTGTCGCTCGAGAGGCGAAATCCTCGGACCTCTCACTTTGGCGGCCGATATCTCACTTAAAAAGCGCCGAAAAAATATCGTGCTCCACATCATCGGATTGGATATTTAATTTGCAATCGATCTAGTACCAAAAAGAGGAGGGCACTTTTGTCTAAAAAAAGTTACAGCGATTTATGTGAAGAGATGTCGAAATCGCTTTAATTATGGGTTTTTGAGGTTATGGCAAAATCCTGATGTGATGGGTTTAAACAGACTTCGGATTCAGCGACCCCAAAAACATATAAACGACATGGTCAGACCCCCAGGCCAGAAAGATTTTTTTTCTTTTTGTGGCTGTGTATTTAAAACTCTTTTCTATAAGATGCATATTCATTTTTCTAACATCGTGGGAGTAATAATTCTGCATCATCAGTAATCACATTATTGAATACAAAATATGTAGAAGAAGGACACTCAAATTGAAAAATTGTAAGTATCACATAATACAGATTATTTTATAAAAACAATATATAAATTTAAAAAGATTTGGGAGAAAGTAAACCATATTTTTCAATTAATTAGAAAATTTGAGTTATTAACATAAAATTCAAATTCGTTTTAATATTAAGACTACTTAGAGATGATAGATATCACAATTTATGGTAGTCATAATTCTCTAAATTAAAGAGTTAGCCAATAGAATGTGTTGGTTAAAATATTTTAAGGCAGATATGCCATTCAACACATACAGACAACACATAGTTATAACATTTTATATCCATTTACACGCGTTTCTCACATAAAACGTCCTTCTTACTTAATCTACAAAAGGATTAATTGCCAAACAAAATGTTGAAACAATTTCAATAAAAAGAAATTTATACCATGTACACTTATCATGCTCGCCTGGACACCTATTAACAATGATTATTGCGACTTAACAACCTTCGGATATATAAAAAAATAAAATGTCTTTATTAAATATTCTTTATTATGTTCCTACACGTACTTCCTAAAAAATTATCTCAAAAAGTTTCCTTCAATAAGCCAAAATTAGTACGGTATTATTTATTAGATATTTTTATTAATTTTTAATAGTTTTTGCCTAAATAAATATCTAGTTTCTTATCACTATACATTTTGAAATATTAATACATTACTAATACATATTTAATTTTTATACGAGCATAGAAATATTTAAAATACGAAAATTTAGTTATATTTATATAATTTAATTATTTACTTATATTTACAAGATACACTCATAATTATTGTAACATAAGTTGTATACAGTATGTTCACGGATCGAATTACAAAGAGGAAACACTTTTTTATTTTTCATTTTACAAGAAAAATGTATTCTTGAAAAAAGCTTTTCCATTTCATAAAATCTCTTGTATGAGCGATTTACTAATTCCCAAGTGCAGCGATCTTCCCCGCAAATAAAGTTTTGGATAGTTCACTACTGAGTCCATTACAAGAGTGGCGGCGTCATCTTCATCACGTACAATCTTAGTTTTTTTTACATCCAGTATGGAGCCAATTTTCGTGCACCTACATTTGACATGTAAATAGACGCAGATTAATCTGCTTAGCCTTAGGGGACTATGTTGGATGCTAGTGTTATAATGAGCATGTCAAATAAGAAATTGGACAAATTTATTTTAGGATTTTGATTTGGTAGCATAACTAGAAGTCAGGTTATCGAAAAAATGCAAAGATTTCATTAATAATTTTTACATATAGCTTTTCTTTTAGTTCTCATAGATGGTTTTTTCCGCTGTTTGCAAAATCCTATAAAGAATATGTTTCATTACTATAATCAAACAAATAATAAATAATTCGCTTTTAAAGACGCATGGAGTATATAGGCTCCAATACTAGTTAGCTAATAGATATGTGAAGATCTGGTGTTTTTATCAGTCAATGTCAAATATAAACATTTCATACTTATTCATGGATATTGCCTTGGTTTAGCATGAAACATCGTTATGAGTGGCTTTGTGCCTTTCTGATGAGCTCAGAATAAGGGCGAAACACGTTTCAAAGGCTACGCATTTCCAAGAAACTGAATGAGAGATTTTATTAAAATGTAATCCATTAGAATGAAAAAAATTTTAAGACAAGGTAGGTAAATAAATCCATTTTAGGCTTTTGTTCTCATTTTTAACTGAATCTTTATACCGTAGGTCATGGAGATACTAGTTTAATCTGCTTAGCCGCAAGGGACTATGTTAGATGCTAGTGTTATAATGAGAATGTCAAATAAGAAATTGGACAAATTTATTTTAGGATTTTGATTTGCTAGTATAACCAGAAGTCAGGTTATCAAAAGAATGCAAAGATTTTATTAATATTTTTTACATATTGTTTTTCTTTTAGTCCTCATAGATAGTTTTTTCCACTGTTTGCAAAATCCTATAAAGAATATGTTTCATTACTATAAGCAAACAAATAATAAATAATTCACTTTTAAAGATGCATGGAGTATATAGGCTCCAATACTAGTTAGCTAATAGATAGGTGAAGATCTGTTGTTTTTTTTATCAGTCAATGTCAAATATAAATAGTTCATACTCATTCATGGATATTGCCTTGATTTTGCATGAAACATCGTTATGAGTGGCATTGTGCCTCTCTGATGAGCTCAGAATAAATGCGAAAAACGTTTCAAAGGCTAACCATTTCCAAGAAACTGAATGAGAGATTTTATGAAAATATAATCCATTAGAATGAAAACATTTTTAAGACAAGGTAAGTAAATAAATCCATTTTAGGCTTTTGTTCTCATTTTTAACTGAATCTTCATAACCTAGGAGGTCATGTAGATACTAGTTTAATCTGCTTAGCCGTAGGGGACTATGTGGAATGCTAGTGTTATAATGAGAATGTCAAATAAAAAAATGGACAAATTTATTTTAGGATTTTGATTTGCTAGCATAACCAGAAGTCAGGTTATCGAAAGAATGCAAAGATTTTATTAATATTTTTAACGCATAGTTTTTCTCTTAGTTCTCTTAGATAGTTTTTTTTCCCGCTGTTTGCAAAATCCCATAAAGAATATGTTTCATTATGATTGAATCAATAAAAACAGTTACACCACAACACCCACAAAATAGGCAAAACATTATATAGTCAAAAAAAGAGCATTCCATTGTTTAATACGAATAAAAAAGAGCAACGAGCAACGAAAAATAGTGAACCCATAAAACTGTCAAAACTTTACATTTGAAACTAATAGTAATACCGCTTATATTCAAAATACGAGGGTTGTGGGCTTGCAATAATGAAAGTAAGCGACTCATTTCATCTGATTGGGGATCTAATATACAACATTAAACTTCTTCTTTTGCAAACCCAGACACGCATCGTTCATCCCCTGCACCCCTTCGTAGGGGGAAACATTCAACTGCCTGTAATTCAGCAATCCTTTAAGCTATTATATTCTTTCTGACATCAAAATTTTTGTAACTTAAACTAAAATGAAAAAGTTTATTACAACATATTTCGAAAATTGTATAGTTACCGTAATATTTTAAGAACCGCTGCCTAAGGAATCGCTAATTTCACATCCAGATTTCCCATTCGTGTCTTATTAAACGAAAACATATTATTACGATATTTGCACACCAGTATGTGGAAATAATTGCTTGTACAATTTTAATAGTACAACATTTGCGATCATCTGCCGCAAGCTGATGGGATTTGGTGTATACAGCGTGTCCTCCGATAGAGTTCGCTATAGGTGAAATGGACAAAAATTTTCGACTTTTTTTTCATATTTGGGGGTTCACTCCTGCTTATCTAAAAAGTTATTTTCGGTGTACTTTTGTTTTTTTTTTTAAATCACGTAGGCCATGACAGTTAAGCAAAAACGAATTAAATAATCGAGTAAACCGACATAATTTTTTTTTTCGTAAAATGAATATATTAAAATAAAATATTTCTGTCAATCACCTCTGTGAATCCTTATTTTCGTAAGGATAGTAAAACCAAACTTCAAATAATTGCAAACCTGGCCACGTTAAGTATAGAAATCACATTCTACAAGAGAACGCTTGGTTTGATTGAAACAAGCACCAGCCGAAAGAATTATTCCTAATTAAAGGAAACTCTCATGCCAGCCGTCTCAGATTAACTTGCATACTGCAGTTTCGCACTTTCTTTCATAAACAAAGAACTGTCATTGTTGACGGCCAAAAAAGTTTTGAGAATGGAGTAGATTCTCGTCCAAAACGTTAACTGCCTATAGCTTTCATTTTCATTTTTACTTCCCTCGCATACCGAAGGGAAGTATTGTATTCGAGAAAAAATCACCCTCCGAGATTTTTTCGGATTCTGACGTTTCAGAACACGTAGATTCCGAAAATATAGGTTTTTCAATTCCGTCAGTCTCTGTCTGTCTGTCTGTCTGGCTGTCTGTCTGTCTATTGGTGCATTTACTAAAAAACTACTTGACGGAGAGCAGTCAAATTTGGTAGGTAGTTGACGCTACTGTCAGCGAAGAACTGGTAGAATTTTCACTGAAAAATATACAGGGTGGACCGTCTAAACGGAATAAATAGTGAAAAAAATTTTTTTTGCTCAAATTTAAAATTTCCACGTTTCATGACGCGCTAAGCCTATTTCTGAAAAAAAAAATTTTTTGAAAATTTTTTCATTTTTGAAAAAAATTTTACCACTAAAATATAGGAAGAAAAAATTTTTTTTTCTTCAAATTTAAAATTTTCATGTTTCATGGCATTCTAAACGTATTTCAATTTTTGAAAAAAAATTTACCACTAAAATAGGTGGATTTTTTTTTTGTTCAAATTTAAAATTTCCACGTTTCCATGGCATTCTAAACGTATAAAACAAATTTAGAAATTTTTCTGAAAAATTTTCTTGAAAAAATTGATGTATTCATCACCAAGTCTTACTATAGAATAGAAGAAAATATTTTTTTTTTTCAAATTTATGACTTCCACGCTTTATGGCATTCCAAAACTACTTCGGAAGAAAAAAAATTGTAACATTTTTTTACGATTTTGGAAAAAAAATTTACCACTAGAATAGTTGGAAAAATTTTTTTGCTCAAATTTCAAATATACCCGTTTCATGACATTCTAAACCTAACTTTTTAACCAACATTTTGCAAAAATTTCAAAGAAATTATTTTTTTTCTTTGTTCAAATTTAAAATTTCAACGTTTCCATGGCATTCTAAATCTATTCAAACAAATTTTAAAAAAAATTGATAAAATCTATTTCACTACTTACTATAGAATAGATAAAAAAAATTTTTGTTTAAATTTAAAATTTCCACGTTTCATGACATTCCAAACCTATTTCGGAAAAAATAAATTGCATAATTTTTTACCATTTTGGAAAAAAAATACCATTAGAATAGATGGAAAAATTTGTTTTTGCTGAAATTTAAAATGTTCACGTTTCATGACATTCTAAACATATTTCAGAAAAAAAATTTGAAAATTATTTTCGCACATTTTTAAAAAAAAATTTACCACTAAAACAGATGGAAAATTATTTTTCTTTGCTCAAATTTAAAATTTCTGTGTTTCATGACATTCTGAACCTATTGCAGAAGAAAAAAGACTGAAAATTTTTAACCAACAGTTTTGAAAAATTTCAAAAAAAAAATTAAATTTTTAACCATCACTATACTTCCACTTCACTGCGTGAAAGTGGAACTGGAAATGTGTCTAATGGCAATAATATTTGGCATATGCTATTATACTTATTGGAAAATAAACAGGGTGGTCATCCCAAGAAATAATTCATGGTAGACCTGCTATTTAGTATTGAACTTTTGCTGTTGGATGAGCACAATTTTTTTGACCAAAAGTTATCAGGACTTCTTTGTAATAATTACCATAACTATATTTCCATTATTATTCTCAATGTCATTTCATATTTAATAATTTTTTAGTGACCGCCATGCACAAATAACGAGGGAAGTTCTGTGTAAATACCTTTACCGATTTTTTAGTTTATAGCATTGTTCTAGTTTATATATTTTTAGGTGTGAGACTTTTTGAAAAAGTCAAGTATTCAAGAAGCAACCTCTGTGTGATCCGTTTGGCGCAGAGGTTTTTTCATTTTTCAAATTTTTAAATATTTTTCAGTGGCAAAATATCCAACAAAAGGTAAGAAAAGACTTATAACTATATATGTTTACGCTGCTTGGTAGGTTGTAATTATGCATTGACTTTTTTAAATCCGACCTCGTTTTGTAAAGAAGTACTTACTGTTTAGTGTTTATGCAGTAATGTCAAAATTTAAACAAAAATATATGGGTACAGATTTTACACAATAAATTTTAAAATTTGTGAAAGAAGAGATTGATCTTATATAATAAAAGTATAAAGTATAAAAATCCTCTTTTTCTAGCGAAGAATCCTTGGACAATATGCCTAAGACTAACAGAAAAATACTCAATTTTGCTATCTCAAAATAATAATAATAATAATAATAATAATGTTTATTATTACTATACGAAAATTAAATAGAAATAAAATAAACCGGCAGCTTTAAGTTGTCGTGGAACAGTTAGCACTTAACTGTAAAGTTTATGAATAAAGGACAAAACGTGGTTTGCCTGTAACCTCGCCAACATTTAAAAGAAATGTCAAGCTGAGAATGGCATCAAAAAGTTAATTTTCGAGTAATGGAAAATTACTGAGTGATTTTACCAATTGCACTGCACTAGTGAGCTGCCACAGAATGGCCCAAAAGGTTAATTAAGTATGGTTATTTTAAAAACAAATTTCACAAAAGGTCCGAGTTAAATAATATATTTTCTCCTCGGCTTCCAAACAAAGTTGAAGACAATTAGGTGATTAATGAAATGTTAAATAATAATGGTGATAAAAATTGTAATATTTATTTACGCAAATACGAATACAATATCAACATGATATTTAAGTTATACAGCAAGTAAACATAGATAATCAGCAAAGTCAAGACAAGTGTAGATAAGTATGACAATTTCAAATTGTTCTGTCCAGTATTTATATGAAATGAAATAAAAATATATTATATAAGTGAACCAAAAAAAAAAATAAAAAATCTACAGCCAAAATAAGGTGGTTTACTTCAGAATAACTTAATCTTTTCATATCTTCTGGTCATCAGATTTGGAGAACTCTGAACATCTACAGTTCGTCTAGAGGATGTGGTTCCGAAATATAATTAAAGATTAAAGGACTTCCCTGTAAGGAAGTTGAATCTTAATTATATGAGGAGCCACATCCGAATAGATCAACCTACCCACCTCCAAATTTTGTTACTCCTACTCCTTATTCTAATCTAATTGACAACACAGAGAACGTAATAAGGAATATGGGTAGGCGTGAGATGTGAGAGATTGTTAGATAATTTTTTTTGGGTTTTAAACTAGTGATCTGTTCCGCAACAGAGGATGTTACTACAGCCGGTCTATTCGGATGTGGTTCCTTATATGATTAAGATTGAACTTCCTTACAGGTAAGTCCTTTAATCTTTAATTTGATTCCAGTCACAGACGTTTGATTCTAGGATGAAAATATAGGTCTATTTCCCGATATGGCCCGACCATAACGTAAGAAAAATTGCTCTTAAAATTGATGAAAAAGGAAATGATTCCAACTAAAATTCTATCTATAATTTTTAATTTTAGGGCATACCTACTTAATGCTTATGACAAAAATAACGAAAATCGGCGATTTTTCGCAAAATGCCTTAAACTACTCAACTTTGGAAATCTAAAAGACATATTAATAGAATGAAGAAAATATTGGTGAAACCTTTAGATAAGCATGTGTTAAATTTGAACATTGCAGACAGAATTTTAGTTGGTAAACAAAATAGCACCGCAGGTGAACATTTTTTTGCTGCACCTCTGAACATTTTGCCAAAAAATGTATTTTTTGTGATTTTCATTCTCTTCAATTTTAATTTTGTTATCTTAAGAAGAACTGGAACCAAGCTACATGATGAAAAACACATTTTTGTTATATTTTATTAAAAAATATATGGGACATAGAAAACAGCTAACAAACAAGATTTGAAAAAAACAGTTCAACAAAAACTAACAAAAAGGCCGACAAATGGGCTTGTTCAGCATTTTTTTTTTATTTCACAAATCGAAAGTGCAAGTATAAATTAATGGATCTGCAAAAAATCAGAATCTTATTCGCACGTTTAGTATCTTAAAAACTATTACAAATTTCCATCTCGCGAAAATGGGGCGTGGCCAAGCGCTACGTCACTATACGCATAGACTCGGCGATCTCAATAGATTTGTTGCACCTTATTGGTTATAATTATAAGTGTTTTCGAAGTATTGTTTGTTTTGCTTACTAGTTGACAGTAGGGGAGTACAATTTGGTGAAATGTCAAAAAATTACAATTTTCTCTCGCTCCTGCCAGAACGAATTTTCGATTTCGACCCTGCAATTTACGATTATAATTCATCGCCGACCTTCTCCTCTCCGTAGACACATAGAACGAACTTCCACTCGACGTATTTATTTAGTTACCAGCGTTTAAAAATTCCATGTTTTTTTACTTTTCAGGTTAAATTTGAAAGGTCCCAGAAAGCCATTTTTCTTACGTCTCTTGCGTATAGTGACGTCACAAATGAGAGCTCGGTTTTTGCAACTATTACTAAATTCAACTCCTTATATCTCGAGAACGGAAAAAGTTAATAATACGGAATTTTAAGTGTATAATGAGAATATCGACTACTATATGAAAAAGTATAGAAACCATATAAAAAGAATATCATGGAACAAGCCCATAGTAAAAAATAATTAAATATAAACAAATTTAGATTCTGGAAATATATCATCATATAAAATGAACACACAAAACAAAACATATGGTCTTCTTTTTTCTGGCTTTATTAGATGCAAACTGATCTATTATGCTGTTGGAGTCTATAACATCTAACAGGTCACTATTTAGGTGCAGGAGGGCTAATTCATTTAGTCTTTCGTTTTCTAACGAATTTCTTAAATAATGTTTACATATTATTATTTTAATATTGAAAAGATCTCTCCTCCGTACAGTTAGTAACTGCCAAACTTAGAAATATTCGTAAAGCGACTTCTACGTTAAGAAATGTAGAGGTAAGACCTTTAGATCTAATAAATTCTAACATTTCTCCAGGTGACACTTTGGTCATTTCATTGGCGTCAAGAAAACTTTTAAGCTGAATACATTCTTCAGAAAACTCGTTCTCAATATCGCTAGTGTACATTTCCTGCATTTCTTTTGCTTGCAGATGAATTTTGTCGTCGGATAAATTAGTAATCTTATTAAAAATACCAAGAAGTTTATCGATTTCTGTGTAGGCAGTTTGCCTTTTAGTTAGTTCTTAAAACAACCTGTCTAATATTTGGTAATATGTGGTAACCCGCCTGATTGACTTTCTATCAAAAAGAAGGCCACTGTAAGGTTCCTCTAGATATACAATTTCTTAGTTCTTTCTCCTTTTCTTCATAATAGTCAAAATTGTCTGGAGGGCCTTTTACAAAATTCTGTAAAGGATTAAACAATTTAGTTGCCGTTAGCAGATCTATATCTGGATTTTGCAATGCCTTGCTGCTTTTATTGAAAGATTGAAGAATGTCATTCCAGAGAACTGTTAGTATTCGAAATTCTAACTCTTCAAACTTTCTGCATAAACCTTTTACCTCAATTATTGTTTATTGCTTTTCGTTAATATCGGCTGATATCTCCTCTAATACTTTTTGAAAAATCGAGTAGTTTTTAAAAAGTGCCTTGGTATCACTCGCTTGAGCTGACCAGCGAATAGCTGATAACTGCTTTGGCCGCAAAAATCTTTGAGGCTTACTTTGTGGAGATTTTTGATTTTAAGTCTTCTGCATTTTTTTTCTTTTAATGCTTTCCACTGGAGAAAAATATATTTGCTCAAGTAGCATAAAATAAGTTGCTGACGAAAATAATTCAACAGCAGATACACCTACTAAATTAAAGAAATGTGCAGCACATGGTGTATAAAATACTAGTTTATTTCTTTCCTTTAATCTTACTGGAAGACCTGTGCATATACCTGACATGTTGCTAGTATTGTAGTAAGATTGTTCCCTGCAACGCTTATGTCGACACCTAGTTTTTCTAAAGTATTAAGGATTATTTTCTCCACATCGAGGGCCTTGTGACCGAGATCTGGAATAAATCCTACAAAATGTTCCGTAACTTCTCCATCAGACGAAACGTATCGAAAAACTACTATTGAATATGTCTTTTAGTAAGGAACAATAGCGTTAAAGGGTTTTAATCGTTTAATATGTTAATTTAACACCTAAACATGATAAAATCACAAAGTGCTATTAAATTCCGGTGGTGCGTTTTTGAGAGCCATCCGAAGAGGCTCATTTTTTAGTTTTTTCAAAATAACTCAAAAACAAATCAAATTTGGAGATTTTTACAATACTTTCTTGTAGAAAATTAAATTTCCCATCGAGGTACATACGTTACTGAAAAATGTTTAGGTATTTGCATTTTATGTTTTAGATTTAAAATTTTCGTATTTTATCCAGAATTATTGTTATTGAGAATCGCCTTCGGCGCCCCTCAGAGCGTCGGCGCCCCTAAGCACGTGTCTAGAGTACCTAGTGGGTAAACCGGCACTGTCTACAAGTACATTGTAGATATTGAATTAAGTACCATCAATATTTAAAAGCATTTTAATTCCAGATAGGTGGGATGATTCCATCAAGAGTTAGACAATATATTTATGTTCGGATAAGTGGAACAAGAAACATTATTTTTTCTTGTATTTCTATCTTGTTTCTGGTCATTAGTAAGTGTTTTGCTGTGTAACGAAAATTTATAACCTTCTTTATTGGTAATTATAATTTCTATTTTCCTAATAATGATATTTCACTTAAAGTATTTATAATTTCTCAATTCGTTTTGTTTTATTGTATATTTCATTAAATGTTCTAGTTTTATTTGTCGGCGATTTACTTGACGAAACTTTACAAATACTTAAAATTTAGCTAGAAATATATGATATTATCACAAATATTTACTCATATTCTTTAGATTGCTAATAAGAATTCCTCTTTTACGATTGCTATACTTCCAAATCACTACGTGGATGTGGAAGTATATATAGCAATCGTAAAAAAATTACAATTTTTTTTTTTCTTGAAGTAGGTTAAGAATGTCATGAAACGTCGATATTTTAAATTTGAGCGAAAAAAATTTTCCGCCTGTCTGTTTGTCGGCCGGTCTGTTTGTCTGTCGGTCTGCCTGTCCGCACATTTTCTCCGGAACGGTTCAAGATATTGACTTGAAATTTTGTACACTTATATATTATAACGAGATCTGGAACTGGATTGTCTTTTGAAGATATCCAGTGAAGGGTTGGGGGTAAATAGGGGTGATTAGGGGGAAATATGTAAAGCCAGCAGGTAAGAGTACAGAAACTTGAAATTTGATGTATGTGCTACAAGCCAAGGCCTCAATTTTTTTTTTAATTTTCAACCCCCACCACCCGTACTCCATTATTAAAGGGGTTGTTAAAATAAAATTGAATTGAAAAAATTCATTTCAAATTTGGTACACGTATGTATTATAACGACATCTGGAACTAGATTATATTTTGAGATGATTCCGTTGAAGGGTTGGGGGTTAAATAGGGGTAAATAGGGGGAAATAAGTAAAGCAAGCTGGTAAGAGTACAGAAACTTGAAATTCGGTGTATGTACTGGAAGCCAAGGTCTCAGATTATTTATAATATTTTTAACCCTCCACTACCCTTGCTCCATTATTAAAGTTGTTGATAAAATAAAATTGAGATATTCATTTGAATTTGATACATGTATGTATTATAACGACATCAGGAACTAGATTATATTTTGAGATGATTCCTTTGAAGGGTTGGGGGTTAAATAGCAGTAAATAGGGGAAAATAAATAAAGCAAGCTGGTAATTGTACAGAAATTTGAGGTTTGGTGTATATACTAGAAACCTTGGTTTCTCTCCAATATTTTTCAAACCCCACCAAATCCACTCCATTATTAATGGGATTGATAACATAAAATTGAGATATTCACTTGAAAGTTAGTACACATATGTATTGTAATGACATATAATTGAGATGACTCCATTGAAGGGATGGGAGATTGTAGTTTGTGAGTAGGGGAAACAAGTAAGGTAAACCAGAAACTTCATTTTTAACGTATATGGTAGAAACCAACGTCTCAAACTTTTCTATGACATCTGCCCTAAATATTATTAATATTCTGTGACCAATAATTCCCACATACTAGAGTGCAAATCTAATCGAGATGTTTCCTTTAAAGTGATGAAAAATCTGGATGTGGAAGTAGTGATTCCTTAGGCAGCGGTTTTTAATATAACTAAACAACAATGATTATACAACCAACCTTATTTTATAGTGTGTACCAAATTGAGGCTGCATATATTGCTATCTCTGTAATAACAGAGACAGAAAGAAAGACAGAAAGACAGAAAGTCGGTTAAATGCAGATGTTAGAGAATTCTTTAGACACATCAACAGTATTTGTAGATTTGATCTAATCTTTTAGTTTTGAAAGAACTGGTAAAACCACAATAATGAAATCATTATTCACTGATTGCAGTGAATATTAAGGATAGTCAGTTGTTGTTAAGAAATGACATTAGTGACTTTTTACTAAAAATTTAAAATGTCAAAATTGCAGCAACCAAAAGACAAGTGTTGTCTCTCTAAGTTTTCTAGGAAGCACTCAAATGGTACATACCGAAGAGGTACTTTAATGAACATTCAAAAACTACATTAGTAAGTTTTTTCCAAAGCATCATCTATTAGCAACGCGCGGCATCCCCAACATTGTTTTTGAAACCATTTACCTACGAGCCTACAAACTGTATTATTTTATTAGTAAGCTACGACAATGTGTTAACGCGTAATTCTGTAATTGATTAGAAACGTCAAAATTTATGCAATGTCAACGCCAACGTTATTTACAACAATTTCACATATTAGGTACTCAAAAAGGGTAATATAATTAAATAAATGGATACTGACGGTGGAAACGAGATTTCTCTGATGCCGCCAGAGATAAAGGAAGCTGCGGAAATCGCTTCATTAAACTTGTTGCCCGAAAAATCGAAAATTATATATGATGACATACGAATCTTTCTTAAATAGGAAAAATGAAATGAAGATTAATTAAATAGACTATTTAATAGTCGTGACCAAAGTATAGTATTCTACTCGCATATAATGGCTATTAATCACTCCGGTGATTTACTTAAACACTACCCTCGTAAATAATAACCATCATTATATGCTCGTAGAATAATATATATTATTTTTCACCTGCGTATTATTTGTTTATTATACCTTCGATGAGGTTACTATAAAGAAACTCATAACGATCACTGGCATAATGAGCGGGCGTTATGGCCATAACGCCCTGTTATATGAGAAACAAAGAAAGAACAAATGTTTCATATTCCTTATCGCATAATGGTTTGGATTTGACCGGCAATACATTTTCTGTGGCTTTTCCTGCATCATTTCAGATATTTTGTTGTTTTCCATATTAATTTTCCTTTTATTTTGTTAATCTTATTATCTACGTACAAAGCAAAGCAACATCAACAAACGTCAAAGTATTAACAAGTGCCATAGACTACTTGGTAAAAAGGGTAAAAAGAAAAGGCTAGCAGCATTGAACTAGATTACCAAATTTGAAAAAACACAACATACTGACAGGTAAAATTAATAAACGTCAAAGTATCAACAAATATCATAGACTACTAAAAAAATGTATTTAAAAAATGAAGTCAATTTTTTATTAAAAAAAAATACATTTTTCTTAAAAAATAAAATATTTTATGCACCACGAGCGTTATTAGATTATATCGCCCATCAGGCAACATGCATCCCTCGGGCTGCATCACATTACCCCCTGGGCGTTATAATACTATATAACGCACTTGGTGCATAAATAACTATAACGGCATGCTTTTCGATGCCGTCACCACCCACACGGGTAGTTTGTGATACAGACTACAATGCCACAACACAATGATAGTTTCCTACACCGAAAGTGCTTAATGCTCGTTAACCCAACGATCGTCTGTCGCCGATAATAGTTACTACACGAAGACGTGTTTATCTGACGGTTTATTGGTCTGATAAATTGCGTGTTTGGTCTTGTATATAAATTCCCACTAGTAGAAAATTGTGGCATAGTTAATGGTTATTTGCTAAGATTAATATTTCCTGGCGAAATAATCGGTAATATTGGCAACATTTTGTTGTCAACAAGATCCCCGAACTTAAGTCCCCTTGATTTACTTATGGGGTCCTTCTTATAAAAAAATGTTTGATTACCCAAAATAAACATTGTTTTCTTTTTGTTTTTAACTAAATATAAAATCAGTTTTGACAAAATTCAACATGGCGTCCATATAGAATATGTTCATCCTCGCCTACACACTTTCGTTTTTTTTTTAGATTAACTTCAAATTTTTATCAGTTATGCCATCAACAAATTTGATTGTTTTTTCTTGCCTAAGGAAAAAAATTACTTACTTCTGCATGGCCTACTAAGGACGTTAAAAAATATATAAATTTAAAAACATAGTAGGCTACATTTAATTAAATGTTACTACGTAACTAAAAATGATTTTCCTAAGGAAATCTGCGCCCATACGCAAAATTCCAACTATTTCCATGTTCAAGCATATGAATAAGAAACTTCGGTTTATACGCTTTTAATTTGTGACGTTTGAGATATCTGCATAAATCTGGAAATACTTAATTGCAAACCTAATTTTTGGATTAGGGGATTAGCACGCGATGTGTTCACGATCATTTCATCAGTCACTGAGTCAATCTGATTATTATCTACCTGAATAAGAAACACTTCCAGTATTATTAAAACTGTTATTAATATTTGCAGCCATTTTAAAACAAATATTTCTAGTTTGATGCCTTCAATTAAACTCGCTAGCTGCTTTCCTGTATGAACGAGTTTTGACACCAAAAAAGAATTATTTGTACTTTTTCAGCAACTGCTAAATTCAAAGGCAGAAAAGTATAAATATTATACACAGTATTTTGACATTGTCAAGTAAACTAACAATAAACAAATTTTGATTTTGATAGCACCCCCAAGATAGAAGAAATTGACTTCATCTCCATTATGTACACGACTTGACTAGCGGAAGTTAAATAAGTTGTGTCTGTTCAATTTTGCACCTAAGAACTCTAATTGGCCTATATACTGGGCACTGCAGATTAAATCATCACCTACACAGAATTGGACGGGTGGAAAACGTCGAATACCGTTTGTCTGGATGGTGAAACGGCAGAGCACGTTTTGTGTATAATAGTTTCGATAAATAATTCGGCGATACAAAAAAGCTCGCAGAAAAGCCTAAAGGAGACCGACCGCTTCTAATTAGTATACCGCCGGACAATAATGTGAAAAATATAATAAATTTATTCTTAAACTTTTATGACAAAGGAACTGTTACTCCACTCCTGGAAGTTCACGTTGACTAAATCGCTTATTTCAACGAATCATCTATTTGGTAGGACAAATTTCAACCAATTATATTCAGTGGGATTGGTCCAGGTTCTTAACTCGTTAGGAAATATTTAGGACAATTTTTTGTGATGATAATAAAAGAACCTTCTTCATGACCTTTCTTGTACATACATTGAAAACTAATTGTGGTCGGTCTCCTTTAAACTTTTTTGCAAGTTTTTTATATGGCTGAATTATCTATGGAAACTACTATACCTGTCCCGTTGCAGAAAGAACCAGACTCTCACTGTTTGGCAAAGGGCGACTGGAGCCAGAGAACCTGAACGGTTTCTCACCCAACGAGATAATCAGCTTTATTAAAAAGCTGAATCTCTTGGATGAACTATAACTAAGAGTGAACCAGAATAGACCTGATGGTGGCATTGGAGGGTCTGACAAGAGCTCACTCACATATTAACCTAACCTAACCTAACCTAACGTAACCTAACCTAAATGTTGTTAATTTCTTGATAACAGTAATACTGTATTTGTGAAAATGACTAATTGATCTTTTAACTATTTGAATAAAATTAAATTCTACAAATGAATATTGTTCCCCATAAATTTGTATATAAAGCAAGTTTGCTTTCTCTTAATAAAATGTTTAGTCTTAACAGAGTCTTCTATGTTTTCTAAACTTTAAACTTTGATAACCGTTCTCAGCAGGCCATGATGACCGGAGTAAATTTTTCTAAGCAAAATAAAAATCAATTTTGTTGACTGTATAACTGACAAAAATTTGAAGTTGATCTGAAAAAACTGAGAAAGATATGAAAGTGTGTAGGCGAGAGGTGAGACACACTGTACATATATTGACGCCGGATTGAATTTTCTGCATATGTACTACGATGTGCCAATATTGGTTTTTTAATTAATCAAAAACAAAGAAATATTTCGGGTACTTAATACAAAAAACAAATGTATGACTTCATAAGTAAATAAAGAGGAGTTAGATCCGGGAATCTTGCTAATAACAAAATTTTGTAATCGAGTAGTGGACATTCATAGATAAATTGTTAAATAGATACTTCTTTTAGTAACTAATATCGACGATACATAAGCGTTGAGTTAACGAGCGTTAGGGACGCCCACTGTAGTAAACTATTGGGCTATTATATTAGGCCTGTCATTAAAGCAAAAAAGATATGAAAAATTGCTAAAGTCTTTAATCTTTGAGACAATATTGTAGGAGGTGAAAAAATAATGAATCCGGTTTTGCACTCCTCCTCCCCGGAACATTGTTAAATTAACAAAAAATGATTATTTTCAATACATTTTTGACAAATTCCGATATTTAAACAAACCTTGGAGAACATTTGAATAATTATTACACATATTCTATCAAGTTTGCACCCTGCTACGATGACCGGAACATTGCAAATAGTTGTTTTTTTACTTCCTAATTAAATATTTCGTGGAAAAAAAATGCGCAAGTTACACAAATGATTGTTTATGCAACAGAGTAGGGTCACAAATCCGCTTGTAATTTTGCGTACATTTCTTTACACCAAGTTTTTTGTCCAAATGTTTTTATCTCGCACGGACACGATTTTGATGTTTTAAACAATAAGTAGAAGTCTCAACAATTGCGAAAGTCTTAAAATTGAGTTGCAAATGTTTATAACACCAGTAAATGATATAATCTGAATTTGTAGCCTCGTAAATGTTCCGGAAGTTAATGAAATTACCTATTATTTAAATAATGAAGCTATGCTTGACTTAAAAAAATTGGAATATGGGTGCAAATTTTACCTAGCATTCTAATAATGTGTATAAATTCTCCTGTGAATTCGCAACCCCAATTTCATTAAAATTTCATTAGCATCAAAGAAAATCCAGAAAATGTTGCAAATTCATTATTGTTTTAATTACGTCGGTATATAGATTAAGATCAAATTGCAATCCATTTATTATTGCGGAATATGATTTAAATAAAGAAAATCTCCCTCAATCATAGCCCTCGCTTGGCTATTTGTCTTTTGCTTACATATAGGGTGTCTTGTAATAACGTGTAACAAATTCAACTACCAATTCCTTATCGAAAAGGAAGGTTGGTCACTGGTTAAATATTATCAGAAATGTTAATATTTCAAAAGCATCTTGACACTTCAATTGGGATAAGCGTGGAACAATTTTTTAACCATTATACATCCAATAAAAACTGAAAAATAGTGAAAAATCGAACGCGAACGATTTTCCACATATCCTAGAATGCTAACCTTTTGTTATAATCTTTCTTACTTTCTAAAAAAAATTTTTAAGGGGTACCACGCTGGAAATTTCAAAATTGTTTTTGTCTGAAACACCCTAATATGTATGGGGCATTATGTGGGAAAATGCACTTTCGCCAAAATTCTGAGTTACAAAAATATTGTCGCAATTTATAATTATTATGTTTTATGAGTGATTCAGCTTTAAAAATGTAAAAAAAATCAAAACAATTTTTAGCTTAAGAGTTGGCTACAAAGATTAAAAATGATAAGGTGCAGTGTTATGTAAAAACCCTGCTTACTAGCTGAAAAGTACATAGCTGTGCAGCCAGAAGTCCATCCGTTATATTTAAAATCTCCCTATTCTTCCGGGTTTTTCCGGTTATTACCGTACATTAATGGAACAAAGAACAAATCAAATTCACGAAATGTCAAAAAATGCTGTTTTTCGTTCACTTCTGTCGGATCGAATTTTCGATTTCGCCCATGCAATTAACGATGCCGTGAAAATGCCAATTTCGATATCGACATTAGGAAGCCTTCCTGCTGATGCATTTATTTAGTTATGAACATTTAAAAATTTCATGTTTTGCTTTTTTCGACGAGACTAATTGAAATTTTAAGTCCACCCCGATCGTAGCATATCACGTCAAGCGACGACATTCACAGCAGATTTCTTGGTTCGAATCCTGTACGAGTGTACTTTTTTTAATTTGTTTTGAACTTTTTGGCTGATATTTCTTATCTTAAAATTACATCGCATTCGTTTATTTGTTTCTACGGTTAAAAACTATGCACAAAATTTCAGAGCTGCACTCAAAGATTTTATTTTAATAAAAAAATAATGCGTTTGACCGCCCGCCCATGCTTCACTTCCCGGGATGGATTTTTTAGCTAGTAAGGAGGGTTTTTACCATTTCAAGCTTTCTTTTTATTTTTAGCTATCTCACATTTTAAACTTTTTACCTAGGTGTATATAAAGTGTACATATAAAACATACAACAAGGTTGCAGACTATTTTATTCATTTAGATACATAAAACAAGTACTATGCTAGCCGATGGAATGAATGACTGGGGTCTTGGTTTATCTTAATTGATAAGCTGCTATCAAACACTTCTTTTTATTTATGATTCTTATAGTTGAAGTTTTTTCCACATATGAATAAAATCGGTGGTTATCGCATATTAATTAGGACGCGGCTGGGCGGAACAAAAATAATCCTTTATTATCACGTGGTAGGGGGCATGGTATGGTAAGGAAAGGCAGGATAGTGGGTTGTTTGTATTTTCGTATGTGTTGAGTCATGTGCGAGTGTATGCTATTTTCACCCTCTTTCAAGGAGATTTTATTTATTTAAATCATGTTCCGTATTAATAAATGGATTGCAATTTGATCTTAATTCATATACCGACGTAATTAAAACAATAATGAATTTGAAATCTATTCTGGAATTTTTTGATGCTGATGAAATTTTAATGAAATTGCGAAATATCTCAGAAGGAAAGCGAAGATAGATAAATTATATTCGGATATTTTGCGAGGTTGTGAATTCACATGAGTATTTATATCCATTATTAGAATGTTATGTGAAATTTGCACCTATTTTCCAATTTTCTTGAGTCAAGCATAGCTTCATTATTTAAATAATAGGTAATTTCAATAACTTCAGGTTGCAAATTCAGATTTTAAGACTTTCGCAGTTATTTAGACCCCCACTAATTGTTGAAAATGTCAAAATCGTGTCCGTGCCAGATAAAAAAATTGTGAAAAAAATCTTCCCTGGGCAAAGAAAGTTATGCAAAATTACAAGCGGGTTTGTGACCCTACTCTGTTGCATAAACAATAATTTGCACAACTTTCGCAATTTTTTTCCACAAAATATTTCGTTATAAAGTTAAAAAAACTACTAACTGCAATGTTTCGGTCATCGTAGCAGGGTGCAAACTTGATAGAATATGTGTAATAATTATTAAAATGTTCTCTAAAATTTGCATAAATATCGGATTTTTTTTCAAAAATTTTTTTGCAAATTTACGTTTTTTGTTAATTTAACTATGTTCCAGGGGGCGGAAAAACTGGATTAATTATTTTTTGACCTCCTCCAATATTGTCTCAAAGATTAAAAATGTTCGCAATTTTTGTCTAACTTTGCATTATGGAAGTCTGTGGTGATTGGCCTATATGGCATTTTTTCCATTCGATGACTGGCTATTAGCACAATGTTGTGGCATTGTGGTTATGGATATATCAGTCTGTATAGTTTACTACAACGGATTTCCCTAATATGCGTTGCAACGCACGTTAACTCAACGCTTGTCTATCTTCCGCCTAAAAATGAAATGTTTGTCTGCTTCAAGTATTATTTTTCATTATAAATGAAACTCTATATGTATGCCTTGCTATTAATCCTAGAATACAATCATGTAACAATGACATTTGAAAAATTAGTTCAGCATTACGGTATAAACACTAAACCATAGTGTTCTAATAAAAATGGTTTTATTTGTCTTTACCTAATTAAGAAACTAATTTTATCATATTCTAATACACTTTCAAAAAGATAACTAAAAGTACTAACGAATACATAAAAATCCAATATGGGCTTTATATAAAAAACAACAATTGTAGTCTCAAAAACAAACGACAATATTTTTCTTTTTTGCCCTTTCTGTAAAGATATTAAAAACGTGCCTACACATAAATGAAGTAACAATTTAAATTAAGAAAATAAGTAAATTTTTCCAAAATTCACGATTGTACTTTTACCCAATTATTTCAAAAACTGAAAAACTTGGATCAAATTCCAAACCACCATTGAAATGCCTAAAATATGCTCTAATACAGCTGTCCATTTAAGCGATTTTTAACCTGTTATAGCAGCACACTAGGCATACTCGGTAACCACGTAACATCCAATGTATTTATGTTCTGTATGGTAAAAATATGAAATACAAATCCTGGCCGCTTCCAGAACGAGATACGAAATTTGGTACGATTCCACAATCATGCCAAATTTCATTTCATTTCTATATCTGTTATTCGTTTATCTACTGATCAGTGTATTTTTTTAACCTTCCCACCCATAAAAATAGGGAGGTTATTGCTACTGGTCAAATAAAAATTGAGAGAAGACAACATCTTTATGTTTTGAGATACAGGAAAACGATAAATTGGTTTTTAATAACCCCTATGCATGTATGTATGTATGTATGTATGTATGTATGTATGTATGTATGTATGTATGTATGTATGTATGTATGTATGTATGTATGTATGTATGTGCACACGATAGCGCCGAAACTGGCGGACGGATTTTGATACAATTTGGTATAAGGGTGATATTATTATCGTACATGAGCTGAAAAGGTTCTGGTGCAGATCGGGCGACGTTTGGTGCCCTTTCCGCACAAACTTTTTTATTTTCCACCATGGTATGCATTTTTATTATACTTTTGGAGAGTAAATGTTAATCTTATTTCAACCATATATCAAACTTTACTCTTTTCCGTTAAAAAGGATTGTTCAAGTCCTGCGACGGAGGGTCGTTTTGAACATTATTATACCTATTATTTCATCTACGTAGGCCACGGTACACCCACTCACCCAAAGTGTTCTACTATCGTATTTGAAGTAGTGTCAGTGCTTTGAGGTTGCCAATTTAAGGACAGGATCGAAATGTCAAAAACTCGTAAGCTAGTACTTATGTTAATCCTAGATGGCACAATGTGTATCTTATTTTATTTTATTGGCAAGTTTCAATATTTGTCGGAATGTTGTCCGCATTGCCACATGTACAAAAATTTCTTTAGTATAAGATATAATAAATGTTACAAATTATAATTATAAATAATACCCAATTACATAAATAGTCGTAAAATAGGTAGTATCTGATTAGGTAAATTCTAAAATGTAGATGTGCATAATTTATGCCATGTACAACTAATATCATATAGGGATATTGTTTAAATTTTAAAATGAAATAGTTAACCACATTATTAATTTCGAATTAAACAGCAAGAACCTTTTATCCAAATTATGGGAACATATCAAAGTTTTAATTATTGCAAATGGCAAAGACAATATGTATTTAAATTTGGCAACTGTGCATCATCTAATTTTTATTCTACCTAACAGTTGTAAATATGTCCTTGAACGTAGTATGTGTGGGAAGCGTTCCTTGTTCTAGCGATCAACGTCAGCCTAGTGGCCAGAGCGTAGATAAAACCATGGAAGGTTCCTGGTTCAAACTCCTACGTCCGCTGATTTTTTTTTTCTTTAATTGTGTAATGATTAATATATTTTTCACTAATTCTTTTCTATGATTTCTTTACGTTAGGTTAGAGGTTTTTATTCTGCTTAAAATAATTTCATTATTTCGTGTGATTTCTTTAGGTTAGATTAGTAGGTTTTTATTCTGATATCTAATTGTTATAACAATAATTATTAGCGCCGCAGGCAGTATAATCGTCGCTGATAAAGAAATGGGGGGTGCGGCGGTGTCCCCCGCCTTGTTTTCACAAAATAACACAAAATACTTCAATTTCGACAATTTCTCGATTTGTAGAATTTATTACACATTTACAAGGTAATGCGCATGCTCGAAGCTCCGGACTTTCGGCAAAGATTAACAAGATAGGACAGCCAACGGAAAACCTTGTATCTTTTAGCAATAGCGCCATTGACGTCGACATTTAAATTGGAGTTTTCGCGCCAATAATGAAAATTGGACAACACTGTCTCCTGATAGAACGACCGAACACAGCTGACTGTCAGTAGCCAAGGTCACTAAAAAACAGGTTGCTTAGTAATATATGTCACACGAAGTATTTCTATGTTTATATGTAAGGTACCTATTTGGTTAGGATAGAATTGTACATTGAAAGAATAATTTTGAAACTTTTTTCTATAAAATGAGGAAAAAACAGCCACACGCAGCTGTCATCGAGGTCTATAAGTGACGTAACAATTGTCGATTTCGATGAGCCAACCTATCTTTTAGTAAGCTTGGTCAAATTCGTTTAATGCATAACCGACAAATCCCGAAACCGCTTCCGCTGGATGTCGCGTCCCTTTAAATTGGAGTGCACAACTGTCTTCGTCTATTTCGTCTTTTCCGTCAGACTGTCCTATCTTATTAGGTCTCTAATCTTTGCCTGACCTCTAGATATAGTGTATCATTATCCTTTTTTCCAAAAAAATTAACATACTTTTGCACATATCTAAGAAAAGAACATAACCAATATCCGAGTAAGTATATTGGGTTAATCATTCTTACACAATAAAAATTTGCCAAAACTGGCTGATTGAACCCGTAACTTCAGGGTTTAGGTTACACGTTGTTTCCTCTCGGTGAAGCAGTCACACAATGAAATATAAGATACTCTTTTCTGTGGAAGCATAAACGAGATAAAGTTATGGACAGTTGATTAAAACACCAATGCCATGAACCATTTTCAGGGTTCAAACATAATTTATATATTTACATTCATTGAAAATTCACCTAATTTTTGACAAAAATGAACAGAATTTATTGTATATATTGTATACTTGGAATATAGTGCGATTTTAGTGCTTGAATACAGTTGCAAACTGTTGACCATTTAATATTATACATTCATTGTTTAGTTTATTTAACAAATTTGAATTTGCCACTTTTGATTTCATTCATAAATCAAAATCATTACCCCTTTTCATTCATAAGGATATTGGCGCCATCTTCTAGTTACATGATGAACTTATTCTAAATATTCTTTACAATTATTCTGATGACTCATCGATTTGTGTTAAAAATCAGTTTCATACATTAAAATCTACAAAAGCAATTTTATGCAATTTTTTACAAAGATATGAGATAATGACTGTAATACGCATCAAAACGACCTAATTAAATGTACCTAAATAACTCCGATTATCTAATATAGCTACAAATGTATCGTCTGATAATAAGGCAATTTTAAAAATTTATTCCGAATTTATCGTGCACTTAAAAAAGAAACAAACAGGTCAGTTGTCTTTAGCCGACTTCTGTTATAATACTGCCCACTTTAAACCTTCGTTTGAATTACTTATAAAAAAGTTATTTATGAAATACCAAGTGTCGATTTGACGGAATTTTAATGATTATTAGGCAACCACATATACACTTTATGACATTTCGATCCTGACCTTAAAATATTTTAACAAGTAATACAATGTGTTAAAGGTTAGTCTTGTTTTGAAAATATCTGCATGTTGCACAAGAAACTTTTTAGTAGATATCGGTAAATATTTCTTTTCAATGAAGTAAAATATGTTTTCCATAATGTGCCATAATCATGTATGATTTTTTAATTAGGATAAAGATAAGAGCTTAAAGTATTTGTGATATTAATGCGAAGAATGTATCAAAATGGTACCATACATTTCTTAACTTTTTGTATTTGGAGCATAATAGTATGTTTGCTGTCAGTCTTTATTTAAAAAAATAATAACATAGGAACTGATTAAAATATATCTCGACGTTAATTTTAAGAGACTGTGGTTTCAGAATGGTCTGTATATACAAAATGACATCATTCGCAAGAAAAAAAATCTATTAATTTCTTAAAATTACATAATAATTAAAATTGCAAATACCTTTGTAGTTTTTATATTATTCCGAGTCTCGCAAGGGTGGGTCGTAGCTCAGTAGTAACATGCTCGGTTATTAACCAAATGAGGACATGTTCCCATACATTTGGTGGGGAGGTTCCAGCCGCTTTCAGCAGTCGCTCATTTTTTAATTTGTACCTACTTGTTACAATGTATCTTTAATAAATAAACATATTGTATTTTATTCCATTGCAAGTGTATATTCTGTTGCATGTTGTATTTTTTATTCAGTGCTACCAAGGTCAATCACCGACGCCAAGAGACAAGCTACCTCCAACTTGGAAATTTAAACACCTACTACACAATCCACGCCTAATATTGCATAGCTTCTACATATGCGCCAAGATATCAGCCGTTAGGAAAGTAGGGCAAAACCGCCGTATTTCCCTCGAGGGTCTACATTCCAAGTACTAGCCGCAATTAGCGTTACTTAACTTTTCGTATCGAAACATGTGTAGAGTATTTAACTGTAACATCTTTTATCCAGAAGCATCTACGCTCGCTTCCAATTGTAATAACTAGGTCAAATTACTTGGTACAATAATAATCGCATTTAAAAATTTGCAGAGGATTGTAAGCAATTTAAAGAAAGTATATTTTCACGATATAAATTTTATTAGAAAAATTAATAAAAAAATACAGTTATTATGTACAATATAAATAAACGTGTAGAAATACATTACTAAAACATAATCTCTAGTGAAGATATTTTCCATATCCAAGGGATAAACCGGAGTATCCATGACCAAACGAAATTGGAGCAGAAATGGCTGGAGCAGCATAGGATTTTATAATTGGAGTAGACACCAAAGCTGGAGCAGCGTACGATTTTGCTAGAAGAGGTGCAGAGTAAGAAATTGGGGCGGCAATTGAGGCAGCGTAAGATTTAGCAAAAAGCGGTGCAGAGTATGAAATGGCTGGTGCGATCGGGGCAGCATAAGATTTCGTTAAAAGTGGAGCAGAATAGGAAATCGCTGGGGCAGCATATGAGATGGGAGCTGAATAGGGAATTGGTGCAGAGTAGCTTTTCAAAACTGAAGTGGCGATTGGAGCTGCGACGATGGGGGCAGGTAATTCAAAACCATGCCCGTATCCAGCAGCAAGGGGCAGAGAATGTCCTAAACTGTAGGATTCAGCAATAGCACCATGGCCGTAACCGAGTCCAAGCAGTCCACGTTTTTCCTTCTTTTCACTGGCTGAGGTCACAGCCAACACAACAACCAAGCATACCTTAAATTAAACAAAAATAAAAATAAAAAAAAATGTCTAATTTTAATAAAATTAGTTTTAAATCAAAACTAAAATTTTGTGTAGATTTATGGACGACTGTCGCAAATGTGACGTATATCTATTCAGCATATTATAAGTGAAAGAGTACGTGTCATATGGTCTATTTGAATTAGAGTTTATAATTAAAAAATATATATAAGTACATATATTCATGTTTTATTATAATGCCTGGAACGTGAGAAATGAGTAGAATGCGATAAAGGCCAAAAAGTATTATCAGATTCACTACAATGAACTTTCTAATTGTTGTACTAGGACCAAAGCAATGGGGTTCTTCTTTTATTATCTCGTCAAAATCAAAAGTAAATACTCGCCTTAAAAAGTACACTAGCTAAAAAGTTGCACTTCTTAGCATAAAATTCACTCTTAGAACAGCGGTTAAAAGTCGACAGTAGTTATGAATGGTGCTTATAAATTTCATACTCTTTATGAATAGTCGGGGTACGGTTTTGATCGCATTTTGATCGATTATCAGTGTTCCCGCAGTGGTCGTAAAAAAAATACATATTTTTTGTAGAGATATACATTTAGAACGTCCAAAAAAATCGAGATTTTAAATTTAATCGACAAAAAAAAATTCTGTCTGTACGTGTTATTTATTGTACGCACGTTTTCTTTGGAACAGTTTAAGATATTGACTTGATATTTTATACACGTACGTATTATAGCGTGATCTGGAACTAAATTATATTTTGAGTTTATTCAATTGAAGGGTTGGGGATGAGATAGGTAAAGTAAAGAGAACTAGTAAGAGTCCAGAAACTTGGGATTTGGTTTATACACTAGAAACCAAGGTCACAATTTTTAATGACATTATCCACCTCCATCACCACTTCTACTCAATTAATAAAGGGGTTAACAAAATAAAATTAGTAGGTCTATTGACTTAAAATTTTGTACACGTATGCATCATAACGAGATCTGGGGCTAAATTAAATTTTGGGTTTATTTCGTAGACGAGTTGGGGGTCAAATAGGGATAAATAGGGATAAATCCTTTATTTACTTTTATTTTATTTTATTTTTTTATTTTATTGCCTTATTTATTTTAACGTCCTGGTGAAGTTTAGCTAATGCTACTCTACCACTTAACCAGAACGGCAAAATGAGATACGGTCGCCCATCCAAGTGATGGACTCGATCGGAGTGCCTTAACTTCGCCGATCGAGATCCTGCCACTAAAACCGGCGCCGTACCTCACCTCACGAATAAGTAGTGGAAGTCAATAAGAGTTCAGAAACTTGGGATTTGGTATATACACTAGAAGCTAACGTCTCATTTTTTTTATGACATTTTTCGCCACAACCACCATCCTCACTCTATTAATAAACTAAAGAGCAAAATAAGATTAGGATATTGACTAGAAATTTGATACATGCATGCGTTATAACAAGATCTGAAACTAGATTATATTTTGAGCTTTTTCTGTTGAAGGGTAAATAGAGTCAACTGGGAGCCAATAAATAGGGTCGAATAGCGGTAAATAACTGAGATCGAGAAACTTGAGATTTGGTATATATACTAGGAACTAAGATCTTAAACTTTTTTATGATATCTGCCACTTCCACTGCATTATTAAAGGGGTTTAAATAAAAAAACCGCTGCTTAAGGAATCGTTACTTCCACATCCAGATTTTCCATCAAAGTCTGTTTAAAGGAAAACATTTTGACTATATTTACACTCTATGTGTGGAAACAATTCGTCATAGACCTTTCTAACACCAAGGTAACTTCCGGACGCTGCCGAATACAAAGGCAATTTCCTGGCGCTGCCGAATTTCTCCGGGCGCCGCCGAATCAACTATTAAACACCACTGGCCAGGATCCATTTTGATTGCAAGATTTGACCCAAACAAACTAACATACAAAGCAAATTAAATTGTGAAACAGCAATACCAAGTGTTTTTAATACTTATTCTAAATAGTAGCTTTTAAAAAGTATCTGGACTGTTTGTTGGATTATTTTTCCCTAATTACCACCCCACCCCTTCCACGGAATCTTCTCAATCAGATGTCATTACAACACATACGTGTACCAAATTTCAAGTGAATATCCCTTCATTAATGGAGTGGAGATGGTGCGGGGTTGAAAAATATTATAAAGAAATCTGAGGCCTTGGCTTTTAGTATATACACCAAATTCCAAGTTTCTGTACTGTTATCAGCTTGCTTTACTTATTTTCCCCTATTTCCTCTTACTTAACCCTCACCCCATCAACGGAATCATTTCAACAAACAGTGAAGTCTATAAGTAACAGATAAATTCATTAACTATGTAATTAACAATTTATGCAACAATATTTATTTATAAAATCCTAAACATTTTTTTCTACTTCCATCTTTAAAATGGCGTTTATCGTATACGTTTCCATGACGCTAAATAATCCTTTAAACACGCTTTCGACAAACCGTGACTTCGTGCATTTTAGTCACAGGCTGAACTTAGCAACGAGATATTAGTCACGGCTGAGGTTAATTCTAGATATTTTAATGGCAAAAATCATGTTAGTTTTCTGTAATTCTTGTCATCAATCTGTCAAAATAAATCGACGCGTTGTGACAAGAGACAAGTAATTTTGTTTTTTTTGGAAAAAAATGAGCCTAAATCACTTAGTTTTTTTTAGCAATTGCCAAAATGTTTCCAATGTAACCATTAATATACACAATAAGTAGAACAATAGTTTAGTAATTTTTTACTGTTACCATGTTATTGATACGTTAATAAATGAAATATTAAAATAACTTCCAAATTTTTTATTTAGATATTTGCTGTCGTAGAAAAAGTATAGTATGCAACACGTTTTATAAACTTCTCATTTTATTAAACACTCGCTCCGCTACGCGTCGCTCGCGATTAATAAAACTCGTGACTAAAATGACGTTTATAAAACTTGTTACATAATATACTATTAATTCTAAAATGACATTTTTTGAGCATAATTTTATACCTCCCCCTTCAACCACCTTGGAGTGACAGCTGCTCCTTTAACATTTTTAAATGAACCAAGGGTGCGTGTGATAGCTCATTTGAAAGAATTTTTAATGATCTATTTCAGGAATATAAAGTTTTTTGAATTTTGTATATTCCTCATCAAGAAAATTAAATTTGAAAATTTTAAAATGTGTTTGAAATGATGTATCCTATAGTATTTATGCCTATGTTATGTTATGAGGACTTCCTGCTGGCGACTTCAGAGTCAATAGAGTACCTACATAGATGGTCTAGATGTTTGTTTGTGACTAAAGTGTGTTGTTATCTATATATTTTATGCATTTTGATTTCTATTTTATATTTACATGACCTGTATATGTACATATGTTTACATCTTTACTCCAAATTCCCAATGTGTCTAATAGCCATACGATAAATAAATAAATAAATAAATAAATATGCCTATGTACCAAATATCTGTGAAATCTGACTTTTCTAATTAATTTTGTACCGTATCATAACATCAATTTAAATGTATCGTTTTTTCTGATACGCAGGTGGCAAAAGACCCAACAAAGAGAAAGAAGTGAAACGGGTTTCTTTTTACATATCAGAAAAAAATTCTTTATTTGCTACATCTGTGCAAACTTATGATTCTAATCATTTCGGTATCGCTGATTGTCAAGTTGATTATTAATTTAACAATGAGTCTTTCGGTTATCGAAAGAAAAGAAATTTCGATATTATTAGGATGTGATGATAAAACAACAACGCAGAAGGAGGTGTGCAAAATCATCTATACTAAGTATCCTGACCATCGCATTTCTTAGACTACGGAAAGTAGATTAGAGTAGCAAACAAATTTCGTGAATTTGGAAATGCTACAGATATTCCTAAATCTGGTAGGAAAGGCATTTTAGACTATGAAAGGAAATTGGACATATTGTTAGATGTTCAAGATAATCCACATAAACCTACAAGGCAAGTTGCCCCCGATAATGATGTTAGTAAAACGTCCATAATGCGTCTTCTAAAAAATTAATAATTCCGCCCATGTAAAATTCAATTGGTTCAAGAACCTAACCACGATGACCCTGATCCATATAAGAATTTTGCGAAATCATGACAAATAAATGCCAAGATGATCCGTTATTAATGAAAAACATTATATTTTCTGTTGAGGCAACATTCGTCTTAAATGGAACAGTCAACAAACTGTTAACAAGTAACATTAAAAAGTAATATTTTTCAATAAAAAAACCGCTGCCTAAGGAATCACTACTTCCATCACATCCAAATTTTCCATCCAGGTCTCTTTAAGAATGTGTTTGCACGCCACAGTAAATTCGTATATAGAAAAAGCGAACTAATGGTTATGCCGATACAACAGGAACCATAAATTGGCTAGCTATAAGTAGTGATTTCATAATCAGTTGTTGGCAACAGAATTTTGCAGGGCCGTATGGACACTATTGGAAAGCCTTGACTGGATTTACAGCAGTGAATAAAAAATGATTCAGTTCCTTATATTCTACTTTGCAAATTTTGAAATAGGTTTTGATGTTTGTAAATAATTAAACAATTCATGGTTACGTTAGGCGGTAGCCATCGCAACTATCTACAAAATCTAATAACGCAGTAATAGTTTTAATTATTGTTAGATGTTTTTTGTGAATTTCTTTTTCAAATTTTAATGGTTATTCATCGGTTTTCGTGTGTAGGTGCTTTTTGTGGCATTTCACTTTCAGTGTAAAAGTGATCATCATCTGGTGATAAAAATCTGATGTTTTAGGAAAAATCTGAAAAAAATAGGGGTACCCAGTAAGGGGATAGAAATCGAATGTCTCGCACCGGAGTTATCCATCTGCGTTGTTTCTTCGGGTAGGGTCCTCGGAAACTGGAACAGTTTCATTTCTTTCTTGTGTAGGTGTTTATCATGGAATTTCACTTTCGTTATGAAAGTGGTCATCATCGGGCGACAAAATTTCAATGTTTTAGGAAAATTGCGAAAAAAATCAGGGGTACGCGGAAGAGAAATCGAATAGCGCAGTGGCGTTCTCTGTCTGCGTTCTTTATGTGGATGGGCCCTCGGAAAATGAAAAAATGTCACATTCTTCGTGTGTAGGTGTTTCTTTTTATGAAATTTCACTTTCGGTATGAAAGTGATCATCATCGGGTGACAAAACTTTGATCCAATAGCGCACAGTGGCGTTCTCCGTCGGTGTTATTTATGTGGATAGGGCCCTTGGAAAGTGAAAAAATGTCACATTTTTCGTGTGTAGGTGTTTTTCGTGGCATTTCACTTTCGGTATGAAAGTGATCATCATCGGGTGACAAAATGTGTTGTTGATGTTTTAGAAAAAAATATGAAAAATATCAGGGGTGTGCAATAATGGGAGACAAATCGAATAGCGCACAGTGGCGTTCTCCGTCTGCGTTCTTTATGTGGATAGGGCCCTCGGAAAGTGTAAAAAGGTGGTTTGTGTGTAGGTGTCTTTCGTGGCATTTCACTTTCGGTATGAAAGTGGTCATCATCGGGCGACATAATTTCGATGTTTTAAGAAAAATCTGAAAAAAATCAGGGGTACACAGTAAGGGGGGAGAAATCGAATAGCGCGCAGTGGCGTTCTCAGTCTGCGTTCTTTATGTGGATAGGGCCCTTGGAAAGTGAAAACATGTCACATTTTTCGTGTGTAGGTGTTTTTCGTGGCATTTCACTTTCGGTATGAAAGTGATCATCATCGGGCGACAAAATTTCGATGTTTTAGGAAAAATCTGAAAAAAATCAGGGGTATACAGTTAGGGGAGAGAAATCGAATAGCGTGCAGTTGTGTTGTCAGTCTGCGTTCTTTATGTGGATAGGGCCCTTGGAAATTGAAAAAATGTCACATTTTTCGTGTGTAGGTGTTTTTCGTGGCATTTCACTTTCGGTATGAAAGTGAAAAATGTCATATTTTTCGTGAGTAGGTGTTTTTCGTTGCATTTCATTTTTAGAATGAAAGTAGTCATCGTCGAGTGACAACATTTCGACGTTTCGGGAAAAATATAAACAAATTCAGGAGGACATAGGAAGGTGAGGGAAATGGAATGACGCAAATCGCAGCTCTGTATCTCCTTTCGTTCTCGGTGGAAGCGGTGAAAAACTTCGATTTTTACCTTCCGGAGACTTTGAGCAGCCGTATCTCGGAAACGAAGGACAGCTTCCCGAGATCGTATCTCGAAAACTAAACGAGATAAACATCGAAATTTTTGTCACCCGATGATGACCACTTTCACACCGAAAGTAAAATATCACGAAAAACACGTAAACACGTAAATTTGGACATTTTCCATTGGGAAACTGTTCCGAAGGCCCCTATTCAGAGAAAGAGCACAGACGGAAAACTCCGGTATCCACTATTCGACTTTTCTCCGCTTACTTCGTATCCGTTTTTTTTTTTAGATTTTTCCTAAAACATCGAATTGTCTGTCACCCGATGATGACAACTTTCACACCGAAAGGAAAATTTAACGAAAAACACGTAAACATGGAAAATGTGACAAATTTTCAATTTCTGAAGGACCTATTCAGAAGAAGAACGCAGATGGAATACTCAGGTGTCCGCCAATCGAATTCTCTCGTCTTCCTGCGCACTACGGGTGCGAATTTTTGCAGGCTTTTCCTTATACATCAAATTTTTGTCACTTGATGATGATCACTTTCACGCCGAAAGTGAAATATCACGAAAACACATACACACGACAACCAATGAATAACCATAAAATTATAATGTTTGAAAAAGGAAATTACAAAAACCAGAGGAAAACAATGGAAAGGCCTTTTGCGTGCTTGAGGAAATGAGGAAATCGGAATTCTTCAAAACAACATTTCTGTACTGCTAGTTTAGTTATCATTTTCAAAGACTAACGTGTCATTTTTGCTCCCAGAAAGAATGTAAGCTCTCCTTCGGGGAGTAAAAGAGACATTTTACTTTTTCAAAATAATTGATTATCTACAATCTACACTATTAGAGTGTATGCAAAGATAGTTTGTCTATATGCCACAAGATCAAAGTTCTTTTTAATCCCGCGTGGCATTGATTTTTCACAATCTGGATTAAAAATGGGTACATTTAGTCCATATAAAAATTACTTTATACAGTAATGATATGTTATTATTAGATATGCTCCTCATTTATTAGCAATATTAAGTACTAACACGCACTAACAAGTTATTGAAGATGTAGAATAAACTATAGCACGGGAGGCAGCGGCAGTTTTCGTGAAATCATTTCTATAAAGCTAGATTTTTTTCCAAAGAGAGTTTAGATAGCATCTATAATGAAGGTGCAATTATACCAAACTCTTAGTGGTGCATAAATGAGTAAAAAAATTAAAGAAAAAAATAGATGGATGAAAATTTCGTTTTTGGAATTGTCACGAATTGTCAAAAAATGACGATTCGCCTTCGCTCCTGCTGCCCTCAATTTTCAATTTTCACCTCTCGATTCACGTTGTACGGTCATTGCCGGTCTTCTCCTCGCCATCGAGACATAGAACATGTCTCCGATCGCCGTATTTATTCAGTTCTTACGTTTGAAAAATTGACTTGCGGTCGTGCTAATTGGCTACTAGTTTTAAGTGGTTTCCTGAGTTCGAATCCCGCCCAGGGATACTTTTTTTTTTTTTTCGTTTTAAATTTTTTGGCAGATATTTTCTATTCTATAATTGCTATTCGCTCAGTTCTATTGCATTACTCTGAAAAGTTTTGCATTTTCCGCCGCGAAATATTAATCTGCACTATTTCGATTAAAAATTAGAAATTTCCTTACCAAAATAATATAACATAATGGAGTAAATAAAAGCTTATTAACAGATCTATAAAAATACTGTCTGTTCATTAATACTAATGAGGAATATAATTGTCGTGATTTGACTACGTATTGCCGTTTTTGCAACGTCTACCAAAAATTTAGCCACCCGGAAGTAGAATGTGATTTTTGATCCAAATAGAGCATCTAAATATTCCACGGCGGAAAATGCAAAACTTCTCCGAGAAATGCAATAGAACGGAGCAAATTGCAATTATAGAATCAAAAATATGTGCCGAAAACGAAAAAAAAATATCCCCGGGCGGGATTCGAACTCGGGAAACCACTTAAAAATAGTCGCCAATTAGCACGACCGCAAGTCACTTTTTCAAACATAAGAACTGAACAAATACGGCACTCGGAGACCCGTTCTATATCTCGATGGCGAGGAGAAGGTCGGCAATGACCGTACAACATGAGTCGCGAGGTGAAAATCGAAAATTGGGGCCGGCAGGAGCGAAGGCGAATCATAATTTCTTGACAATTCGTGACAATTCGAAAAACGAAATTTTACATATTTAATTTTTTACTCATTTATGCACCACTAAGAGTTTGGTAGAATTGCACCTTCATTATAGATACTATCTAAACTCTCTTTGGAAAAAAATCTAGCTTTATAGATATTAACGCGAAAAATCTGTCGCTGCCTCCCGGGCTACTAGAAATGTAACAATTCAATTGGTAAGTAAATTTAAATTATTTTAAACTATATTTCAAATGGTAGAGAAAACAAAAAGTTCGACCCTGCAGTTTTTAGTGATTTGAAGCATGGTTGGTACTTCGAAAAGCTACTGCTTCGCCCTCTATTAGTAAACCGTCCAATTAAATTGGCAAAATTGAATACATTTTTTCTAACATATTGATCTCCCTTAGGAGCAAATATTATGCCGATTTTTAACTTTTTTTTATATTTGATATATTTATTCTAGTACGTATCATATTTTATTTGAATATTTGAGTCCCATTAAAGAATATAAAAAAGTTAATGGTGAAAAACGGACGATTGAGTAGCACGTTCACGTGTAATAATCCAAAGGAAATTTTTAATTTCATTTAGTTTTCAAATATGAAATATGATACGTACTAGATTTAAGTTAACTAGTTCTAATATTTAAATCAAATCCGATTTTTGTTGGTTTGTTTTTGAGAACAATATGTTGAAAGATTTACGACTGTGAACGCGGTATTTTGACATTGATAACACAGCCTTAAAGGAAAGTATCTTGACTATATTTATACTCTAATATGTGGAAATAATTGGTAATTAGCAATTATTTCCACATTTAATTAAATTTTAATAATATTTGAGGCAGATGTGATAAAAAAATCCGAGGCGTTGGCTTCTAATATATACGTCAAAAATAAAGTTTCGGGGCTGTCATTAGCTTGCTCTACTTATTTTCCCCAATTTACACCTCACATCTCTTCAACAGAATCATCTCATTCAGACGTCATTACAATACATACGTGTACCAAATTCCAAGCGAATATCTCAATTTTATTTTATCAGCCCCTTAATGCGTAATAATGGAGTGGGGGAGGATGGTATTGAAAAATATAAAAAACCTGAGCCTTGGCTTCTAGTACGTACACCAAATCCCAAGTTTCTGCACTCTTACCAGATTGCTTTATTTATTTTCTCCTATTTACCCCCAACGCTTCAATGGAATCATCTCAAAATATAATCTAGTTCCAGGTGTCGTCATATTATATACGTGTATCAAATTTTAAGTGACTATTTCAATTTTATTTTATCAACCTCTGTAATAGTGGAGTGGGGGTGGGCGAGGGTATGTAAAATATTATAAAAAAATCTGAGGCCTTGGCCTCTAGTATATACACCTAGTTCCAAATTTTTGTACTTTTACCAGCTTGCTTTATTTATTTTCCCTTACCCCTATTTATCCCCCAATCCTTCACCGGATAAGTTCCAAAAACAATCCAGTTCCAAACCACCTTATAGTACATACGACTATAAAATTTCAAATCAATATCTTATACCGTTCCAGAGAAAACGTGTTGGCAAAAAATAGTTACAAACAGACACAGACAGACCGAACGACAGAGAGACAGAACATTTTTTTCACTCAAATTTAAAAACTCGACGTTTCATGACATTCTAAACCTATTCCAACAAAAATAAATATCAATTTTTTTTACAATTATTATACTTCCATTCCACTACGTGGATGTGGAAGTAATTAGAGAAATAAAAAAATATATATTACTCGATAGGGAATTAAAAATCCTTTCAAATGATAGTCCAGGAAATACATAATTTTAGGTTGCAAAATTCATGGTAGTTCTGTACATAGGTTTGTTTTATGTTTTTCGGCTCGCTGAATAAGAATTTTCAAGTTCCCACCAAAAATTCCCCCCGCAACCTCCCCAAATTTTGTTAAAAAGAAAAAATATCGTTTTTTGGAAAAAAATCGTTATTTTGTGTATTTTAGAGAAAAACTATCTGGAAATTCGGAAAGTAGACAAAAGTTGCGACAAAAAAGATCATATGATATTTTGACGTAGGGCGAACGGGTAAAGCGTTAGCGCGTCTCAGAACATGCGCCTCAGTGCCGTACGCGCGCCGGGACATCAGCAACAGAAATAAACATCGCATTATTGAAATGATTAAAAGGAAGTTTGAGATGGAAAATTTGTCAGTGCGATAAGCTGACGAAGACGCGGACTGTCTCGTCGTTAATACAGCAATTCATCCATCGGTGATTATTGTCGGCGAAGATATAGATTTGTTAGTTCTATTAACTGCACTCTCTCAATTCGCCAATGTTTACTTCATGAAGCTGGGCAAAGGCAAAGTTCCACAACAGATCTACTCACCTTCTGGTCTTGAAGAAAATACAGCGGCTAAAGATATACTATTTTTACACTCTTGCGGCTGTGACTCTACGTCTGCGATTTTTGGCCACGGTAAAACCAAATTTATTAAAGTCCTCGTCCAAAACCCAGATTTATTTCCCTAGCTCAGCTGTTTCAGACTGCAAATGCAGACGCACAGGCTATCGCAAAAGCAGGGAATCAATTTCTACTTCGTTTGTATGGTTGCAAGGATGAAAACATGACTTTAAACAGTTTTAGACATCAGTGTTTCACTAGGACTGCGTACAACAGTATAGCCTCTTTGCCTCCAACTGAAGCTGCCGCTGAGCAACACTCATTCAGGACGTACCACCAAGTCCAACTTTGGCAAGGAAATGTCATGGAACCACAAAAATAGGACGAAAAAAACTATCTGCGGACTATCTCCTGTAACTACCTTTAAACCTCTCGCGCCACCAAAACTTCTAAAGCATATCTCCTGTAGGTGTAAAAAAGGCTACCGTGACGCGTGTGGATGCAAGAATAGTGGCTTGAAATGTTCAATAATGTGCCTCGAGTGCAACAATTCATGCGATAATAGCCCTGAAGATATAGTCGAGGATTTGGATGAAGAGGATCCACAAGCAGTGGAACTCAAACTGTTGTTTGAAAAGGTCGATCAAGCTGATGGGATTGTTTTGAAGAAATCATGTAAATCTGATGGCCCAGCTTTTCTAGAGTCCGAAAACACGGAAGAATTGTCAGGTTAGTCGTTTCTAACCTTCTTTTTTGTGTTCCTTCCTACAATGGATCAATTAGTCTACTTTAAAAACGTGACTTTAAAACAAATTATATCTTTTTCGCGCAAGAACTTAATTTTCAGCTTGACTGACAAATGTTTATTTGTTTCAGTTTTGTATGCATCCCACGGAGTAACAGATGACGGATCTGATAGTAGTGGCCAAAGTGACATAGATGAACCTGGGCCCTCAGCTGCAGTTAAGCGGAGAAGAATAATTTAAACTTATTGCTCAGATGTGTTATAATATTTATTTGCATTTCTTTTCTTTTGTCAAAAATATTCATTAATTATAAAAGTCTATATTCTTTAAATATGTAGATGTCTCTTAATTTTCAACTTGCCTGAAAATAGGTGAGGAAAAGTTGGGGGTTGAGGGTTGGGGGATTTCCAGATGTTGAAAAATAAGAAAGCCTAAAGAAGGGGGGGGGGGTTAAAACAAAACATAAAGGGGGTGAAGGGAGATCGAACGTAAATGACGTGGGTTGTTAAGCCAAGTGCGTCACTCGGCGTATGATACCCCGAGTCGCCAATGAGCATGCTTCAAGACACGCCAGCGCCTCCTACGTTAGTCCTATATCAAAATATTTTAGGACGTTTTTTGTTGCATATTTTGTCTACTTTTCAAAGTAGGTATTTTATTCCTAAAACCAAAAAAAATCGATTGTTTTCCAAAAAAACGATACTTTTTTCTTTTTTCAAAATTTGGGGGGGTTGCGAGGGGAATTTTTGGTGGGAAGATAAAAATTTGGATTCAGCGATCCAAAAAACATAAAGTAAGCCTATTTCCAGAACTACCATGAATTTTGCAAGGTAAGATACTCATATGGTCTCTATTGCCTGGATTATGAGCTATCACACTTATCCTCGTCCCATTAAAAAAAATTTTAAAGCTGCCACTCCAAGGGGGTTGAAGGAGGAGGTATAAAATTATACTCAAAAAATTTCATTTTGCAATTAAAAATTGACGTGTTTTTTTACTGATAAATTGTAAATTACGTAGATAATGAATTTATCCGTTAGTTATGGATAATGGAGTGGTGGAAGGGGGTGGGTTGAAAATATTAAAAAAAAAGAGATCATGGTTTCTAGTATATACAACAAATTCCAAATTACTGTACTCTTACCAGCTTGCTTTACATATTTTTCCTTATTTGCCCTTATTTACCCCCCAACCCTTCACCGGAATTAGAGCAAATTATAATCTAGCTTTGATATCTAAACGGCATATGACGTCTTTTTCAGTGCCATTGTGATTTGATTATATAAAAATATATTTATGTGAGCAGCGATTAATCAAAAACTGAGCTAATTACCGATTATCACACACAAATCATCATTTCTCTGATGAGTGGTAATCTATTAAATTAGTTAATTGAATTGAATATGTTTACATCTAATTAAATATTTTAAGAATACCTATATGAGGTTAAGTTTAAAGTTTCATAGTTACGTTTTGCTTGTTTTCAAATTCAATATTATAAGTATATTGTAAATCTCCTGGTGTTAGTTTGTTTAAATATTTTACTTCTTCTCGAGGCAAAAGCAGAAAATTAACTCAACTAAATAATACATCTCCTCAGATCCGAATAAAGTGTCTTGTACAAAAAAATATATAAAAAACTGATCAACATGAGAGCAGATTGTTAATAATTACTGGTTGCTGAAGCAATTACATTATTAGTGAACTGTCTGAAAATTATAAATTAGAGTCGGATAAGGATAAGCAACCATTTATAAAAGTACTCGGTGGAGTACCTTAAAAAACGAATTATTCGTTTTTTAAATTTAAATTGTTCAAAATTAATATAGGCAGTTTCTTCATTTGGAACGGCAATATAATTATAAATTTCAGTTATATTAAGATATTGCGGTAACTATACGATTTTCGACATATGCTCTAATAAACTTTTTTATTATACTTTAAATTGTGAAAATTTCAATGCCAAGGCAAATGGCATAGCTCAAATGGTTACAGGCAATTGAATATTTCACCCTTGGAAGAGGTGTACAGGGAGTGTACGACCCGTATCGGAGATGGCCAAGAAGTAGTTCAGTATTATATGTTAGATCCCCTATTAAATTAAATGGGTCGCTTGCTTTCATCATTCCAAGCCCAGGAAATTACATATGCGCGTCTACTACTTCTCAAATATGATTGTCATATATTTTTATCTTCACTGAAGAAGTAATGTCAGTAAAAAGAAAACTCAAAATTTTGGTAGGTTATTTCAAGTGCAGTAAAAATCAACAACTGCTTCAGTTTCATTAAGTTTCTACACTCGTTTCTACATCTTCACATTTTTCGGTCTCCGATGTGTATACCGGGTGACCACGAGTCAAAGTACGCCCCCAATATTATGGTTGTTTTTGTATTTAAAAATGTGGTTTTTGGTATGCATAAATTAGACAATAATAAGCTACTCTTAGACTAACAGGATTGAAAATATCACTTCCGGTTGAACCGAAAGTGACATCAACTTTTTTTTCTTAAGCGAAACGACTATATTTTTTTATGGTTTCTCATTAAGCATAAATTTCTAAGTGCAACAGTTTTTTCAGATGTAAAAAATTCCAAGAAATAAGTGAGATACGAACAATTTTTTAATTTTTTCAAAATGGCCGCGTCAGATGAATGCGATATAAGAAAATTACTAAGTAGGCTACGGAAATTATTAGTAAGGTTATAGACTTGCCTGTAAAGAAGGAAGCAGTTGTCTGAATTACTGATAGGTACCAGTATTTTTAGTTTTTTTTTTCAAAAAAAAACGGAATTTCATTTTCATTTCCGTAGGGGTCCTATGGAATTTTTTTTAATGGAGCTGTGCTATTTCTTTTATTAATCAGAAATAATGATTCATAAACTATAATTTTTTCGCCATTAATCATTTCATAACGATATCCTTCGTAATAATAGAAGTATTTTTAAAAAGAAAGCGCCAACAAATCATTTTAATAAGGTACCTATCTACATATAAATCCAAAATTGCAGATAGCCATGAAAATGACAGACATTCGCAACAATTGAATTAGTTTTGACTTGCTCACTAATTTTATGAAGCAAGTGTATTAAAGTTGTTATAAACAAGAAAATTTATATAAAATGGCTGAAAATTATTCAAGAGATGAAAAAGTTGACTTGATCATTATTTATGGAGAGACTCAACGTAATGCAACTAGAGCACAAAGTCTGTATGGACGGAGATATCCAGAAGGAAGACAACCTCCGAGAAACTATTTCGCCCGGTTGGAGCAACAATTTAGAATTGAACCTAATGTAGAAATTGAAGAAAGATTTATTGTGGATGAAGAAACGGAAATTAATGTATTAGCTTTAGTGCATGTTGACCCAACCATTTCGATAAGACAAATTGAACATGAATTACCAGTTTCCAAATAATTAGCCAGAAAATTTTTAAAGAAACACGGCTATCGTTCTTATAAATATCAATTGCATATATTTTTGTATGAGCATGATTATCAACGAAGAATAACCTTTTGTAATTGGTTACAGTTACGCCAATTAAGAAATGAGAATTTTATCAAAAACATTTTGTTCACTGATGAAGCGAGATTTACAAACCTTGGGTTATTTAATCGAAACAACACTCGATATTGGGCAATTGATAATCCTCACATTATGAGACAGGGGCGATTTCAGGAGCAGTTTGGCTTCAACGTTTGGTTAGGCGTACTGGGCGACCATATCATAGGTCTAATAATTTTTAACGAAACTCTAACCGGACCAAGATATCTAGAATTTCTCCAAAATATAATAGTTCCAAAGATTAATCAAATTTCCAATACCAATATTGACGAGGTTTACTTCCAACAAGAAGGGGCTGGACCACATAATGCTATTATCGTTAGGGATTACTTTAATCAATTATTTCCAGATCGTTGGATTGGGACCCATGGTCCAGTCAGATGGCTTGCAAGGTCGCCTGACTTAACCCCACTCGATATTTCTATTTGGGCGCATTTGAAAAACAGAGTCTACATGACTGCTCCAACCACAGGGCAAGATCTGGAAGAAAGAGTTCGACACGAAATTGCACAAATAACACCTCAACAATTACAGAATGTTAGACGTGCAACGATCTACTCTGTGTATTAATCATAACGGTGAACAGTTTGAACAATTTTTATAATGGTTTATTATATTTTAGGTTTTAAATGGTTTTGTTATTCTTGGTAATTTATTCATGGTTGTAACGTTATACTTATTAAAATTATTTATTGTTTAATTTTTGTTTACTTTTAAAAAATACTTCTATTATTACGAAGGACATTGTTAAGAAATGATTAATGGCGAAAAAATTATGGTTTATGAATCATTATTTCTGATTTATTAATCAGAAATAATGATTCATAAACTATCAGAAATTCAAACAACTATTTTCTACTTTACAGACAAGTCTACAACCTTACTAATAATTTCCATAGCCTACTTAATAATTTTCTTATATCGCATTCATCTGAGGTGGTCATTTTGAAAAAATTAAAAAATTGTTCGTATCTCACTTATTTTTTGGAATTTTTTACATCTGAAAAAACTGTTGCACTTAGAAATTTATGCTTAATGAGAAACCATAAAAAAAATTAGTCATCCCATTTAAGAAAAAAAAGTTGATGTCACTTCCGGTTCAACCGGAAGTGATATTTTCATTCCTGTCATTCATTATTTAATTTGTTTGTATCAAAAACCAAATTTAATACAAAAACAACCAAAATATTGGGGGCATACATTAACTCGTGGCTACCCGGTATGCACTATACTGAACTTATAGCATTCTGAGTTGTAAAAGTGTCCAGCCAAGCTACAAAATGCCGTCAACAAGTGAATTTCTTTCTTTTGCACTGTCGGCATGCGTCTGTCATTAATCTGTGTACCTTCTTTCGTTTCATTTTAATGCAGCTGTACGACGAAGACAGCGACGTACAACACTGTCGAATGTTTGGCTTGCGCTTTTGTGTTTCCACCACGGTTTCTTCAGTGACTAAACACCTGCACGTTTAACTTGAAACGCTGTAAAATCCGTTAGAGTTACGAAGAAAATGGACGTAAACAATTTGATAGAAAATGAACTTTCTATAAAAATGTCAGTGGTAGCATATGTCTATCTTAAATACTTTTGGCGAGAAGATGGTTGAAAGTCGCACACTGGACAACTGTAAATTTTGTATTCAAGTTTCAAACACTCTCACGCCTAAAGTATTGAAGATAGACATATGCCATCCGTGACTTTTTTATAGGAAATTTAATTATCCATAAAATTGTCTATATCCATTTTTTTCATAACTCTAGCAGTATTGGCAGCGTTTCGAGTCAAAACTTCCTGCGTCCAATTTTACTCGTGTTTTTTTACACAGTAGCCGGCAATTTAGATAATAATATTAATAATGTACTGTTTTGTTTGCAAGCAAGTGTACATGCCTTTTGGTTAATAAGATTTAACTAATAAGAAGTATTCAATAAAACTTCAGCCAATCCAGTTTAATCAGCAAGACAATTTACTTGTGTCCCCAATTATTTGTAGCCTTGGAGGAAAAGCAAAACTCTAATATTTTAAGTTCTTGTCGAACAGACGAATGTGCTGTCTTTATTAGATCGAGTGCTTCTCTGTTTTGCGACTTAAACTGCTATAAGTTTGGTACGGTCTATACTATATTCTTCCTGTACAGTAAAATCTCGAACGATGACAACAACTACTACAGCATTTTGCATAAACTAATTTACATATTATTATGTTTTTTGTATATTTCAAAGTCGAGAAAAAAAATTTATTGTCAATATTTAAAAACACAATATGCAACCGGCGGTTCTTGCAAAATAAAATTATTTTCTTTACTGATAAAGAATACATTTTGAGGAATGAACTGGATAATTTTGTAGAAATTTATGTGTTGTAGGTAACTTTTTTGATACCATTTAATAAAATTTAATAAATACATCCTTCATAATTCTGCTGAAGTATAATTTTAAAAAGATGAAACCAAAAATAATTATGATCACGTTTTTAACAAAAAATATTAATAATTTTTTTATTCAATTACATATTAATTACAACACACTATTTTCATCGCATTTTACTAGAGCAAAAATACAAAAATTGTCAAGAATGACTAAGGATGATAATAATCATGACTCGTAGTGTATTTTTTACCCAATGATAAACTAAGAAAAAGGGAAATTTCCAAAATTGAGGTTTCAAAAATTCACTATGATGTAATATTTGACATTTATTAGAAGTCATGTTTTTCTTTACTTTTTATTCAGTACTACGGAAATATTACTATACGTATTGAGCAAATTAAATCAAAGAATTAGATATAATAATAAAATAATAATGGGCAGAACTTTTGATCTCGAATAATGACTCAACCGGCACATTTCCAAATCAAAGATCTAAAGGAAATGTTGAATTTCTATATCTGTACTTTTTTCATTAAAAAACATTTTAGATTGATATTTTATACATAAAAATGTTTTTCAAATATAACCATACAAGAATTTAGATTACCCGAAATATGCAAAGATTAAGAATTATTATACAAGTGATTAGTTACCAAATTTTTATTTATTTTATTTTTATTTTCTACGTGACCTGAACAATTTATTAATTAAACCGTCCATTTGAGTAATTAGTTGATGCTGATTGTAGCTCATAATTAAAAAAAGCATTTCAAGAATCCTGTTTTGTTCTTATTAAAAAATTAAGACACTAAGATGAAGTATACGACGTTTAACTCAGTAATAATTTCAGACAAGTCGTCTTACCATAAAAATGCAAATTTTCCAAAATCCGTTCATAGATTTCACTCAAAAACACTAAAACAACGTTCACTGTACTTACCAACAATTTCATGTTTATAGTAATTTATTTATTTTTCGTAACTTTACAGTTGAATGCACAAATGATATGTGATGCATTTTGAGAGTCTTGTAGAGTTTATATACTTAAGTGGAAGGGTTCAAGCGTTTATTTTTTTAATCACGTGTGATATCATTAAACTAGATCAACCATCACGTACAAATTGTATGATTTTGTCATTATGAGGTTTTACTTTTACTTAGGCCAATAATTATAAGTTTTCGTGATTTTATTTATTGACACTGGCACAGGAAGAAGGATCGTGTAGTATATACACGATATGTATATGGGTGAGTTAAATTACAAACGCATACTATAAAATTGTATAAAATATTTCATTTAATATATTCTCGAATATGTGCATACAAGTATGATTGTTTTAAAACTAGGTCAATTACTTAAGAGTTGTCATGAATTTGTTATAATTTTGATGATAGAATCATATCTTCACTTCCCTCGCTTACCGAAGGGAAGTGTTGTATTCGTGAAAAAAACACCCTCCGAGATCTTTTGAGATTTTCACGTTTCAGATCATGTAGATTACGAAAATGATAAAATTTTCAATTTTGTTTGTCTGTCTGTCTGTCGGTCTATTGTCTGTCTGTTGGAGCTATATCTAAAAACTATTTCACGGAGAACTGTCGAATTTGGTAGGTAGTTGACGCTACTGCAGTCACTGGAAAACATACCGGATGGACCGCCTAAAGAAATAAATAATGAAAGAAAATGTGACAAATAACAACAATATTTGGCATAAAGTTAACACAATTGGTATGGAAGACACCTATCATACCATTGTCTAAATCTTATTTGTGGCATTATCTTAATTTTTTCTTTTCAATTCATTGGGACTTCCTGCCCCATGTATTTTTTCCTTTTAAGCGGTACTCGGGGAATCTACAAAATATCACAATTAACCAGTATGTTACTGGTAAATAACATCTACGCCTGTGACTTTTACGTCAAAGGATCAGTTACAGGTTGCTTTTTTAAATAAATAACACTAGTACAAAAACTTGAAATTAAACATTTCGTCGTCGTTTCGGAAATCTAATATGTTTCCTTTTTCAAGACTTTTTTGAAAAATCTTTTTTGCCGTGTATGATAAATACACAGCTCTAAGAATGTTTGTTATATATAATATCCATAGATACTTACTATTTACATAGAACTGTTGATATAGTTAACAGTTTTTTAAATTTTTATACAATGTTAAGTTTGTGAAGTTCTTCTTTTAACATTGGCAACCAAGTTGTACAGACATCTACTGTACAATTCGACACTCATCTATCCTCATTCAATAACATAATCGCTGATTCTTTAATTTTTCTTTTTTTGCTATCTGCCTCTTTTGTTAAAATTTTTGCCGAGTCCCAGAAGAACTTCACAAACTTAACATTGTATAAAAATTAAAAAACTGTTAACTATATCAATGTAGTACTATGTAAATAGTAAGTATCTATGGATATTGAATATAACAAACATTCTTAGAGCTGTGTATTTATCATACACAGCAAAGAAGATTTTTTTAAAAAGCCTTGAAAAAGGAAACATTAGATTTCCGAAACGTCAGCGAAATATTTAATTTCAAGTTTTTATACTTATTTGTGTTATTTATTTTTAAAACGCAACCTCTAACTGATCCTTTGACGTAAAAGTCACAGGAGTAGAGGTCATTTACTAGTAACATACTGGTTAATTGTGATATTTTGTAGATTCCCCGAGCACCGCTTAAAAGGAAAAAATACATGTGGCAGGAAGTCCCAAAGAATTGAAAAGAAAAAACCTATCATCCTGCTACTGAAAAACATACAGGTTGGTCAGTAACTATCATTCCAACACACTGTGCTGGAATATTATCGACAAATCAGAAGCCCTAAACCACATTAGTGGTTCAGTTGCTGTGACTATCGAACATAAGGTATTTATTTCGAACATCACATTTGACGTTTTGGAAAATGTTGAGCCTTCGGCTCGGACTACATACTTTTGGAATATGGGCCATTCTATAACTTGTAGAATATACTAATTCTCTAATATTACTCCAAAAACTACAAATTCCAAAACTAGAAATTGTGTCGGAACATGTATCATTCCAACACACTGTGATGGAATAATACCGCACGGCTTTCAACAAATCCGGTGGCTCAGCTGCTATGGTTACGTCGAACAAAAGGTATTTTTGTACAGCTATTAAATTATATGACAATTATTAGTATTTTTGTCCACAACTATTAAGTAAGGTACTCATTATGTATGTGTTTTCTCATAATAATCCTATCCATTATTCACTGACTGCAGTGAATAATGAGAATAGTCAGTTGTTTATAAGAAATGATATTAGTGATTTTTTACTAAAAATTGAAAATGTCAAAATTGCAGCAAACAAAAGACAAGTGTTGCCTCTCTAAGTTTTCTAGAAATCACTCAAGTGGTACATGCCGAAGAGATAGTTTAACGAACAGTCAAAAACTACATTAGTAAGTTTTTTTCAAAGCGTCATCTATTAGCAACACGCGGCAATCTCCAACATTGTTTTTAAAACCATTTACCTACGTGCCTACAAACTGTATTATTTTGTTAGTAAGCCGTGACAATGTGCCAAATCGTAATTCTGTTATTGATCTGAAACGTCAAAATCTGTGCGATTTAAACGTCAACGTTATTTAAAATAATTAAATAAATGGGATACTGACAGCGAAAACAAGATTTCTTTGACACCACCAGAGATAACGGAAGGCTAATAAATTGCCTCATTAAACTTATTGCCTGAAAAATCGAAAAAATTATATATGATGAGGTATGATCTCTCTTAAATTGAAGAAATGATGTGAAGATGAATTAAAAAAATATAAAATATTTGATAGTCGTGGATAATAGTACATTATTCAACGAGCATATAATAGCCATTATATGCGAGTAGAATACTATACTTTGTCCACGACTATTAAATATTTAATATTTATTTAATTCATCTTCATTTCATTTCTTCTATTTAAGAAAGATTCATATGTCATCACATATAATTTTCTCGATTTTTCGGGCAAAAAGTTTAATGAGGCGATTTATGCAGTTTTCTTTATCTCTGGCGGTGTCAAAGAAATTTCGTTTTCACTGTCAGGATCCATTTATTTAATTATATTACTCCATTTTGAGTACCTAATATGTAAAATTATTGTAAATAACGTTGGCGTTGAAATCGCACAAATTTTGACGTTTCAAATTAATTACAGAATTACGCTTTGACACATTGTCATGGCTTACTAATAAATTAATATGGTTTGTAGACACGGAGGTAAATTATTTCAAAAACAATGTTGGGAACTGCTAATAGATGATGCTTTGAAAGAAAACTTACTAATGTAGTTTTTGACTGTTCATTAAAGTACCTCTTCGGCATGTACCATTAGAGTGCTTCCGAGAAAACTTAGAGAGACAACACTTGTCTTTTGGTTGCTGCAATTTTGACATTTTAAATCTTTGATAAAAAGTAACTAATGTCGTTTCTTATAAACAACTGACTGCCCTCATTATTCACTGTAATCAGTGAATAATGAAATCATTATTCACTGCAGAGAATAATGGATAGCATTATTCTTGAGGAAACACATAAATGATGGGTACATTATTTAATAGCCGTGGACAAAGTGTAGTATTCACATATAATGGCTATTATTTATTATGGTGATTTATGACACTCGCTGGCGGCTCGTGTCTTAAACTTCACTCTCGTGAATAACAGCCAGCGTTATATGCTCGTTGAGTAATATACTATTTTGGTGAAAAATCACTGCAGTGAATTATGGATTCATAATTCACTTCATCCGGCCAATCACAAACACAAATTTAAGAATCATTGTTTCACTGATCCGATGATATTTTAAATCGCCTGCAACCAACTCTTACTGCAGCTGACAATCAACTCGCTGACAGTGATAACCAGGTGTATCGCCATATTGTTTGTTTACGTTTTCCACATCTTACGAGTAGATACCAGTTAATGCTATCAAATTTCAGTCTAATTTATTTGTTTAATAGGTGTAGAAATAGCATAGTATTACACTCGCGATTATGACCATCATTCACTCAAAAGATTTGCGCCACTCGCCTATGGCTCGTGAGCTCAAACATCATCTTCGTGAATAAAAATATTTTTAGAGAAAGTATGGTCTACAATACATTCGGAAGGGTGTATTCCATCATTTATTGTAGATTATACTATTCCGTTCTAAATAGGAAAAGTTCGGCTTTTCCTAACTCAAATTAGTACTGAAATATAGAACCTTTTCAAACGTCGCGTTAGTAGAAAAATATTTTTGGGGCATTGACACATGAGTCGTCTGAGTAACCTCGATAACTATATGTGAATTTTCATGGTTCTAGAGGAGATAAATCGGTGTGGCAGATGCATAAATCTACAAGGGTTTCATTTTTACCTCCACATCCACGTAGTGGAGTGGAAGTATAGTTCTTGGAATTTTCTTTTTATATAAATAAGTTTAGAATGTTATGAAACGTCGATATTTGAAATTTGAGGAAAAGAATTCTGTCTGTTGGTCGGTCTATATGTGGGTCTGTCGGTGTGCCTGTCTGTCTGTAACTTTTTTGTGCGCACGTTTCCTCTGGGAGCGGTTTAATAAATTGGTTAGAAACTTGGTACACTTATGTATTATAACAAGATCTAGAACTAGATTATATTTTGAGCTTACTCCGGTGAATAGTGGGTGGAAAGAGAGGCAAATAGGGAGAAATAAGAATCCAGAAACTCGGAATTTAGGGTATATTAGAAACCATACCAACCGATATTCACTTGAAATTTGGCAAACGAATGTATTGTACGGTGGATTTCTTTTTCAATTCACAGGGTATTGATTGGGACGGGTTGTAGGAATCTATATGGGTATGTATATATGTATACGTGTATATATCCATACATATTCATAATGAGGTTGGCGAGGAGTGCTGGGTGATGCTTTGAAGGGTTGAAAAAACTCTTCAGGAAAAGTATAAATTTGTTTATCTTGCAATTGACGGGAAATTGAAGAAAATAAAGTTCATAATTTTTTTATAAATTTTGAATTATATCACTTTTATTCTTTTTAGGTTCTGTATTATATTTGATTATTATTATATGCTAATATATTCTTCGTCGCCTTCAAAGTTGGAAAAGGGCTTAGTTCGAGAAGAGTAAAGATTCCAATGTTGTCACCATCGTTTTACTTGCCCTCGAAAGCGGTAATGTTTTTCAACGTATTCGCAACGATTTTGGTACGATTTTTCATTTGTGGAGGGTTATTATTTCAACTTCCTGAGGATGCTTTGGTCTCCCTGGGTCAAGGATTACTCAACTTATCCATATTTCTCGAAAAAACCCGACCCGACAAGCAAGCTAAGTAGGGAAGAATAAAAAATAGAGTTTTTTTCGATTTAGGAGTAGTTAGAGAATGATAGGTAAGGAAATATTGTCACCATAACGTTCCTCATCCTCGAAAACGAAGGGGGAGATGTTTTGAACCGTATTTGTAACACTTTTAAGTTTTTCGCCTATACTTTCACTCCACTACGTTAATGTGGAAACAAAACTAGAATCGAACATAAATATGTGAAAAAAATATTTGGTGTTCCATTTAAAAATATCGAGTATTAGCTTGCCTCCACTGTATGAAACACCCTATCAATTTAAAAACAATTTTATAATGTCACTCTTGAGGAGTTATTGACCATCCACGTACTAGTGAGTCACCCTGTATGTCATTATAACTGATATTAATTAATTTAAAGTGAATTGAAATGAGATTATTAATAAAGAAAAATCATAAATTACCTAGATATATAAAAATAAATTTTCTGATTCATAGATTTAGCCTATGCTTATAGTGCTTAAAGTAATTAAAAACGAAGCAGCCATGAGGGGATACGGGCAAATAAGAAGAGACACCTTCATTTTTTTTAATAACTAGAAGGCTTGTACTTTTAATTAAAAAAACAATTATTGATGTATTCTATGACTTAGGAAAACACAAAAAAACAACCTTTAATCAAGGGTGTCTCAGATTTCCAGGTAAATTAGGCCTGGCATCCCACGATAATCTCACTGTATACCTCAAAACTTACATTTTGACGTTCATTTTATTCATGTATTCTACAACATAAGAAAACATAATAAAATCGTGACTGGAAGTGACGCCAGAATTTCCTAACGCGGGCAAAATTAGCTTATATGAAAGATGGCTCCCTCCAGGTCTGTGGTAGTACTTACTCACTCGCACAAAGTTATTCATGTATCTTATCCATATGATATTTGTACAGCCAGCGCTTCACCTATTAGGAAAAAGATTAATGCAATTATTTTAAAATGACCGCTAATGCTCGCCCAATCATGTTTAAAAAAAGCATTCTCTACTATTATAGTTTGCATGGCATAATGACCTTTTCTAATTCCGCAAGTATTTGAATTCTCATTTTTCATTTCAACAAACAGAAAATACCTCTAATTTACCTACCATTGAAGAAACTTTTCAGGAATGGTCTCATGAATAACCATAACTGAAAAGAAGTTGAAAGTTTAATCAATTAGAGGAGTGATTACGGTTATTAAAGAGTTATTGCAAAACGAAAAAGGGCCGACTTTATTAAAAGAAACTTTAAATAAAGTATCCTGTATTCCAATTTATCATCCATTTTTAAAGTGAGTTATTGCAACGGTGTCCTCCTCATACCTTATGTTGATACTTTATTTTGACAATTTTCCCTAACCTAAAACATCCAAATTGGGCATTGCCGGTATTATTGTCACTTGTTCGAGTTTAAAATGAATATGGAAGAACAATTAGAAGTAGCTATCCTAGCTGTTACTTCTACATAACATAATCGATATTTATATCGGTAATGGGCAAATTAACGCTGTAGACCCCGTGAACATCGATTTAAATAATATGACTGATGATGAAATAGATAATTTTCGTTTTCAAAGATGGGATATAATACGATTGCGAAATAGGTACTTCCTCATATTTGAATCTCACACGTTTTTAATCTTTTTCTTGTGCCATTATCGCCAAAAAAAGTAACAATTTCCTTAGGGAATTTTCGTCTGATGCAAGTTTCGACATAAAATTGACAAAAAGTTCCTAAATGTGTCAAAATTAAGGTGCTTTTAATAAAGGAAAGCCTTGCCCGTATTGAAGTTAAATACGGGATGCCTGTATTTTATTAAAAGAAAATGCTTAACGATATTTTTAATGCGCATGCGTACATGTCAAATTGAGGGAAACTTTTATTAAAGGATCTATAAACCGAAGTTGCAATATCTCTCTAATATCAACAATTTTAGTCAACAGTTGTAATGATGTAGTAACCGGCGCACGCACCATGAATTCTCTTATAACAGACATTAAAAAAATAGTAAAATAGGAGGAGGTTCTCAATTGAACCCGTATATACGTTTATTTTTCATGTTTGTACATTGATTTTTCTCGGATGGCTTAAGCGTTATCTACGAATTTTTTTGTAAATTGTAAAGTGTGACTCGGCATTGGCCCCGTATATCTTTCATCAAGCTATGTCTATTATAAGTAGAGTTGGAAATAAGTATTTCATTTTCAAGAATATGCGAAGTTATGGCGAGTTCGCCAATTGGAGTTCAAGAGAAATTTTTGAGTAGTTGATACTGAATCTGATGTCAAAAGTTAAATATTCAAATTGGCGAATCCGATAGGTATGCCATGAATGCAACATTCTTGAAGATTTACATGAAATCGGATTACTTACCAAAAAGAGTGAAAATGTTTTGTTTGAATTGAACCGAAAAAATGGTCACCAGAAATAATGAAATAAAATTTCGCCGTCTATTGGTTGATTGAACAATATTACCTGATATCGATTTTGTGTAAAACGACGACGAGCGACGCGAGATCAAAATCGATATCATAGTCCAATCAATCTAAGAGAACCCATTAGTAATTTTGCAAAAATATGGTTATGTAGGAAAAGAAAATCTAAGGAAGATAGCGTTTTATTTCTCCAAATTTTTAATGACGAACTTAACCTAAAAAATACGTAAAAACGGTTATTCGTAAAATTTAAAAAAACGGTTTTTAGATAATAAAAAAAATTGGGCTGGAATCCAAAAAAGTTAAATGAGAAAGTTGTAAGTATTAGAATTATCTTTCGATTGATGTATAATAAGTCATAAGTTAGCGCACAAACCATAGAGATAATGGAAATATTAAAAATCACGTTTTTTAAATTTGTTAAATACTTTGTTTTATAGCAACTTACAAATTTGTTATGTAGTGAAAATATAGGTTCTTGCTAACTAAAAAATCAGTTTTTTTCTCTTTTGTGAAATTTTGCATATTTCTCTCGAAGTTTCAGATCTAGTAAAAAAAAGATTTTTTTTTAATTATGCTCTTGGTCGGGGATTGTCGTAGAGCAACGCAGCAACGCTTAAAAGCTCAAAATTTTCTTCAAAGACTTGTACTACTATGTGCAATTAAATAAAAGTTGATTTCTTAAAATTTCGGTCTTAAAAATGGCCCTCAAAAAAAAATAAATAAATAAATATCGTACCATACCATCTGGACCTGAGATAATTTTTTGTTTCTGAAAATTCCTCAGTGGTTTCTATCAATTGCAGACGTTTGAAATTTACACAATTTGTTGTTCAATACTTAGTCTACAATAAAAAAAAATATTCGCAATCATTTGATTGGTGAAATTCATCAAAATAAGAGTGTCGAAGTTGAGTATACATATACGGCGTGCATAAGTAATAGAAGACAAATGAACATGAAAGAAGGATCATTTTAACAACCTATAAATATCATTATTCTGAATGAAATAAATTAATTTTTTTTGAAAACCCACCCGATGATGGTTTCCTTGAGACAAAAATCAAAATCCCACTATTAACATCTACACATGAAAATCGAGTAATAGCCACCAAATCATGAATGTTAAAAGAGGAAATTAAAAAAAAACAACCCGAGGAAATCAACGGAAACATCTGTTATGTGTTTGAGGAAACGAGGAAAGCAGAAGGAATTTTCAGAAAAAAAAAATTATCTCAGCTTCAGATGGTCGTACGATAATTTTTTTTAATACGTAAAAAATGGCGACTATTGATTGTGCTAGTCCGGTTTCGATAAATATTAAATTTAAAAAAAAATAGAACGGAAAAACCTCAAAATCGGCACTATTTTTGGGTGCCATTTTTAACATCGAACATGAAAAAAATCAACTTTAATTTAATTGCACATGGTGGTACAAGTCTGAAATAAGATATTGAGCTTTTAGCCTTGCTCTACGATAATTCCCCGATCGCTAGGTTATTGAGCTCATTGTTGACCAGTTAAGTTTTTCCCCTGTTAATTGTTTTACCGTTTCCTCCTGGCATTTCCTTTTGAGTTTTTCATTCTGTAGTAGGGAAATGTTTCAAGTGTCATTTGCTATTTTGTTATACCCTTTACATACTTACTTCCTGTTTCTTTATCTCTAGTTTTGCACATAGTATTTTAAGGTCTGTGTTGACTTTTGCATTAATATTTTAATATTTATTATGGCTCTCTTTGCATTAATATTCTTAATCCTGTCCCTTATTTTTTATCCACTGGAATATGATCTATTTGAGAGTTAAGATTTCCGTTTCTCCACGTATCAAGGTAGGTTTAATTCTTGCTTTATATGTTTTTATTGTCAGATCGAATAGATGTTCTAAATTTCTTAGTGAGCTTCCATTTCCGTTTGACCATGTGTGGAGTAAGGTTTTTCTATAACGTTCTTATACTTATGTACATGATATGTGTTGTTGTTTTTCTGCGGCCTTCATCTTCTTCTGTTGTTCGTATTTATGTGCTCTCATGGATGATTTCTTTCATTTCAACGCTTTTTCATTGTTGTTTTTATTTTTAAACTCAAAGTTTCTTTTTTATGTAAATAATTGTAGCTTACTTAGCTAATAGTGATTCAAAATGTGAAGTCTGCTAAAGTTCTAGGCATCATATTTAACGAAACACCATCTTTCACACAACATGTCAGTAAATTGTGTCAGTCGTCATTTTTGAGATTGAAACAACTATACCAATACCGTGAGTACATTAACGAGTCATATAAAATTATGTTGACAGAATCCCTTGTACTGTCAATCTTGAACTATGGAGACTGTGTATATGGTCCCCATCTTACTTTAACAGACAAAACTACTTTGCAAACAATGCAGAATTGCTGTATTAGATATATTAAACATATTCCCAGAAGGGAACACATCACTCCTTACATTAGGTCATTACAAATGTTAAAACTAACAGAGATACGCTTCATTCATTTTACTACATTAGTTTGTATGACACTAAGTAATAAAATTCCATTGTATTTATTATCAAAAATAAGAGTTTAGGAAATGGTGCACAATAGAGAACTTAGAAATTTGCAACTATCTCACGGCATAACACAGCACATACAGCTTTCGAATCTTCATTTTCATATTTAGCTTCCAACATAATTAACAATATCTCAGTAAATATTAAAGGTAGGAGTAAAGATAACATAAAAAACAGTTAAAATTTGAACTATTACAAGCAAATAGCATAAATATCTATATAAATGTATTTTAACGATAGGGTAAGATTGTAAAATCATTAAAAATGTATCTTACCCTTTTGTCTTGCACAATAAAAAGTATTTTATCTATTTACTCATAATGTAGATACTATTATTTATTGTTAGGTTAGAATTGCTGGTAAATCTGCAAGAATTGGAATCTCATATGATATAGAACCGTTATTTTTTTAGCTTTACCTAAAACCAGAACTGAACCAAAGTAGTATTTTTCAGTTCAGTTTAATTTTTAAAACTGTAATCGTACCGCAATTTTATTTTATTTCAGTCCAAGTCCAATAATGAATTTCTGTAAAATATCATATCTATCCCAACCCAATAGATCCAATAACACAGTTGCAGTATAGCTTTTGAAAATTATGATACCTACCTATGCTGAGAGCATACATTTATCATTATCATTCACGTTTGTGACGGTTCGAAGTAAAAAAAATATATATAAAATAATTAATATTATAATATAAATTGATATTCTAATATAGGTACATATTTTTTTAGATCCTAAGTAGATTGTGTTCTATCAAAGGAATATTCTAGATTCAGCTGTTATTTATGAGTATGAATATTCTATCGTGTCGCCCACTCCATTCATAATTGTGGCTTGCGTATTTATAATTTTCAATATTCAGTTATTTAGAGTAATTGACTTTGGAAGGACTTGGTTACCGATGAGTTTTCGCCTATAGTTGTAAGAAATGACCTACATTTGACGTATTATGCAATTTGATTAACTACGGATATTGCAAAGTTAAATTCTTTAATTCCGAGAACTATATCTGATTACACACCGCGTATAACCGATATATCAATTTAATTTGTTTAAGCCATACCTATATTTCTGTATTTTAAAATGTTGAATAAATATTTTAATTAGTTTTATATCCTATCTATGACTTTCGATATCTGGTCTAGCTTGTTCCTGAGGAGAATTACAGCATAGAAAGTCATGGATTAGGTAGGAATAGTAATAAAAACATTTATCAGACACACCACATGTAGAGTTTATTATTAGTAAAACTTGTTTTCCCGTTTTAAAAAATAAATTCTCGAATCAGCTTTAGTGCGCGTACTTTCAGTGCGTTTTATATAATTTATTAATTCGCTCAATTTGACACATACATATCATCAAGATGAAGGTTTGTTTCGTTCATCATGTAATAGGTATATCATTTTTCGCGAATAATTTCAGAACAATTATATGACTGAGAAATTTAAAAACTATCTATTATAATAATATCAAGTTAAGTATGACATTATAGTTTTAATAATATTTCCGCTATTTTTAAAGCAAATTTATCCGAATATCTATACCCAAAATGGAATAAATTGTCATAATTTCATGCCTAGGACCTGTCATAAGAGATCACTCCATAATATTGGAACCCCGTGTTTTTATTTTTGCGTATTTGATTTATAAATTTAAAATATCTTAAATTCCCAAATAAGTTTCACTGCAGATTACCATTTTTTAAAGAATAAAAAGTAACAAAAAAATCGGTAAAGGTATTTACACAGAACTTCCCTCTTTATTGTACATGGCGGTCACTCTAAAAAAATATTAATTACGAAGTGGCATTGGGAATAATAATCGGAATATAGCTATCACTATTATTAGAAAAAAGAACCTTATCACTTTTGGTCAAAAAAATATACAATGTGGTCATCCGACAGCAAAAATTCAATACTAAATAACAGGTGCCAAATATGGAAGGCTTGCGCAAATACCTTTACAAATGCCCACCATGATTGAATTATTTCTTGGGATGACCACCCCGTACATTTTTCAATAAAACTATAATAGGCGCACTCGTAGGTGCATATGCCAAATATTATTGCCATCTGTCACATTTTCAGTTCCATATTCACGTAATGGATTGGAAGTATATCAGTGGTTAACATATTTCATTTTTTTTTTTTTAGTAGGTTTAGACTGTTATGAAACGTGGAAATTTTAAATTTGAGCAAACAATTTTTTGTTGATGCATTCTAGTGATAAAAATTTCATCTATTCTATAGTAGGTAGTTATAAAAATATTTTCTTGAAATAGGTTTAGAATGTCATGAAACATGGAAATTTGAAATTTGAGCAAAAATAATTTTTTTCCGTCATCTATTTTGTATTTTGTAGTGGCCAAAAATTTGCAATTTTTGCATTTTAATTTATTTTCAAAAGTTTTTGGAATAGGCTTAGAATGTAAGGAAACGTGGAAATTTTAAATTTGAGCAAAAAAAAATTTTTTCCATCAATTCTATAGTAGTGTTAAAAATAAAATTAGATTTTGTCCAAAAAATTTAATTTTTACTTTCTTCACATACCGAAGGGAAGTATTGCATTCGAAAAAAAATCACGATCCGAGATTTTTTCGGATTTTCACGTTTCAGATCTTGTAGATTACGAAAATATAGGTTTTTCAATTCCGTCAGTCTGTCTGTCTGTCTGTCTGTTGGTGCATTAACTAAAAAAAATACTTGACGGAGAACAGCCAAATTTGGTAGGTAGCTGATGCTGCTGAAGAAATGGTTAAACTTTTACTGGAAAATATACAGGGTGGACCATCTAAAGGGAATAAATAATGAAAAAATATTTTTTTGTTCAAATTTAAAATTTCCACGTTTCATGACATTCTACACCTATGAAGTAGTTTCTTCCGGGTTTTGCCGCGGTCGTCGAACTTGACTTCACGTTTCGCTGATCATGCTGTCAGCTTCTTCAGAAGGGTTCCAAAGACTGAAGTTGTTGAGTTCTGCTCCTCGTTATATACCTGGGCGCTGCTACGCTTGGTTGCACATTCGTCATGCTCCGTTGATCGTGACCGATTACATTACTGGTACTTGGCAAAGCTAGTCTCCATGTATTGCTTAGTCGATACCCATCTTCTCTGTTGAAATTGTTCTTATTTTTCATAATTTCCAGTGATTCCCTAATAATTCTTGGGTAATAACGTGCACTTCTGTCCAATATTCTAACGTTCTCGTATTTGATCTTATGGTTCTCATTATGATGAACATGTTCTGCTACAGCCGACTTATCTGTGTATCCGAGTCTAGTATATCTCTGATGTTCCTTGATTCTGCACTGGATACTTCGCCCTGTTTGTCCGATGTAACTTTTTCCGCATATACAGTCCAACTGGTAAACACCTTTTGTGCTGGATTGAATAAAAATATGAACTGAGAAAATTAACAAATTGTTCGAACTCGGTCGCACTTCCTACCTTTATTGGCCGATGTTCTGGGCCTGGTTATCTTCCCTCTAAGCTCTGGTAGGTTGATTCGGCGGGGGGGCAGCGGACTGTAGTTGGATCACCAAGTCGAACAACTGAACGTGATGTAATTCACACACTATTAGCGAGACGAGCGAAAATGAGCGTTTTGAGCGATAAGAAAAATATGTATAGAGAATATCGAGACACAGTTAGTACACGTGCTCGTTAGCGGTCAGATTTTAAAACTGTCTCACAGACCCACTTCTCCACCTTCTCGTAGCCGAAAAGTAGGGTTCTGCGCGACCGAGTATTTTTCGCGGGCAACTGTACAAAATTGAATTTTAGAAATTATTTTAGGGCAATAGATAATATTTTATGACAATCAACTTAAACACTAAATTAAAACTTAGAAACTAATACGGAAAATTCACTGAATATTGAACATTCCGCCGACCTTTAAAAGCATTTTAAATGTGAACGTTAGGCAGCGGGCAGAGTTTTACCAGCGGCCTTTTGAAAATTCCCTGTGTTGTTTTAATAGAAGCTACTCGCGTTACACCGTCTTTACCAGGATGTGTTTTAATAATACGACCTAAGTTCCAACGCAATGGTGGTAAAATATCATTTTTTAAGAGCACCATTGTGCCCGGTGCTATGGAAGTTGCAGGATCTGTCCATTTACCTCTCTGCTGGAGGGTATGTAAATATTCTTTGTGCCAGCGAGTCCAAAAATCCTGGTGAAGACGTTGTAATAGTTGCCACCGTGTCAGCCGATTTATGTTTACATCGCTCAGATCAGGGTCTGGTAATGCAGTTAGAGGTTCCAGTGTCAAAAAATGACCTGGGGTAAGTACTGCTAAATCATTCGGGTCAGAACTTAGCGGGGAGAGAGGACGAGAGTTGAGAAGGGCTTCAATTTGTGTTAGCACAGTATAAAGTTCTTCATAAGTGAGTACTTGTTCACCTATGACCCGAGATATGTGTGTTTTAACTGACTTTATGCCGGCCTCCCACAGACCACCAAAATGTGGAGCTGAAGGAGGGTTAAATGACCATTGAATAGCCTCTTGTTGGGCAATATTTTTGAAAATTTGTGTGAAATATGTATTAGCGCCAACAAAATTTGTACCACAGTCACTATATATGTGCGAACATCGCCCGCGCCGAGCAATAAAACGACGTAACGCAGCTAAGAAAGCTTCTGTAGAGAGATCAGATGCAAGCTCAAGGTGTAGCGCCTTTGTAGCGAAACAGACAAATAGGCATATATATGACTTCTGAGTTTTAGCTCCCCTAGTCTTGCCTAATTTAATTGTGAAGCCACCGCCATAATCAACCCCTACCACCGAAAAGGCCTTAAGTTGAGATACGCGATGGCACGGTAAATTTCCCATTGGCGGTTGATAAGGTCTTGGGTTCAGACGCCAACATTTAAAACAATTAGACAGTACCCGACGTATTGCCCGTTTAGCAGATAATATCCAGAAATTTTGCACCAATAAATTTTGAAGCGTTTGAACTCCGGGATGCAAGTGAGTTTTGTGAGTTTCCTCTATAATAAGTTCAGTCAGTCGACTACCGCGAGGCAATAAAATGGGGTATTTCTGATCATAGGATAGGTCAGAATTATGTAATCGACCGCCGACCCTGAGAACACCATCCGTGTCAATAAAGGGATTTAATTTTTTAAATGATTTCGAAATAGGAATTTTTCGTTCGAGATGAGAAATTTCTTGGGCAAATGAGTTATGCTGAACACGCTTAATTAAAAGTAATAAAGCTTGGTGAAGCTCCAAATTAGTAAAATGTTTAGTTTTTTTTACAGTGTTTTTAGAATTAAAAATGAAACGTAAAATGTATACTACAATACGTTTTATTTTTGCGAGAGATGAGTATTTATTAAGAAGAGAATCGAGTGAGTCTAAAGAAACAAATGTAACAAGCGTGAGTTTTGCTTCCTCTGAGATTGTATCAGGAGAAGAATATTCAGTAATATTAGAGGGCCATTTGTCTGGAGGAGCAAAGAGAAATGCAGGGCCTGTCCACCATTGAGGATGGTTCATTAAATCAGCGGGTAGGAGACCTCGAGATGCACAGTCTGCGGGATTTTCCGCGGAGGGCACATGGTGCCAAATTGAAGGAGAAGTTTTTTCTTGTATGTGGGCAACCCGATTGCTCACAAAAGTTTTCCACCTATGTGGTTGTGAGTGTATCCAGGAGAGAGTTATAGTCGAGTCCGACCAAGCATATAATTTGTCAAAATGAATTTTTTCGCGGTATGTGTTTAAAACAAACGAAAATAAATCGGAGAGTAAGACTGCAGCACATAATTCTAATCGAGGAAGAGATATTTTTTTTAATGGTGCTACTTTAGATTTAGCGCATACAAGAAATGTAAGAATATTACAATTGTTCTCACAAATACGAATGTAGATAACACTGCTAAAGCCTTTTTCGGAGCTATCGCAAAATCCGTGTAGCTCGCAGTGGTTATATTCGGTAGTAATTAACCTCCGGGGTAAACTAAAATTTGAAAGTAGTGAAAGTTCGGTTTTATATTGTTCCCAACGAGAAATAATGCCTTTTGGGGGTGTATCATCCCATGAGAGACCCAGTAACCAGAGTTGTTGAATTAAAAGTTTAGCAAAAAATGTAAGCGGGCATAAAAATCCGAGTGGGTCATATATACGAGCGAGTTCGGATAAGATCGTACGTTTAGAACAACTTCGCTCTAGGGGTTTTACTGAATACGCGAAAGAATCGGAAGAGGGATGCCATTGCAGGCCTAGAATTTTTATTACGTCATCATCCTTGTAATCAAATGACTGTGAGCAATTTTGTAAATAAGAAGGAGGCAAATGGGATAATAGTTTTGGGTCGTTACTAGCCCATTTTCGTAGTTCAAAACCACCCTTATGTAATAAATTAATAAGCTCACCTTGTAACGTGAAAGCATATTCAAAGGAGTTGCTTCCTGTGAGAATATCATCTACATAGGTGTCTGTGGTTAAAACTTTGGAGGCCATAGGATAAGTTTGACCTTCATCTTTAGCCAATTGTATGAGAGTGCGAAGAGCTAGATAAGGCGCGGATGAAACCCCAAAACTTACTGTATTTAACTGAAAGTCACATACAGGGTCATCCGTAGAAAATCGCCACAAAATGCGTTGAAAATTTCTATGTTCAGCGGTAACTAAAATCTGCCTGTACATTTGTTTAATATCGGCTATAAAAACGTGAGAATGTAAACGAAAGTTAAGTAAAATTGTTACTATATTTTGCTGTAGTTTTGGCCCAATTAAGAGAGAGTCATTAAGAGAAGGAAAACCGGGAACTTTAGCCGACGCATCGAAAACAACTCTTAATTTGGTAGTAGTACTTTCAGGCTTAATTACGCAATGATGAGGTATATAATATTTATCCTTAACATCTATATTACTAACAGGTGACATGTGACCACTGTCGAGATAATCTCTCATAAAATCTGAGTAATTTTTATAGAGTTCGGGGTTATTATGTAATCTACGCTCTAAAGCTAGAAAACGACGTAATGCTACGGAACGAGTGTCACCAAAAGGTTCAATGGCACGAAATGGGAGAGAAACTGTATAGCGCCCTGTATGGTTTCGAGTATGTGTTTCTGTGTAAATTTTTTCACAACGTTGATCATCAAGCGAATATTTCGGAGCTGACGGAATTTCTTCCAGTTCCCAAAATTTTTTAAGTGTGTTGTCTAGTGACGTTTCAGAACAGAAAAATGTATTAATTTGAGTTATGTTTGTATATTTTATCGAGCCCATTAATATCCATCCAAAAACGGTTGAAATGGCTGTCGGTTCGTTATTATTACCCGAAAGTTTACCATTTTCTAAAATTTGAGGAAATACTTCAGCACCTAATAACATATCAATATTACCGGGTGTATCAAAATATGGATCAGCTAATTTTAAATTAGATAAATGAGGCCATGAGCGATTAATACAGATGCTGGGCATATCTGTACATATTTTAGGCAAAACAATAGCGTCAATAGTAAAAGTAGGAGAAATTTTATCTTTAGGTCGTATAGTACACGTGACTCCGCCTAAATTAGTTAAGGTTTCTGTTTGTCCAATTCCCCGTACGTTTACAGGCAAATTATAGCCATATAAACCTAATTTATGTACACATCTTTTAGTTATGAAATTTGCTTGAGAACCGCAATCCAACAAAACGCGGATAGTTTGATAATTATTACGAGCATCTAATACTTTAATAAGAGCGGTAGCAAGAAGGACACCTGTCGTATTAGGCACTACTCCAATGAGAGCATTTGCAGATTCTGAAGTAGAGGGAGCGTTTATCGCAATCTGATTTCGTGACAAATCAGCAGCATTTGAGTTTTGAGTGTCTGAAGATGGTATTAATTCGGAGGACGAAACTTCGTCCCCAAAATGTAACAGAGTATGATGCCTCTGTCTGCAAATACGGCAAGTTCCGGATGACATACAATTTTTAGAGGTATGCTTGATGCCTAAACAATTTACACACCAATTTTTTCGTTTCACTAAATCAAAACGTTCTCTAGGCAATTTATTATTAAAAACAGGACAAGTGTATATAAAATGTTCCGATTTACAGAGGATACAAGATGTTTTATTAGAATTAACCAAAAAAGATGAAGTGCGAGTTTTTGTAGAGTTGAAATTGGAACGTGTGTGTACTTTATTTATTTCCAATTTTTTACCTTTCGGTGGGGACGAGGCGTTGATAGCTTCTAATGCGTTACATTGTTTTAATACAAACGTTTTTAGAGACTCAAAAGTAGGTATGACATTGTTATCTGACTTCTGTTCCATTTCAAAGCGACTAATAGTGTCTGTGTCCAAACATTTGAGAAACATAAAAAATAATAAAAAGTCCCATTGATCTACAGGAAAATTCATATTTGCAAGGGCAGCCAGGTTTTCATTAAATGTGTCCAAGAGTTTTCTAAGATTATAAGGGTTAATTTGTTTGTCTACTAATTTCGTAGCGTTAAATATTTCTTGGAGATATGATGATGCAATCAGACGTGTATTGTCGTAACGTTTGACAAGAGCTTCATATGCAATAATATAATTATTTGCGGTCATAGGTGTACATTGCACAAGCGTCAAAGGAGGACCTTCTAAAGAATTAATTAAATGAGTGAATTTTTCAATTTCAGAAAGATCTGGACTATTATGAACTAGAGAGTTATATATATCTATGTAGGTTCTAAAATGCTTATAGTCACCCAAGAACTTTGGCAGTTCTATTTTAGGTAATTTAATATTACGCTGAGAAATAATTGAATTAACTTTTTTAATAATACTTGGATCCCCAAATATGTCAAAATAAATTTCTTGTGTTATAGCACTATCATTTTCAAACGAAGCCCTAATTTTTTCTTGGGCGTCTAAATCAGCACCCTCTTGAAGAGCGAGTAATGCTATTAAATTACCATGATTTCCCTGAAATTCTTCATAGACTGAATCAAATCGTTTAAAATATATTTTGAAAATAGAATTATGCCTTTCGTCCTCTCGCGCAAGTTCTGCTTTAGCTTTTATTTCTTTCAATTTGTTGTAATTCATATCACGAATTGCAGTGTGCATTTTAATTTTATTAGCATTAGACATGATTACCAGTGTGTTTTAAACGACAATATTAAATATTCTGAAATATTTTAATGAAAAATTATTAAATAATAAACAACAACTAATTTCAAGACAATAAAGGAGCAATTTTGTAAAAGTTTGAGAAATGTAAATATTATCAACTGCGCGATATAAACATAAACATAAACAGCTCAGCGGTTTGTATGCGAACAAAAAGCCGAATATCTATGTAGCTTCAATACTAGCCACAAAAAAGTGATAAGGTTTTTAATTCAATGTGAAATTATAATTGCCACAAAATATTTCTAAATTAAATAAGAGAATCCTTGGCTCGCAAGGTACCAAAAAATGTGCTGGATTGAATAAAAATATGAACTGAGAAAATTAACAAATTGTTCGAACTCGGTCGCACTTCCTACCTTTATTGGCCGATGTTCTGGGCCTGGTTATCTTCCCTCTAAGCTCTGGTAGGTTGATTCGGCGGGGGGGCAGCGGACTGTAGTTGGATCACCAAGTCGAACAACTGAACGTGATGTAATTCACACACTATTAGCGAGACGAGCGAAAATGAGCGTTTTGAGCGATAAGAAAAATATGTATAGAGAATATCGAGACACAGTTAGTACACGTGCTCGTTAGCGGTCAGATTTTAAAACTGTCTCACAGACCCACTTCTCCACCTTCTCGTAGCCGAAAAGTAGGGTTCTGCGCGACCGAGTATTTTTCGCGGGCAACTGTACAAAATTGAATTTTAGAAATTATTTTAGGGCAATAGATAATATTTTATGACAATCAACTTAAACACTAAATTAAAACTTAGAAACTAATACGGAAAATTCACTGAATATTGAACACCTTTCGTCAACAGTTTAGGGATGGGGTCCTTGTTTGAGGGAAGCAACTGTTGTATTTTCTTCACTGTTCGAAAACGTACACCTATTTTCTTTTTTGATAGAATTCTTCTTAGCCTATCCGTGACTCCGGCGACGAATGGTAAGCACGCATATGTTGTAGGTTGTTCCTTTTCTTCAGTTATTGTTCTTATCTGTCTATTAATAATTCGTTGCATATCTCTTTGCTTGTAACCATTCTTTTCTAGTGCTTGTTGGACGTTTTTAAGTTCCTCGGGTTTGCTCTTTTCGTCACATATTGTTGCAGCTCTGTGGAACAAAGTTCTTATCAGCGACCTCTTTTGTTGTGGATGGTGGTGTGATGTAGCATGCAGGTAACGATTAGTATGCGTTTTCTTCCTATAAACTCCATGTGCCAGTTTACCATTGTTTGAACGGTTCAACAATACATCTAAGAAAGGCAAACCTCCCTCTTGTTCGGTCTCCATCGTAAACTCGATGTTTGGATGATGATTGTTTAAATGATCGAAGAAGATAGCTAACGACGATTCTCCATGGGGCCATATAATGAAAGTGTCGTCTACATAGCGTAACCAACATTTCGGTTTCTTCTCACTGCAGCGTATAGCTTCTTCTTCAAATTCTTCCATGAATATGTTGGCGATGACTGGTGAAAGTGGTGATCCCATAGCTGCTCCATACTTCTGCTCGTAATCGCCATCCCATAGAAAATATGTCGCCGATAGGCACACGCGGACCAGATCCGGGATGTCTTCTCTTAGTCCTTTGGGTATAAGTTTACGCCGTATCAGGTCAACTGTTTCATCAATCGGTACGTTCGTGAACAAAGATTCTACGTCGAAGCTAACCATGATGTCTTCATTCGTTACTTCTAAACCCTCTAGAATTCCCACGAAGTGTCCTGAGTTCTTCACGTAGCTACTTGTCTTGCCTACATAGGGTTGCAGTATATTAGCGACATATCTAGCCAATTCATAGGTTGGTGATCCACATGTGCTGACAATAGTAGTAACGAATGATAACTATAATCCGATTATTATTCTCAATGTCATTTCGTAATTAATATTTTTTTAGAGTGACCGCCATGCACAAATAAAGAGGGAAGTTCTGTGTAAATGCCTTTACCGATTTTTTTTTTATATGTTTGGAATGCCATGAAACTTGGAAATTTTAAATTTGAGCAAAAAACTTTTTTCGATCTATTCTAGGGGTAAAAAATTTTGCAAAAATATAATAAAAATCTAATTTTCTTTTCTGAAATAGGCTTAGAATGTCATGAAACGCGGAAATTTTAAATTTGAGGAAAAACATGTTTCCATCTATTCAATAGTAGTGGTGATCGGGTCGACTCTCAGGGTGAGTCTTTTACGAATATGCACTGTGATCTTTAGCGCAGTCGAGGACCGTCCCCCGCCAACTGGTCAAAAAATTTGGGGTTACCTCCTCGTGTAACGAAAAGGCCGACTTTACTCTACGAAATTTATTGTCCGCTGTAGGCCACCTACAAAACAAATAATAAAAAAGAAACAAACAGTAAAATAAAATAATTTGGCTGAATAAAGAACAATCGGTAACATTAAAAGAGAGCAAAAGTTGTCAATCAATAGTAAACAAAAAGAAAACCTAAGAATGAACAATTGGGCGTCGTAACTATTACCAAAATGGACTAGCAGTAGTTTTAGGAAGACCTAAACTACCCCAAAACATCAACAATAAATGAAAAAAATTAAAAGACAATTGGCCTCAACTTAATTATTTACTAATTGAATTATTAAAACTGTAAAACTGTGTTGTAATGATAGCTCTGGGAGTGTTTAAATTTCCCAAAACAAACAGAAAATTATAATAATTTAAATAAAATACTTTGACAAACGCCTTAACTGTAAAATGTTATTGAATCCCTGATTTTTGATATCGTAAATAATTAATTATTTAATGTCTCCATCCAATAGTTATAACTTTGAGAAATGATTGTTTTGATTTCAACCTGATAAAATAAAATTCAAAAGAATCAGTTGTTTAATTGATCATGATGAGGTTACGAATCCTTTGTACACTGAATAATTAATTAATTTAAAGTGCCAAAGACAAAAATTATTAGCAAAATGTATTTATTCAGAACAATAAAATTTAAATGTATGAAAACTACGTTTAAACGAGAAAGTTTAGATAAGAAACAAATATTGAAGTAACATTGTAACTGGGAATGCTGACATAAAACTCAGACATCTGATTTAAAACTCAGAATTCTGACTTTTATCTCAGAATTCTGACTTTATCTCAGAATTCTGACTTAGAACTCAGAATTCTGACTTAACACTCATGGCTGCCGTCACCTATCGTGTTGCCTACTAGAAAAAAAAACCTGGTTGCATATGAGAAGAAGACATACATTACAAGCATTATGCCATCATGTAGTGCATGATGGCCCTTTGCTGTGTGATGCGTCTGAGAGCACCATATCCTTTACCATGGACTGGCCGCCTAATAGAAAAGAAGCATTACGCCATCTGTGTGATAGGTGGTGCATGATGATCCTTGGCTGCAGGATATATCTTACAGCATAATTTCATTTGCCATGGACTGACCTATCAGAAAAAAACATGGCTGCATATAAGAAAAAAGCGTTACGTCATGTGTCTGTTAGGTAGTGCATGATGACCCTTTGCTGCATGATACGGCTGATAACATGATTTACCATGGACTAGCTACCTTTCAGAAAAGAATATGATTGCCTATAAGAAGAAGGTATTACATCATCTGTCTATTAGGTAGTGCATGATAGCTTGACCTTTTGCTGCATGATACGTCTGACTACATCATATCATTTACCATGGACTGGTTGCCTATCAGAAAAGAACATAGCTGCCTATAAGAAAAAAAAGGATTAAGCCATCTATCTCTTAGGTTTACCCTTTGCTGCAGGATACATCTAACAGCATCATGCCATTTGTCATAGATACCTACCACTCAAGTCCGGCCCGTCTGAACGCGATGCATTTCTATATCATTATAATGCAAATCTCCCATGTATTTTTTCTATGCTATCATCAATAGAAAGACAGTGAATATATTCTTGCATTTTTCTATGCTAACACCACTCCAATAAATGAAATATTCAACAGCATTACGTCATCTGTCTACTAAGTCATGTGTGGTGGCTTTATCCGTTGCTGTATAATACGCCTGATAGCATTATGTTATTTACCATGACTAACTATTCTGATTTTTTATCTATATCTTAGTGTTTTTCTGCTTTATTTCGGGTATAATGCAAATCAGATGTTTTTATCTACAATGCCATATACTAGAAAAGTGAAAGTATACCTGTTACATCAGACACAACACAAATAATTTTTTTAAAAGATTTATTTACTTACGTACGTACGTGCTATCCAGACATGAAGTGATTGATACAATGCGAGTTAAGAACTGAAGCACAAATGTTGTTTTACATCTATTTATAAATTTCAAAGAGCTGACTCAAAGAGTCTTAGAACAAAGGAAATAATATGTTGCATCCTGTGAATCAGGTGATGTTGGGTAAGCAAAAGGAGCAGCTGCCATATGTAATATGATACGCCTGATAAGGCTACTTAGAGTCTAGAGTCTAGAGAGAGTTTACTAGGTCTCGGAGGAGTAGGAGGTCGTGTAGAGACATCGACGGCCAGACTTCTTCGACATATTCTGCACTTGTAGAATAAATACACAAATGATAGTCCGAATATTAGAACAATTATAAAATAAGTGAACTAAGAGATGTGTTGTGTAACGAAGGGTTCATTTATTAGGTCATCTAAATCCTTTGAATACTGATCCAATTTGTGTTTAGCGATTTCGAGGTTCTCGGTGTTCAGGTTATTTAACTTTAAAGGTTTTAATTTGGGCACTCGAATGTTTTAGGAGATTTGGCTGCAACACTCAAATGGAACTTGAATTGGGTGATTATTGTCTTTTACACGGGTAAAGTCATTCGTATTAGCTTGGATTTTTGTAATGCCTCTAAAAACGTAGCACTTTGATTGTAGTTTAATAATTGAGCTCTTGGAGATTATGTCGGTCGAACTTATTTTGGAACAGTTAATGGTCACATGTAAGGGTTCTGCTATTATCCAGAATAGCAATGGGATATAGTTTAATAACAGAATATGTTTGAGGGTATATTGGTGGTATGTCTAATACAAATATTAATTCCGAATTTACCTGAAAGGCTTTTAATTCAACAATATCTAAGTATTGTGAAACCTTTGATAATTTAATCGGGAGTGGTAAATTACTATTCTTTTGCAAGTTCTGTGAAATCTCTTGCAAAGAATTTACTAAGTCTTGGGGATTGATGATCGATGTATGAATTATTTTGACCCTTGCAAATGTGATAGAGTTTAAAATATCGTTTAAATTGTCCTCGATAAATAAATAGCTTGCCATGAGTTGTTCACAAATACTTAGGAATTTTAATTTTGTATAAGCTATTCGTGTTTCGCCTTCGATTTTTAAGATCTACTTTTCTATTTCTTTTATATCATTATCAAATGTCTCTTCGTCAATTTGTAATTGTCGAACAGTTAGGTTGAAATTCTTTATGACTAATGTTGTGACTGAAATTTGGTTCTTGAATTCTCCAATTGATGTTCGTCATTATTAAGTTTGTTAATACAGTTTAGATAATATTCGCTGTCTTCAGTATCTAAATTGCCTGTGATTGGTTTAAATATTGAACCTATACCGTTCAAAATTCCGCGTTTGTAACGTGTCGTATCGAACAATATTTCGTCGAATTTATTCTTTATGGTTTTAGAAATTTGTGTCAATAGACTTAGGTATGTTTTAACTTCACTTGTGAAGGTCACCATGTCTAAATATGCGGGGTCAAGGGTGATAAAGATTTTGTCTAGAATTCTGTCATTTCTGTCGATAGCTGTCTTGAATGTAGGTTTTTATGTACTACTAACGTCCATTTCTTGTGGGAAATTACCAGTGTCTCGGTGATAATACACTCCGATAGTGTTGTCTATTAGCGTTATTGTATATTGGCATACTGCTGATCCGAACAGCAAGAGAAAATAAAGTTTCATTTTCAAAATAAGGTTTCATCCTTTCAAAGTTAACTTTGGTAGTTTGGTCTGTTTCGAGATTAGATAAAAGGGCTGAATTTTTAAAGATTTCTTTAACTTCGAATGGGCCATTAAATTTGCTTTGTAGTTTGTCTTTGATCTGGGATTCTTTTACGTGGACTTTGTCTCCAATTTGGTAATCAGGTCGATTTCCGGGGACATGCTTATCAAAACGAATTTTGGCTTTTGCTTTTTGGTTTAGCGTACGACTACGTGCTATTTCATAGTAATGTGAGATTCTATTGTTGAGTTCTCTAACATATTTGGTTATCAATTCTTTTTGATTGTATAACGTTTTGGGTGGTTTACAGGAAGTGTGTTCGAATACTAGTTCGTATGGACTAAAACCATGGGTTTTATTGACTGAGTTATTGTGGCATATTACTGCGTATGGTAAAATAGTCAGTGGGTGTTAGTCAGGGTTTTCAGCTTTATGGACTCTAATCATTTCAGCTAGGGTAGCATGAAATCGTTCTATCGATCCGTTAGATTGAGGATGTCCTACACTAAAATACGTTAATTTTATGTCGTATAAGGTACAGAGGTCTTTTAGTAGTATGTTGTCAAATTCGCCACCGTAGTCACAATGGACTCTCAAAGGGGTACCATAGTGTTGAATATATAGTAGCAGGGTGTTTACAGACTTTTCTTGTATAGCGTAAGCTTGGGTAAATTTAGTTAACTTGTCGCGAATGGTTATAGTGTAATTTCGAGTTGGGATCTGAAATATATCGATATTGATTCGTTCGAATGGCGTTCTTGGCGTTTCCGTAATTACTAAAGGACTAGTCATGTTTTTACGATATACTTTATTCTTTTGACAAATCTCGCAAGACTTGTTGAAGTTTTCAACATCCTTAGATAATCCTTGCCAATTATATTTATTTTTGATTCTTTATTCCACGGTGAAGGTTATTTTTACAGCAGTGATGTTGGTCTAGAGCGATTGGAATTTGATCTTCGTCAGAGGTTTGAGCGATATTTTGGCATATTTTTAAAATCTTTTCCTGAGAAAATGAATGATAACATTTCGAGTATCGGTAGGTCTAAGTTATTCTCAACGTAATATGTTTCGGAAAGGTCTAAAATGTTTTGTCTTTTCTACAGTACCATGAACAAATGTTCTACCATCGATTTAATGTAGAATGGCAAAAGAACTATAAAATATTTCCTATTTCTGACTGATTTACTTAAGGCGATATTAATGGTATTATTGTAAAAATCAGAGTGTTCTTCGAAAATGTCTTCGATTATTTTATGATGGAGGTCTTGCAAGTTATCTTGCTGAAAGAAGGTTATGATGTTTTTATGTTCTCTATCTAAGAGCTGTTTATTGGAAGTTTCAATTTTTGAATAGTCTATCAAAGATTTTGTTTTATACAAATTAGCAAAAACATTGAATTGTCGAGCGATTTGCTCGTTAGTTATTTGGGCATTTTCGTTTGGGTTTTCGTCATTTTCTGATTCGTCAGTGTCGTTCGCTGCTAGAATTTTTGAGTGGAGTTTAGAACATTCCGAAAAATGGTCGTTTTTAATCCGATATAGCGCGTCTGCGTTTTTATTGATCTTGCCAGGTTTGCATACGATCTCATAGTCATATTCCTCTAGTTTTAATCGCCAACGTGCCAGTCTACTTCCTGGGTCCTTTATTGAAAATAACCAGGTAAGTGGTCGATGATCTGTTACCAATTTGAATTTTCTGCCGAATAGTTATGGCCTGAAATGCTTTACTGACCATACTATAGCTTGATCTGTGAATATTTGGTTTCCGCAGCGCATGAAGTTCGAGATGTGTATGCGATAGGTAAATCTTGGCCTATGTTGCCTTGTGAAAGGACAGAACCAATAGCAAATGTACTTGCATCGGTGGTTAAAATAAATTCATCGTTAAAATTAGGGTAAATGAGAATTGGTGTTGTCGTAAGAGTCTGTTTCAAGTTTTGAAAAGAACTTGAACTGTCATTGTCGAAGTTGAAAAGTATGTCCTTTTGCAATAACTTCGTTAGTAGTTTGGTTGTCTTGGAGAAATTGGGAATGAATCGCCTATAATGTCCGGCTAAGCCTAAGAATGACTTAATTTCTTTATGATTTTTCGGTTGGGGAAAATTTAGAATTGCGTTGACTTTAGTGGGATTCGGTTTTACACCGTCTTTAGTGATGAGATGGCCTAAATAAGCGACTTCTTTGCGAAGGAACTCGCATTTGTCGGGTTGAACTTTAAGATTTGCCTTTTATAGTCGTTTAAAGACTTCCGTTAGAGGTGAAATATGGTCGTGAATGGTACGGCAGTAAATGATGATATCATCCATGTAGACAATACATCTTTCGTTTTGAATGCCTAACAAGATATTGTCCATTACCCTTTGGAAAGTTGATGGGGCATTCTTCGGGCCGAATGGCATTCGCACAAATTCGTACAAATTTTCAACTGTGAAGGCAGTTTTTTGGATATCTTTTGCGTCTAATTTCAATCTGGTGAAATCCAGATGCGAGATCCAACATTGTGAAATACTGACATTTGCCTAGTTGGTCGAGAACATCAGAGATATTTGGAAGAGGGTACTTATCATCGATGGTAACTTCGTGAAGTTTTCGATAGTCAACCACGACTCGCCACTTCTGTTTATTCTCCTTGTTCTTTTGGGTAGTTTCTGCTAGTTAGGCTCCGTTTACGGGGTGTTTAAAGATCTGTTCCGACTGTGCCAATTGTTACATCACACACAACACAAAGAACTTTAAAAAAAAAGATTATTTGCTTAAATGGATAGTACGTGCTATCCAGACATGAAGTGATTGATACAAATGTGAGTTAAGAACTGAAGTAAAAATGTCGTTTTACATCTATTTATAAGTTTGAAAGAGCTGACTCAAAGAGTCTTAGAACAAAGGAAATAATATTTTGCAATCCTGTGAATCAGGTGATGTTGAGTAAGCAAGAGGAGCAGCTGCCATATGTAATATGATAAGGCTACTTGTGTATGACTTTGAGTATCGTGAATTACGTTATATTTTATATAACATACCTAGTTAACGATAATGACCGACCTTGCCAGACCCAAGAAAGCATGACATAATAGAAACATATTGGAATTAAAAATGAAGATAGAAAATCATTGTAAAAATCAGGATGAATTGAAAGAATCATAAAATATTATGTGGATATGGAGGGTCTATTCTTCAGTTTCTTAAATCAAGTGCACATAGCTGAGAGGCCTTTATTAAAGAATGAAAAATTTATGGTATGAGATGGAAACGTATTTAATAATTTACCACGATTTAATACGCCTTAATACAATGTATAGCAGATGAAAAATAAATACGTTGTTTTATTTCTATCAAGTTTAAATAGTTCTAAAAGGTCTCTATAAATGAATAATATTAACAAACTTAGTGGATACTCCAGAGAACTGATGTGATGCTGTCAGGCGCATCATATAGCAACGAGTAAAAACATCATGCACGACTTAACAGACAGATGACGTAAAGCTTTTTTCTTATAGACAGACGTTCCTTTCCGATAGGCGGTCAATCCCCGGTAAATGATAAGATGCAAAGGGTAAACCTAACAGACATATGGCGTAATGCTTTTTTCTTATAGGCAGCCATGTTCTTTTCTGATAGGCAACTAG